>JANRGV010000062.1:59184474-59232363 GCA_024734035.1 Alethe castanea | reverse complement strand
AAAAGTAAAACCTTCAAACTTAAAATTAAAAAAAATAAAACCTCTAGAGCTGCTATATATATATATAGCTAAATATAAAATTTATGTTTTGAGCCGTAAATATGGTGTTATCTACAAAATTACCTAAGTTTTTCAGCAGGACAGTATGATGCCTTTTAAGAGATGGTACTATGAAATTTTATACTCTTTTTGGATTATTTTGGGGTTTTTGTTTTGGTTTGGGTTTTTTTAATACAAATAGTATTCCTAACACCATTTTATTGTGGTTTTATACTAGAAAAAGACTAGAAAACTTCATTTATTGGATAAATGCATTGATTTATCCTGCCTTTCTAACAACAAAAGTCTGTTTTAATGCTTCGATAGGACTAATTTCAATTTATTAGGATGAAGACCATCTTGCAGTTTGCTAGACAAAAGATGCATCTAACAGAAGAAAAAGAAGCTCTTAACATGTTGTCTAAATCTTTGTATAGTCAGCAAGACCCATTTTTATTGATGTTTTATAGCATCCATAAAACCTGGCTGACCTCAATCAACTGGTCTCCCAGGGAAAATACCTCTGCCAGCAAATACCAGATAAAAAATAGGTCAGGGCATTTCCTACACTGCTTTTATTTCTACGTGCTGAGGACAAACTTGCTTGCCCTGTCCCCATTCCAGATGCAGTGTCTGACTACAAGGTGCCAAACTGAGCAAACAGCCCCTTGCTTCACCAAAGAACCGAGCAAGAGCCCACTCTGTGCTGGATCTCTGCACCTATCTGGCCAAAACAACTCCTCCACTAGGCAGCAGCCCCACAAACAGGTTTGTACACCACTTCTTTTTCCCAGTTAAAAAACTGTAAGCCTCATCACAACTAAGAATGAAACAAGCAGTTTTGGAGTTAGCATAAATAGGTAAGAAACGGTGCAATAGCTTATTCCAGGCCATAGAGTACACAATTTTTGAAGCGAAAAGTGAACTTTTATGTTCAACCATATCCTCTCCCAGTCAAGGCTGCATGTTTCCAGAGCATAAAATGCAAAAATAAAAAAATCACCAACTTGATCACTCCACAAACAAGCTACGGTTGCACTCTAGAAGGCTTTTGAATTAATTTCAACCAAAGTATTTCAAGTGAGAAAAGCAAGTTTTCTTTTTTTTTCCTTTTACTTCTGTATTGGAAATCATCACAGAAGAGTTCCACAATGCTCCCAGTCCTTGGGTAGGTGAAAGTTTACAACTCTTTTTTTCTACCTGTCTCCCAGGTAACAGAACAATGTATTATTTGCTCTACTACAGTGTGTTCAAGGCAACAGATTTTAAAAGGGAATGCTAACTATGTATAGGTGGAATCTGATTTGCTCCTTAAATTCAACAAATAGCATTTCCAGAAAAGCATGCAGGCACATTCCACACACTGTGGGATCAGGGTGCATTCTGTGGAAAGCAATTGTGAGAAGCTTTGCAAAGCAATCTTTCATCTTATGACAGTTTCACAGGGCTATCTTCACACGGTCATTTCAGATCAAGGCATATGTAGGCTAAATAAAAAGTGCAAGCAGAAAGCATTGGCATTAAAAGCATTTAACTGGATAAAATGAAAATAAATAAAACTTTACCCCGAACAATAAGTTGAGCGAAGTTTGAGACTCCAGAACCTCTCTCTGACTGAGTTACACAGCGGTATAAATCCTGGTCAGTTTTTGTCACCTCTTGCAACTTAAAGGTAGCTGCAAATCTTCTGTGATTGATATTTTTAGTCTGAGCAACTGGAATATCTTCCCCATTTCTTCTCTGAAAATAAGAGTAACCAAGGCAGAGTTAACTCAAAAGATATAAAAGACATTTATCATTATCATCATACAGAGAAGACACAGAAAACAAAACCTCAACCCAAATGCATTCAGACCGTGCTACCATGCATTTCCGTGGTAGAAGAGCTCAGTACTGAGGTCCCATAAGAAACAAGTAGTACTCAATAGCATTTAAAAACCAAGTTTGGCAGTGAAAAGTACCATCAGGATTTTGCACTGGCACAAAACATGACCATGACACACTTAACTGCAACTACCTTATAGCTGCAATCATCCTAGGACAGCCCAGCAGTAGCAGTTGTGCTCCTAAGAAAATTCATTCAACTTTAAGCAGGTTTACTACACATACCCTGGGTGTATTGTAAGATATATTTAAACAAACCTAGCATTGAGGGAGGTCTGCAACAGCTCTTTTTTCACCAATCAATGCTTTTTAATGCTACCTTTTATCTGTCCAAGTTCAATACCTTCTAAAATTTTAGCTTTGTTATACTAAGCATCACATATCCATCTAAAGCTAGGTGAAATAAAAAGTGCAGGGCAGGAAGGCACTAAAACAGGAATAACACAAATCTCATTTAAAGGAAGGAGCTTAGAGAATTCTTAAGAAAAGCACAGCTACCACAAATCACTGAAAAATTTAATCTGTCTGGAGCTGCAGGGCCAGGTGACAGGTCAGTAAGATAGAAACAGTTTGAGGTCTTGTGGGATCCTTTTTCCTTATTACCATTCACATTAAATGCCCAATTTTGATTTCAGTTGAAAAAACAAGACCCTCGACCAAAAGTCAGCATCAAGAAACACCCAGAAACCTGCACAAAGAGAACAATGTCACTGCTCTCTCCCATGGATCAACTGCATGCTATTTCCTGACCAGGGTACAGTTTCTGAGCACTCAGGATTGCTCAGTCCCTGGAAAGATGGCAGCATTTACTTGCAACCACCCATTCTGCTCAACACATAGCAAAACATGACCTCTGTGGATGTTTTTAGCTCTAATCAACCCTTGGAATGAGAAACTTCATTGAAGTTTTAAACTCCAAACTTTCTAACACCAAAAGCACTACTGCTGAGCTACAGAATTTAATAACGTGAAAGCCTGTGGCAAAACACCAAGGGCAGAAAAAGAAGATGATTTAATGCTGCATGTGTGTATCAGCCAGCCTCCTGTCACAAGCAGGAGTACTTCATAGCACTCAGACCCTTCATTTTACATCTACCCTTTGTCATCCTAGCATGGGTTAGTCACTTTAAACAGTTTTGTGGTAGATTAACCAGGGGTCCATCACCACTGAAACAAGCATTCACTCTAACTATTAACATGTTTAAACAGATTAATTGTATTCATACCAAGCAGGTAAATTTCAGTCACTCATGTTCCAGTACGAAGGCCATGCCATTATCTTTATCAACTGCAGGTTTATTGGTGTGATTTTTCTCACTGCAGGAAGACACTATCCAGTTTCCCTCACCTAGCCACCCTCTCTGCCACTTCCTCAGGTGTGAGCTCTGCCTGCAGGGCTGGGCCAGAAAGAGCCACAAAATACCAAGAGCAAAAAAAGACTTCCAGAACAAAATGGCACACAAGACACTTCCAAAATGTACTCTCATTGCTTCTCCCTAAAACTGTCATCATCTCATAACAACCACAAGCCTGGTTATCACAGGGGTGGTCTCTGAGAGGGTGCTCCCAGGGCAAAAGCAATGGATGCTGGGCTCTAGGACACTTGGACCCACTGTGGTGCAGCCAAGTCACCCTGTGACAGATACAGGCTCCATCCTCAGGTCCTATTTAGAAAAAATTAAGAAAGTTTTCTGATGCCTGCAAATACTCCTACATAAAAGTCCTTATTGAACTTCAGGAATCAATGAAATTGTTGAATTCCAATATCAAGCAAATGAGGGAAATGCAAAAGACTTTTTATTTCAGTGATGCTTAAACAACAGTAAAATTATTTTGTGAGAGGTGCACCTTTCCCTCCAGCTAGCTGGCTGCTTTTGATAGAAAATACTAAGTTTGAAAGAAGGATTTTCAGGCCTTGCATTCCCCACCTTTCTCCCCTCCTCGCCCCCGCCCCCACCCCAGTATCAATCAAAGGTTTGGACTGTCAGAAATGCTAACTTAATATAAACCTTGGATCTAGTGCCTTGAAGTAACCAAAATAACCAAACCTCATGATACTTTCTTCCTCCCAGGCTTGTCCCATGCACTAATGGCCTTGCCACATCACAGCCACCCAGCAGAAGGAAGTCAAACTCCACCACTAAACAAAAACTTGCCATATGATTGTCAAAAATACCAAGCAGCAAACAATAAACCAAAGGTGTAGCTTTAAAACCTTATATGACAGCAGACTTGACAAGTAAACCATGTAATGCAGTCATTCTTGTTCTGCTATGAGGAAAAATATATATTAGAGAGTTTTCTAAAATTAAGGACTCAGTTTCAATAAGTCCAGTGCTTTAAATTGGAATGCCAAACATTAGTCTGAAGCAGAGAAGCGCATCCAACCTACACTATATAAAATAATTTAGACTCTGAAGCTCAGAACTTGCTTACTTAAGCTCATCTGCATGCTTCAAGTTTAGGAACAAAATGAATTTGGCTTCTACTTGAAATATTAATGCACTTTCAGAGAAATTAATTAGAATAAAATTTGTCAAGGTTTACAGTTCTAGAACAACACCTCAGATTTTCTTTTTTATTTATATCAGTGATTTCCTACCATATCTTATAAGGCTTGGAGCAGTTGCTCTAATTTTTCTGTATTAGAATTTTTTTCTTGGGAATCCAACTGCACAACTACATTTTCAAAGTCTTTCTTCACGTACAAATTATCCATTAGAATATTTCTCCATCGTTAAAATGATGAAAAGTTCAAACAGAAGAGAGTCCTCATCCAAAGATGAATGTTAAAGAAAAAAGCCTGAATTCATTTCCCAGTGCATATCCCTTACACTGGTAACCCATTAGCCAGTCAGAGTTCAGATGCTCTGTCACGATCTCTTAATTAAATTCTTCTTTTTAATGTCAGAGCATTACTACTGATTTTAAAGGAGAGGGAAGAAAGGCAGCAATGCTCTCTGCTTATTAAGGGTTCCTGGTACATACTGTTTCAATTTATGTCCTGCTCACACTGAACAGAGCTTGAAAATGCTGCTCAATTAAGTTTTAAAAATTCAATTTAAAATTAATGTGGAGTTATACTAATGGGCAATGGCTGTACCCTGTACGATCCTTGGTTCCTCCAGTCTCTTGCTGTCTGATTTGATAACCCTGAATTGCTCATTTAAGAGAGGTCACCACCAGGCAGTGCTCCTCTTTTGTGAAAATAACTCTGGGCTTCACAAAGAACTACTCTCTACAAACACTTTATTAAAAGAAATATTAGCCTGTGGAAAAAAAACTCCTTAATTCTGGTATTTCAGGCATTTAAAATTACAATCTTAAATAAATTGCTCTGACTTCAAGGTTATTTTTAATTTGATAGAAACATGATTTTATTAAACTTTTTTCAGGCAATGAAATTAGATAATCTATATTTTAAATAAAGTCAACAGCAAAGCCTATGCAGCTTAAAAACAATCTCAGGTAAATTAACAATTAGTCTTAAATATCTCTCTTGTGTCTCACAAAAAAAGATCAAGCATTTAATAAATATAAAATGCAATATTAGTAGATCTTTTAGAACCTGAGTGGAACCAAAATAATCTAAACTCCAACATCTTATTTAATTGGTAGAATTTAAGTGCATATCTTATACAAATTAAAAACTTATCAGCCTTTCTCCCTCAAATTTCAGGTTGAAAAGTGGTGAGTTTTGTTTGTTTTTTTAAATTTAAATAGCAATGAGACACCTGTCTGCAGCGATGCTCCCTCTAAATTTTCCTTTTTTTCACACCAGTGATTTTTATAAGCCTGGACAGTTCAACCTTGCACATCCCCATCCTTTCCTTACTGCAAACACCTTAAAATAAGACCGCTCTACCGCTAATGATTACAGTCAACTCTGGCTGCCTTCTCGGGCTCTCGGCTGGATGCCGGGATGCCTCCAGAGATCAGAAGATGCCAACACTTTGGCTGCAGTGACACCCACGTTACTCGGGCAGCAGTGCCCTATCAGCTGCCCTGCACTCGCTCCCTCCTCACCTTCCCTACTGTGCTTACGCAAAAAAAAACCCCAAAAACCTGGAATGTGAAAAACCTTCCCAAAAACACGCTCCCTCCCATATATTATCATCACCAAACGGATTAGCTTGTGATCAGATTCTCTGCACGGCCACTGGGAGCAGAGGAGAGGGCAAGTTATATGTAGCAAGCAGGGCACAAGTCCACAGCCCCGTCCCCAGAGCTGCAATCAGAACTGCAGCAGCAGAACAAGGGCTGGAAAGATGCCCCCAGCAGCCCAGGGCATTAAACCTCTGCTGCCTTGAGCATTTGTAAACAACATGTTCCAAAACATTCCTGTGTTTACTCCTTATGTAAAGGGAGAAACAAGTGTTTTTCATGGGGAAAAAAGAGAGAGTTGACTGTGGATAGTTTGAATGCCAGCAACAATGCATAATCTCTGCCAGATCACGTTTTCTAAAAATTAAAAAAATAAAATTTAAAAAAAAAGTGAGTGGAGTAGAAAACATAAATAATTATGGCGTTTAAATTTTACTTTATATGCACCTGTCACTTTTCCATAGACATATATATTCTTCTAGAGCATTTAAGACACAATTTCCAAATAGAGAAAAATCCAAAACATTTCTAAATTATTATTATTACTATTATATTTTCTTCTTTTACACAAATGTCTCAAAATATTCTTGGCATTTTGAAATTTATTAAATTACTAGGAACATCATAAAGCATGACATATATTTATTGTGGAAAATTATAAATAAAATTTAATCTTTTTCCCCCACAAAAAATTTAATTACAAAGTGGGAATAGTTTTCCAATTTTATTTAGAAGTCCAAAATTTAGACTAAGAAGTATTTTTTTTTCAAGCAGATAATGAATTAGAAATAGAGCTAAAATAATATGCCTAAATAGTCCTGTCTTTTTAGAATAAAAGGTGGTGAACTAGCAATTTCTTTTGTTTGATTGATTATTAAGGGGAAGCATTAAATATTTTTTTAAGTAGGAAATCAGTAGGACTTGCTTTAACTTTCTGATCTCCTACAGACATAGCAAACCAGAATAAGATTCTACTTTCCAATGAACTGTGAATTCATTTATTAGCAAGAAAAGCCGCACCACTTTTCCCATGCAAACATACACTGAAGATCATGAACAAATGTGACAAGCCAAGCTTTAGTCTGCATGCTGCACTGCAGTACAGAAAAATCCATGATTACTGTAAATGTCTTGGTATCATGCACTGCTGTTACTCAAACTTGGCCCCTTTGAAGTATCTCAAATTTCTATCACGCTGCACTGACCCTCCTACTGAAGAAATCAAGGGCTCTGATGAACTAATCTGATTGAGAGCCATCTGGCCCTTTAGAGGTGGCACTTCTAATTTATTTTATTATAATAAAACCCACCAAATGCAACCTAGCAAAATTCGTACTACCACGTCCCTGGCCATGCTACTACACAAATAAAAGCCACACTCACTTTCTCTAAGCACGTTAAAGCCTCTTAGTTTGAGCCTAATCGAACACATGTTGACTATACCAAGAAAAAAAAATGTATATTTAAAAAAAAATAAAGGAGCTTTTCAGAGAGCTTTGGTTCTTGAATGCAGTGTTCTTGATTAAAAAAAAAAAAAGCAAAAAACAAACAACCAAAAACACATAATTCATGAAAGTATGGATTCCAGACACGGTGATTTAAGGTCTATTTCACCTTGAGCAGTGCACACTGAACTGCAGTATATATCCTGCAGCACGAAATAAAAAAAAAATCTGCTTAGTTAGAAGACAATGAAGAAAACAATTGCACAAAAGCCCACCACTGAGGGCCAACATACCATAAGACAACTCCTCAAAAATTTCTCAGTATACAATTTTACCCTTTTCTAAAAGCATCCAAGCCTACCAGCTGTTTTTATTTTTCTGTAATTCATTAAGTGTGCAGCTATTTGAGGAAGTTAGAGTCTGGGGTGTTAGGTTACCTACCACACACCACACCACTGAAGAGAAGACAACCTGAATGCAGGCAGTAACAGACAAGAGTCACGGGACAGAACCACCAAGGAATTTATATCTTTTTGCAAACATCACCTTTTATTTCAGGTGTCTCATTTGCATGGGTGATTCAGCCACTGCCTGGCTGAGGAGCAACTACCAGGACTACACAGAAAACCAAACTTCCACGGCAGCTGTTCTACCTGCAAAGTACAAAATGGCAGGAAGGGAAGGAGCCACCCCAGAGGCCACAATCAGCAGCACAGTCCCCTGCATCAGATGCTCCAGCCACCACAGGACCCCAGGGAAGGCGTACAGGGAGGGCAGCTCCAAAGGCTGCTGTGTAAACTTAATGACTGGTAGCTATGCAGACCAGAGGACTTAGCTAACTGGGGCAGAATTAAATTAAGACCTGGAGGATTACAGTATTTCATGTTGTTGAAACCTAGGATGACCGGGCATCTAAGGGAAACTGCCACATTTATCCATGAAGCTGATAAATTGAGGCAGGAGAGAGGGAGAATGGTTCATCCAGGGTTAAATGACATAGATATCATCAGAGGTGAATAGAGGAGGGAAAACAGCCTTTGTGAAACAAACGAGTTAGGACTACTGTAACTTTAATGGGTTGAATATTCTTTATAACCATGTCTGAGTCAGGAGTGTGTGACATAGAATAAACTACAAGTCAAGTAATTTACAACAGATCACTTCAAGGCAGCTTTTCATACAACTTTGAAAAAAAGGTTTGGAAAACCAGAATGTCTATCATAGGCCATAAATATGATGAGGTGAAAGTGAAGGTAGAATAGACAAATCATTGCAAAAAAGTACTCTATGCCTCCCTATACTCTCTTCCTTTCAAAAACATCTTTTCTCTAAGTGAAAGCAACCAATATGAAACAAATGAGGAAAGTTTCTGTGCAAGCCTCAAGCAAAGCAAAAAAAAGAACTTATATCTTGCTTAGCCACTGCCAGTAATCAAGATAAAGGTAAGATGATGTAGACTAGAGCAGGATTTTACTGGCTGAGGAAAGAAGGTTTGGCAGCACAGTTTGCTGTGCAAATTAGTACTTGCTTTAGGTAGATGATGCTGATAATCCAAAAATGTCTTCTGCCTCCCCAGAGGCTCACCCACTGCCACCCAGGGAGAAGAGTGAAACCAGAGCCATAGGCCTTCTCTCTTCCTTTAGCCTCCACACAACATCATAGCTCCCGCTCCTCCTTAGGGCAAGCAGGCCTGACTGACTTATTTCAGTTCAAAACCAAAAAGCATCAAACTTGACAGTTGACCAAAACCAAAAAGGGGATCAAAACTCTCCATCACAGTTCCACGGCTGAAACCATGCAGATGCTAGCAAGGCATCTTCTCTGAACTCTCTCTAGGCAGCACTGAATAAAAAAGCAAAATAACAAAGCTTTTCTAACATTCAGAGTGTACTCAGCTTGCCTTAACTTTCAGGGATCATAAAATTTGTGCAAACCAACAAAAAACATCCTTCCAATGTAATGAACATGGTGAAGAGGCAGATGCACTGTAACAGCAAATGTTTTATCATCAAACTAAAGAAAGGGTATCTTAACAAGTTAATTAACTGTATCAAAATGCAATGGTATCTCAAAAGGCAAAGTTACACTAGAAAACTCAGAAAACAACATGCAAACAATGTAAAACAAAGTTAAACTGGACGTGACTCTCCTATTAGAAATGCATTTTTTCTGAGAACAAAAGCAAGCCTCCCAGCATTCACTGTTACGTTAGCTAAATGGTTTACCCCTAAGATCCACAGCCCACACTCCAACCCTCCTTGTGAATAGTAATCCATGTCTTCACCTGGGAACAGCAGTAGGAAAGGACTTCTGTTGCATAACTTCTCTCCTTTGAGAGGAAATAGCCCTTCCAGAAAGCAAAACAAAATAGTCAATGTTTTGTCCCTCAACCCTTTGCCAGAGGCACGAATTCTTACACAGCCTTTTTAATCTACATTCCTGGAATATTATGTTGGTTGTACACAATGCATCATCACAGGATACCATCTGCATGTGCCCAGTCCAAAGACTCGTTAAAGAGAGCATATATGCAGTACCTACCAAGAAAAATGAATGCTAAATATCACATCCCATTCTGTGGCAATCAGCACCAAAACCCAAGATGCTAGTGAACAGGGCATTGAGGATTACGGCAGTTTCCTCCACAAAGGGAGCAGGATGCAGCCAGTTGTTTGAGCCCGAACAGACGCTCGCTCATCCTCCAGTAACAGTTGGTACCGCTGGGAGGTCAGCCCGACTCCATTGTTTTTACAGCAATTTGCATTTTATTTTCCATAATGCTGTTTAATTTCACTTTTTCAATTATTACTCTCAGGCAATTGCTTTAATTATCTGTTATTCCATGAGGAAAGACACTTTCCTCTGGCAGAGAGAAGGGCTGCATCAGACCGTATTAGTGCTGACGAGTCTCTCCACGGGCGAGCGCGGGGCTGCCGCGCCAGCCTTGGCAGCCCGAGTGGAGGGCGGTTAGCCAGCACCCACAGCTATTGCTGACAGATTGGCCCGCTCACCACTGCTCAGATGGCAAATCTGCCCAGGATTACAAGGCGCATATTAAACCTTTAAATGCATGCAGCCGGTACCCCTTTGAATTTCAGATTCGCCAAGGCAAATGGTATCACCGCAGACCGTGGCAAAACACATCTGACTGCAAAGCCAGAGCAAGCCGCTTTCCCTAATCCAATGCTATGTTAATGCAAAGCTCAGCAATGATGGATGGACTCATTAGTGCTGCAGTTATCACCATCTGAACCAGGTGCCAAGACATATGGTTTAACAGATGTTCTAGCAGAAAGCTCTACATGCTGCACTGTACGAGTGTCCAGCTCAAGCGGACATCGATAAGACACCGAAAATCGTATTGGGCTTCTGGGAGCCAGAATTGCTCCCAGCTCAGGAAGCGGTTAAACACAGCCCGATTATGCAAAAAACCCTATTGCTCTGATATCCCAATTAGATTGGCAAAACAAATGCTGGACAATACAGACACAGCTTTCTGGAGTCTTGGTGTACTCAAATGTTATTTAATCTACCCAGTCAATTCTATTTCTTTACTATCTTAGCAAAGAAATGAAGCTTTCTTCAAAGAGAAATCATCAAATTAAATAAGCACACAGAGACCCCATCCCATTCTTCCATTTTCATGTTTAGAATGCCCTGTGTGCACTATTCTTTCAAAAATTTAATGCATAACACATATCCATTCTGAGCATAGGATTACCATGCAGAAGCGACTTGTTTGCAAGCTTATTTACTGACACAATTCCAGTGGAATGCATGACATTTCACAGGGAAATAAAATAAAACATGGGTCCTTCTGACACTAATTTAGCAAATCAACAAGCACAAAGTAGCAAGGTGCATCAAATGTTAATAAAAGAAAAATTCTTTATTCTTTAAGTGTCTTTTCAAAGAAAAATCATAGGCTTTAGAAAGAAAGAAAATCAGCAGTAAGTGGGCAAAAGCCGATTAATTATTATATCTATCTATACCCAATATATTCATTTCTTTAAGACTACGCACACACTTATGTTCACCTCCTACATGAAAGCATTTTTCAGCAAGAATTCTCCTAATTCCTAAAGCTTACAAATCAGAGCATACCAAAACATAACAGGTGGAAAACCTAGGGTTGCTACCTTGAGTTTAAGGACTCCTGATACACAACTCAACTGCTTCAGTGCGGGCAGTAAGACCAAACTACAGCTGTTGGCATGCAACACATTACAGTGAAGATTTTAAGAGAAGTTGGAAAACACTGAGGAAAAAAAGCCCTCCAGAATTACACTCTGAAGGGAACAAGTTTAAAAGATACTAAGCACTGTGAATGACTGAATGCATTTCACAAGCAACATCAATGCTGTTTAACATTTAAACAAAAACTAAGGGCTCTGAAAGCCTTTCAGAATTTGCTAATAATTGCAGGTCATAAAGAGAATCCTTCAGCTCATAACTGCAAAAGATTTGATAGAAGATCAGGTTGAAAAAAGGTGAAGAACAAAAGAATCTGAGCTGCATTTCTGCCCTACTCCCACACCTACTATTCACACTGTCACAAAGGTGTGTTCCAAATCATCTTGTTCAACCAGTTAAATCTCTTTATCTGTGCAAATATTTGTTCTATATTTATGCAGCCTCAACTTCTGAAAACTTCTGTTATCTTTACTGCTTATCTTTCAATGACAGAGCTTTGACTGTCACAAACATTGGTCCACTAAGGCTGCAAAATACAGAGGTGGCAGGAAAGGGATATCAAAGGGGACAAGAGACCAGATAGAATCCAAAAACAAACAAAACAGCAGAATCTGCATCCATGAAAGTCAGGAGAAGTTCAATTCAGTGTTAATCCCTGTTTATCTGAAATGTTTATTGACATACATTCACAGAAAATGGTGTTGATGAAAATACTGCCATTACAGCAGTAAACACACAGGAGACAGTGTATTGAAATGCTGTGTCTATTTTTGTCCATTTTTATTTTTAGATACATAAAGCTATGTGCACTTAATTGTATATACACTGCGGAAAACATAAACATGGAAATGTACTTGCAGATAGAACATCTAGTATATGATCAGGGCCCAATAACTAAAACAAAATTGGAGTTTACATAGGTCTACAAGGAGACATGCTACCATAATCCCCACTTTTATATCATATGGTTACAGTCTTTCCCTCTTCCCTGCTTCTAATCAAACACCCCAATCTTTTTCCAACCTGCTGGCATTATTTGCATGGGTAATTTAGACATAAATCAAGACAGCAAAAAAGACACACCAAAAACCCCAAAAAGCAAAAGACTAAGAAAACAAATTAAAAGAAAACAAAAACAAAACCACAAAAACAGAAAAAACACAAACCAATCAACAAAACCCAAACAAAAAAACCCACAACAATACAAACAGTCCTCCCTAAATCCCCTCCCCCTAACAACAAAAATCCAATTGGAGTTAAAATCTTTTTCAGTCAGATCACTTTTCTGAACTGACTTACTGGAGAGCTGCAAAAGCTCCAGATCAGTGCAGAGAGGGATCAAGAGGTGCAGCTGAGAGCATGGCAGCACAGACCAAGCCTAGCTGAAGCAGCCATGGAACTGCAGGGCTTTGAACACAGAGCAGCGTGGCTGTTATTTTTTCAACGTGCTGCTGAATTTACTTTAATTTTTATCAAAACAGAAGACTGCAAGAGCCAGAGAACACTGTTAGAATCTTCAACAACATCTCTGCCTGCACATATTTACTACTTCAATGCAAGCAAATGAAATCTTAAGACCTCCCCAGATGTAAAAAAGCTTAATGTCCCAGATTTCTCCTCAAACTTTTCCTTATCAAAGAATGCGCTTTAATAGCAAATTCTTTGCCCTTTTTTCCCTTTTTCTTTCTTCCTCGAGGAAATAGGTTTTCTCTTTCAATAACAAATAACCAAAAGCTATTTTCTCTAAAACTATGTGCTTGGCAAGTGTCTTCTTCCCCACCATCGTCCACTTACTTTTTTATTTTTGCACTTTGTCTCTTTTTTTTGCAATGGCCTTTCTTGTTATGAGAAAAATACATTCCTGGAATGTTTCAGCTTATGGCTCTCAAAAACAATTACTTAGGCATTTGATTTGATCTGCCAGTTCTTCCTTTCAGGCTATTCGGGCTTTATGAATCTTGAGTTTGGTCAAAGGTTAGAGTGAACATTTTCCAAGTTACACTCCAGTGTCTGATGAGGCCCATACACATCCATGCCACTTTTTAAGGATAAGGAGTAAATTCACTATTAGCTATGCACAACAACAGTAACTTTGAGTGCAATCTAAGGAAAATTATCCACATAGGGAAGGTTGCTGATTCTCACTTATATTGGGCAAGTAAGATTGTGATGTGGAGTGATGAGTGAAAAAAAAAGTCACCCTTAAATTGGTGAAAATTCAGTATTGTTTACAGGAGAACAAGAAAGAGAACAGAAGCTCAAGTGTCAAGGTATCTTCAAAAGTATCAGGGCACTTCACAAGCCCAGGCAAGTAGAATTATAACCTCTAAAGTACTACATCTATCACAGTGTGAGAAATTATCACATCTGTGATCCACATACACACACACAAAAAAATAAACTACCCATGAAGCATATGCAGGGACAAAACATATGTTTTCTGAGTTGACCTGGCTGTTGGCTGGGCTTCTCTGGGGAGTGAAAGTTAGAAGGGATAATCTGTCAGAGTTATGTGCCTCCAAGGACTGAGCGATAGGGAAGATTTCCAGCTGGCTGTCTCTATTGGGTCTTTCTGACCCACAATCAACTGAAAGTGGCGCTTCACAGGTTTGCTGGAATGCTCCTCGTGATATTGTCTTGCTTTGGATATAGCAAAACCCAGGCCAGTTTCATTTTTTGTGCTTTGTGTGCTCTATTTGGCAAGTCTCAGAAATCAAGCTGCTTTTTCTGAATGAATGCATTACATGTTTACTCAATTTAAACAAATTGCTGCTCAAAGACATGGAGTACAAATCATTCCTACTGCTGTGATACCTTTTCACTAAATGCAATGCATTTATTGCTTGTGTTCCTTCTTAATGTTGCAGCATATTTGTATGTAATAAAAATACATTTTACATATCAGATTTTTTAATCATCTTTAAAAAAAAAATCTCCTTAAAATTACAAGCTTATCACATGCCCATATGCAACAGTAAGCCAAGATTCATCAGCTCCACAAAAATCAGACCGAAATAACTGATTACAGTTCACTTCAAAAAAAAATACATATTTTAAAGTTCTGACTATGTTGATGCTAAAGAATGCACATAAGTTGCACACGTACCACTAAAATGATTTTTTAAAATCCTTTTTAAGTGGTAACATTTAATTTTTAAAAGAACAACTGGAAACTTTGCCATCATTCTACTCAGTCAGTGATCTTAAATGTAGGTACCCCATCTCCGTAACACAGGGGAGATTGGGTATTTTGGAGGGATAATGGTGTTAATTTCTTTTTTCTCTTTGATCCTAAGAAGGGTTATATTCTGGTTATAGTCATCTCTTAAATTCTGACATACACACTATTCACAATCATACACAGGTAAAAGTTAAAGTTCATTCTATTATGGAGAGAGAGAAAAAGAATGTGTAGCAGTCCTTTTAGGCTGTTCCAATTAATATACTACTGAGTAAAACTGATAGGCACACAGAAGTACAGCCACATCCCTCCAGCCACCTGCTTGGACAGATAATTTACGTGATTAAAAAATCCTGAAAATTCATGACAGCTGTGTTACATCTGCGTATTACTAGATCCCAAATGTCAATTATCTGCATTTAATAATATTACATTTTGATACAGAGGAGTTGAGTTACAGTGAGAGAAAGCACACAATGCCTTTAAGGGCCAACCTTATCCCAGCACCAACACCAGTTCTTATTTTTAATCCAAGCTTTACAACATTAAAAACTGATTACAAGTTTCTCCATTGAACAGACATAAAATTCCATTTAAACTACATGTTTTACATGCAGAAGAATAAAAGGCTTTGAATTTTAAACATTTCATCTCCAGAAAGCAGCTTGTCCTCTAGCAAAATAGACTTGCATGAGTTAGCCTTACCTGGAGCCATAACTTGTTATTCACTGCATCTCTCCCTGTAGCAATGCACTGAAATGTAGCATTCTGCCCTGCATTGACCTCTACATCCCCCAGCCTCAAAAAATGTGGAGATTTATCTGTAGAGGGGGAAAACAAAAATTACAAATAAAAGTCATTACAAAATAATAAAGGTGTCAGAAACATTATTATCTCCCCCTATCTCCATATTTTAACAATTTTTGACTAAAAAAAGGAACAGAAGAGATAAAATTGTCTCATCTATGTTTGAGGAGTGGTTTCAGTCCTTTCTCTTCTGCCCTGGTGATACTACTAACTTTATGTTATGCATGTGTCATATTAAAGTCTTTTTAAAATAGAATCCAAAAGAAGGAGGTCAGATGCCAAGATGTCAGCAGCGCTTGACAAGAATTATCCCAAAGACTTTTGACTGTATGAAATCCATCACACTGAGAAAAACCCAATTAGCAGCATATTACTCAAGCAAATAGATACTGCTCATGTTATGTTTGCAATGCAACTCAGAGCTCTTGATCTGGAAAACAAAATCATTTGTGGCATTGAATATAGTATTTCAGGAGCTGACAAATCTATTTCCTACACTGAGAAAGGCTGTAGGAAATCTCAGTGGCACAACCACCTGAAGGATTTACTAGACCTACAAAAGCCAACAGAAATGTCAGAGGAATGGGCACATTACACAGCTCACCCACTCTTTTCTCCAGAATGACTAAAGAAAACAGAAGCTGAACTGTTCTTTCTTGGTGCTTACTAAAAAACATGACACACAGGAAAAAACATTAAATTGGAACAAACAGGGTTTAAACATCAGTAACAAAAAGAGCTTGTCTGAATACCATAACATACTGATAATGTGCTGAGATGACTGTACCCAAGCACCTTTTGTTTTTGCACTTTAAAACAAAACACAAAGAAGAAGAAGAAGAAAATAAATATGAAAGCCAGATACTGAATCCAGAGTTTTCTGAGTACAGACATCAGATAGCTGGGCTGGTTCAAATTTTGAAAACGTAACTCAATCAATACCCTGCAAGCTTGGTAGCTTTGGAGAGCTAAAGTTTTAAAACGTTTGGGGTAGAAGAAAACAAAATGTGAAGTTGCCATTGCAACTTTATTATTTGGTATCATTTTGCAAAGCTGGAGGAAGATATTGTTATATTCTGGTCATTTCAGAAAGCAATTACATTATCAGCCATGTGGTACATTAGAATGAAGTAATATTTTAGAAAGGGCATGTCTAAGGGAAGATGAGAAGAGCTAACAGAAATAAATTGGCAAAAATTTTTGATAAAAAGTGCCAGAAATGCACAATAACAATTTTTTCCTCACAACCTTTTATTAATAGAATATTCTCATTGTCACAACTTGTGTTTGCATGTGTGCAATTATTCCCCAGGATTAGCAGGGAAAGGCAAACATAAATGCCTCAAGTCTGTCCACAAAAAAATAAACAAAATGCAGTCTCTCAGTAGTTCAATAGACAGAAGCCCTTTCTTTTCTTTATTTTTTTAAAATCTATTTTGTCTCTTTAGAAAAAAAAAGAGAAAGAGAGAAGAAAAGAGGTATAAAATCTGATAAACCTCCTACAAGCATCTGCCAATTCAGTTTTCTTTAATCAGTGAGTATACACATTAACATTAAAACCCATTTTGATTATGCACACCAACTGCATATGACTAAAAAGACACTGAAGAAAGCCCTTTTTTTTTATCCCTGTATAATTTACTCTTGGCAGAAAAAGATTTCACCCAGGTAAATCACTATTGCAATCACATTTCTTCCTGGAAGCTGCAACAAAAATACTATTGAAAGAACAAAGAATATCAGTGATCAAGTGATGAAAACTGAGCAGTCCACAGCAATATCAAATATGTCCTGAAAAGACAGAGAAAAATGTAACTCTTAATCATTTCTTACCACAAGGGTAACTCAGGACCTGGATGTCATCAATGGCAATGTAGCCATTTCTTCCATCTGAGACTTCAGCTTCAAATATTACCTGTCAAAATAAAAGAAAAAATGTTTACAACACTCATTTCTACAGAATTCCCCCGGTGGCAAGCGTGTAGATATAAGACACATTGCCTTTTTCATTTAGTTGAAGTTCCTACAAGGTTTGACAACTGAATGGAATATTTATTACTCAGTGTGATGCAGTTCCATACTAGTCATATACACAGCTTGCTTTGGATTTGCTGCTCATAGCACACCAGAAAAAAACTTGTTTAACTGCACACTGCTTTATCTCAGCTAAATGTGAAAACATGATGAACATGATGCAATTCTGATAAAATGTCATTACTTTCAGAGAAGTTAGGCATCACAGCACACAAGTGATCAACCAATTTTAACAAAATTTGTATTTTTCCTGGAGGTCTCAATATAGTCTCCTCTAACCTTCTGCAGCACAGTTGCACAGCAAAACACAGAAATAGTGCAACATTCCCCTGTGGTAACAAAAAGAACAGCTGTAGTATGAGATTTATGCAGTGGTCATTAACTTCTTTCTTCCTTCTTTCAAGGCAATGAGAAAATTCCTATGCATGATGGAAAAGAAGTGGCTGTCTTCACATCCAGTGTCTTGCCCCACCCCAAATGGGCAGTTAACAACAAAGAATTGCTTGGTGGTGGTTCAGAGAGTTCCTAAAACTGTGCTTTGACTGCAGAAAGAGGATGCCTGTGGGGAATGTATATTTTGATGCACTGGACTACAATCCTTCTTCCACTTTCTCCAGTCATTCTTGCTAAGACTGCACGTCTAGCCAAGATTGCACTTCTAGCCATTTTCTTTTTTTTTTTCCTTCTCTGCCTCTTCCTTCTGCCTTGGCCAACAACAGCATGATGGAAATTAATTTAGTGTCCTGGGGTCTTACTTTCACAGTCCATTGACAGTTCTGACCATAGACACTTGACAATGTCTACGCACTCTTCAGCATTTTCAGAGAGCTGGCACTTGTTCCCAGTAATGAATATCAACATAAATGTCTCTAATTCCATACTAATTTGGATTATCATATTTTTTATTTAAATGCTTGCATGGTATGGAACACAACTCAGAAATAAATATTATATTTAAAGTCCTTCTGACAGGCTGGTTTCTTTATAACACAATACAGTTCTATAACACACAAACTCTGAAAGAACATTGTTTCTCAAAGTCTAGTTAAGAAATTTGAGCACCAACGATAGGAACTGAACTATATTTGCACCTCACTCTAACTGGGTAGTTATGAATTCACTTGCAAATAACTTAGATCCAGTTCTCAGGAAAGTTCTGCATATATAAGTATGTCCTTCTCCTGTGTGCTGACACCTTTTTACACTGGGAGTCGGAGGAAAGAAAGCTACCTTTCTTGGGATACTGCTGGGAATTAATTTACTTCTATTTTTTTATCTCTGCCAGATTGATTCTAATAATCTCCACCCAGCAGGAGTATGAAGAAGAAATCCAGAGAAAATAGAAAGATGAAGACATAGAGATCCATGAGAAGAAGAAAAATAACAACAAAAAAACCTAGCAAACATGGGGATACGTAGAAAGGCAAGAAGTCTATGAAAAGTTATAAGAGACAAGGTTTACAAGGTAAGCAAAAGAAAAATACAGTGATTAAAAGGACAGATATTAGAGAGCTGAGATTTTTATATATATAGTATAATATTTTATATTCATAATTGATAAAATTACAATTATTAAACATTCATAACTGTAGATACAATATAGCAAAAAGTGCAGCTCACTTAAAAAAATATTATCAGGCTTTAATTTGATAACATCTCTTCCCATTCAAAATAGGAAATGGAAAAAGGGAATTGCATACCTAGGTGAAAACAGCAGTTCAAAATACTGACAAGTCAGACAAGAACCTGAGGTAGTTCTTTTCCTCAAATACACAAACTACTTCAGAAAAAAGACCGTTGAGCCACTGCTTTCACCAGAGGAGGCTTATCCTAATAAGACACAAGTATTTGGGAGTGAATCCTGTACTTCATCTGCACTGCTGTTCAGTTTACAGTCCTAGAATGAATGGCTTTGACACTTTCATTTTAGCTGAAAAATAATTCAAATTATCACTCTAGCCAGAAAACATTAGTTGTCTGTGCAACCATAAATGTCCTTCCACTTATTACAATTTAATTGCATGCCCAGCCCATATAGTGCACTTCTGAGAGATGCTCACTTTCTTTAATGGAGAGGAGAGAAGAGAGAGAAACTGTTTCCAGGGGATGAATTGGGCTGGCACAGAGCGGGGTTATGGAGACAGCTATCCTGTGTCATTTGTACCAGAACTGACACAATGAATGAGAATGGGAGGGGCTAAGTATTTCAGATAATTCAAATGCTACTCAAGGGAATCAGACTTGATCCCAGAATTTTCTACACAGTTCCCAGATGATACACAAATAGTCATTTACTTCTCCAAATAAAATTGCATATCCTTGTTTATGAAGTACCTACATTCAGATGCAAATGAAGATCCAGTGCCAGAGCTCGCTGAACCTGATGCACTCCTACGTAATTAGCCATTCCTATTGTATTTCTTGTCCATATCCTGGGCCATTTTCTCCCTAAAACCATGCAAGCTTTCAGTGGACACAATGTAATTTGGAAAAATCCATGGGTTTACTATTGAGAGCATTAAGAGATGTTTCCACTTGTGTGGTTTAGACCAGACTTCCTTTAATGACCCAAATCAGTGACAAATTGATCCCAGTCAGCCTTGTATATAATTCACAACTTTGTAAACCACTAGTATATATCCCAAATGTAAATGTAATTTTGTCTCAAATTTAAAGAGTCCCAGATTATTCAACCAATCTCATATAAAAGCCGTTCCCTTTTCTTTGATTAGGCTCATCCTTCTCTCTAAAGCTCTTTCTAACAGCATTATATTCTTTGAAGATAACGAGAGCAGAGCTGGCACACAGTAATCAAAATAAGGGTGAGTCATAATTTATTCAACAGCTTCATACCATTACCTAATTTATACTGAACTTCTTTAACCATTCTTAACACTTCATTTCCCTTTTTTGACCATCACTGGGATCTATGCTGATGTTTTTATGAACCCCACGATTTTGCTGCAGAGTGGCAATGGCAAGCTTCAACGGAGTCCATCATGCTGTGTGTGAAATTCAAATTTTATGGAGTGTGCATTTTTTTATATCTCATTATCGATACTAAAATGTGCCTGTCATTTTATTTCTCAGTCTCTCACAGTTAGTGAATCCTTCTGCAGGAACTCATAATTACATACTGTCCTTGCAATTCCAATGCAGCTTTTACCTACAAACTTCTGCACTGTTTTTTGCAGTGTTTTTTGGCACCTACTCTGGTCCCACATGAACATGATGACACAGTTCTGTGTCTAAGGAAGTATATCCCAGAATGGCAACTTAGCTTCACTATAAGTTTATGCACAGGGATGTTTGGAAATCTAACTAGATTCTGTCAATCACATCACTCTTGCCTATATACCTGTCAACCTGTAAAGGGCTCCAAACTGAAAATTAGGTGTATGATGAGAAGAACAAAACAAAAATTTTTTTTAAGAAGGCTTTTTTTGTTTAGGCACTGGAAAATAACACACACCTTCTTGTATTCCAGCTTTAAAATCCAGAAGACGACAATCATTATTTATCTAATATTATTCCAGAAATAAACATTTTGACCAATTTAAATACTCAATAGTGTTTGAATCCAATAGAAAAAGTAGTAATTATTACAGCAGACTCCTACAGGCATTGAGTTACTGAAGTTTAATGCTTAAGAAATACTTCAACCTACCCATTGCTTTACAACCCTAAAAATGCATCCTGTAATCATCACAAAGGCTAAGCCTGCACTTGCAGGAATATAAGAAATGTACTTCTTAAGGACGGGTGTCACTGAATTTTTAACTCTTGTCAGGATCCAAAACTTTAGGCATCATCATCATTAGCTCATTTGAGGCACTGATCAAAATAAGCACTCCCCCAAAGCACACCTAGTCATTCAAGTACAAAATGTAGCCAGGAAAGAAAGAAAACAACTCTGTAGCCCAAAGCCTACCCTTCAGAATGCAATCCTTCCTAGGTTTTGAAAAACCATTTTCTTGTAAGCAATGCACCCTCAGCACCACTACCAAGAATGGTGCTTTCAGTACCTTCCTCATCCTCTCTCCACTTGACTAGCTCTGACCAGTCATGGTAGTGAAGGAGGCACAATCTCCCAGTTTTGACAGCAGTCCTGCCACATCATCATAGATAGAAAGCAATGACTCAGTTAGACAAAAGTGAGCATTAAAAGGTTTAATTACAACAGAAATGCAGTGTTTCACTGACAATATTTTCTGCTAGGCTCTAATACATATAATTAGAGAGAGGTGAAGAAGAATTGGAGATGAAAAGTATAAAAAAGTTTTCAAAAGGAAAAATTCAGATACTGTAATTTCCATAAAGCATTCAACCTACAACATATTTTTTGTTCAGGCATAGTGAAAAGGTGTACTAGAGAGCTGTGTGCAGACTGAAGCTATCTTGTAA
The DNA here is from genome assembly GCA_024734035.1 of Alethe castanea. NCBI lineage: Eukaryota > Metazoa > Chordata > Aves > Passeriformes > Muscicapidae > Alethe > Alethe castanea. The sequence goes on along the minus strand of JANRGV010000062.1, from coordinate 59,210,271 downwards.
ACCACAGTAAAACCACAGTACAACACACACACACACAAAAACCACAACAAAAACACTGAAAAACAAACTGGAAAAAAAAAACACTGAAACAAACAAAAAAAAAACCCAACCAAGCTTCAAATCAAAAGAAACAGTGAAGTTATATTGACTAACTTCACCAGATGTGTTATATCAACCTCATCAGACATAGAACTTCTTTCTTTCATGAGAAAATATTAAAAAAAAAATTAAAGTTTTTTTTCTACTTCATACACAACTCTTTCATTAATTTTCAGTTTTGTAACAGCAGAGTAGGGTATTCCAGATATACCCAAACCTAGTACTTGCAATAGAATAGATAAACAGCACATAGAAGAAAGTTTGTTTTGCAGTAAAATGATTCTCTGCAGATGAAATGTCATGCAAAGCAAGACCAATTATATATAAAACAGTAACAAATCCTATTCACTGACAAGTTCTAGCCCTATTCAATGCTTTCAAAGTGTGAAAGGCATTTTAAAACACTGAATCATAGGTCTTAATTACCAAGAAACTAAAAATTAATACAAACATGAAAACAGAGTCATGTTACAAAAGAAACACTTAATGGAAGCTAGGTGAATGGGACAGCTAAAGAAATTTTATCTACGATATAAAAATTTTGTTGACATAATAAAAAGCACTTCCCTTGTGAAATTTACAGACAATTTTGCTGAACTAATTTAGAAATCACGAAAACATAATTAATTCCACTTGAATGCTCAAGTAATGCTGTCAGGCAGCCTTTGCAGCTGACATGACCCAACAGAACTTCAGCACAGCAAATCAAACACTTGGGTGAAAAACTTTGGAATGTCAAGTCCACCAGGCCAGCTAACACCCTGTTACTACTTTTTTCCTCAATAACACATCTCCTGACATTGGAAACCAAAGGAATTAAGGCTATCTTCTCACTGATATCCAGCTGAGCTGGTCATCTCAGAGTCACCTACAAAGAACCCTGACATTCAGAACTCCTCTCATCCCTAAAGTTACAGTTAAGCTTCACTTGACATAGGGAAATCTATACTCCAAGAATCACTTCAGCTCTCAGGTGAAGAATCACACACAAAAAACATGCCTTCAAAGGATCCTACAGGGTGATCTTTTAGACAATTTATTACTGGTAAGTGACCTAGCTACCTATGCAATCCCTGGGTGGGGGGGCAAACAAAACAAAACAAAAAAAATCGAAAAGTAAAGCCACACCACAAGTGTAAAATCATCTTTTCTCATGAAAGCAAGAACTGTAGGTTAGGTTTTGTTGAGCTAAACAATTCAAACATTAGGAGAGTCGATAATAATATTTTACCTCCACAAACAAGATACATATTCCACCAAAACAGATAATTTATATGAAGCATAATAAGCCTTTGAAAGGACCTCTATGACATTTTCCTGATGGCAAGAAAAGCTAGAAATTAGACTCAGCTACCCTGGAAAGGACTGTATTAGTAACGAACACCAGAAAAAAAACAAACAAACAAAAAAACATATCTCTGCACTTTTCTTTGCTTACTTCTTTCAAGTTGCTCATGCCAAATGTTTCCAGACTCCTGCCTAGAAAGTGTCTGGATGAAGCACCACACATGGATGAGTTACAGCTGCTCTGGCTTTGAAGCAGTAGTAGATTATCACGTGAGAATACATACAGTTTTGTAAAAATCCACCCTGCCCTTGACTGACTAAAGAATTTAAAGGAAAAACATCTCTACATAGCCCATAAACACCAGATCTTCAATAGACCAAAAACATTTAAAGGTGAAAGTTCTTAAATTATTTATATTTTAAAATAACAATAACACCATGTACAAAGCCATGACTCTTAACCATGGGCAGCAAAATATTGATAGCACTGTAAACCATGATATTTAAAGGCTTAAACTGGGAGAGTAGCAGTAAGAGACAAGCTAAGAACCCATATTAAATACTCAATGCTTTGCTTATTTTTACAATAGACTAAAACATTAAGGAAACTCTTCCCAGCACAGAAGCAGTTCTTTGGAACATGGCTAGCTACCTGAAAATGCAGCAATACAAACCTGGCATAATGCCACTTCTCCAAACCTAGAGCAGACGATGGTACTTTTTGACTTTCAGTAACCTTTGGGAATTCCCTATCACGTGGAAAAAATTTGAGTAGGAGCTGATAACAGAGGTGTGACTTTCAACTTTGACCATTCTAATTTTCTGAAACTGTTGTCCTACAAAATAGTTTTATTTTACTTATTTTAAACGGAAGGGCTTAAGTTCACTTTTGACTATCTTCCAGAGACTCGCTATGGGTTGGATTGAATGTAATCCTTTTCTCTTTAGAAAGTGTTAATTGAAAATTTCCATGTATGCATTTTACAACTTTTAATATTTACTAGATGTATTCTGCCAGGATGCTGGCTACCAACTAACACCTGTATGTTTTACATGATTCCTGCCTGTGAATCATTTGTGGGATGATGGAAGCACTAATTGTATAAGCCACCTGGAAAGGTTTGCTATCCCCTTCTGCTAATAACCGAGTAAAAATATGCTGTCATACATCAACAAAGTTTTGAGCTATAAAAGGCTCTCCAGCAATCATTTTTAGCCACAGAGAAGCAAAGGCACATTGAAGGGACAATGTAAGGTACTTCCAACAGCCTTGTCCTACCCTCGGCACTTGTAGGGTGAGCAGCTCACAGATACTTCACTGCCAAATGCTGATGTCTGAATAAGCAAGGTTTTTTATAACCCAAAGCCCAAAATCTATTGTGCTATTCCCATTTTCCATGTGAGAATCCAAGCCTAAATGATCATGCCGCCCTGGAGCTGACTCACAGTAACACCTAAATTATCTTGTATGCTTCTTTAATACTTTCTTCCCTTTTTTTTTTTTTTTTGTTAATCTCAAAGCTTTTCTGTGTTTTGATTTAATGAACCAGAAGCTTAAGAGGGCAGTCATTACTGTCTTTTTAGTGATGACAGTTATCAGCAATAACTACAGTCCCAGTAAACCCATATATTTATCAAGGATAATCACAGGGTCCGAATTTACAGGTAAAACAATTGCATGAAAAAGGCAATGCAAACAAGTTATCCAGAAGCACATTACAGCAAAGAAATCAAGTATAAAATGGCTTTTGTCACAGTGAAGCAGTGGAATGCAAGCTAAACTCTGTTAACCATTAATTTATTGCTCCAGAGTAGCTTTGAACAAATCAGTTTGACAGGCTGCACCTTTAGTGTAAGCAGCAAAATTTCCACATTGGGTTAAGACAGAAGAACAACCCACGCCTAATAACTGATTCAACTCCTTTATTTCTCATTTCTACTACAACTGAAGGAAATTAATTCCTCATGGTTGGTAAAGCAAAGCCTACCAAATTTGTATTTGTGAATGAAAAAGCAAAAGTACCAGGTGGTTCTCAAAAGCATGATACATTGAAAATGAGACCCTGAAAAAGAAAGAGCTTTAAGATTTACTTATGTCTTCATAAACTGATGCACCTTAAAAACCAATACAGACTACATCTACATAGACACACAATGGTACCCCCCAGCTTTTCACTCTAAAATTTAACTTTGTAAAGTAAAAGAAAAAAAAAAAGAAAAAAAAAAGAAAGAAAAACACAAAAAAACAAACACACAAAACCAAAACCACACCAGAAACTCCAAACAAAACTGAGTCTTTCAAAGTATATTAATTGACATCCTTGTACATGTCATGTCTGGGGTGTACTCGGGACCAGGTTTTGGTGATTTTGTCTTCACTTCAACTACCTAGAGTGCTATAAAGACCAAGACCTTGAAATGTCTCTAAATACACCAGATATGCCAGGCCTCCAGATACTAAAATGTAATTTCAACAAGTCTTTCTGAAAACTATCTACCTACTTCTGAAAACATTAGACCAGGAACATTGAAACCATTTAAACTGTCACTACTACTTGGTTATACATAGTATCATATGCCTTGCTTAATGAAATCAGACAAGTCAGATTAATTCCCTAATTTCCTGCTTAAAGGAGAAACTTGCATTTGAGATTGTGACAGTGAAATATTTATTTTCCAGTGTACTTTTACATCAGAAACAGGTAGTAAAGAAGATGAAGCAGCAAAAGTAATAGCTGTGGAATCTATGATGCTAAGACAATAAACATCTGTTAGGAACCATACCAGATCTCGATTTCCCCACCACTGGCAATGACCAATATGTTAAATTAACTCAAAAGGAATTCTCCAGATATGTTATTCTGGGATACTTTTGAAGCTTTCAGGCATTATATCATTAACAGTAAAAGAATTAAATTTTAGAGCTTTCAGGCATTATATCATTAACAGTAAAAGAATTAAATACAGAACCTTTGTAGTTTCTTCCATTTATTTGGAGAAGAAAGCTAAAGGTATTCAGGTTATATTCTCAGTTTGCAGGAAGAAGTAGGAAAGAGTTATATACTATTAAGGAGCTCAACAAATGAAACTGGATCACAGTAGAGAAGACGAGTTACTGACAAGTCAAGTTAGGCACATCACACAAAGATAAAAATTAACCAGACAGAGACTTGGGGGCAAAGAACTTCCTCTGCCCCCCTTAAAACCCTTAACTTCAATATATCCACTAAAGTTTTATTAGTTGCTTTCCTTTCCACCTTCTCTCTATTATCAGTCTGCAAAGATATCTGATACTTAAACTAGCCTTTGAACAAACAATCTAAACTGCAAAGTCAAACAAAGGAATGATGAATCCTAAATTCAAGAGAAAAGGGTCTCTCTGTTCTCAAAACAGATCCATTTTCATTTAAGTGCTGAAAATTAATACTGAGCAGACCTTCTTTGTTTCTTCTATAGGTGTACTACTTAAGCTATTTCAGCTATTTTGCCTACAAAAATGAGTAATATTTCAGTTCTCTGGTATTGCACATGAATGTATCATTTTTCTCCACAGAAAAAGGAAGGCAAAAATACTTGCCAAATGAATAGTCTCCCGAGAAAGAGACAATCATAATCATATTCTTTGAACTTTTTCAGGATAATGCACCAACTTTTCTTAATTGCTGAGTAAAATAGCTGAGAAGCATCAAGCAATTACTATTCTTGAAACAGCTTAGGTGTTCTAATGAGCAGAGCAAATTTACCATAGTTTCTTTTAATTTGAAACACATATTTTTAACATACCTATAAAATAATTTTCTAACAGATGGATTATTAAATGGCAGAAAAAGATTGCATAGATGAGTACTAACCTTTCACCTCATAAAATCATAATTTTTATCTACAATGACCAGATAAGAGAGGAGGACATCCTTACCAGTAACCTTCAGATAGGTTAAGATAAACTTCAAGCCCAAGACAAACATATTTTAGAATCACTGCATTCAAGGTTCATTGTTAATTATTGTAAGCCATTGCAAGTTATTAAAGGAAAGTAAAAACCTATATTTAAACTGCCTTTTTTTTTTTCAATGAGGGGGCAGGGACACTATCCCACCAGTGGATCCGGTTGATATCTGTATCACAGCACTCTGCATTATGTTCAACACAGTGCTTTTCACTTACATGACATTTTATAAAAGATGACAAAGGCAATTCTTAAGTGGGAGTAAATTAGGGTTTGCGATTGGAATGATGATTTCTCTCCTCACCAGATTCAGGCTTCTGTAGTCACAGGCAATTATCATCAAGTTCAGTTCACAATGGTTTGCAAAACACCACAGGCCACAAGAAATTCCCAACATTAAAACATAGCTTTAACAACCACAGAGAAATACCAGGCAAAAGCCAAGGGTACATTGCTCCACCACAATAAACACTGAGAAGGCAGTGCCAGTATCTGTCACAAATTCTCTATAGTTTCCTACTGGAAAATCCATGTAGATTTAAGTTAGGAAGTTCGCCATAGAATATACATTTACTTTACGCTCACATGTTAAATACATGTGCAAGAATATTTATTTTCACAATTGTAAAGATGAGCTTCAAAAACTATTCCAAATAGATCTTCATGTTAAAAGTTACAGGCCTTGATCTGTTTACACTACTTCTGGATATCAATTCTCAAAAATCTTTTAAATAAAACCACAAGCCTAAATGTAACACAAAATTCAACTCTCCCTCTCTCTATATATATATATCACTTCCAAAGGAGATACTAGAGACCCTAGAGGAGAACAAGTTATCCACTTATAGCACATTAAAATATTTCTGCATTTAGTAATTGACATAGAGAAGCATACATGAATGTGCTTACATTTGCCAATACATACTTTGAATTTGGACAAGGTATTGATTACACACAATTAACAGGAAACTGTGTTTATCCAAAGACTGTTGATAAACTGTCAGACTCACTATGCCATTTTTAGTCAGCAACATTTTCAGATATCCTTAAAAATTCCACTGATCCACACAGTTACCAGATTCCTCTCTGCTTTCGCTTGCCTGAAACAGACCTAGCTCTTTCCCATGAAACTTTTAGGTTCTCTTCCCACATCTCCTGGCAGCTTTGAACTAATGATACTGACTGCAATGTGTAATACCTGCTCCTGACATAGAACACTTAACTTATAGAAGCTCTTGTCTTATCTCTGCAAAAGAAACCCTCCCTTAACTCAAAGGTGACTTGTACAATACTACCAAAACAAACATGGAGATCCTAAAACAACTTCCAGTGTTTTTGTTCAATGTCAGACTTTCCAACATCCTTCTTAGGAAATAATGTCAGGGGAAAATTAACACGCAACATTCTCCTTATGCAAACTTCATTTCCCCTCATTTCTCCTTTTCTCAACACAATGTTCCCTTCTATCAGACATTTCTTGACAGCTTTGTGTGTTCCAAACTCTCTCCTCATTTGCCATCTTGCGTATCTTGCTCCTCTCACTCCTTCCCAGAATATACTCAATTTGCACGTGTGAAAATAAGGCTTCCTGCAACTACAGCTCCATCTTCCTTAATTCTCTGTCTCTCTTTTCAGTGTTGGCATCTCCAAAAGAATAATTTCACTACTCCATTTCTTTGGTTCATCTTTCAAAGCAAAAGTACCATCACCAGGATGCATCCCTCAATAAAGCTAAGATTCATTTCCATCCTCATCTGACAAGCTGTCTTAGTGTCCTCTCTTCAAAAATTGAGTGCACTTAGCTTCCATAGCACAATTTTCTTTTAGGTCTTCTAAAAGAAGAGGCCACCTGAGGTTTCTCTTGTTCCTGTATGCACTGGGACTTCGCAGGAGCTTTGCACTAAGCCTAAGTCTCATTCTCTGCTTCCTCATTGCTGATACCCTCAAACACTAAAAGAGTTATAAACCAAAATGTATTTCTATACTTTTGAAATTCAAAGCTAAAATGGTGGGGAAACTTCTGGTGAGGTAAGCAAAATTTTCCATCTAAGAGAGTTGATTGAAAGGCCAGTGCATAAATAAAATAAATGAAACAGTGAGAATGGAAACACAAGGATCAAGGCATCACAAGACAACAAAGACACCAAACTAATATTCAGCTGGCACAAATTCCAAACTCAAACTGATTACTTTGTCACATTTGGAGTGATGGGAACGTCTGGTGGTACCCATTGTTGTCATGAAAATGGGTATCTCCATCCCAAAGAGGGAGAAAAACACACCTAATGTCCTAGATCACACTTCAGATAGTCCTAGATTTTATCTCACTTCCAAAACATCTTGTAATACAATAGTCAGTGCCTAAAGAATTCTGGAAAGAAAATAGTCACAGATTTCATAAGTTATTTGTATTGTTCAGATTTTCTCCCAATAATCTGTCTCTAATCACTTTGGAAATTGGAGTGTTGTACTTTCTTTTGCTACTGCTTCTCTAACACTTTTTCAGCTGATAGTACTTTTCTATTTTGCCCCTTTCCATTTCATCCACAAATATAAATTGTGCTCACACACACACATACTTCATACTGTATCTAAGAAAGGCAAATTCTACTCTTGCTTGATATGAACAGACCATATGCCTGTAAAGACAAAACTTAACATGACAGGAAAATATGTAAAAACAATTTGATAAACAGGATTTCACTTTGCTTCCAAGTACCTCAGCCATGCATTTCAGACCCTTTTTTCTTGCAGATTCAAGGCAGATATGCCAACCATGTCAGCCAAACCTGAGCCTGAGGTTTCAAGGCTTTCCAGTTACAACACCCAGCTCTTTGGATTCCAGAATTCCAAACAGATCTAATCTCCCCATAGTGTTCATACACCACCAACAATTATATTCTCTCAGTGGAGTGTGTCGGCCGTGTTCAGGCAATCCCTGTCCTGTCACTAACCAGAGCTTGAGATGTGCCAATTGCAGAAAGTTGATAAAGTCTCCATTATTGGAAATTAGATACCAGAACGTACACATTCACATAAAAAACATGCTGCCTTGTGCACTGTGCTTTCTTCTCCATTATTCTCGCCTGAAATGGCAAACACTAAATTTTGTATTTAATTGCTCAGCCAGGTAAGTTATACTTTGGATAAGAATGCATAATAAATAATATGAAGAGTAATCAAATACTTATAAAATATTAAATAAGAAGCACTTGCGAGATTTAAGAAAATTGCGTGATTAGATCTTGTCTCATGGTGGTGTAATGCCCCAGAGAGGTTCACTTAATCAAGTGTCACCTAAAGCAGCAAGACTATTACTTCTGAAAAGCAAGCTGAAGCTGCAAACCGGAACAGTAGCTTTAACTCAATGCACATGTTTACTTTAGACCTCAACGCCTGACATTTAAGTACAGAAGCTCTACCCAGATTTAATTATTTTAAAACAAACACCACACAAAACCTATCCTTTTAAACCACACAAAACCCGTCCTTTTTAATTTATTTCATAACATTTGCTAAAATTACTTTTGCACACCTTGCTTAGAGAATCATGAATATGATTCAGTAACTTTTATGGTCAGCTCCTTTATAGGCAGTAAAGAGAAAATATTTCACTAATTAACACACCAAAATACTACAAAATATTCAAAGATCACCTTTAATTTACCAGCATTTGCTGATAGCTGCAATGACTGATATCCCAGCAATGGTTTCTCCTCTGTAATCGAAATGGGAAATAAACAGTGTACCTTGGCAAAGCAGACTTCCATTTCGATCAAGGCAAACAGTGATAGGACAGGGCTATTCAAAGCATTTCTGTTACCCTCCCTTACAGTGATTACTGTTTAATAATGGCAGATACGACAAATTGAGTAATAGTCATTTTGTCCTTTGGCATATCTGGTTATCCTTGGCTTAAACTTAGTCAATCCTGTGCACAAAACCAAAGTCAGACATCACGGTCCTGACAGAAGTAAGTGATGAATAAGGACAATACAAACTAAAGAAAAAAAAACCTGTGTGATCCATCTCTGTGCTGTAAACAGGTCTCTGGATGTGAAAAAATTCAAGGTATTTGTAGAACAGTAAATTTAGTGGATGTCAGAATATCTAGGGAACTCAGGGGCTATTCATCTTGTGCCTGAGAGATATGCTGAACAATCAAGGGATTGTAATAGTCATGCTTTCTTTTCCTCCTTCATCTTATGCTATTTCATTGTAAGGTATTGAATGCCTCAAAGCTCACATCCAGGATGGACTTCTGAGGACAAAAAGTTTTCATTGTGAGCTAAGCAATTTATTATGGACATGTTGGGTATTAACACACACCTGCATGTGCACGTAGGGGTTTTTTCCTCTTACTGTCTTAACTGCCACTCTCTCTAGCAACATAAAAGATTTCAAGACACTGTAAGAGAGCTTCAATAAAAATTTCTGTTTGCTGTAGAAAGTTCACCTACACACCATATAAAGGTCCAGAGTAGAAAAGGAAGTGTGCTATTACCATAACAATTAACTTGGAATAAAAGGAAATATGAACAGATGGTGTATAATATTCAAGTTGGTTTATTTATAGTCTAGACATTTAGACATGTCTGATTTCAACCTAGAAAAAACTTTGTATCTTGTATCCAAAGTAAACTTTTGATGACCACCAGAAGACTGAGGCATGCAATTATTAATTAAAAAAAAAAAATCATTTGGTTCCAGGGCTTTAAAGCACAATTCTATGAAATGCAAAATCCAGAGATTCAGCAGCATCTCTCACTATGCCTCAAATAGTCTCCTGCTACTATTAGGAGTTAAACAAATACAAAAATAGATAAGCTGTACATATGTTAAAGGCCATTTTAGATAATTTTGAAAGAAATAACCAAACACATCCCTACCGCTTGCGATGGTGGAATAGTCCTTAACTAAAATGGAAATGTATATGACAAACAAAAAGAAGTACTTTTTAATTATGATACGTTTTAATTTCCAGGGGGGAAAATGCAGAAGTACCTTTAAAGGGAATGCTTTTGACACTGACATAGGGTGCTTACTTCCAGACAGTTATCTTCAGCAGACCCTTGCATCTCTGTGTGATTAAGTCACTACAGCACCCGATGCTTTTACCAGCTTACAGAGCTCTAACATAAACCATTACATTAACTACCACACCAAAAACAGCTCATTCATTCTGAAGATGCTCTTTGAGGCACTTCCTCCATGCTCTTACACATCCATACATCAAAAACTGTAAATATTTACTATGTAGTCTCAGTTGTTAATTTTTTTTTAGCTTCAAACTCTTCTTCTACCCAGTGAAGAGTGGAGGAGCTAATCAAAGGATACGACAGAAAGAAAAAAATGGAGTTTGAGTTTGATTGGTTGGCTTTATGTTTTTTCCATTTTCTAGAAATGTTTTTGCTAAAAAAAAAAAAAAAAAAAAAAAGAGAGATTACATAAAAATTGTCACAGCAGCAAGAGTTCCTAAAATTTATGCAATGTGAAATTAAATTCACAGCAGTTAGCTGAAATTAATTTTTTTAGTGCACAAAGCCTCAAGAAAGTGAAAATAAGGAATGGAATATTATACTCATAGAAATTTTCCATCTCCTTCCTAAAAACTAACCAATGTATTCCGATAGTTACATGTGAGTAAGACTTTACTTAGATGTCACACAAGAGCAGCTAGACAAGCATGTGCCATACTTCACACACAAACTTTTCTAGGTAAAAGCTGGGAAAGACAACTTTTTAATAGCCCTTGACAGGTCGATACAAATTATTTTATACCTGAACTAAACTACATGAAAGTAATGACTAAAATTTCTTCTAAAAATTTAAATAAAATCTAACACACTTAAAAATAAACATTTTTGATATTAATTTGCACCATCTTTAATTGGTTGTCTCTTATGACTTAGCTGCCTTTTTGATCAGTAAGGCCGACAAACCAACCTGAACCAATCCCAAATCACCTAGGCCATTAATGAATAGATTTGACAATAAAATTAGGTCAAATCAAAATGTTTTCCACTAAAAAACCAAAGGATAGAATCCCTTTTCATAGAATAGTAGCCAAACCAGTTGTAGGAAGTGACTTAATGAAAAAGACATTTCCTAAAAAAAGAGAAGCAATCACTGTATTCAAGATGTCTTCACTTGCAAGTTTGCACAGTTCAAGTCAGAGTAAAGAGAGATGTACAATTTCCTTTTTTTTTTCAAGAAAATACTACTTCCCAAACCATAATTCCTTTTTCTTTTTTTTTTTCCCCTCCAGTCTCCCTGACCACCTCCTCTTTCACTGTTTCTTGCCCTTTCTGCAAAGGATAAAGTATTTTTTGCTATCCTCTGAAAGGAGTTTCAAGGATAGTAATTTGATTTCTTTCATTCAAAGTGCTCCACTTCATTCATGCAAAGCCATGAGGCTTCTATTCAAGGGTATTAACATATTTTTCAAACAGATATCTGAAAGCTTCCCACATAAATAATGTCTTTATTTATGAGATAGTACAGTAAAAATAAAGCTAGAAGTTAAGTGTGTCCCACAGCCGGCAGCACAAATCTGGAACAGAAACTTAAATTACTTAAAGCAAAAGTAAATTAATAGACTCACAGAACCATTTAGGGTTGAAAAAAACCTCGAGACTATCAACTCCAACCATTCTTTATTCACATGCTTATCTGAAAATACCTGCTAATGTCCTTTTAATTCACTCATGCAGGAGCCTGTGTATAAAAGTTAAGCATCTTAGCTAAGAAAAAAAAAGCCTGCTTCTTAACTACGATACACTATTTTCTCCCTGGGAGGTAGAAAAGTCTTTTAACTCATCTCATTTTGAGGTTGTCCCTGCCAGCTAAGCATATGCTTGCTTTGATCCAACCAGCAAGACCAATTTACCTGAAAGCCACTTCTCAAAAATACATGTGGCTAAATACTCCACTGAAACAAAAAGTCTTCAGTGTTTACTAGGACAAATTTGACCAATTCAATAACTGACTTCAGCAAATCCAGCACTTATATACTTCTCTAAGAACAAAGCACTAAATTAACTTCTAAAAGACAAAGCATACATGGAACAAAAAGCTGTGTTCACACAGTATTTCTGAACAGCAGGCAAGTATTTCTTGGCCATTTCCCTGGGTGGTTAATAGAAGCCTCTCGCTAAGCGTAAAAATCTTGTCCAACTACAGCAAAGTCTCAAAGGATTTGAAACCATGTTTTTCCTTTCTCTTACACTGCCTATTGTGTCACCTGTTGACACAACTCAAAAATGGTGGTCACGTTCTCCCCCTCTTCCACAGTGTTCTACAGTCACTTATGCAGCAGCTCCATTTACAATCAAACCTTAGGGTCCTTTGCCCATGTCTGGGGTAAATTTGCAATCATCACTGCTCTGTTTTCTAGTCCTGCCTTCTGGAACTACAGTTTTGTTCATATAGGGCTTTTCTACCTGTTCTGATTTTGCATCTGTTTTTCATGCTTATATACAACAAATGTGATAATGTTTCTTAAGAGATGTCTGAAATCTGACTGTCTCAGCAGGACAGACAGGGTAAGGTTTGAAAATGCAGTATCGTACACTGCTGCTAGATGGGGTAGGACTTGTTAAAGGAGCAGGTCTGCTGCTTTGCCCACCGACACAGGGAATGTACACGATCTGTACTAGGAAACATGAATCTTATTGCATTCACGGACCATGAAGCCCTACCGAAAGTATATAATTATTCTTGAAAACAAAGGATATTTTTATCATAAATGAATTCAAAATGCCCATATCTAAGAGAGCAATTATTTTACTTGGTAACATTCACCTGCAAGTGTTCTACTTTTTACAGTGCTATAAATACACGAGAGTACTAACAACTACATTATCAGTTAAGTAACTGACGTCTGTTCAGTTTCTGGTTTTGGTCTTGCTGTTTTCTTTAAAGCGTAGTTCATAATCTGTCTGGTGTACCACCTACCTAGAATTATTTCTCGTTACCCTAAAAAGGTTCAATGTGTATGCTTCAGCACATAATGAAAACAAACAAACAAACATTTATTTTACTGCTCACATTTCTGAAATGCTTCTTTTGACTCACTGTCATTTACATTACATATTTTTCCTTTGTAAATAAGCTGCTTGCTGCTATAAAAACATGCGTGCTATGAATCAATAAAATATAAATCTATTTTATACAAATCAAAGAGCTATCATATGTCAATGACTGCAAAGACTACTGCCTAGCAGTTATGTTTTCAGCCCACCTATGAAGATCACTCACAGCTTATACTCTGAAACCTCCCATGGTGAGCAATTCAAACCTTTGCTTTTTAGGAGTCAGTAAGTGCTTTGTACCTCTTCTTCAAATTTTTTGTCTCATACATGAAGAGGGGTTTTTGCTTCATTATTTTCCTCCTGACTGACTATATTTCAATCCATCTTGCCAGTGAGGAACTCATTCATTCTTTCTTCCTCAAAAGTTCCAAGTCTTACTTCTGCAGCTAAGAGTAGCTGTTTTTGCCCAGGTGTCAAGAGTTGGCTCTTGGTTTCACAGGACAAGTTGTGCTTGTGAAATACATACCAGTGATGTGCTCTATCCATAGAGTCCGGATGGTGTGCAAAGTGCAGACAGGGAAATTAATAAAGATAAATATACCTATGTTAGCATGAATGGTACCACCAGTGCTTAAATACTCATTTTTTCCATACATGCAATCAGACTTGTAACTGCTGCCTCTATTTGCTATGTATCCCTCAGAAGAATTCAGTTCTGTCTTCTCTTGAACATCTTCTAGGAAACAGATTCAAGTAGATTCAACACTAGGAACTTAGATAGTTTTATCTATTTGGTTTGAAGCTCGTTTTTCCACATATTTATTGAAAAATAGGCTGCATATATATATATATATATCCTTATTCAGATACACACATAGTTCATGAATGCCAATCAAAGAAAGCAGAGGAAAGCATCACAATATGATTCTACCCACAAAAAAAAAAGGAAACCTGTTATCCAGAGGTTTCTGATTATCAGGAGAAGAAATCTCAAGCTCTAAAAATTTATAATACCACATGCCATTTTAAGCAGCAGTTCAGTTATTTCCATCTCCTAGCTAATGAGATATATGTTTCCTTAGCCAGAAAATGCTGTCAGCCAGAGGACAGTGAGAAAGATGATGGTAACGATTAATTTTTTTCCTTCTTGGAAATGATTACTTACAGGACACTAAATAATAAGAACTTCCATTTTATTGTTTGCCCTTTCAGAATGAAAGATGGTTAAAATGAAATACCAAAAACTACAGCCCTCAGGAAGACTCCAGAAGACATCATCTTTAATGTACAAAAAAAAACAACAGGAAGAAAGGGCGACACTTAGCAACATTTCATATCTGGACAGCATTCCATATCTGAAGAACCCTTTAGATTAGAACTTATTCTGACATATATGGAAGTTGAATAGGTTGAGAATAAACAACTTTGCCTTTCTTCTAAAGTAGTACACTTAATATCGTAACTTGTACCATTTTACTACCTATGGCACAGGTCTCTCCGGCCTCTGTAAGAATGGCAGAAATTTATACAAGGTGTCCTATTATGTTTTCTCCAAAGCAGAAACTCCAAAATTATTGTGCTTTTTACTTCACCTAAAATATAATTTTTGTTGTCCAAGTATGAATTCCAAAATTAAGTATAACTCTAAAATTGCTCTTCGCACTTTGACCAGCTTTACAGATTTTTATAAATATAAGAAGCAATTGTTGTTAAAGTTATCAAATACAAAACAGACAGAAAAAAATCAAATTGTTCCGCATTATATAATATTACACCAAAAAGCACTTAAAGGAGTATTTACCTGATGTAAATACATTTATGTTACCATAAATGCCAAGAAAATGTCCTTTTCTCCACTTGTTGTGAAATACACATGATGAATGCACATATTCACTGTATTTCCTACTCTTTAAGGCTCTTCTCCTATCCTGAAAGTTTAGGGAGTTGTTTTTCTTTCTTTAACTGCCTTTTTCTTTTATTTAACCACAATGCCTGCTGTATGTCAGGCACTATTTCAAAACAGTCAAAAACTGATGCTATTAGAACTAATCCCAAAATACCTTCTGCTTTATTCCTTCTGTATTAATTCTCTCTTTGAAATTCTTAATGCTCTATTTTTCTTTATGATTACCTTTTTGAGCAACAATATTCCACAATCTCTCCAACAGCTCTTTCCCTCCTGACAAGTTTCTTTGCCATCACCCATGATCATCATGAGATACGAATTCATAGCTGGAATTTCTCCTCAAACACATCATTATTCTATATAATATTTTTAATCATTAAATTGATTCAGTCTTGTGAGTATCCCTTTTGCATCCTTGCAAAGGCAATTTTAGCTTTGACTATACAAAACAATTTTGAATGATTTGGAAAAAATTATCTCTTAACCATCAATTTTTTAATTCATTTATGAGGATGCTGAAGTGCACAGCTTCCAGAAGTCTTCTTTTTGAAATTACAGTATTGGGTTTTCCTTCACCTTCCCAATCTATGACCACAAATTTTACTCCTACCCATAAATTTTTTTTTATAAGCAAATTAACTGCAAGTTGTCCTTTTAATATATATTTTTCATAAGAAAATTTAGGCCTTGACAAAGAACTTTTAGTCAAAACTTTTCTTGTTGAATCTCAAAAACATCAACAGAATCACTCTTACACTTGTCCTCATATAATTCTTTTCCATTAATTCAGAGGTCTAAAAAGAACAATTTATTTGCATGAAGGGAATGAAGATTGCTTATACCAAATTTTTGTACATTTATTATCATGCCTTAGCTATTTGTGCTGGTTTTAGGAAGGATGAAGTTAATTTTCTTCATATGATGCTGCATGTTGGATTTGACCAAAACAGCGCTGAAAACACAGGGATGTTTTAGCTATTGCTGAGCATTGCTTGCACAGCACCAAAACTTTCTTGAGAGGAGACTGCAGATGGGCAGCAGGTTTGGAGGAGCCACAAGCAGGAAAGTTGTACCCCAACAGGCAAGAGGGATCTCCCCTGTCATATTGCATTGTGCTAGCAATAAAAGCTGCAGGAAATCAGGAGGAAGGCAGAGAATGAGGTGGCGGGGACAGAATGGGGGCAGGGGGAAGTGGTTTCATTTTTATTTCAGTCATTAATGCTTTAGGACCAGTGTGTTACTGTTTTACATTCTCACTCCCTTTTTATTACTGTCATTAGGGTATGGCTTGTACTGTTTAAAAGATCTACTCCTCCTTGTAATAATCACCTTTGATCTGGTCTTAAATCACAACAGCTTTTGGGTTCAGTGGTGTTTGAATATTCTTGGCCCTCTTACACTTATCCTTCCAGACCTCTTACACAGGAGGGTCGGTCCATGTTTGCTGAAACTGCTTTAACCTTTCAGCTGTTCCTTTGGATGTACGTTTTTGTTTTGCACGCAGAAAAATCTCACTCCTATGAGACTGCTCTATGGAATGTAACAGGATCACTCCTATGAAATGATAATAGTAATAAAAATAATAATAATAATAATTCTATTTTTTCCAAAGCTAGAGAGATATTTCCCTTTACGTTAGTTTCCTGACTAGTTACCTAGCGAAATAATCATTCATAGAGGTGAAACTTTACTCTCCACATTGCATCAATATTTATTCCACCAAACCCATATTACTGGCTTAGTATTAGTATATCCCATTAACAGTAAGCACCCCAACCAGGTTGGGAGTACAGTTCTAGGATAACAGTTGTGGTATAGTCATAACAGTCATAGCATAACTGTTCACAGTATTCAACTTTTTCACAGGGTTTCGCCAAAAAACCCACATTTTTCATGTTTTTATGGGGCTGACTCAATTTTGAAGCTCCTTAAATGAGCTATTTACTTAGGAGCAAAAGATTATTGCAATACCTCCGTAATGACAGAGATAATAGAGTATGTATTAAGATTTTAATTTTTTTTCTTCTGCATAACTTACCCTTTATTAAAGGAAATAAAAGGAAGTAATGAACCTACATATTCAGCAGAATAAAAGTTTCTGAGCTTGTCAGAAGACTCAGGGAAAAAAAAAAAAACACACTCTCATTCAAAGTCACATTAACTTTTAAAAAATACCCAATTAAGTGTACTTTGCTTTCATTTTAACAATGCAAAAAATCCCCAATTAAGTATATTTTATCTTAGCTTTAACAAACCCCTTAGCAACAAAACATTGTAAGACTTGGTTGCTATGACAAAAATTATTATAATTAATATGATTGGAAGCAAAATAAAAACTGCTGTGCGCAGGAGAAGGCCACATCATAACAGGTCACAAAGAGAAAGGTCATTAGATACTGTAGCTAATCATAATTAGCTGCTCCAAAAGGTCCCAAGAGAAGCTTCTTTTCAGTTTTTGTATTCTTTAACATTCCTTGAATCGTAAGTGAAGCTTAAGCTGAAGTGTGGACTTGACATCTCATCTGTTGGAGAAGCTGGACAAAACTGTCTACTGCAAAATTCTGGTTTTCAATCCTTCCAGTATCCTTCAAAGGACAAAAATGCAATTTTCCCATATTTAACAAATTGGCTTACCCAGTGAGGGTTGTCTCTCTTTAAATTCTAATACGAAAACATACTTAAAGCTTTTGAAAACAGAAGCAGCTGTTAATTATAGCTTATTCTATATCACCTTTCCCATCTTTACTATATAGTAAGTGCTACTTTGAAATGCTTTTAAGGGTTTTCAGGTTCTTAAAAATAATTTTTACATACATAATTTTTTAATAATCATCTTTTGATAGTCATGGTTACTATTAGATTAGTTACTATAAGGCAATGATAATTTGAGTATCAAAGTAGAAAATGAAGATTATGCTTAGAAACCTACAGCAAAAATTACTTTTTCAAACCAATAAACACAATTCAGTAATATTTTGACCCAGCAGATTTAACTTTTTTTTTTTTTTTAAGTAACCAAACTGCTTTATAAAGCCCATTTAAATTGTGAGTGAAATTTTAAAGGTAAGCACTCTGAGATAAATAGTGACTGACACCGAATCATGGAAGGGATCTCTGTAACACAGCCCATATAATATGTGACTTTTTTTCAAAGGTAACACAGAATGCTCAGTTTTTAATACAAAAATCCATAAAAATTTCTTTTTATTTCACATCCTCAAGAACAGATCCCTGCTTGTTCAGAAAACAAGGGTAAAAAATACTAAAATTAAGATTGTATTCACAGCATTACTTTCAGATCCCCAACAAATGTCTGTATTGCAACAATTTGTCATTTCCAGCTCTTGATCATGTTAAGAAATACTGGGGATTCAGAGATACGTAAATGTAAGTAAGTGTTTCAAATGAGCTAATGTATTATAAACACAAAATTTTGGCAAAACTTTAACAAACAGTTGACACTTTAAGCACTTTCCTATTAACAACTTTAAGCACTTTCCTATTAACAAGGCTGGTTTCCTTGTTAGCACTGCTCCTGCCTGCCCAGTGCTGCCCCTTAGCAGAGTCAAAGCTCATCCTTCCACAAGGCAAAGAAACTGCTGACTTGTATTGCAGAGTTAGGTTTTCCTGCCAGGCTCAGTGGTTAAACCAATGGGTTGGTCCAACAAGTCCCAAAGCATGCAAAGTGGGAGCAGTGGCCCTGCATAGCCACAAACAGGAAGGAAACAATTAAGTTCAATAAATTGGAATTGTAACAGGTTTTCTGGACATTAACAAAACTGAAATCATAGATGAAGCAGCCTCCTACTTTCCTGTGGCCTGGTAGTGCTTCCCCTACTAAATCCTGGGAAGCTGTGTGGGGCCAAGCAGATGCTGGCTAACCCATGCTGGGAATAGTGAGGAGGGAAATATGTTCCTAATCTCATGTGAAAATGCAGCCAGACTTAACTGCCTCATTTTACAATCATGCCCCAAGGATGCTCCTACACCTCCAGTAAGTAAAGCTACCAGTTCAAACTGCAGTTCCTCAGATTTTCAAATGTCTTCTGAGAGTTTTAATCTGTCTGTACTGCTTGCTTGTAAAACCTGCCCACCAGGTTTCCAGCTCTTTAGATTGGGAAGGTGGGTGAATCAAGTCTTCCAATGGAAAAAATAGTCAGTTCTCTGAAGGCACTGTAATTCAGGGAACAAGCTGATCAGAGAAACCACGGAATGTTTCCTACCTTTTTTTATCCAGTATCTTATAATAAACCCGTTGTTAAAATTTATAAAAGTTATCATGGGGAGAGTGTAACAAGGTAATATAAAACTGAAACACTTCAGAGAAAACAAACAAATCCCTGTGCAACAGAAAAACAAAAACTGCATGGAAGCCACAGGGTTCTCAAACTCCACTTCTGAGAGCTAACCCATACATCTTGATTAGCTGAGTTTAAACATACTTAATGAGATGGCAATAAACATCAGAACTATTTGTCCTTTCAAATTCCTGTCACCATCGGTCCCTTCCAAATGTTTCATGTTAAAAAAAGTACACTTCCAAGTGTTCAACGGCCTTAGACATATCTCAAAAACAAAGCAAAAATATTTCCCTAGTTTTTTTTCTGAGATAGATATGACAAGGGTAAAAAAAAAAAAAAAAAGAAAAAAAAAGGGCAAGCAAGCATCCAAAATTTTAGAGGATTTTATTTAACTGCTGCAAGGTACAGAAAAAAGTGACCCTTTGATCAATGTGACTAAGGATAAGTAGTATTGCTCAATATACTTCAAGGAAGAAAGGTTTTCTCTTCTTACAAAAAATAATTAAGGGTTCAAGATTCTGTAACTCCCTGAAAATAATTTTGAAAACCAGTGTTCTGAGCAGTAAGTATTTTAAGATTTTATAACATCAGCAGAATTCAGTATTTCTCTATTCAAATGGACAAAAAAATCCCACTTCAAATCCTGACATTCTGTCTTGCAAATATCTATGTTCTGCTCTAAAGAGATGACAAGGAGTTGCTCTGATGTTTTTCTCAGAACTGTTATTTAACATTTTCCAACTCTGCAAAAGCATGAGAACATTACGACTCTTTTGTTGGAAGAAGAGTGTTTGAAAGTTCATTGGCAAAGTAGTTGCATCCACTTTTCATGAACACATGATAATTCTCTCTCTGGTTTCCGCAAATAGAGGAGGGGGAAGAAGACAGAAAGAAGGAGCAGCGCACACAATATGTTTTTAATTCCATCTGCCATCTGTTAACAGTTTCAGCTACTTGGATAAATATGTGTTTGTACTCAGGAAAGATTACAGTCTTGTCTACATGCAGTTACTCAGTACAGCTGTTCATGATCAAGTCCAAGGTGAGGGCATTCTGGCAGAACCAGTAGCTAAGAGTGAACAGAAATATAGTATTTTGAGACAAGAATAGCTAAATAAAGAGCTATTCAATAGCAGGTGTTTATGAATAACTAAATATAAAGCAATCCCCACAATTCATCACAATAGGGTCTACTAACTTGTACACCATTATTTACACAATGAAGAATCTGCCAGCACAGCCTTGTCCTTCAAAACTCTGAGAAGAAGAAATTTCATGTTGAGCAAGTGTAGTTACATGGACAGATACAGAAGCATTTTACTGCTATGTTTCATATTAATTTAGGAAGTTGAATTAAACCACATATCTATCAAAAGGCTCTTTTATCTTGAGAAATTTAATTGCTTTTTCACTGCAGTTCAGTTGCCTCTTTGCAGCTTTGATGAGCTCAGCTTAGCACCACTGTCATCTCAGATCTTTCCCACCCTGGCCTCTTGAGTAAGTGAAAATAACCTGAACTAAGACAACATGATAGTAACTACACGTGGGAAGTAATCATATTTTATTTCTGATGGAAGTGATTTAAAGATAAAAGAGGGCAATTGCAGCCTTGTGAGAATTTTTTAGTTTTCCCCTGAAATTGCCTGGTTTTCAGTTTTCCCCTGAAATTGAACTGTTCTGCAAGAACAACAAAACCACAAGACACAGGGCACTGTTAAGGCAGACTTGTCACAAGCAGAAGCAAGTCAATATGGGCCTGACTCACAAAGTCAGTTTCTTCTGAAAGCAGCCCAGAAATACCTTACATGGACCAGGAGGCTGTTTTCAGCATGTGCATGCATGTTCAAAAGGCATATGGGAATATGAGGCTTCAGGTTGGTTTACAGCATATACCTGCTAAGTGTGAATAAAATTTGTCTCAAATGTTCATAACTGGAGAAGTTAATACTAGTAGTAGATTAATACAAACATATATAATTGAACTCTTTTATTAATCCTTGTATTAGAAATAATCAAATCACTGAAGACACCAAAAAAATGTAACCCTCAGCACTACTGATATTAGATACAGCAGTACCAGCTTTGTTCTCCAGACCCATACAGAAGCTAAACATACAAAACATAGCCATCATATTTTTGAGTAGTATATCTCACTAATTCTCAATGCTTACTTTATGAAATGCATGCTAAGCTAACATTGTGTCCATCACAAATCTTCCTCATTCAGACTGCCTTAGTAAAATGAATAATTGTTTTATTCTCCAGCTGCACATTGCTCTCTCTACATCTCTATTTGTGTCCTTGGAAGTGCTAAGACAGGACCATCATGGACTGTGTCTCCATCTCCACTGTGATGCCAGGCAAACTGGATCTGCTGTTTGTGTTGTGAATTTAGATGGGAGAGGCTGAAGCCAGTTACTACAGTGGACCTTCCCTGGGAATTTTTTGAACTTGTAGTTCCACCGCATAGCATTAGTTGTCTGTCAGCAATCACACTATACTGCATTCTGGCTGTGATTTATTGCTGATTTGGGCTTCTATACACCTAAATTGTCCACTTGGAATTCACTGGGCATGAACCAGTAGAACATTCTTTAACACATCCCATGCAAGTCACCTTTAACTACAGTGCACTGCTCAGTTAACAGACCTCAGCCACTTTTCTGTATAACACTGACAACCTACAGCTGCCACAGTGACTCACAGATAATGAATCTGTGTTACCAAAAACCCCAAACAGGCTGATTTCAATGACAGACACATGGCTGCAAGACATGACAAAGATTAGTGGTGCACAAAATATCTGTATCAAGGACCAGTTCTTAAAAACTGTTTACATTCCACTTCAGGAAATGCATGTCCTGAGATGCTGTCGCTAATCAGAAGAGACAGAGCAATTCATGTTCAAACTGAGTTGTTACTTGTTTTCAGGACCAATGTTTCCCTTGGCCTGCACCATGCCTTAGCCCAATATCAATCATCCTTAGAAAAGGCAGCTTACAGCCAGCACAATACCAACAACTCATTTACAGGAAAGGAAACAACCGTGAAGGAGCAAATTACTCCTTTGAGAAAAATAGCAAAGATTCATCTATAAAATTAAAATACTGAATATGCTGTAATATGGGTGATGAATTTGCAAATTAGGTAGAAGGTGATGACGAAAGACAAGGTAGAAAAAGCTGCCAGAGGTTTGAATCTTAGGTAATTTGGTGTTTTATGCTGCCTATATGAAGCTACAAACAAACTCGGCAGAAATGAAGAGATAACACAGCAACACACAATCAGGGGATGGAGCATAGGGGCAGTGTTTTTCATTTTAATTGGCTTGGGAAAGAAAACCTGAAGGAGAAACTAAAACACCATATTTAAAGTTGCCTTTAATTACTGCTATCTGCCACAGTAATAAGAGCAAGAAAGGAGGAAACACTATTCCCACCTTTATATGGGACCTTGCCTCCAATGGCAGCCACCTGATACATCTTCTTAATACAAAAAAAATCAAATTTAGGTACATTAGCTACCAAAAGAAATAACAATAAATAAAAACAAATTAAAGCCCACATCTGGATTTACCAGTAAAATCCACAGGCCCATATTTTATTTCAACTAGGGTATGTGAAAATTCTCCCTGGAGAAGTTCAGAAGAATATCAATCCCTTCCTGAAAAATTTTATACCATAGTAGCATCAAGAACACAGACTTATTTAGCACTCTTTTCTATATTGTATATTAATAAAAAACAAACCTCTAGAAAATATTTTTTCATGAATACTTAGCATATTTCTGCAGGTAATCTTTATCAGTTTTGCAACCAAATTTTATTCCTATTCTCTACATAGCCATTTTAACTTTGTAGCTGTATTAGAGCAGAAATACAGTATCTTCTATAGCTCTAAATGTTGAAGTTTAATTACATATTAAATATCATCACTCTGGAACTAGAGGAGGACATACCTGTAAAAACTTCAACACTAAATAACATGGGTATAAATTGCTTATCAACTCAAATTCACAATATTTACATGGAATTGAAGAATTTACAAAAGCAATTAAGATCTGCTATAAGGTTCCTTTGTACACCATGAAAAATTACTACATTTAAAATTACAGTATTAAAGCTGATAAAAGTGAAGCAGTCAAATGAAACCACATTTTAGCATAAACACAAACTGTGTCATTTTCTTTAATAAAATAATCTGATTTGAAACTATATGAACGATACCAATGGAAAAATCAGAGGTCCAGTTTTTGTGACTGACAACTTTTCCTAAATCATTCTTCAGGTGTTCAGATTTAGCTTCATCTAGCACTTTCAGAGAAAGTGTTAGGGAAAAAAGTAATTTCAGCCTGGAGTTTCTACACAAATTAATTCCATTTGCAGCTGCACACCTCCTCTGTGTGATCTTTAGGGGCATCCAAGTATCTAGCCCTATTCTCACTCTGGAATTAATTGACTTGACCAAACAATACTGCAATTACTTTAGTTCACAGTTTAGATGGTTTGAAATTGATCTTGTTTTACATCTTTACAAAAACCGCACTTGATTTTTTTTTCTTCCATCTTCAAAAGAAAGTAATTATTTTGGATTTTGTTTTGTTTTGCAAATAAACACACTAAACCAGTTGATTACACTTAAGGAAACTGAATCTATTCCCACTTTGACATGTATTTTTGAAAGCAAATATTTAATCATCAATATTTTTTCTCAAAAATAAATTTTCCCTAGAGATACTCCTGGCATTCACTTCTTGCCACCATTGGTTCTCCAGAGGCAAATGAACTGGCCATTAAATGATGTCTCCAGAAAGATCTTTTGCCTTGTACTGATGTCCCAGTTCTAGGAAGCTGCAGCTCAAGTGACAACTTTCCATTGTCTTCCCCATGTTTACCCTATGGTGCTGACTGTTGCAGCAGCTTGTGCTCTGCATTTGGAGCCTTCCCTGCAATTTACCCCTCATGATCAGCTGCAGATTTCTGGGGAAAAAAGAAAGCCCTACAGGTATTTTGCATTTGCCATGGGTTCAGAGACTTCTCTTCCCAAACACAAAGGCTACAAACCAACCTAAAGTGAAGTCCCCAAACAGCACTGGAGCAAGCTTTTGTCCCAGTCAGCCCTGAGAAAACAACCTCCCCGATCTTAAATGGAAATACAGCCTTTTGTTTCCCAAAAAATCAATAGAGACTGGTTTGCTGAGTGCAGCATCAAGTTAAAAGTCCCAGGTAGTTTTGACACAGCCCAGGTTAAACAAACAGAGGTCTCAGCATCAAAAGTAACACTGTGTTGACCCACAGGCTAGAAGTGTAGGAGCCTCCTGATCCCCAAACCACTCCCCTGCAACCCCTCCTGCTCTGGCTATGCAACCCTGCCCACTACACCCAGCAGGGAAGCATCTCACACTTCAGCAGACTTAGGCTACTTACCAACCCAGAACACAGAGATTTGTTTATTGCTGTGTGGTGTACTTAGGCTTTGCTTTGCAGAGCTTGCAATTTTTTAGTATGTAATTTATTTAATTTTTTTTACTGATACAGCACAAATCTGCTCAGAAAAAGTTAAATTGCATCAAGAAGGCTGCATTTGCAAAATAACACAATTAACTTATTTTTTCATGTGCTATGCTTTGCTTCCATTGTAGCCCAAACTAAAGTAGTCTTCCCTCAAACTTTTCTGAAAAGATTGTTGGAAAAGCACAAGAATTTGGAATACATTAGTTACCAAGGTGCTTTCTGCAGTTTGGGTTGAAGGTCTTTCAGAGCAGGGAAACTGCTCTTGAATCTCAGCCATACTCAGGACTTGCAGAACCGGTTTTAACTTTACAGTAGACTTGCTGGACTATTCTGGATTCTAAAATGGAGAAACTAGTTTTCCCAATTTAATTAATCTAAGATGGAGATATTATGTCTTTGTTATGACTTCTGAGTAACATTATAACCCTCTACATGATTATTAAGAATATCTGTAAAAGAAATTAAGTTTATTGTCTCTGCTACTAATCCTGTCACTTCTTTTTCAGGATAAGACACAACACTTACTCAAAATAAAACTCTAACTTCAAAAGTGAAGACACCTGTATTTCAGCAGACTTTGCCATTGCAGATCTGACCACAGCCAACAAGGTTCTGAGGCAGACACAGTTTTCAGTACTATCACACACAATATCCTTGACAAGAGGGATGGGGGAAGGAAAAAAAAATTTAAAAAAAAAAAAAAAAAAAAGGAA
>JANRGV010000062.1:59170527-59184374 GCA_024734035.1 Alethe castanea | reverse complement strand
TGACAAGAGGGATGGGGGAAGGAAAAAAAAATTTAAAAAAAAAAAAAAAAAAAGGAAGAGAAAGAAGGAAAAAAAAAAAAAAAGGGGGGGGGGCTAGAGGAGGTGAATTCCAAGGAAAAAAAAAATAAAGGTTTACTCTTACAATTTTGGAAGGGATAAAAAAAACAGGGGGCGTAGGGGGAAAGCCTTTTTAATTTGGGGTGCAGTTCTTTATTTAAACGTGTTGAACCTAACCAATGGCTCTGTAAAGCTACAGCCAAAGAAAGCTTGTGTCTGATTTAACTGTTTTGTTGTGACAAAATATCCACTTAACACATTTTTCTGTTTCCACGCGCTATGCCACATTCATCTAACACATGTAAACAAATAATACATTAAAATGCATGCCATGTTCCATTTCAGTAGGCTTTCTGAAACAAGACAAACAAAATTGAACTACTTGCATAGCATTTTGAAAAATATTGGTTATGCTACACATTATACTTTGGACAAATAGTAGTAAATCTACACCCAGAAGTGTAATTCAGTCTGAATTCAATGCTACCAAGATAAGTACATCTGATGTCCCAGCTCTTTTTGGAAAACCAGGCAGCTGCTGCTTATTTCCATTTCATTGTTCAAATATATGCTGCTAAGACCTAATAATTAAGTGCAGGGACAAAGATAATGCTTTACTTTAAGGCTCATTTTTATCCTTATAAAAGCAAAAGTAAAAAACCTAAGCACATGAAAACACATGCTTGCTCATATACACACAAATCCCACCATATGTAGCATTTTTAGTTAAAAGAGAAAAACAAATTTTGCCTTTGTTCTGATTTCTCTGTTAAGTCACACAATGAACAACTGATCTTCTGGCTTTGACAGAAAACTTTGTTTAACAACTTAGAAATGCATTGCAAGCTGCTTGATATTTTAACCTGTATTAAAAAAGCATAACCATATTTTGAAAACTTACCACAGCTTTCAGAATATTACAAACAGTTTAATAATCCCGTTCATATAGGAAATAAATTTGCATCAATGTGGAGGGCTTGTCTCTCTCCCACAGAAATAAAACCCAGATTGTTACTCTGCATTTAAGTTTTACATTAGAAATACAGTAACAAGAACTTGTCATGCCCCTGATGAACCATCGTGGAAAAAGGGAAGAGTTTGGTTAAGCGTGGAGTTGTTTTGGCGGTGGTATTATTATTCACTATTAATAATTATTGGTTTATTTATTGAAAAAATAAAACATTGGTGGAGGGTGTTTATGTTTGTGTGTTCTTTACAAGTACAAGCCTAGCATCAAGGGGAGCACATATTCACCCTGTCAAAGGAGAAGGCCAAACAGCATCCTGGAAGCAATTTCACAGCAGGGTAGGACCTGCGGTAGGGCAGAGGGAAGACCAACACCAAGTTCCTCTACATCCCTTCCAAGGGCAGAAGCCAGGAAAGCTGAAAAATGGACAGTGGTGAGGAAGAACCAGCAGTAATTACAGCCCTCTTGACTGCAGCTGTGGGTGTAGCATGAGAGGAAGCAGGGAACAGAGTTAGAGAAATACCAATGTCCAATTCAGCAAAGTTAAACATGGCAATTCAGGCATATCAGCGGCTGATTTTCTTTTAAACACTGAACCTCTAAAGGAGAGAACCAGTTGCTAGTGCAGACATACAACAAAACACTAATATTGAATTAAAAAGTAGCACAAAAAAAGAAAAGGAAGAAAGACAGATGATGTATGTTGTAACTGCTTCTTAATTAATTAAGGTTTGAAAGCATATCCCTTAAGCAGGTAGAAAAGAAAAAGATGAGAAAACAGTGGATCAACTCAAGTGAGAGTGTATGGACCTGAGCATTCCTGTCTTTAAATTACCACAAAGAAAATAAATCAGGCTAAACAAAGGCTACCTTTCTAAATTCCTGCCTAGAAGTCCACAAGGACAGAAGGCTTTTAGTTTTTAACTGTTTGTGCATTGGGTTTATTTCTTTTTTTCTTGGGGGTATTTTTCATTTTCAGACGAAATCTGCTTGTGAAGTGAACCAGTCAACTGCAATACCTGAAGCTAATCTGGTCCAACCAAATCAACTGATGATCAAAACTACCAAAGTTACATGACATGAGCATAATGTACACCCAAAGGGCAGCCACCCAGACTAGATAAAAAGTGTTTTCCTGCTGAACTTTGAGAGCTGGAAGATGCAGTATCATCACTCATTCCATTCTCCTTGTTTGCTATGGCTTGCAATGTGCACTGGAATAGCCCTAAGCAAGCAGATCCTTTAGATGTCTGCTGTTGAATCTCACACAACTGCTGTTACTTCTCCCATCCACAACAATCAGTGGCAGGATGATACCTCCAGAAACCCGTATCTCCACTAAGTTAACAAAATTCTCTTGTTCTGTCTGGTGCCTTAAGGCCACCAACAGTTGAGTGCTACCCCAAATTCCATAATATTTGATTTCTCTTTCAGTAACTCAACAATGCACTAGGAAGACTGGAATTACAGGACTTGTGTTATTTAATTTTTTTAAAGGCTTATCATAATCATTCCCATTGAACAAACATGTTTGCATTGGTTGTAAGTGATTTTATTCTATAAACAGCAGCAAACTGCTACTACTACTACCAGGTGAGAGTTATTTTCTTCCAACAGATACCACCTACCAAATAATGCACAACCTGTGAGGCACATTTATTGCCTGGAGAACAGAGCAAAGACAGCAAAAGTGACAATTGGCAATTATGACCAAAAAAAAAAAGAAAAAAGCTGACTCTAGACTAAAAACATACATTATGACATTTCTAAAGGTAAGTCACACACAAGCACCAAACAGGCACACACAACCACCCACAGTAAATAGGATGTTCACACCACAGCAAGTCAGTAAAGTGTAACAATCCCATTAACTCCTCTGCTCTGCATTATCAGGGATGCCCACACAATCGGCACCTTGCATGAGCATGGAAAACATGTCTTTGCTCTGCCTTGCAGGTGTCCAGCACTAACAGCACAGTTGGGCTTCCATTTGCTGTTGCTTGTCTGTGACACAAGGAGAGATGCAGTAATCCCGGCACATGCATCAACACAACCGCAAAGATTTCCAGCTACAGGACGCACTCTAGCAAATGAATAGCAAATGAAAAAGTCTCAAGGATGACATAAAGGATCCAGAAGACATTGAGGCCACCAAAACACAAAACAAATAAACCAAAAAACACCATTTAAAAAAAAAAACAAACCAGTTTAGGCTCCACTTTTAGGTAATCAAGGTACTTCACTGAAGGAATCAAGTCCAACATCTTTTATACCAATTCTTTAAATCTTCTGGGAGTTGCACATAAAGACATAGAAAAAAAAATAGTGAAGGAGCTCCAGAACTGACTAGGAAAGAGGGGAAGAACTCTCTGAGAGGAAAATAATGTATCTGTAAAGACACCAATGCCATCATTCCTGGCGTGGAGCCTGGAGATCTATCTGCCTGACTGTGCCCATTCCTCTGTCTCCCACAGGGCAATTGCCTGTTTGCAAATTTCCCATTACTATCTTAGGGCCAGAAAATTGTTCTACTTCTGATGTTGTTTCAGAACTTCCAGAAGAGGGGTATAATTTACTTCACTCTGGTACGAGGGGCAAGGAGGGTGAGGGTGAACTTTAAAATGTTTTGTAATTATCTTTCGGTCAAAGCAGAAAATTCAATAACAGTTTGTTAATTTGTTTAAATACATGGATCTTGTACATTTGATCAGAATGTGATTCTAGCACAAATAAATTGATACACTTCCCCCCCATCTTTGAATTTTGATTATTTTCTCCTTCAGAGCAACTATCTTCAGTTGTTTTTCCAATGTCACCTTAAACAAAGTCTAAACTTCAGAAAAGAAGCACATGCAGGATAGAGAAAATTATAAAGATATGAGGTACTTATTTCTCTCTGAGGAGGTCATATAACCAGTCAACATGGGATTCTTATTACATACTAGTCTGGATGAAGAATACCTTTTGACTTTACTCCAAGCCTCAGGCTTGTTCACCATTTAGCATTAGAAAAAGAGAAAATATTTTAAATAAAATCATCAAAACAACCAAAACACTATAGTCTGGTGAGCACATACTCAAAAAATTCTTCTTGAGCATTTCATCTTGCCCTAAACAACAAAAGTCAGAAAAGGACAAAAGAAAGTTAAATAGCTGCACAATTCTCAGTATGATTTTTTTTTTTTCCAACTGTACTAGTTTTGGCTGGGGTAGAGCTCATTTCTTTTACAGTAGCTGGCATGTGGCAGTGTTTTGGATTTGTGCTGGAAGCAGTGTTGATAACACAGGGATGTTTTAGTTACTGCTGAGAAGTGCCTTGCACAGAGCCAAGGCCTTTTCTGCTATTCACACCACCCTTCCAGTGAGTAGGCTGGGGGTGCACAGCTTGGGAAGGGGCACAACCACAACATCTGGCTCCCCACACAGACAAGTGACCCAAGGGATTCCCCACACCACACTATACTCAGCACATGTAGATGGGAGAAGAAGGAAAAAGAGGGGGACATTCAGACTGATGTCATTGTCTTCACAAGTCCTGTTACCGGTGATGGGGCCCTGCTGTCCTGGAAAAGGCTGAACACCTGCCTGCCCATGGGAAATGGTGAATCAACTCCTTGTTTTGCTTTACTTGCACTCACAGCTTTTGCTCAACTATTAATCTGTCTTTAGCTCAATGTACAGGTTTTCTTGGTTTTGCCCTTCCAATTCTCTCCCCCATCCCACCAGGAAGGTGGAAGGAAGTAAGAAGGGATGCAGGGGGCTTCATTGCCAGCTGGGGTTCAACCACAACACCAAAGAGGCCCTGGGGGCAGGGGGTGGCCAGGGAAAATCCAGACTACTGGCAGCATACAGTGCTTCACATCAAAAATTATCTAAAAATATATCTTATCAGTGTTGAATTGATGAGTTCAGACTTTTTAACTGAAAACCCTGACTCTTCAAAGCCCATGAATTTGGAGATTGATTGGCTTCCAATTTTGAATTACAGAGATTTTAGTGAACTTTCTGATAATGATTCAATACTGCACTATTACATTTTTTCTTTTATTCTCTTTCACTTAGGGGTAGTCTGAAAACCCCTAGCAGAGCACAATTCATTACTCAATCTTTTCAGAACCCATGTAATGAAAGTATTATCAATTTCTGCTTTCTTTTAGCTATCTGCTTCAAGCATATATCACTGATTTCTGCCATAATCCTCTTTTATTCATTTCACTTTTCATGTGAATAAAAGAGCCAAGTGGAAGAGTATATCATTGCCAGCTCCTTGATAGTGTGATATTTGCAATTTTTCTTAGAAAGGGATAGGATCTTGCAGAAGCTGATAAAAAAATATGACAAAATCTAAGCTTCTTATGTAACAAGTAATTATGCTTTTCAACTACAGACTAAAAGTCTAAAAAAGAATAATCTTGACAAAAGGAACCATATCCAGAACTTCTTTATTTACACACCATACTTTAAGTCAAGCTTGTATTTCTGGGGGGAAAAAAAAAAATATTAATCAGGCACTCCGAGATGGCTGATTAGCAATACTGTGTTTTCCACTTCACTGCCTGACAGTGCTTGCAGTATGACAGGGAGGAGAATGCTACAGGCTTTTCATAATCTTGGTAATCAAGGTTAATACAAAATTTGCATACCACCTTGCAGATGCAAGGAATGTTTCCTGGAAGAGCACTGAGGTGAAAGTCACATATATCTCCCCAGAAACTAAGCACCAGCTAAAAATATTGCATATTTATCTCTAAGTAAGTCCTCATGAGTTTACAGCCAATAGTGTTCCACTTAAGATTTTTAGGTAATTATTAAGGTAATTCATAAAACAGATTCATATGGCGTGCTAATCTCCAAATCTTTCACTGCCTTGGAAAACACCAAGCATCTACTACATTTTCATCACTTCACCCTGAAGATAATCACTATTTCACAGGGAACAGTGAAAAAAGGTCAAAATCTTGATCACTCTCATTGGCACCGCATATTTGATGAGAAGAGACGTGAAAAGTCTTGTATGCAGAGCTATGCAATACAATACTTCAGTACTTCAATTTTAATATTTCTACCCTCTAAAGTTCAGATCATGCATATAGCATAGGAAACCCAGAGCACAGTAGAACAAAAAAAAGCTTCTCACAAATTGCAATATAACAAAGAAAAACAGTGGAGAAGACAATACTGAAAATTTTAAACAAAGGAAAAGGGAAGGAGTAAACTGCTGACATTTCTTTTTCCAGAATACAAACTCTTTAGCTTCAAAATTCTGTGAATTCAGTTTTCCTGTAGGACTAAGAATAAAACAACATAAGCGATTGCTCAGATTCTACAGCTCTGTAGCCTGCAAAAACCAAGGCAACCAAAGCAATTTCTTCTACATCCATGCTGGAATGGGCTTTTAGGTGTTTTGTGGAGGCAGAGCCAGCTCTGCTTGCAATGGTGAAGTACAGCTTAGATCACTGACTTAGACACAACTGATACATTTTACCTAATTAACAATAATTTCTCCTATTTTTAATTGTAAAAATGCATTGATACTAATTTATCAGCTTAGCCCTTTTTTAATGCAGCAGACCCCAGAATAAATTAGGTCTCATCAATATAGGCTAACAAAAGTCAAACCCATCAAACTAGGAAAGTTATTATATCTCTTAATATTAAAAAGATATTAAAATCTCTTCTAAGGAATTTTAACATCCTTAAATAATAATAAAAAAAGGTGGTGGGCAGGAGTACACAACACAGTAGATGGGGGAGAGGCAAACCACATATATCATTGTTTACCTGCTTTCCCACCACCATCATGTTGTGGCTGGCCTGCAGAACATCCCCTACTGAAACAACGCCACAGACCTGAACTAACAGTCAAAGCCTGCTTGTCATCTTTAAGAAAAAATAAAGAGTTTCCAAGAAGTCTCCAATACTTGTGGTGTTACTGAAAACCCAGATGCTGGCACTTCAGCTGTAATGAGGCTTGTTTGGGCAATGCTCACTTGCACTCCCTGCACTATGGTTTCCCAGTTTGAATACTGGAATAACTCAGTATTTCTACAAGTCCTCTGAGAGCTGTAAGTGCTTTGTGATCTGCAGAACTAAATTATTAAAATGGTGCTGGTAATCACTACTGGAAATTACACGTTTTTTGTCCCTGCCAAATCAATAAATATCTTGGAAGAAATGAGAGAGAAATGTGACAGATATGCTTGCACACATTCCTGTTTGTCCTAGCAGCTAAAAACGCTGGTGTTTTGTTTGTACTAGCAAGGCTTGGAAAAGCAATAAGAAACTTCATTATTTAAAACGTCTTTTTCTAACTAACTCTTCAATTAACTGTATAAAGAAGAAAGCTTCTGATTAAGTGCTGCCTAGCAAGTAATAGTCAGAAGAACACTTAGAGGTTTTGAAAGTGTTTCTGATGAGAAAGCAACATCATTCCTCTTTGGAGATATTTTCAAACATTAGAGATAGCAGTAAGTAGTGAGGCAGTAAAAGTGCTTTCGTCTGGTGAAAACTATCAAAGAAAGAAGACAAAGGAAACAAATGTATATGCTATTTTGTTCTGCAGTAATGAACTAGAAATAAAATAGCTTATTGACAGTCACCTTAAATTCTCAAAAGCCACAAAGCATTCTCAATGGAGTTATTCCTCAAAAAGAGTGCTAAAGAATGATGCATCTACACAAGGAACATTTCAGTAATTTATACTGCCTGCAAACACAAGCTATTCCAAGTTTGAGAAAAAAAGCTCTCCCTTTATTAACTATTACCTCAGATTTCTTTAATTATACAGCTAACCCATCTTTTACTAACACATTTTAGGAAACAAGTTTTATATCTCTGCTAGAATGAAATAAATACTACCACCCATTCAAAAAGTTCTAATTCATACTTTATTTCTGAGAATCCTTAGAAACTTGCAGAATATAAAAGGCTTAATTTTAAATTTCAATTTTAAAAAGTGTAAAATATTATGCTACCCCAAGCAAGATTGAAAGGAAATGGTAAGGGGAACAGAGCCAAGAGAAATGGGTGTAGGGGTAGTAGCAGCAGAAAAAGTCAGCTCTTATTTCTACAGCCAGAAAAAAACCTAGACAAAACACGACCAAACTGGTTTAAATAACCACAGAATTAAAAAAAAAAATAACATTTAGGAATCCAGAAAAAAAAGTTAAGCACACATCCATTTAGGGGGTGGAGAAGGCTGAGCATCCACAACAGCTATTTCTGGCAGGCACACTCACGGGTCTGAAGCCTGCAGTGTGACCAACTTCCATTCACTTTTTTCAGCCTGGTTTACCCAACAGACCAAAAAGGCCTCTAATTCTTGAACTGGAAGAGGATTCCCCTTCATATTAGTGAGGGTTTCACAGGACTCTCTCATATTCCTCTAAACTGGGTCTTTTCCCGAGCCAGGTAGCTTAGCCTGCTTCAGCACTGCCTCTCACACACAGTTACAGACTGCTCTCCTCTGCCCCTGAACTCCTCCTCATGCTGAGATTTCCATCAGACAATTTCCACTGTCTTGCAACTGAATATCTAAGACTTATACAGAGAGTTGTAACATTAACTGGTTGGCTGCTCATCAGCGTGGATCAAATTTTTCAGATAAAACACTTTGCACATTACATTCTTACCTAACAAGTCAAAAAACTTACACAAACTGCAAGTTTTATTTATAAAGTGTGTCTTTGGTATTATTATCAGTAATTTTCAGTATTCTAAAATATTTTAAATAAGGGCCTATGAAAATATCAGTCCTTTCGATAGTTGCTGATTTTTTTTCTAAAGATTTATGTACTTTCTTGATGTTAGATAGCATTTCAAGCGTAAAGTCCATATATAAAAAAAGGGCATTGGCCTTATAAATAGGAAGTTGATGTTTGGGGGGCTGGGTTTCTTCTAAAGTTAACCTATAACTCAGTTCTATGCAGCTCACACAGGTACTTTCCATTTCACTTGTGGCTTTCCTTCCTGAGCTATACCAAATGACTAAATCACATCTAACCCCATCATTCAAATTTTTCTGCAGGCAGCTTGTTTAGAGTCTCACATGTCTATAAGTTCAGAATAGAGATCTCATATCCAAAAAGGCAACAAATTCTCATATTTAACATGAAATCTGTTTTCTACCTTATGTGGCATATGGCCCAACTGTACACACCATTACTCAATCTTCAGTCTACCATCCTCCTGTTATACTTCTATTACAGTTTCAAGACCTTTCAAAATCATAAAGAAAAGTAATTTTCCAAGATCTTTGATCAATTTAAACTTTTGCAAATACTATAAATCATCAGTAGTATAATAAAAACCAAATTAATTATCCAAATCAGGACTCACAATTCTGCAAGAAAATTATTTGACTTTCCAGAGTTTTCCTGCAATATTTCTGACAAGATAAAAGACCTTTTGCTCAGTACAGCTCAATATTTTTACTTTGGTAGCTATACTTTCAGGTGCAACACTACTGGTATGAAGCCAGTATCCCAGCCAGCACGTTTGCTAAACTACAGAGCACCATTACTGTACAGTGCATTTTTAAAGAACCATAAAGAAACCAAGTAATTATTGTTTTACAAGTTTGAAATTTACAGTTCCAAGTCAAGAGTTTCTGATATAAACCTCAGACACCTAATATAAAACCAAAACTGAAAAGCCAACAGTTCACATTACAGTGGATCTCATACGTGAGTGAGCACAGATGTGATCCTGTGGATGCAAAACAAATGTGCTGAGGGTGAGACCATACAAAGAATAGCTAACAAGGACTTTTAGGAGACAGTGTTAAAAAATTTAAAAAAATAAAAATAAAAAAAAAAGAATCAAACCAACCACAAACAAACAAAATCAAACTAAAAAGCAATGACATAGGTAGCAAGGGAAGTGGAAAAATGACTGTGACAGAGGCAGAAAGGAAGAGACAGCCCTCAGCAGTCAGATAACCCCTACTGTGCAAAGCAGGACAGAACTTGGAGAAATGAACAGAAGCATTAGACAAAACAATTCATCCAGGCAGGAATAAACACCTCAACTAAAATAAATTAATTACAGTAATAACCAACAGAGAAAACAATGAGACAAAACTCCTAGTCACTTACAAAATTTAAACAACAAAAATCCCAAAATATTTTTCCTTTGAAGAAAACTTGAGACAGGTCAAAGGTAGCATATTTCCAACAGAGTGATAAAAAAAATTTCCAGAACAAACAAGTACCAAAAGCAAATCAACCTTGATCCCGAGGGATTCTCTAATCAAACCTTTTTCTTCAAGAGTTCATCCTCATGTTAAATAAGCAGAGCAGTGGTTGCAGATGCCTTGCTAGCAGGAGACAGGAGACAGATTGTATCATTACAGGACTTCTGAAACTCCCCAAGTGCAAAATATGACAGCTGAAGAATTACAGGTCTTAGGCTTGGAGAAACCCCCAGGAGCAGTCCTAACATGGAATTAACATAAGAATTCCTTGTTGTATATACTGTAGACAATAGAAGCTTAAATCATCGTAGAAAAAAAAGTGCTATCAGGAATACAGAAAGGCACCACTTAGGTTCTTAAGCTCAAAGTTCTTGAACAACGTATATGCTCAAGGCTGGAAGAGTTTTCTGGAGGAGGCAAAATCATGAGTTTCTCCTGAACTCTTCTACAAGCTTCCATTGCTGTCAGCAGAGGCAGGGTACAAAACTAGATAAAAAGTTTTATCCAGTAAAGCCATTATAATAAATCATACTATGTTTTGAAAAGTAAAGAAAATAAGTATATATATTATTACCCAGCAGAATACAGTTAAAGTTACAGAAATGGATTATTTTTAAAAATATATTCCTGTGAGTAAAAGGAAGTGTTAAATCCAGCCAAAAATGCACAAACTGAATTTATATTGTCTACTAGAGTGACATGTAAAAACACTCTGCTATTTTTGAACAGGAAGCAGTAATGTTTCAGCAAAGCACAGAAATGCTGTTTGGGAGCTAATTAGTCAAGGTGCAAGACTCTGTTATTACAACTTACTTGGCCATGCTGCTAACCTCCAAGTCATCACATGAGACTTCCTTAGAATGCAACCTGTGCTATTCAGCCCCTGATAATCTCTACTCTCCTCCTTCACTTAAAAGTGAACGAAATGGCAGTGAAGTTGACCTCATTGTAACAAAGTACATGCAAACAGCTGTGCTCAGTAGTGATCTCTAGCAGTCACCTTGCTTGTACAGGCAAGGATCCAATTCCCAGGTTAGTAAAGAACCGCTTCCATCTTCCTATAGAAACCAGTGCTATTTTCCTTGGTGCTAGCTAAACTCATTGACCAACAGGTAGATAAAAGCCAAAATCACAAGCAACAACTATACAGCTTGGAACTCGTACAAGAAAAATGAAAAAAAATATTTCCATTCCAAAGCATAACTCAACTCAAAACTAAGGGGGAAGAAAAACAAACTAAAAATAAACATACAACAAATCTATCGACAACAATGTTGAACCTGAACCTTGAGAGCTGAAGGAACCAAAACCACAAAAATACCAACCCTGTTTGTGCAAACAAGCAGCTGTGCATAGATAGCATGCAGATTTTCCCCTCCTGTTCCTAAAAGCAATTGTGCAAGGTGGCCACAAATCACAGCAGGTTGCATTAGCAGTCCTCCAGTTCTACTCCAGGCTTAGGCTTAATTTACACATAAACTGGGTTACACCTGATTTCAATATTCTGTTGGACGACCAAGCAAGGGAAGGAATGAATTTAAGCAGTCTATGGAGAGATAATGTGAAGGTTATAATGTAAGTGAAAAATGCCCGTGTTGCTAAGATAAGGCCCCAACCACCAATCTCATTGTCAAGCCTAGCCATCTGTCAGCAGAAACCTGATTTACTGCATATAATGCTGCTATACTTGATCACTACTGTTCTGCTATAAAAGGCTCCCAAGGTTTGTTTAAGGACACCAAATGGTACTTTCCAGCAACATGAAAAGGGTTAATAAACACGTCCTCAAAAGTCAGGCTTCAGAACTTTAAATCAAATTTTACCCAGTTTCAATTCCACTAGTAGATGAAATTTCTTTATAACTAAAACCATTAAAACCAGAGAAACAAAATCCAAAAAAACCTCCATAAAATGATAGTAAATGACATCATTTTCACCATATATGTAAGGCTACTTACACTGAAGCTTGTTTATGGATGTTATTTTGATGGCAGGGAATTGTAATATATTTTAGATAAAGGTGCTTTTAAGATACACTCTTACGATATCACTATTCAACAAAACCTTAAAAAAGGAGCCACTTTCCTCTGTTTAATAAGTACCCTGGATATCCAAACTGTTTGCAAGAGCACTAAGAATGAATATTTAGATAGGGGCCTGTAAGCACATTAACACCTCTTGGTGTAACAATTCAGGTGAGCACATGTAATCCAACTCTTCCCACTCCTACACCCAGAACAAAAATGCCCATGTATGAGATTCATCCTCCACACCAAATAGTCACTGAGTAAAACAGCTGCAGATACTTTCTCAGGTTAATCAAACGAATAAAAAAAACAGCATCTAGTAATAACAAAACAAATTTTCCCTCCAAACAACAGGCCTATGCTGCAGGTGGTTTTGTCCCATAGCAAGCAAACAGGAAAAAAACACATCCTGAACAGCTGCTCATTAGGTGAGCACCATTCTGCCTGCACAGCAAATGAAGCAAATGTCATGTGGAAAAAAACACAGTTTACGGTCACATAATTAGACACGGTAACACAGGCATACACAAAAGAGGAGGGAAGACAAGTACAAATTACAGTTGCACAGGCAATTTATTTCTGAGGGTTTATAATTTTTGATGTTCCTGGACTTTAACCTTACCATTTCTTTTAACAAGTCTTTTTTCCAGCTGATTTTTTTTTTCCTATTATACAATAACAGATAACTTTGGAAAATCTCCTGCTATAAAACAAATACTCATTTCCATACAATTATTTATACTGATTGGAACAATTCTCTTGAGGACACCAGGAGAATACTGCATCAGAACAGTTAAAAACAACACAAAGTATAAATATTATAAAGTAGTGTGAATTTATTCCAAGTTTACCTGATACTCATTGGGCCAGAAAGTGCTGACAGCCAATTCTGCTCGAAGCCAGTCTTTGCCAGTAGAGCCAGTGACATTCCAGATGGGATTAGCCAGTGGTCCTTTGTTCACCCTAACGAGGATGTTCAGAGTGCCTGGGTTTCCTCCATTCTTGCTGTACAGAAGGTAGCTGAAATCGATGCAGTGAGTATCATTTTCTTTCATTGTTGGAAGCTGAAGTCGAGTCTTTTCCCCAGGGTCATGGTCTGATGAAATCACTATCATATATGATCCTAAAAAACGGGGAGTGGAAAAGAGGGAAAAAAATAAGCAACAGTAAGGAAAAAGATAAATACTAAGAAACTGATTGTTCACTGTGAAAAATGATGAAATGCATAGGTTTTCTTATCCCAGAAAGCTCAAAATTCAAGAGGCATGAAATCCAGCAAGCTATTAAATGGCTAGACACATGACTTAAGCAGTACCTAAGAAGATATATCTCTGAGGACCTTTCCAGATTCCTCCACTACAAACTTTTCTCTCTCTTATTTTAGGATCAGATACTTGGAAATAGGACCACAAATGGGAAAAAAAAAACAAAAGAGGCAAAGGACCATCACTATTCTGAGGTCACCGAGGCCAAAATTCTCTCAACTTACTCGGCAGATTTTCTGAAAACAAAACAACAAATAAGGTCTGCGTTCCTCCATGCAGCTTTATCACACCCTTTTCTACCCAAAAAAAAAAAAAAAAAAAAAAAAAAAAAAAAAAAA
>JANRGV010000062.1:59148808-59165063 GCA_024734035.1 Alethe castanea | reverse complement strand
AGTTCTTATGACTACATATACTAACACACTCTGACTCAGTACAGAATCTAAATATGCCAACATAAGTATCACAGAGGGTGAGCTATTCCTACCTGTAAAACAGAGGCAGCTCTAAACAATTTGCTCTTCTAAATTCTATTCAGGAAATTTTCATATAACACAATTTATAATTCGCCTGGCTGACCCCTGCACCATCAGTTAAGGATACTCCTTAAGGAGTGTGTCTAGAGAAAAATGTTACTTTGTAGCACAATAATCTTACTTAAGATAGATTATTTAATACTCACTTAAAATATTCAATACAGTTATATCCTATTTCACCTGCTTCAGTTCTAAGAATTTTAAAAACAATGTTATTGGTGTAAACAACACAAGATTTCTCTAAAACTTCTTTAGATGGCTACAATTGAGAGGTATCTTTCCACTTACTTCACTTGTTTACAGCATCATTCCCTACATAAGACTCAAATTGTTGAAGGCTTGTTTCAAGTTCTTTACAGATTGTCAAAGTGAAAAGTGAATCAGGATCATGAATTACAACTTCATTGCCTAGCTCAGTTCCAAGGCACCACAACTCAAATGCAAGTCAAGATAAGATTCTGAGTTTACTACAGAGATTAAAAACAACAACAGAAATATACAACACAGGGGAAATTTTTCTGGAGAATGCATATCTTTTGGGGGGTTTCCTACTTACAATATAAAATGAGAATTATTAAAAGAACCAGCGCAAAGCAGGTTATTAAGCTATATTGTAAAATTAGCACTCAGTTTGAACAGAAACTTAGCCTCGCAGACTGCAAGAGCTCATGAATTCATCAATTTCACACTGACATTGCAATTTCACAGGAGGAGAAAAGGCGCACTGCCCTCTGGGCTGTACTTGTTGTTGATGCCAAAAGCCCGGCTCTACAGCAAGGTCATGCAACCAGGATTCCCCCATCAACCACACCCACGGAGGTCAAGCAACAGGGACACAGCCTGACATCACTGATCCAAGCAAGGCAAAAAAACCAGCATCAAATCACCCAAAGAATTAATACCATGGGCAGTATAACACTTTATCAGCATTTACAACTATTGCAACTTACAACGCAGTTTTTGCAACAAAGTTCATGATGAACTTTTGACTAAAAACTACTCCTTGGGCTGGAGGTAGCTACAAAAGTTTTGTTGTTCTCCATACTAACATTTCAGAAATTAATAAATATGAAAAACATACACTCTGGATGTGCTGGAATTCATAGTTTTCTCATAGATAACACCAAAATCCTGTGGACTCCTTTACACTGATGCAGAACAAATAGACCATGATGAGATACCAGTTTCTGAGATATGGTAATTTTCTCACTCTCTTTTCACGTGATGGAGCTTCAGCCAATACATTCACAACTTCACTGCATGAAAAACAGGCGCAGAAAAGAGTTTAAATCCATTTTTCTTCACTATTCCTGTTAGCTGCTCTGATATTATCTGACTTGTTAAGGCGAGCAGTAAAACACAGATATCTCCCTCTATGTTAGCTTAGTTCCCCCTATTCTTGTGACGAATCCTCCAGGATGAAAGACCAGTGTTGGCCATTCTGTATCCACCTACAGGTCTAGGATGCCACTGTATCACCATACTGCTGAACATTCAGCATTTAGATGTTTCAGATGCTGATAAGAGACATATTTTACTGAGGATATTACAAGAGAAGGGGATCCAATTATATATTTCTGTAGAATATTATTTATTTGGATAGAAATTAGAGTGAATCATGAAAAAATTTAGAGTATTCTAGGGCAGACAGTCTTAGAGAAAATATCAGTACTGAGCACTTGTTTAATCTTTGGTGTGCTGCTGTGTGTTTGCTGCAGTGCAGAAAAACAAGTTCACAGAGAATTCACAAATATCAGCCAAGGTGACCCAAAATCTCACAGCCACTGAAATTCACAGGACTTTTACTCTTACCCCATGTCCTCTTCCATCTATGCTCATCAGACCCTTGCAAAGCTACACACAAATCCCATAATAAAATACCCAGAACTCCTGTACCTTCCTCTTGAGAGAAGAAAGGAGACAGTAAAGTTTAATTTCTTGTTAGGTGAGGGAAACGAACTGACTCCTGGAAAAGTCCAACAAGAACCAGACCCAAATCAAGATAAGTGAGGAAACTGAAGACAAGTGGAATTTTCCCCATTTAAAAACATAGTTACTAGTAACTTGTTTCAATTATCTTGAAAGTATTTCGAGAAAGGCAGATCAGAATTTATCTTTTCGACAATTTTTTTCTGTTGCCAGCTAAAAAATTCTCTGCAAACACTCTAGGGTTTTTTCCCCTCCTAAGTACTAAGTGACATTTAGACTTAAACTGAAGGGAAAAAATATAATTTTTGAGTGTGCATTCATACTCAGTGTCTTAGAATTTATTTACACCATGGGAGGTTCATAAAATATTTTCACTGGGTTTTTAGGGGTTTTTTGTTAACAGGAAGAATATTAATTCCTTTCTCTTCAATCACTTTTCCTCAGCACCAAATAGTAATGTTTCCTGTTATGAAATCAATTTTTCTCAGAACATTGCTTTATGCAACAGTGACCAGAAGAATCTCTAATTTCCAGGCTTTGCTACTTTTACAGGTACATTTAAGGAGTTGTATATTCCTTGATTAAATGCACAAAATGAGTTAAGAACCAACTGCTGTGAAAGATTACCACTGCTAGGAGTTTTGAAAAATAATATAAAACAATATTTAAATAGTGAAAATAATATTCACCCTATGCAATCAGCAGACATATTTGTTTGCATCTAACCTCCCCTCTGAAGTACATATCTCACTTTGTAGTGACTCACACTCCAGTTGAGTGTAATCGTAAGTCAAGCCTTTGTCAATACAACAGCAGTACTATTTAGTGAACTCACGTACCGGCTTCAGGAAAAAAAAAAAAAAAAAAAAACAAAAACTGGAAACCTTGAAATTTATTAAGTTCCAAGGAAGTCTTCCATCTGTCTTCCAGACCATCGACACATGGCTATGCATATTTGTAAAATAAAATCTTGAGCAATTTAACAAGTGTACATTGACACTGAATGCCCCATAAAGAGCTGAATACGACTTAAATGGGAAGGAAGAGGCTACAGAAAACTTCATCTGAGATTATTTTGATTTTCCAGTTGCTGATGGTAATGTTGATCTGACAAGTGCAAGCAGTCCTAGAAGTATTTTAATAAACAGCTTAACAACACCTAAAGAGAACAGTCAAAATCCTTGAATCATACATATGCAAAAAATGCACTGAGGAATGCATTACCCAAGAGTATGGGAATTCATACACCACTATATTAATAACCACAGAAACTAGATTAAAAACCTTAAATACACACAGTGCACCAGAAAGAATTCATACAGACAATAAAAATGACAAAAAAGGACAAAAAACCCAAGCCAAAACACTTTAAAACATTTGTCTTGAAACCTAGGAAGGCTTACAAAACACATTAAAACCTGAAGTTAGAAATTAGAACTCCTTACTCTGCTAGATGCCAGAGCTTGCAGTTAAAACAAAGACATGGGGTTTATGGTGTGTGCTTCTCATCTTGCTAACAGCCCTCTGCTCCACAGACATCAACTACTCTTTTCTCCCAAACACTTCAACTGATTAGGACATCACACCCAGAGTGAAGGCTGTAACCTGCATGTGGCTGGATGCCTGCTGCATCTCCATCAGCCATGCTGGAGCCTACAATGTCTGAGAGGTCATCGTATTTTCCATCCAAATTAGTTATTTTAAAACAAACGGATAAATAAGCTCTCCCTTGCTTCCCAAGTTATATTAGCACCTCAACTAGTTTTACACTCAAGTACACACAGTCTTTCTTCTACAGGGAAATACTCCTGAAATTGATGGAAACAACCCTATCCATTATAAAAATCACTCATGCTAGCATACTAGCATTTTTTATAGTGTTTTGAAAGAAATAATATGCCTCAGTGTCCAGCACCAAGAGAACAGCAAGGAGAAAGACTGCATACAAACTAGGACTGCTGTTTTCTCTGAAAACTTGAAGTTCAATAGCTAGGAGTAGGGTTTGGTCTTCTTTCGTGTTGTTTGGGAAATTTTTGTTTTCATCTCAGGAAACAGCATGGTTTATAAAGATTCACATCTTTGCTCCTGACACCACACTTTCTGATTCATAAAAATTTGAAACAGCTTTTTGCTTCCAAATAGCTACTTTATATATGCTAATGCTATTTAAATCCTCTTCTATTTTGAATACTGAAGTTCACAATGCCAACAAAATACAAAACATATCCATCCAAGCCCATAATATATAGCTGGTAACTTCATGCAGCTGGAACATTTTCTTGGCACCAACTAATGTGATTAACTTAAACTTCCAAAAAATACAAAAAACCTGATAAATCTACACAAATATGCATCATATGAAGGATGAGAACCTTGCCTCAGTTTCAGACAACTGGTGAATTTCTAACATTAATATTCATTAGTCAAACACTGTACTTAATTATTTGGGCTATTTGGACATTGAACCCATGTTCCAGAGGTATTTTAATGCAAGTATCTTCTGTGATTTATTTCCCACTTTTGTTTTCTCCAGTGTCACAGTACCAATATCAGAGAACCCAGTCATCCAAAAGCTATTTTCTTTTATTTTTAAAGCTGTAATTAGGCTTTTAAATAAAGGTCTTGCAGTTGTACTTCCTAAGCGAATGTATAACTTATCCTGAACTAAGAATATAATTTCAGACTCTGAAACTTGTCTTTCAAAATCA
Organism: Alethe castanea; assembly: GCA_024734035.1. NCBI lineage: Eukaryota > Metazoa > Chordata > Aves > Passeriformes > Muscicapidae > Alethe > Alethe castanea. The sequence continues at coordinate 59,160,285 of JANRGV010000062.1, read as the reverse complement.
AAATTTGCTGAAACCATAAAGGAAAACTGAAGTTGTTAACAACTATGAATCATAATACTGCCTCCAAATGTTTTGAATGTCCAAATAAGATATTCGGGAATCAAGTGGCACCTCAGAAAATGAAGAGAGATTTATCTTATAGTATTGTCTTCTAACATTAAACTTTAAAAAAAAAAAAAAAAAGAAAAATCTCTGTGAAGGGAATATAAAAAAAACCTATAAAATAAGCACAGCTGTAAATCATTACAGAGTAGTTACTAAAAAAGGTTTTTTGAAAAAAGATCAAATATTTTTTCCTCATATCAACCTTCTTGAGATAGACCAGGGACTAACCAGAATTTCTCTATATAGAATGGAAATGCACAGCAATTAGGGGAAAGAAAAGGAATTTTTTTTCTTTCCAACCGAAATAGATAAAAATAGGCAATAGACTCTGTGAATATTCTTTTCTCACAAACTGAAGACAACTGTTCCTGGCACTTATGCATATAGAAGCATTTCAGGACAAAAGACTGCGAGAGTAGAAAGCAAAAAATTCTGATGCTGGTAAGAAACGGCTATTAAGCACTCAATCCCAGAATTCAATTAACATTTTATCTAATCATCAACCTGAATTTCTCTTACTGCAATTGAAGATCATTACTGTTTAACCTATCACCAGCCAACATGAAGTTTAGGTTATCCCCTTCTTTGCACCAACCATTAACATCTTGAAAAGTTTTATTCCCTTTTTCTGTCCTGAAAGAGAGACAGAAAAGAGACATTTTCTTCAGACTGCACAGAGAAAATGCTGCTGTTTAGCCCTCTGTCATTTCTGCTGCTGTCCTCAGATTTTCCAGAACTGGCATTCTCCTTCCATACTCCAAACTCAATAAAAGATTATTTAATGTATATTTACACAGAACATCATTTACAAACCACTTCTGTCTGCTTTTTTCACAACAGCATAATAACTCTGAGCAGTTTCACCAAATTATTTCTTCTTCATTATTTTTCAATTCTTTTTGATGAGTACTGCCCCAATGCATCATAATAATTTCTGAACCCCAAATTACCCTCGAACTGGCTCACAGGTAGACTAACTTGAAGAGCCTCAGGCCAAGAACATTTGTTATTACATCATCCATGGCACTAAGAAGACAATAAGACTGGGTGCTATCAGTGTTTTCCAAGCAGCTTTTCACCTGCCATAAGGCCTTTTCAGTTTCAAGATGTTTCTTCTGTAAGCTTAATGAAGTGGCATCTACTGCTTCTCTTTCTTCCACCTGCATATTTAGAGAAATAAATTTGCACTTCATTAAATATTGTAGGACTTTCTTGGTACTCTCCAGTATCTGTACCTTAGCTCACTATATACTGACAAGACAAGGTTCTGGAGCTGAAGATCACCAGTTCTGGTGGACAGAAGACACTCCATTTCAATGCCTACTCCTAAGCTGCCCAGGTCAGCAGCAAGAGCAGCAATTCTCTAGCCCACGGGGATCAGTGAGGGCAGGGCACTCACAGGCAATACCACTTAGGCCATCCAGAATAGCCAGGCAGCCTCCTTGCATCCCTGAATCCTGTGTGTCATGTACACAACTCTGAAACAGTCCGTGCCCATGCCCCTCCTGGGTCTGAGTTCAAAATGATGGAAATGGGAAAGGAGGAGCAAGGCGACCACATTTCAGCAGCTCCTGTAGTACAATGCCAAGGCTACCTCAGGCTAGACTTCTGGAAGAAGACGTGCTGGAACACTGGTGGACAGCACAAGGCATGAACAGGAAGATAGCACAGCACCAGTGCTGGCAGACAAGCAGCGTCCAGGACTGCACCCCAAGGGCTTGGGCATCAGGTACATCAGCTTCTTGAACTACAGTGGTGTGCCAGCAAGGAAAATCACAGCTCTGGGAATGTTTTGCCCCTATTTCAGCAAAATTATCCATGACACAGCAATTTCCATTTTGAATTTAACTTCATCAAGCAAAAATTAGAGACTAACAATAGAAATTAGTTAAACATGTTCACATAATTACATAGGAATCAACTGTTTGGGTTGGGGAGTTTTGGGAAAGCTGCAAAGAGCATGATTGCAGATAGTGGCAAGGTGGAAAAGAAATCCATCAGCTATCAGTGCAAGAAGGCTTTCTGGCTGTATACAACTGCCATCTCACATTGCTTTCCCCACTGTTCTCATTACTACATAAAAGATACATAAACACGTAAATAAATGGATTCACAGAGCCACAGGAACAAGTAGACTGCTGCTTTATCTGAAGAAAAATCAAAACAAAAAACAAAATAAATACCTTCAAAAGCTGAAAATAATTTTAAAATCTATACAGCTAATAAAATCCTTCAATTTCTTTTAATGCCAGGTACAAATTATGACTTTAGTTGTAAATTTACTGAGAAACTTAACTGAATCAAAATAATACCTTGAGAGATATAAGATATATTTTGAAAGAAGCACTTTTTTCCTTGAATATTATCAAGCATTTTTGTAACACTCAACACAGCAAGGGCAAGGCAAGGCTTGAAGCAACCATATGGCTCAGTCATTTAGCAAAACAGGAATTAAGGCAGTGCAGGTGGCTATGGAAGTATTCAGTGATGTTTAATTTTAATGAACTAATTTGAACAATGTGTGATAAAATCAGCATATAAAATGATGCATATTACTAGAATTATCAGGAGAAATGCCTCTCTCCTGCAAGGCTCAATTGTTCTACACAAAAGGCACCTTCAGACATTGTGGGTGTGCAGGGATATAGGAGGGTGAAGCCAAGAGAAGTAAATGAAAGCATATATCGAATACACATAATATTTACACCTATGTGATGCCAGACACCTGTAGCCTATCTAAAACAATTACTCCAAACTCTACCTTTAATTTTGCACTTCTCTTTTGGCAGAACTTAGTTCTGTATCATAGCAACAAACTGTCAGTTTATTTTTGCAATTTATATTCAGAGTATATATTAATTTTTTGCAAATTAGCATTTGCTTGAGAATGCTAATGCTTTCAATATTACATGACATCCAATGAATTAATAGTTTCCATGAAAAAAAATGAATGATAATATACAAACCATGCTGCTGAAGTTTAAAATCGCAGACAGGTATAACTTTTGGGAAGAAAAAACTACCAACAGGTCATAATTTTTAATATCTGCCACAATTTCTCCTTTAATTCAAAGGTCAACAAGCACATTTGCTACTGTGAGTGATCAGTGCCTCACTGTCTTTATAAGGCACAATTACTTGGACAGCTATTAATCATTTTTAACAATTAGAAACATCGCTCCTGTCTTCAAAGAAGGGATGGTTATAAAGTTTCACCTCCATTCAAAGCCTTAAAAATTGGACTACTTACTCCAAAGTGACAGGGGCATCACATTGGTATGAAAAGAGAATGCTACACTGATAAATCATAACACTATTGAAAATGCTGTGCGGCCAGAGAGACTCACTTTACACAACATGCCAGAAAATTTCCATTTGATGTGAGTCATAACAAGGCTCCCTCTCTTACCCTTTCATTTTAAACAGAACACACATGAACCTGTGGTACCCAAAGTATGAAAAGCACTGGAGTAATGTTACATCACCTCCAGACATTTAATTGCTCCTTTGGATTCAACAGAAACCATGTTGGCCTTTCATGAATCATTTTGGGTGGTGTATGATTAAGCTGAGGAATGAACAAAACAATAACATATAAACCTAAGCACAATAAACTTCAATATTGCTCTGAATTATTTCTGAGAGTTAGCCAATAGACACATTTAATACTACACAACTCTCTTAGGTTTATGAATTTCTACTCGAGACCACTCATCACAAGGAGATAAGTGGGCAAAAACATTCTTCTTCACATTAAAGCTTTATGCTGCTAGCTAATTGACACTCCTATGGCAAGAATCTCCCTATTGCCCAGGAAAAAAGTAAATATAAGGGGAAAGAAATTTTTAAAAAGCCAAGATCACCCTGAAACTCCACATTAAAAAATTGCATCAAATATGCTGGTGTAAAAAAAAGTATCACAAAACCAGATGGAACAGCAGAGATTAAAATTAATATAAGTAAAAAGAAAGTATAGCTAGACATACACCCCCCAAAAAACCCCAGAAACACTTGTTAAAAGGCAACCATGGGGCTACAGAGAGGTTAACAACAGTTCCACAGGACCAGCTCTAGAATACATCACAGTACAAAAAAAACCCAGTAATATTCTGCAAGACATCTTATGATACAAGACTGTGAGACATCTCAAAGTAATGGAAACAAGAGCATTACAAACAAGGGTGTATTAAAGGATAAGAGAATAAAGAGTGAAATACAGTTGTAAGTCATAAAATATTGTAAATGTAAGACTTCAGCTATCAAAGCCTTGCATCTAAAAAGACAGAAGCAGGAGGAGAGGGGTTCAAGAGAAAGAGAGCAATAGGCTAAATAAAGAGAAGCAGCATGCAACTTGGCCAAGTCCAGCAGACAGTATGGGCAGTTGAAAAATGGACCTCTTAAAGTCAGGTTAAAACAGAGCTATAACTAAATTATTTTATACATTAAACCTGTGAAGGATCTTTGTCCCAAAACAACACCCTTGTAATATTGTATTTCAAGAGTTCCAGGATATGCCTTTCTTACACACAGGTGTTGTCCATGGTTAAAAAGCAAAACCTTACACTTTTAGGCTACCAATTCAGAAAAGATTGCTGCTAGTAAATATTTGGTAATGCAATTCTTCAGTGGATAACTTGAATTTAGTGATTTCAATACACTTAAGGCCAGTATCTACCTCACAAAAAAACTATTACTGGAATTTCATAGACAACATTAAGTGAATAAGCAGTAAAAACAAAGTACTGAAGGGTTTTGATTCACCTAAGTAGGCACACAAATACCTACTGCACAACAGAGGAGAGTAAACTGGGAATTCTTCCAGTCCTTGTCTGTAGATATCTCGATAATTAGACTTCCAGACTACAAAAGACTTCAAATATTTTGTGAGCAATAAAAATAGCCTTAAAAGACCCAAACAAAGCCTGCTCAGGGCTCTCCTCAACCTTCCTCAAGGAAGGACTGAACGAAGCAGAATGCATACAATGACACTGATGCAGGTTTTCTGAAGCTCTGTCCTTCTCCCAGTCTGTGCACAAAGTCTGTGGAAGCAACTACTAGAGGGCTGCTTTGGAACACCTCATTTGAAGATCTTTTAATTTATTTTTTTTTTAATTTTCTTCTGATGTGCTTGTTCAGGTACAAAAAAGTCTGCAACGTCCATGTAGATCTATTCCAGAGACACAAGTGCAACCAAAAATTTCATTCATTACTTATTCCACTTCTTGCTCCATTTTAGGAAAAAAAAAACCCCAAATCATTTTCTATCTTTCATATCAATTGATGTTGTTATATCTTAAAAGGACTCAGCTCTGGTGAGACACTGGAATAAACTCCCCAGAGAAGCTGTGGATGCTACATTCCTGGAAATGTTCAAGGTCAAGTTGGACAGGGCCCTGAACAATCTGGTCTAGTGAAGGTGCTCCTGTCCATGGCAGGGGAGTTTGGAACTAGATCATCATTAAAGTTTTTTCCAATTCAAACCATTCTATCCCTCTACGGTTCTATAGAATATAAAAATGAATGATGATATGGTTATTTTTCAAAGCACTAGTGGAAGTATAAAGGGTTTAAAATTGTGGAAATAAAATCACAATAATACTCTTAAGTGTCTTACTTCTATCAATTTGTGATAATCATACAAAATAAAACTAAAGTCCAAAATGTAGAGGGGCAGAGAAAAGAAAATTTGGTCTAGCAAGTAGAACAGGCTAGTAGAGAGGGCAGAGAACAAGAGTTAACTGGATGGTTGAAGATAAATTAATTCAAAAATAATTCTGAGTATTAGGGGAATTAATAATTATTCTGAGGTTTCAGAAAGACAAAGTGCCAAAGGAAATAACACCAATAAAACAACCCTTTTCTCACACAGTTGATGCAGCAGTAATGTACAGTATTAAGTAAATGGTATAAAGAAAATGTTATGCTTCTCTGTGATGACTATTTTCCTCAAAAATAAGTAGTTTTAAATTCTTTACTTAAGACTCTGTAATAAATCAGATTTTGAGGAACTGCTTTCATTTACTGTGTGTGGGGGCAGGAGTATTATGGGAATGACAGGGGTTGTTTGTCCCAACTTCAAAAAAACATGTCTCATACCTAAAGCACATCCATAACAAATCCCCACATTCAAGCTCTGGATGAGGATGGGGGTGATTAAAACTCATGTTCATCAAACAGCCATCCTGAAGCACTATCCATCTTTTCAAATATGTCATTATTTATCTTCTACCAAGAAAAAAAATTCTCAGAAACTATGAACAACTAAGTATTAATCTCAAATCAAATTATTAAAATCTCTGGGAAAACATGTTTCACAGAAAACGAAAAAAATATTAGCCCTTGTCTATCCTAGCCATATAATTTATAAAAGATCACTTACATTAAACTAAGCTGTTTAGCAAAACCTGGAGTCCCCTCTGAATTTCAAGTCCTTCTGAAAAATACTTTGGAATTTACTAATCTCAAGAATATCTAAGAAATTTTATCTCCCTAGGAAGTGGGAGCAGAACGACACCAACAGGGGCTGGCAACAATGCACTGAAAACAATTTCAGCATTTATTTCATGATACTCACCATTGATCAAGTCTATAAAACCTTTGAATCTAATAGAAGAACAGATTACCGCTTAACTTTATTACTGGATAAAATTGTCTTGCAAAAACTAAGAACCTGTGAAATGAACACTTGTAAAAAAACAATTCTTGTCTAGCATGAACACCCTCCAGACTACAACAAATGTCAAGGAACAGTAATGCTTCAGTTTTTCAAGAGCTCAGTAAATGCAAAAAGTGACTGGTTTTTTTTTAAATTCACTTTTTCATGCAATTTAATTCTTCCCATTGACCAATAAAACCCAAGTTTTAATAACTTAAGAAATTACTTCACATGTGTCCTTCAACACATATGTTCATATCTAAAAGCTGTCTGAACTTAGATGTTCCTGCAGAGACCTACTAGAGAATCATCTCCAATGAGTTACATGTTGCTTGCTGGTTCTACACTTTAGATTTTGGGAGAAGCCTAAAAATAGAAAAAAAATGTACAGAGAAGAAAGAAATACAAATACCAAATAGATAAAATATACTTTAGGGAGACATTACTTTTTGCGTATTTGTTTATTTTCCCACTGCAAAAGAATAAGTAGCATATACACCAAAGACCTCACCACTTTTGGATGCTTATGAAGGCAGATACCTAGGATACATAAATAAGCCAACTGCCATGCACAGCTTCCTAGAAACTGGCTACCAGACTCCTCTCCCTTGCTACCATTTTAACACTAACAACGATGAGACTGAGGATGCATCCCCCTTTAATATTCCCAATTTTAGGAGCTGTCTGTTGCTGTCTAAATTTTCAAAAGGAAGGAAAAGATAAGGGGAAAAAAAAAAAAACATCCAGAGTTTTTCCCACATAAACTGAGGCTATCAAATTAAATCTTCTATGTAGTAGAAAGGAATGCAAAAACACAGTTGCCCGGTTGTCTGTTCACAGCTTGTCAACACTTTTGTTTGGTTATTTTTTTAATAGAACATTTTTATCTGAACCAAAATTCACACCTTAAATGAATGAAAAGTGAAGCTGAATGTTGCTTTCATGTTTTCCAGTGCTGAAAGAGGAAGGAAAGGCAAAAAGAAAATGCCTTTAAATAAACTTTAAAAATTATAATTTGTTTCAATTATACCCTGTTACCATAAAAGTATATTTTCATTCACTTCTTGTCAGAAAACAGTACTCTTGACTATATAGATACGTTAATCAGTGATATATACTTTTCCAATTACTCAACAAGTATTCTTCCAGCTTCAAGACATCACAGAACTATGAACCCACTCAAACAAACAAAACAAAAAACAAAAACAAAAACCAAAACAGGTTGTTTCATCAAATGAATGCAAAAATGCAAACTGAGGTCCTCCCAGGCTGCCTTCACTTCAGGAATCCCTAATCCAAGATGTTGAAGGTGTTACATAAATTAAAGAATCACTAAATGCAAAAAGGCCCCGCACCTTTCAGAAAGTATAACCAAATAACAACAGTGCTGCAATAAATCATGCTTTCTCAAAAGAGCAGAATGCATAAGGTCTCCTTGCTTACATGTGAGAGCCAATATTTTAAGCAATATCTACAACTAGAAGCTAATTCCCAGCACAGCTCTTCCAGCTACCACTAAGCTTTGCAGCATGAAAGTGAGAATATTCAGCTCCTGTTATTACCCAACACAGAAACAAACAGTTTTACAATAATTTTCATCCCTATTGTTTGGAAAAGGGTCAGATTTTCAGGAAGGTACTTAGAATAGCAGCTTTACAAGGCACTTTAAAGCTACCTTTCATAACCTTGGATCTTTTTGTGGACCACATCAAACCAGGTCCACCTCCTTCAAAATTTGAAAACTAAACTGTCATGCCAATGCCCCTGCTTCCCAAAGGTAGAAAATAGCCACTTTCTCTCAAAGTCATGCCAGGATAGAGCTGGAGAATGCAGTAGGTAGGAGCTTCTGAAATCATCCCTTGCATTATTTCATGAAACATTAAAATAATAGTATTTGTGGCCCTGGCAATTTGGGTTATTTAAGTAACGGCACAAGAAAAAGTCTAACTTTTTCCCATGTTCATTCTTCAAGCAAAACAGAAATGTCATAAGCCACTGTATATAACCTAATTCTCATGCTAAAAGTCCTATCATTCACTAGTTCATCCAGCACTTTCATCTGCCTCAAAAATTTATTACACTCAAACATATGTATTATCCTTCACTACGTTGTGCTGTTTATTTTCTGGTCTCATCCTACTAAAGGTATTCTAAGAAAAGCTATTCTGTATTAATATACACTGTTCAGTTTATGGTTATATGTAATGTCTGAAAGCATACATGCTTTGGTTTCTAACTTCTCTTGCTCAAGTTCCCCTACACTTCATGCTGTTTTTCAAAACTCATCATCTTCAAGTAGAGGTAAAAACAGAGCTATCATTCTTTATCCCTTTTTCATTCTTTATTCTGCTTCTTTATCTTTTAGATTCTCTATATCCTTTACATAATACTCAACCAATGATCATGTGAAGGCATGAAAGCACCATTGGTAAAGAAGATTCCATCAGCCCAAGCCACCATCTTACCACACTCTCTTTAATGGCATAATATATCTCCTGCATGCTTACAATAGCACTTCAGATGAGTGAAAATAGACCAAACAGATTTGTACCAGCATGGCAACATAGGTCTGCAGAGATAATGCTACTAAGACTGAGTTGGTGGTTGATGCTTGTGCAGGTGACACAATCTTCCAGTCCAACAGGTTGTTAGCATAGAAGAACTACCTAAAATTGCCTAGGACAAGGAAGCACTACTAAATACTAGGGTTTCCTTCCTCCACTTTAGCAAAGTAAGTACTAATAAAAGCAACGTCTCTCTCTTGATCCACATGCAGCACAAGACTGCAATTTTCTTGCAGCCTACAAATGCTTTCTATTTTCTCATTCAACAACTTTCAGAGTAACTCAGTATTTGACTATTTATCAGGTACTTCTTGCAGTAAGCAAAGACTTACTCCAAAGTTCGAATAACTAAATTGAAGCACAATTGATGCACTGTGCTTCATGCACGTTAATATTTTGATATCATCCAGCCACTCAATAAGATTTTTCCACAGCATTCTGGAATAGGATGCAGGTTTAATCATCCTAAATAATTTTATTTTACATGGAAACCTTTTAGTCCTAGAATTTACCTCCTTTCACAAAACATTTCTGATGTGGAACAGCAAAGGTCACAGGATATACTGTGGAAATCCTACTGACAGCTTTTCCCACTGTGATGACTGGCTATTTTTCCTCATTCCTACTCCAGCCCTTTGTAAAGGACAGCACCAGGCTTTACACTTTGAAGTGGTCTGCAATGGTCAGACTAATTCTTTCACAATTTCACAGTTGGAGTTTCTTTTGAACTCCCAGGACATTATTCACTGCTGTCAGTGATTCCTTGCAGTGGACAGTACCTAAGGGCTTCCTGTAAACACAGCCATAGATGTCCTTTTACAAAAATTCTTCTTCCGTGTACGTGCATTAAAAAAAAACATGTTCAGCTTCCCTGTAATAAGACGACCCGGAATTTTCTTTTTAATCCTTCAGTATCTGTTGTCCTCAACAGACCCCTCTCCAAGCTCTTAGCTTCTAACATCAAAAGCTCTCACCAAAAAAGTTGGGGTTTCAATTAAATTCTAAGCTTTTAGCAAGTTCCTACTAAAATTCTGTCATGGACAGATGTGCTTGCAGAATCGCATTTAATATTCCAGGCTTTGTACTCTGTCCTGTTTTCCTCATTGATACATAGTTCACACTTCCAATACATTTGATTAAAAAAAATAAGATCTTGAGCATTTCTGGGAACCTCTTTCTTTCATTATGGCTGACAAAGCTTGAATTCACAACTCAGGCCTCCAGTTTTCTTTCCAGCTTAATTCCCTATTTCCCAAATGGCCAGAAAACACGATGGCATCATTTTATGCACGCATATCTACAATATAGCACATACCACACTCACCAACAGCAATTGCCTTAATTTTATTTTAAATATTCCGTTACTAAAAAGGCACAGGAAGAAAGAGGTTTTTCTACATTAGACTAAATAATACTTACACACCTGAACCCAGGAGTGTTAAGCAATTACTTATCCTTGTCATAGTAGGAATGAATACAAACCCAACCATCCAGTCGCATTAGTGATGACCTTCACAAATCATAGAAGAACACAATCCACTCCTCTTCAACACTACAAGAACTTTATGCAATACCTGAACCATTTAAGGTCCACTGGTTTTCCAAGCTACCTAAATAAGCCAGTCTTTGCACACGTGAAAAACTGAAGAGTTACAAAGCTAAAGACACGTCACCATGGAGTTATCTGATCTGGAAGAAGAATTAACTGTACCTGCATTGCTTGTTTCTTAGTCAAGAAAAACTTGTCAGCCAGTGAGCAAGGCGGGGCTCACAAAAGCACTTAATTAAGATGGGAAGACAATTTCAGTTTTTGACATGGGCAGAATAACACATTCCTTAAATATCCAGTGCCTTGCCACAGCTCCACCTGAAATAAATTTAGACGGTTGTACCTAAGCACATCTTTGGAGAAGTCTACTTTCCTTGAGTTGTTTTCAAAATTTCACACTTTTTTCAAATAACTGAAGTTACTCCAGGCATCTTGATTAGAAAAATGGCATCCCTTTCTCGTTCTGTCGTTCATTCTATTCTTTCTTTTATGGACTTTCTCCTTCTGTCGTTCTTTCAATTCGTTCATTTTCCCTTTCTCGTTCTGTCGTTCATTCTATTCGTTCTTTTTTCCCTTTCTCGTTCTGTCGTTCATTCTATTCTTT
>JANRGV010000062.1:59129953-59147198 GCA_024734035.1 Alethe castanea | reverse complement strand
CATGCCATTTATTTGTTGAATTTTCAATATAATGAAAAGCTGTAACAGTAATAAAACTGTCTGTGTTGCCCCAGGAAACTGTATATAAATTAACACTGACAATATGAGAAATCCATCAGAAAAATCAAGCTAAAATTGTTATTATTAAAAAAAAATAAAGTGGCATAAAATGAAGATGTTGTGCCAAAGTTAAACTTAATCTGAGCCCCAGTGCCAGTATCAGATAGAAAAAGTAGCACAGGAATCATAACAGCTGTGCAACACTTGAAAAGGAAATGTTTTTTGCGATGAACATCCAGTTTGTTCCTAACAGAACTGTAAGCAAAATCAAATCTGCTTTCATATGCACAGAACACAACAATTAAAGAGATGGACAAGACTTTCAGAGCTGGAAAGCTCCTTTGTCTTGCTGTTCATAAGCATTAAATCTTAATAAACTTATTCTACAGCTACACAAAATGAGAAAACAAATTTCAAAGATTTCACAAAAAAATAAAAGGTTGAGGTTCGAAGGCACCTCTGGAGGACATCTGGTTCAAACTTCCTGCTCAGCAGGAAAGTAAACCTAAAGGTGTTTGCCCATGACATGGTGTCCAGCAGTATCTCCAGGGATGAAGACTCCACAGCTTCCCTGAGCAGCCTGTGCTAGAGCTCAGTGACCCTCACAGTAAAGCAGCATTTCCAGATGTTCAGGGGGAATCCTGTATATTTCAGTTTGGGCTCGTTGGCTCCTGTTCTGTTGCTGGGCACTGCTGAAAAAAAGCCTGGTTCAGTCTTCATTACATTCTCTCTAGAGGTATTTAAATGCACTTATATAAGATTCCCCGGTTTCCTAGTTCTGATGTCAAGACTGCTTGGTCAGATTTAGAAGCACCATTGTACTAATGTAAGGTATGGAGACTACTGGGTAAAAGCAAGCTCACAAGTAAAAATGAAGCATCCTGTAAGAACTGCATGTTTAAGTAGGTCTTCAAGAGAAAACACTTGAGCAAAGGAACTCTTAAAATATTGGCTTTCCATAGAAACATATAATTATTCTCATTGGTGATATAGCCTTTCATTTCCTTCAGAAGTAGAAGATTGGCTGTCATTTTACAAAGCTCAAAGCATCAATAACTTGGCTTTCATCACACCAATTTCACCCTAGCAAAATATGAGTCAAAGCCATTCACTGTCTCTTCTCCCTCATTATGATAGAACCTCAAATTGCAAATAAAATCTATTTGACCTAAATTTTTCCACTTACTATGGCAATGATAACTCTCTATATGCCCTGGTTTGTAAAGCAAAGAGAACAATGCCTTAAACATTATATGTTAAGTTAGCCTTCTGCAAATAAAAAGCAAACAAATCAACCTGCAAACCCTAGGTCATTTTACACACTCCTTGTTTACATTGTGTTCCAGCATACCCACCTACTCTAGAAGGGTTTAGTCTTCAGGACTTCTTTTTAGAAGAATTAATTTTGTGAATAACTCCTTGATTATATTTCAAAGGTCAATTAAGAATTCTGCAAACAGCTCACATCTCATCAAATTGAGAGAAGATTAAAACTTGAGTCATTAATTTATTTTTTTTTTGATAAGCAGTGCAAATATGTATGAAAAATGCTAGTTCTTTTTGCCTCAGGCTTCCTTAGTGCATCACTTAGTCTCATTTAGCCCATAGGAAGGCACTTCAGGGACGAGAGAAATTAAAGAAATAGTAGAATCCTTAGGATCTTGTGCATGTATTAATGTCTTGTCCATGTATTGATGTAAGCAAACAAACTGATAGTGAAACGCCAAAGTTATGTGGCTGCAGCTTCAGATGTACTTTTATTTTATGACCTTGTGCTTATCTATGCAAGGGTAGCTAAAAGCATTTCTGGAGAGTGTGAGAAGAATGGAGATAAGTCAGAGCAAAAAGGGGAAGGGATGGCTATGAAATGACAAAAGACTAAATCAATGGTTTACATCATTTTAGGCAATGAAAGAAAATGGTAACTGTCTCTAGTTCTAATTAACATGTAGGGTCAAAGACAAGTATCGTTATGTGTAATTTTTCTATCATAAAATTCAATCAAGTACAAAGGCATTAGCAAAGCATGAAAATTACTGTAGGTTTTTAAAAATACTAAAATCAACTTTTTCATTTAACACAAAAAAATATTCACTATCCTATCAACTCTAAGGGAAGAATTAATACATGTATTTGAAGTTCAGATCTTTGATCAAAGTCTGTTTTTCCAAGATTTAAAGTGGTTTAGATCTTGCAGGGAACTAATATTCTGATGATATTGTAGAACAAACATTTTACTGTGGTAAATGATGAATTAAAAGCAACGTTAGGTTTACGTTTAGCATGAAACATTCATAATATTTTTTAAATTATCTGAGAGCAGACTGGTATGGTAGTCTACATTTAAAAATACTTCCATTTTAGATTAGATCATGCTTTTGTTTTATTTCTCAAACTTTACTTTAAAATATGAACATTTAAACAAAATCATAAAATATTTATGAAACCTGCCAAACAAATTAAACATTCAGTCCCTTAGCTTACTATCTTATACTTTTGTCAATAAACCTCCTTAACTAAAACTTTCAGTTTTGTATTAATACCAGAATTTTTTTTATTTTGTAACTGTACAATTGTAGAATTTTAAAGAGAAGCAAGTCAAAAAACAAAGAGTCTGTAGTCCCACATTTACGGTTTATGTTTGGAGGAAGGGTTAGAAGGACTCAACAGATCTCATTTTCAGCTAACGTGGGTTTTTTTTTTTCCTTTGAGTCAGTTTCCTCAATTGTAACTCTCAACTACCCACAAAAGATTTCAGTACATTTGTAACGAGTCACACTGAGTCTCAGAATGGAAGAAGACAAACAGGTGATGGGAAGGTGGCACTCCCCACACCCCCAAAGCAGCTGTTTTATAACTCAGGGATGGTTGTTTCCATAACTGTCCATCTGCAACTGGACTAACACAGTGAATGATGTTCTATAATGACCTCTTCTGCAAACACCCTGCAGTATCCTGTGCACTTATCGACAGGATTATGGGTAGGTAAATTTTAAAAACCTTCAGGCAAATCATTAAAGAGGCACTTTCCAGGATATTCCAAGAGTATTGTAAGTGCCAGCATGCACAAGTTAATTTAGTCCAAGATACTAATTATTTTCTTCTTTATTTTTATAGCAAATGCTTTTTTCTACTTTATTTAACTGTTTAAGAAAAAGGTAAATCCAGGACACCTGAATAAATAAAAAACATAACCTACTCCACTTAAACAACATTGATATTTATAGTAAATAAATATAATTCATCTGTTAAACTTAGTACCTACACATTATGGCAAGCATCAATTTTGTTACATCTCACTCAATAGTGTTTTACTGAACTGGGGAAAAGGCGAAAAATGCATTCTGATTCCCCCTTTTACACTCTTACCCATGAAATCTGATTCCCTGTACAGATAAAACTTTTATTAAGATAAATCAAGTAAAATTTCAAATTTACCTTTTCAAATATTGCTGTAGAAATCTTAGATCCTATGTAAGTGATATCACAGTTTCCTTGGGGAAAAATCATAAATGCTATCATAATTAGGATTTGAGTTAAGGATGAAAGAGATGGAACAGATGGAATGCAAGAGATAAACATTTACATGCAAATATCTTTGTTAACAGGAAATGTTTTAGGAGAAGCTATCAAAGCACATGGAAGATAAACGTTCATCTATTTAAGTCAGATATATTTGAAAGTTTCTCCTAGCAGTGAAGTCAGCTAAAGTCTGCAAGCAATCCAGAAACAGCACATGACTCAAAAAAGAGCAGCAAAGATTTTGTTTCCTGGTTGCCTTCTCAGAAGTTGATAGGAAATAGCATAGATGTGGAAGAACACTGCTTCCCTTCTCTTGGTAAGGGAACTTGGTGCTCAAGTTAAGCAGAATACATTGAATGCAATGTTTGGATGTGTTGTCCCCCCACAACACCACTATTTCTGATTTTGTCACGGAAAAGTTAAAACATTCATTAATTCCTAATTTTCACTTGCTATCTTGTATCCAATTAGCTGACATCAGGAAGCCTACCTGAGGTATCTCTTCAAATCCCTGGCTTAACAAGGGCCTGTTCACTAAATACACACCTGCCACATCCATCATGATGACAAAGAAACCTCTCTTGCTCCTCTATCTTAAAAGGCTGAAATTGTAAAATATTGCTACCTCTAAAACAAGCTTTAAATAGTATGTGCAGGTCCACAACCAAGAAGCTGAGAGTTCAGCTTGGGCAGCTTTGGATGTGATGCATGTGTATGAAAATCTTATTGAAGCCTTCTTTAAATTGAATGAATGTTCTATTAAAAGTATGTAACAACATACAGTCCAATGCAATGGTCCCTCAATGAGGCATTCATATGACTGTCCAGCAGTGCTGCAACCTCTCACATCAGGGGATCACATCTGCAATGAATCAATGGATCCACCTACACCAGATCAAGGTGAAAGAAGAATAAAGTTTCAAAATAAGTATGGTTTCAAGAGTGACCACAGCCATGGCACCAGGTCCCAACTCCGCTCTTCGGAACTGCTTGCTGGTGCACAGAGCAGGTGGGGTCAGTCCCTGAGATCTCAGACCAGAAAGAACCTTGAAGCAAAAGGAACCTAAGACAAGTGGGGGAAGAACATGGAGAAGGCAGTTGGTTTTAGAAGATGGGAAGGAAAGCAGACTGGAGGAGAAATCCTGATCTAGGGAGATGGTGCTGAACTCTTGACCACACTACAGTTTCCCAGTTTACAAATCTGAAAATTTTGGCAATCAATTTTAAAGTTGGTAAAATCTTCTAAAGTTTGGTACAAACTTGAAAATGCTGCCATACTCTGAAAATATAGAAACTATTAAGTAAATAAATCTTTCCACTGAGCAACTTCCTGACTGAATAAACTGCGTTCTTCCCAAGACACAGGCCTAGCTGCCTCCAGGGGTTTGCATTCCAGCTCATTACTCATTTTGCACCCTCATAACACACATCCATGCAATCACTTCTCCACTTCAGACTGAATAAATAGTTCTTTCTTCAGTTGCACTTGTGTAAACTAATAAATACATAAACAAGCTACAAAACCAAGATCTGAAGTAGGCCAATTACAGTCACTGAAACTAAAAAGTGACAAAACAAGCAACAAAAAAATCTAAAGTAACCCAAATTGTTTTAATGCTAACTTCCCTCAGCAAGAAAAAAAAAAAAATACTTAAAATAGAGTAGAGAAGATTTTATATGACTTCTGCCTGCAGTCTCTAGACCCAGTGTCTTTGGTGGCTGGGTTAAAAAGTCATCACAAATTAAACCTTTTCCTCATGCAGCCCCTCTGGGCATTTCTCACAAAAGCTAGAATTTCTTACAGACTCACTCTTCAGTCTCAACAAGAGGCACTTTCCAAATCTTTGACATTGTTGACTGCTCCATTCTGTTGTTTCCCATTTCTCAGCATCTGGTTTTGAAATAGACATCACAAGGGCAAATGCTCACTACAGATACAATTACATCTGCCCACCAACAATTCATATTCCAACTGTACTTATGTCCATACATGGTTTTAAAATATCCTGTCACTACCAAGACCTTTGAGTCATGGTTTTTTGACCTGCATTCCCATAAATAGAGTTAGTCATAAATGGCTGAGTACAGATACCAAACAAAGAATACTCTGTGAATAAAATACTACCTTCATAAAATAACAATGCCAACATTATATCAACAAGCTCACTATCACATTGAAACAAAAAAAGCACAAAAACTTGGAATAATTGACAGTCTTTAAGAAAAAGAAATCTAGGTCATCTTAAATGACTAGAAAAAATCTCAAACCAAGGATGTCATTAGAAGGTTCTGCATGAATATTGCCCTGTCCTACTGATTTAACATGTATTTCTTTTTCAGCAATTGCCATTTGTTATCCCAATTACAAGTAAGTGGGAGAAGAAAACACATTATTACCCAAAACAAATATATTTTTACTAGAATAAGGATTACTGCACCGTGTCTATTCCTGAGAATTCTCTGCTCGCTCAGATCTGTACTACTACTGCTTAATATCAATTTGTGGCAGGCAAAACCCCACACCATTTTCTGTCTTGTTCAACTCACTAGTCTATTTTTCCTATTTAGTTTTCATTATCTTAATTTTCTAGTTTTTAATTTATATTAGTTCTTAATCAACATGCTCACATACCAGTTTTCATGAAATCAGAGTGGTTCAGGTCAAAAGACACCTCCAGAGGCCATTCTAGTCCAAAACACTGCTCAGATCAGACTAAACTACATAGCAGGCCTGTCACACCTCTGGCCATCTGCTCTGATTTTATCACTCATTAAATAAACAAACCAAAATTTTCCATATTCTAACTTGTGTCCACTGCCCCTCACCCCAACACTATGAGAAAAGCACATGGCTCTACCTTCTGTGTATCTTCCAATGAGGCATTACTTGATCACAAATAAGGTCTCCTCTGAGCCTTCTTTCCTCTAGGCTGAACACACACAGTCTCCATGTCTCCTTGAATGCCCTGTGACCCAGTCCCTGCTCAGCTTGGTAGCCTTTTGCTGCACTCATTCCAGCATGCCCATGTCTTTGACATCATGGGGAACCCAGAACCAGGCACATCACTTCAGATGTGTCTCACCAGTGCTGAGCAGAAGGGAAGGATCGCCTGTGTGTCCTCCAGCAGCCTCAGGAGGCTATTAGCCATTCTTGCTGCAAAAATGCCCTGCTGGACCAAGTTCCACCAGGACCCCCAGGTTCTGCAAAGCCATTGTTCAGCTGTACTACAGACCCCAGCCTCTACTACTGCATGAGGCTGCTGGTTCTCCCCAGGACCAAGACCTTCCATCTCCCACTGTTAACCTTCATGAAGTTCCTGTCAGTCTATTTCTTCAACCTGTCCATGAGCCTTCAAGCACAGTCCTGCCCTCCACCTCACTACAGACATTAAACTGACCACCAGCAGGACTTTGCACCCCTGATCATAGCCTCGAATCTGGGAGTTCAGCCAATTTTGAGCTCATCATTTGCAGAACTCATGTCTCTCCAGTGTGGAAAAAAGTCAACTACAAAAGTGTTTACACTTTCACTGTAACAGGCCTCCTAAAGCCAAATGTTACAGGCCTACTAAAGCCAAACTGTGGGACATGTGCTACCTTGTTCATCTCATACTACAGAAAGCAGTAAGATTCATCAGGTATTATTTGTCCTTTTCACACCCATATTGGCTGCTCCCACCAACTCCTTTCCTGCCTTCCATGTGTTTGGAAACTGTTACTATAATGATCCCTGTATCCTTTTCTTAACCCATTTAAAGAACTGATGTGACGCTGTCTTGTCACTGTCCTGCAAAGCTCCCCACAAGTGCCATGAACCTTTGAAGATAAGATAAAGCAGCCTCAGTATCTGCCAACCCTTGGTTACATTCCGAGTGGCCCCACAGGCTAGTCAATGTTCAAGTGGTTAAACATCGCTCTGTCCACATCTCTTTGGGTACAGTCTCACTCTCAAAGACCCTGAAAGGTTTGGGGATAAGTCCTTATCTCTGAAAACTGAAGCAAAGAAGGCATCAAGTACATCCTCTTTCCTTTGTCATTGGGTTCCTAATCTCACTAAACAATGGGCCTACATTCTCTTCATCTTCCCTCTTGCTGCCAGTGCATCGATGGAGGAAATCCTTCCTGTTGTACTCCAGGTCCATTTCTAGCTTGAATTCCAGACGAGCTTGGGCTTTGCTGACTCCATCCCTATTATGAGCAGGCAATCTCTCCAGATCCTGCAAGATGGCCTCTCCCTGCTTCTGTCTCTGCAAGCTTTTTTAGCACACAGGCACTGTTCATCCATAATGCCATACTCTGCCATGCCTGTTGAACTCTCTGTAAGGCAACAGTTCATCCCTGTGCTCCAAGAAGCTGTCCTTGATCAACCAGCTCTCTTGAACTCCTCTGCCCTTCAGGGTACCTCCCAATGGGATCCTGCAAAGCAAGTCCATGAAGAGGTCAAAATCTGCTCTTCAAAATTCAAGTCTGTAATTCTGCTGTTAGCCCTGGGGACTGACTCTTCTCAGGATCTCAAACTCAAGGCTCATGATCATTTCAGCTGACTCTGCCCTTAACCATACTCCGACAGCTCTTCCTTGTTTGTGAAGGCAGCATCTCAGAGTCTCTGAATGTGAGACTTTCATCAACTACATAAAGAGGGCTTCATCTGTTTCCTGCTCTTGATAGGCTGTAGCAAACACTCAAAGCAAAATCACCTGTGCTGATTTATTCTCTGATGCTTACCTATAAGCTACATACTGTTTTCCAGCTTTGCTTCTTTCACATTCCTTAATCAAAATGTTCATATAAATGTCACATGAATATTACATGAATATAATTTTATATAAATATAAACAATATATGCAAAATAAATTGTGTACCTTGTGAGTAACATGAATTTCATACAATGTAAGTAAATTTACATAGTAATTTTAAGGACTTTTTTCATACTGGGTCAGCTGGTTGGATTGCAAAATTTATTTAGTCTAGAGGGAATCATCAGATATTTTTATCTAAGAAGTTCATTGTACATTTTTACCCATGTTTTCTTTAAGCCATTGCACAAATTCCTCTTTGTTGAATAGGCCGTATTTGCTTGGCAGCAGACATCTTTGTGCAGTCAACTGCTCCCAGATGAGCAACATTTTTCACTTGGTGGTAACCTCCTCCTCCTTAAACACCTAATGAATTCAGCGGAGCATGTTTCCCAACAATGTGCAATCAACATACTCAGAAGTACATACCTGTCTGAAGCCTCTAAAGAAGCTGCTTACATGGTTCTCCACATTTGGAGAGAGCACTTATACACAAATGCAAATATCCATTTTCTTACTCATAAAATGAACAAATTCTCTCTTGGTTCCGGACAAGATCCAACACAAAGGCATTAGCAGGACTATGCAAGGAAAACCTTGGGGCTTAATTTCCACAGGGTGGAAATTAAGATTATATTTATGAAAAAATTCAAAGCACAAATGGCTGTTTACTGCTTACAGGTCACATGACCTAACATCTCCCTGTGTCTGCCTCTCCTCCTGTTTTTATGTCCCTTGTCTTTTCAGCTCCTTCATTCCCTTGTGCTGCTGGCTGTGGTGTTTGTCACTTGAGTCAAGCCAATGCACTGAGGCAGATGAATCCAGAAAAACAACAACATTTTCTTGGGGATAATGAGTTGTATTGGCTCTCTGTGAGCTCTGATGAGTAAAGCTAGCTGAGGAAGATAGCTGAAACATGAAGGCAAGGGAGGAGAAGGAGTAAAGATGAGCAGAATAATCCCTTTACTCAACACTAAGGTATTAGTTTGGCTCACTGTGACCTGTGAAGCTGCAACCTAATTGGAAACTTACACTGGCTTAATATCTACCTGCAACTGCAGTCTAATTAGAAAGCAGAGCTCTCACTGCCAGTCTGGAGCAAAGTGATAAGAGACCACCTACAAAGCCTGGAGCCAAGGCAGTCTGCTCCCATGCACTGTAACCAACAGAAACAGGAAGCCATCTCTACTGCTAGTACAAGGGATACTTGCTAATGCCACTACAAATGTCACTCAGCTGCATATTTTCTTTATTTCTTTCAAGGAAGTCCACAAGATGGGAGATCTCAAAGCCAGCCATAAGCCTGGCATACACGGTGGAGAAGCTGATGGAAGGTAAAGGCTATGTTAGCAGATATCAGTTATACCAAAGAGGAAAAAAATAATGGCAACAGCATCTTCTGTTTGTATGCCATGTGCTTACTGATCCCTCATTTGTGGGAATAAGAGAATACAAATGCACAAGATGCTTAGTTCAATCTGTTTGTTGACTTTCTCTAAAAAAGCATATTATGTCTGGTTCATGCTTACACAAGGCTAGGTTTTCAAAGCTAAAAATAGTTTGATCCCAAATAGAGTAAATAGCTGTCAAATCGTCAGAATTATTCTTTAAAAAAACAGAAGAACACAAAGAACTTTGGGAGTTTTGCTATCTCAGCAACACGTGGAGAGCTGGTTCATCTCTCCCACCTCAGGAACACCAGGTTAACTGGAGTATCTTAGGATAGTCCAGCACTGTATATTGTAAGTGTGCCTCCAAGTTCCACATTTTTATACTTTTTGTCCTCAAGCTATGATTATACTGCAGAATAGACTGGCAGCTTTAAAAGCTATTTCCCCTGAAACAAATAAGAATCAAATGCTTCTTTTCTATAAGAAATTTAAAAAAAAAAAAAAAATCACCACCAAAAAAAAGCAAAAAATCCCACCCCTGAGCTTTTATTCGGTCAGTTTTAATTATAACTCTCTAGACTAGAAGGGTCTGGATAGAAGTATGGTTCTGATAGAAGACAAGTGTTTTTCCAA
Organism: Alethe castanea; assembly: GCA_024734035.1. Classification (NCBI taxonomy): domain Eukaryota; kingdom Metazoa; phylum Chordata; class Aves; order Passeriformes; family Muscicapidae; genus Alethe; species Alethe castanea. The sequence goes on along the minus strand of JANRGV010000062.1, from coordinate 59,136,796 downwards.
GTCTGCTGAGGTGATGGGGGGTCTAGAGGGGATGTGGAAAATACGCTTTTTTCCTCTGCAAGATAGGCAGTATGTGAAATGCCAAACAAATTAAAATTGTATGATCTAATTCAAGTTTTCCTGCTTGCCAATTTTGACTACAGTTCAAATCTGATCCAAGTCCACTCCCCTTTAGACAGAAGCAACAGGTTCTGTAATTAAATAATGTACTACATTTCAAAAGTAATATTTTTCTAGTGGGTCATGTCCTTAATGGATATAATTTCTTGGTAATATTCTAAAATTTACTCTAAAACATGCTTAAATAAGGTTACTCTTTCAAGCCCAGAAGGAGATGAGAGAAAAAACAAAAAGACATCTTTGAGTGTCACTGTGTGTGTGGAAGGAACATTCCACATGCTAATGATTAAACAAGATTCAGAAACAAACACAAACATCACATAAAAGGCAAAGCAACACAACTGAATCTGTTCCTGGACCTGACACACAGCTGCTCCTTCCCTAACAAGCACTACCTCAGCAATTGCCTCTTCACAGCCTACATGCTTCGAAATGAGATTTGTGTAACCCTCATAAAACAGATTTTCCTTTTCAAAGTGTCTCTATGTAGCAAGGTGGGAAAGGGAAGAAAATAATCCCAGCAGAGTGGTTCAGGTATAGGGGTGAGTGATGGAGAAGAAAATAAAAAAGGATGGGGAAAAAAAAAAAAAGGAAAACAAGATGAAACAAACCTTACTAACTAGATCAAAAAACCAAATTGAAAAAGTATCTATGGTAAGTAATGATAGAAATGCACAAATTAAATATTTTTCAGTTTTCTGATAGTAATTGTATCATTTGCTCACCACAACATAAGAGAAGTTTGAACCTTCTCAGTTGATTCAAAATCTTTTATAAAATAATAGATTTATTAATACTGCAGTTGTAGTCACTAGTAACAAACATCGATGACTGCTGCATCAGCATGGACCTGCAGCAAAAGCACAAGGGAACATAAATTACATGCTGAGCAGTAAAAGGGTTGGAGCTCAAAAAATCAATATTTAAGCAGACAGGAAAATTTAAGGCACTGTACATGGAAAACATTAAGGAAAGCATCACTTCCCTTTGAGTTATTTTTTTGCTATTATTTGACTTTTTAAATTTTATCTCATCTTACTTAAAGGTTTTTGTTTGTTTATATAGGCATTGCTTCTGTTGCTGGGTTTGCCATTGCTCAGGTTATAGATTTGTAGGTAATTCAGATATTAGTTTACAGTTGCATAACAGATTCTAAATTGGGAATGGTCTTGTTCTGCAGTGAATTCGAAGTTTATCACACAATTCCATTCCATGGAGAGGCTTTGTATCTGCTGTGACCAAAGTCAGAAGCTAGCCCAGGCAAGGGGAATTACCCATGCACAAAGACTTACCACAGCACCCTAGCCACAGAAATACATGGCCCTTTTTTCTGAAGTGGACTGCTTCAGAAGTAATAATCTGCATTAGCAACCATGGTACATTACTCATTCTATTACAGGGTTTTTTCCCCATCTTGTCTGAATACCAATCTTTTTCATACCTCACAGTATTTTTCCTTCACTCTCCTCCCCAAATTGTTCCTAGGTCCTCTTTTTACTTATCCTCTTCCAAATAGTAAAATTATTTAACTTTTTCCCCTGACTTCTAATCTGGCTTCTCCATCTCCTACATATCAAGATATGATTATATTACTGCTAAAAATTGCACACAGGTGAGTGGGAGCAGAAAGCAGAGCAATGAGGTTTCCAGTCAGGGCAGCCTACAGAAACATTCAAGCTAAAGAATAGGAGTAGACATAGACAGCGAAGGATGCCACCTACTCTTACAGCAACCTAAAGCAGCCATTCAAACATGAAACAATTTCATATACACTAGCTGTCTGCTTTTTATCTCTTCTATGAGAGGGTCCAGCCAAAGGCTGCCAAACAGAGGGTTCAAGGTTACCAGATGTGCAGACCTTATGCCCTCCTCTGTAAGCAGAAGCACACAAACTCTGCCCATGCTCTGAGCCAAATGAAGCCACATGAGAAGCAGCGGTACTTTAACTCGGGTCTGACCCTCCACTGCACTCCAAAATAGCTCAGAAAATTTGAAGGCGAGGCAACTGCTGTCTTCAAGAGGGAAAAAAACATATATACACACACATGAGCGGGCTGAGAGTGACAATGATGGTAGGACAATGGTACAACAGGCAGACACAGTACTCAAAAGTGGGGCTGGTTTGCTGCTCTCCATGCAGGCAAGCTGTGAGAAACCAAATAAGCACTGCTCCTTGCTGTGCTTTGGACTTCTAGCCTTGCACATTCTAAATGAATGCCTCTAAATGCCTCAAATAATCTGTAACACCTTTCAGGCTACCAAGGTACTATTCAACCCTGTTTTCCCTTCAATTCCGAAAGGCCAGCACAGCACCATTTTGCTTTTTGTTCACCTTCACAATGCTACCAAAATAGCAGTTCCAGGTAATGCCTCTTACTGGCATTCACAATTCCTGAAGCAGCAGCTGACTTTATACAAGCAATGAAACACTTCCCAGCACACTTACAGCCCAGGCTTCTGACCAAGGCTGGCAAAAGTTGACCAGAATTGGTCATTTCTCCCTGCTCACAGTGCCTACCAAACCCATTTGAATTCCTTGAGATAGAAAGTTGCACCACTCAACAGAAGGCTGCGTCACAAGCAGGAATACTGCAACAAATGCTCTGATGGTACCAGGATGGCAAAAGTGGATTTGTCCAACACTAACCTACTACTTCGAAACTCTGTAACAAACAGATTTCTCCCTTTGTTTTAATTTAACAGTCCTGATTCAGAGCAACATCCTAATCTACTTCAAATATTGAACTAGGAAAAAAAAAAAAAAGAGCAAGGAAAAAGAAGGAACAGTTTCTCAGAAGGCTGCCTTTTATATACACTGGATGGAAGGGGTAAGGCTGAACAAAGTAGTATTGTAACTTACAAGAGGAAAAGAAAAAGCAAAACTAACCAAATCAGCGTAGATAAGCAGGTATAGTAGCCAGCCTTGAAGGTGAAGTAATTTTGCGTAAATTCAGCAAGAAATCTGTGTCATTGATTGAAAACCCAACACTCTTGTTACTTATATGCCAAAGTTACCACTATTACTACAAAAACTTTACTTTCACTAAACTCATGCCTAAATTTCTGGATGAAAAAATGGCTTATCTAAATGCACAAAGACACTGATACACTGTGCAATATCTATAAATCCTTCACTGTGCCCCTCCACTGTTCACTTTCATACCAAGTGTATTTGAGAACAATAGGGAATCCTTGGAATTGGTCAATGGATTGATAGTGGACTGTATTGAATAAGCCAAATAGGATCAGGATGTTTACACATGTTCTTTAGGCAGACATTAATTGCAGGGGACTACAAAAGTCGGTTTCTTTCTGTTAGAGATGCTACTAATAAAATACAGACAAAAATCAAGCACAAAGCTTACCAAATAAAGAAGCCAGGAAAATACGTTTTTCTCATCAAGGAAGTACTTTCCTTGTAAATAAATTCAGCTCTGCAGTACATTGACAAGTTAAACAGGAAATAAGTATCAGTCAACTTTTGGAGTGAAACAAAATATGAAGACTTAAGGATCCAAGGAAAAAGAATATAGCCACCTTAAATAAAACACATCTATCATAAAGAAACATAAAAGGGAGAAAGACAATCCAAATTTCTTAACAGCCCCAAACATAGACCAAAGATTTTGCAATTTATTTCATAATGTAATGGCCCAAATAAGCTTGCAATTATCAAATTTTAAAACCACTACATTCCTGGATTGCATTTGACAATCTATGAACCAGTCAACAAATTCTCTTGCTCAAAATTTCTCTGATCTTTACACCAACAATGCAAGCCATAGAGCAGCAAAACACTGAAAATCCAGTTCTCAGCTGCTCTATGAACTACTGTACTTTGTTCACCTGTCTATTAAAATAAAGAGACCAAAAAAGAGACCCTGTTTGAACTTCACCCTGCTGTAGCACAAAACAGCAAGTTGCCACATCATGTGTGGAGCAGCATCACTGTGGAAGAGGTCAGTAACCCAGGACAGGGTGAGTGTTCGCCGGCTGCTGAGCTCTCAATCCTTTCCCTGCCTCAAGAAATACACTTTTTTTCAGTAGACACTGCTTCACAGCTAGCTTTCATCTGACTACCCTTAGATATCCATACAATTTAAATTTATTCAAGGATTGGCGAATTCATTTTTACAGAAGAAAATTCAGATTAAAGTGAAGTAAAAGGCCAGAAGTCTCATCTATATGACATTTACATTATAGCTTTCCTTCCTCAGCTACATCCATATGAAATCTATATTAAAACACAAATTTCATGACCTTTTGTCTCCACTCTCTCAGTTATACATTTCATAAACACTTAGATTGGTCCTGTGCTGAAATTCATTTTGGGTCATGCAGGTGACACAAAAGTTATTTCCTTTCTGTACAAGGAAGAACTTCAATAGAGCACAACTGACCTTTCAGATCACAACAAATATTCAACACTATTTGTACAAGAACATTTAAATTTCACACAAACCTAAGGATGTAATTTTCGTATTTCTTTCAGGCACCCTAGGGGTTTAGACAAGCCCTGTACCCACTCAAGCCACGAGCTAATGTGATCCTCATCAGCTGCACAAGTTTAGCAAATCTTTTGACAGATGCCCAGTGAACTAACTGGGTTAACAAACTGACCCATGCTGCATTGTTTCCTTTTTTTTTTATTTTCAATCCACACAAGGGTACAACCACATGCCTATCAAAATAACCATGAAAAGGCAGAAACATGAAAATGCCTCTGGATATGACAGGATGTGCTCATGAGCAGATATTCTACCAAAAAAACATAAAGAAATTACCATGAAAATACAGCCTAAGATTTTTTTGTCAATTCATTTCCTCCTCCTTCTCCAATACCTTTCACCATATATGTTTTCCATTCTGAAATAGCTGTGTAGGCTTCCCCCAAAATACTAGCCTAACCAGAACATGTTAATGTTTTAATTTCAGGATTGTTTTGTTTCATTTTTTTTTGCAGAGCAGTGAATATAGATTTGTCAGTGGGGCAGCATACAAGGTTATATACAATTTCTGTAAAGTAAAAAAATTATTTCTGCAATATTCTTCATTGCAACAAAGAAAGTTGGCATTTGCAAAACTCTTTAATTCTAAGTAATACCTTTAAAGATTTTTTTTTAAATATTTCTTCTGTTTTTCTTTAGTAATGCTAGATGACAAGTGCAACCAAGATCTCCCCCACTGCTGTTAATTTAGTTCTCAGATTTCTATAAAATCAATTTTAAAAAATTAGCACACATCCAATCCAGGCACATTATTCATCTAAGAGATCAGAAATAAGATGTCCACCTCAGCACACCAGTACTGTCCATTATAATTTAGACATTATTCAAAATGTATTTGTAACCAGGAGGGTAATAGCCCTTACATTAAAAAAAAAAAAACAAACTTCATTAAGTGGTTCCCATCACACAGCCCATTACAAGCTTTTAACAGGCAAAGCAGAGTAAATAAACTATTGTCTCTATTTAGGGGTAAAACCATCAGTAAATGTATTTCTAATATAGATAAAATCCCTCTTTGCACATCTACAGTGGTATAAGAAAGCACTATAATTTACTCTGTCTTCTGCAAAATTAAGTTGTCCTCACACAATTAATAATCCCCTAAAATAACTGGAAAATGCCCATAGACAAAATTGGATTTCAGCTTAAGAGCATTCTCCAATTTCTATCTTGTATAGCATAATATATATAAATAATACACATGAAAACATAATACATGCTCTAAAGGGTTTGCTTGAACAACTAGAAGATGTTTTTCTTTAGATGGACCAAGGCTACAAGGTAAATATTTGGACTTTATTTTTTGTCACCATGTCTACAAAAATACAACACTTAGATACACCAGATCTGCTTCCCACAAAATGCAAATGTACAGTTGCAGAACCATTTCCACATACAAAACATTTCAGTAGTCTTGGGCTATTTGATCTAGAACGATGGTCCAGAAAAAAGTCTTTATTTTATTTAAGAGGTATTTTAAAAAAACCTGAAGGTTTTTGGGATGAGACCATTGGTACTCAGCTTTGCACACTTCCTGCACAAAAGACCAACATGTTTAAAAGAGAAGTCATGTGCAAGTCCAAAAAAAGGAAGAGTTTTATTTCCCCAGCCCTTTGTTTAAGCCTATAGCAGATAGTAGAAGCCTTCAAGGAGCCCACACACCGTAAGACAAGATTGACAGGGCAAAACCATAGACTCCTTGAGAATATTACTACTAAAGACTGTTTCTAGTTGAGAACATTCCTATGTGCCAAACAGCTGGAAAGTAAGAGAGCAGTCAGGGCACAGATCAGCACTTTTTTGTCACAACATCTTGCCCAGGCAACAACTGTTAATGGCTACACTCAAAAATCAGCAGATCTTTAGCTTGATCTAGCACGGTCACTTTTATGTTCTCTCAGAAGGCTAATATTGGAAACCAGGTGTTTTCCCAGGTCTTAATAAGTAATCCAAAGATTTTATCATGTACGCTGCAGTTCGGACAACTTACAAGTTGGTATTTAAAGCTGTACTCAAGCACCTGCTTTAGGTGTTCACTTTATTTTGAAATTAATCATTATGTACTGCACTCATTTTTCCCATAACAGGAGATAAGTGGCTTTTGCCTCTGCTCACAGCTTGAGAAATACAATGTAAAGCAATCTAAAAAAAAAAAAAAAAAAAAAAAACCAAGAAAAAAACCCAAAAAACCAAAAAACTGAAGTTGCATTAATTA
>JANRGV010000062.1:59104595-59129853 GCA_024734035.1 Alethe castanea | reverse complement strand
ATGAGAAGGACATGGAACCATTGGAGAGAGGACTGGAGCACCTTCCCTGGGGAGACAGGCTGAGAGAGTTGGGGCTGCATTTAATTACACATAATTGCATTACCAATACCATTTACTATTGCTACACAGGTATAACACTTGCCATTAGGAGAAGTTTTCATATTTTTATAGCACTCTGAAGCACGTGTCATTAGGTCTAAAATTTCCTATGATTCATCATCACTCTCCAAAGCACAACACTGATTTAAACTACCACCCCCTCCTTCAACCAAAAGTAAAACATTGGCACTTGTCAATTTAGCACTTGCCATGACATTAGCAATCGTCAGTTTTTGTCCCTTTTACTTTTTTTTTTTCCATGTCCTATTCTCACTTGCGCTCTTTATTTTGGGGAGTTTTGTTGTTTGAGGTTTGTTTTAATAAGTCTTTCTGAAGGTACTGAAGATTGAAAATTGTAGTTTTAAAATTGAGTATAATCCTCTATAACTGCAATGATTCTCTGTGAATGTGGGGAAGTTAGAGCCCTGAAAGCTGCACACTCACTGTAAGGGTATTATCTTGTTACCACAGTGGTAAAACTGGGCTACTCCTGAGATAGATCTCTACCTGGAGCCCCCATTTTATTGTATTCCAAAGAGATGTAAAAGACAAGGTTTCCAAACACTACAAAAGATCTGTCCATGTAGAGGAGGTGTTGATCAGAGGTTTGTGCCTAGCTGAAGGATTATAGCACCTGAGAAGAAGAGGTGGAAAGAAAACAATCCCTACTCCAGGACTTCAGTTTCTTTACTGCTTAGTTTTTCTGGGTAGTCCTTCCCTTCTCTGCTGTCTGTCACCAACAGAACAGGATAAGTGGTCCCTAAGAGATTCCCAGGTTCTTCTACAGGTTATACAACACAGCATTTTTCAAAGTGGAAACTGCAGTTTATTTTGATCTATACTTTCATTACCACATCTTATTCTACTTAGGTAATTTATTCATGAGCAGTAGAATGCTCTCATACCTACACAGTTTCAACAGTAATCAGAGTCACCCATGTTAAAACACTTCACAGTGTTTTTGCTTGAACCTCTTGCTGTTCCATTTCCTGCAGATCCACCAGAAGAATTCAGCACTCATTCTAGAACCATGTTACCTTTTTAGACTTAATTTTAAATCATCCTATTTCAAACACAAATGAACTTGAATATTAGGTATGGCATGCAGCTTCAGAATCTGAAGACCCTGAACTTCTTAAGAGGAAGCTCATCAAGTCAGAACAAATTTGAGGTTTGGTTTTAGTCCCCATCTCAATCACTAAACATGAAGATAGAAGAAGTCTAGCACTCTAATCAAGGGAAGAAAAACAAATAACTAGAGCTTCTTCTGTATCTCTCTTGGACTATCTCTGAAAAATTCCTTTATTCTGATAGATTTTATTGGGCAGCCACAATTTCACATACAGATGCAAGGAAAAAAAACACTTCCTCTGAAAGGATCCATGTGCTACACTTGGAGAAAAATGAGTCTATAGCAGAACTGAACAGAAATCCCATGCCAGAGAGCACTGTGTCATTTAACTCTGAAAACTGCCTAAGGATGAGAGATATGTTATTAGGGATAAACAAGAAGCTATGTTGTCATTTAGATTCATTCAAAATACAATTGCTCAAAATTCTCTTCTTCCTATACAAGGTGTGCCAAAGGTGTGAGAATATAAATTTTTTTCCCAAAATGGTATTTCCATCACTATTAAGATACTTCCAACCTTTATAAAAAACACATACATTCTGAAAACTGCCAACAGAACAGGAACTAATTTCAGCCTTACTAAGGGAGATACCGTTCTGAACTTTTTTTAATATAAGACCATTGCAAATGTTGACTTTCCAGGCTTTAAATTTATTCTTCCTCATGCAAAACTGAAGCTCCAAGAAGTCCATTAAATAAAGTGTGGGTCTTGTTTAATTAACCTATTTTGCAAGTTACAGGGCATGGTTACACCTGCTCATTATCAGTGACTCCAAAGCAGGGGGAACCCAGCTAGGTAGCTGTTAAGAAGTAAAATTATATAGATCAACCACCATAAATAATTTGCAACAGTGCACAAAAAGCAGGGGAAGGAATGGTGCAGAGGTGAGGTTACTTCTGTGTGGCAACATTTCCCACTCCTTCTCCACAAATACCTCACTTCACAAAACCTTTTAGATACAAATAAAATAGCCATGACCTTTTTTCCTCCTCTGCATGATTAATTACTTAATGTATTATTAATTGGAAAATGTAGCTGAATTTCAAATGCTTTCATTCTCTCAGCATATCATGCTGTCTGGGAAGTGCCAATTAAGCTGTTCATCAAAGGTGAGCAGGCAAGGTCATGTAGGCTGTGCCTCTTCAGTTATTCATTACCTGTCCTAAATAGTAATTAACAACAGCAATATTTCCATAAATCAAAGCTTTTCTGATTACCTTCAGATGATAAGAGGTTGAGGGAGAGGGGAAAGAATGAATCAGTGTATGGGGTTTTTGCACGTATCCCTTTTTTCACTGTTTCTTCTAGTGGCTACCTGAATAATTGAATCAATACATTGGCTGTCATATAAAACACAGACTTTGACTTCAAATGAACAGAAATTCCACACAGAATAAAGAGGAAATTATGGCTTCCTTTCTCCCTTCCCTATGCCTCACCCCAGCTTTAAAGGGGTCTAAGTAGGCTTCTCAGTTACCAAGACTGTTATATTTATTATTTTTCCTCCTTCTTATTACTCCATTATCAAGGTTAAAGTGGGGATCTCAGACCATGGCCTTGAGGCCATATTCAGTGAGCCTCTGAGTTTATAAAGAAATTTATCCTTCAATATCTGTGAGGTTTCTCACCTTGAGGCATTTCAGGTGGCAAATAGTGAGGCTCTTGAGCGCTGACATGGACCCAGTCGAAATCATCATACAGGTCTTGGTGGTAGTCACAGGGCCCAGGACCATCATCAAATGTGCATCCTCCTAGAGAAGAAACATCTTATTAGTTTACTTAAAAGCAGAGATCTTGGAAGAGTCAAGCAGAGGTGTTTCTCTGGGGCCCACCACAACTACAGTACCCACACAGTCTTGTACCATGGTTCACAGTCTTGCATTTACAAAGCTAAAACTTGCAAACAAGTCACCCTTCAGTGTTCCCCTCTCTTTGGTAAAAACATCACTACTCCACACAACCAATTACCCCCAAGAGCACCTTCTGTCAAAGCAAATCATAGCCTGAAGTCACCAATTCAGCTGAAACCTATCTCAGAGTCTGTGTGACAAAAAGCAACATGCGATCTAAACCACAGGGGAAACTGAAAATAGACCAAGCTCAAAGATGAAAATCAAGAACTCTGATGCACTGAAAGCATAAGCAGTCCGGACACTGACAACAAGGGTAAATACTGGGCCAAAAACATTCAGAAAAATTAATTAAAATTACTTAGAAGTTAAATAATCACTGCAGAATGAATTGGGTAATCTTGATTTACTAAATCAGTCTAGCATAACATAGCAAGGCATTTTTTCAGGGTCACACAAACAACAGATATGAAAACATTATAACAAAAGTTGTGAGAAGTGACAAAGAGGAATGGAAGGAATGTAAATGATGGGAGGAAAAAAGAAAAAAAAGACAGAATTCCCATGTAGCACAGTAATGTCTGCCCTGTCTCATTTATTAAGTTTTTTTATTCCATTCTTAACTCAAGGCCATTAAGTAGGCTGGGAAAAGAAAGCATGACAATCACAGAAAAAGATCAAGGTTTGGGAAGGAAGAAACAAAGGAATCAAAAGAGCCTGGTCAAAGAAAAAGCACAGTGTAAAGGGAAGAAAATACAGATGTCATGCATAAAATTCTGCAGCAGCTGTTATCTCTATGCATGGCACACAGGCCTAGAGCTTGCTCCTCCTACTCAAAAACAAAAGGCAATAGCAGGAGAGACAAGGAGAAAACACAGTGCATTCATTATTATTTAAGTGGTATTTTTTTAATCCAGAAAAGTTATATAAGAACCCAAGAATTAGACTACAGGCAAGTTTTGAAAGTCAGGGGAGACTCCTTGCATCCTCTCATCCCTGTCCTCAGTAATTTGGGCACATCAATCCAAATAACAATGCTTATCACAACAAAAGTTTCTTTTGCTAAGACACTGCTAGAATAACAGGGGTATTTGTATCGACTTTCTTGTCTGTCTTTTTAAATACAAAATATGGAACAAGTACTGCAAGAACAAACAAAAACCCCTTATTACAATAGATTCCAGCGTTGCCCTATGATGAGTCACCACCACAGCACAAACAGCCAACACCCTTCCAGGCCTGCCAGGGTCTCACCAGCTCACACTGTACTCAGGAGGTGAATAGGCTGGAGGTGGAAAAGGGGAGATTGAGGACCATCAAGAGCTACAGCCTGTGCTCATTCCTGCCCTCTGCACAAGACATACACTGTGTGCAATTCAGAAAGGCCAGAGAAAAATGAAAGGAAGAGTGTGCATGTATGTCACCAAACTGAGAATGAAGATGTTTTTAACCCATCCAAAACAGCATATTCAAGTATCACGTAACAGACAGAATATGCACAGAGTTCATATCTAGGGAAGAAAAAGTTCCTTTTACTAAATTCCATAAGCAAATCTACACTGTGTCCCATCTCAAGAGACCATGCTGCATCTTCAATTAGGGATAACTCAAATAGTTCCCACAAATCTGCACAAGTATTTGTCATTTTGAATGAATGACAAAATGAAATTTTAGGTAATACTACATCACAAAAACCCATTGCCAAACACGTACCCAGGCACTCCCAGAAGTACCTGATAACCAATATTTCAGCTGGCAAGGACAATGCCAAGACAGAAAAAAAATTCTATGCTAAAGAAAAATTTGTTCTAAACCCTTATATCATAAACCCTTAAGACTTCTTATGCATCTCTGTATTAACAACACTTGCTCAAACATCACCCTTTAACAACAAAAGCAGAGCATCAACATCAGCAACAAAAACACCACATTTTACTCCCTGTACTGTGTTGGTTACTACATCAGTGTCACTGTCAAAGACTGTAAGGCACAAGAGAAGTATTTGTGTGTCAGAGAAATTTATACTTTTCAAAGTCCCAACTCCAGTGCCCTCTGCTACCAGTGAGAGACTTTTCTAATTAACATCTACTGTGATAATGCCAAAAAGACTTACAACATAAATCTTGCATTTTGATTTAACTTGCATTACAATTCTACGATCACACTACATCAAAAAAATGTACATTTCCTTCAACATTGTACTGATAAATGAGTAGCAGTTTCCCTTAAAGGGAAGTTATCAGTCTGCTGTCCCAGCACCAAAATGACATACGGCTTTGAAGCACATGCCTACAGGGCACCCATTACCCTTTTTAATGGTTTAAGTGCCCTCAGTATATAAATTTAAACTACCAATGAATCTTTTAGACTCATTTGGAAGATGAATGTCCTTAATTGCTTGTCTTTGTACCCACTATTAATTTTAGTTACCAGAGTTCTGATTAGCAATAACAACGTGCCTTGTCATACACAGCAAGCAATCCCAACCTCCTTGTGTGCACATCATGGCTGCACCCCCAGAACGAGCAAGTGTTCATTTACCATATGCACATGAGCAAAGTTTATCAGGACAGATTGTCAACCCACAACAAAAATCAATCCTGTAACAACTGCTTGAACCAATGGCTTCCTCACATGGAGCACACTTACTGCAACCTTACCTGCCAACCTTACCTCTTACCAACACACCAAGATATCTCAAGGCAAGAAAACAACCAATACAAGGCAACACTACAACCAATCCTGCAGTGTTTTACCTAATACAACACAAGACAGGCCAAGCATTTTAAACCCCCGGCAGACTATTCCTTAAGACTTAAAACAGGAGTAAATTCAGACCTCTCCTTCTCTGTTTTAACAGTCAGTTGCCTGCGTGCTATTTCGATAACTCCAGGCAGTAAGAGACAAACCTAGTGCAACATGCTGTGTGGAAAACACAAGGAGAAGAGGTGGTGGCTGTGTGAAACCTGCAGTGATGTATTTTTTTTCCCCAGCCATTTGTTGAAAATTGTCTACATTTTAAATGAAATCTTAAACCATGGAAACGTAAAACGGCATCTGACAAAAGTACACAGTAGGTCAGGACTTACTAGCACCCTAATTTAGGTATTGGGCCACTGTCCACAATTAATGTGATAGCATTGCTCAGGAAAGATAGTGAATCGGCTTGATGAACATTCACGACCTTCCAATGAAGTTCAGCAGCTGAACTCAAGTATCCACTCATATTTGTTGCCTAACATTTTGACAACAGTCTGCTAATATGCTACAAATGACAAGTCCAAAATCTACTAAGCCATTTGTAATTTCCCCTAAAACTCAATAAAACAGTAGTTCACTATCAACCACTGTCCCATTATCTATCACCACCACATTCCTTTTGCTACCACTGATGTATAACTCAAAATTTTTCTTCAATACTACCCCACCACTGGAATTTGTCCATACCTACCAATACACACATCCTGCCACAGTGATTTGTACACCTCTGCTCAATCTCTGAGCTGGAAGCACAGTGCTGACATTCAAATGCTTTTGGATCTTACAGTACCTAAATCCCAATTTACCTTCGATTTCTATGACCATGCTTCTGGAAAAAAATGGCAGCAGCAGCGATTAAGAATAATACACCAGACTGGTCTGACCTCAGCAACCTGATGAAACTGGGATGCAAGGCAGTCAGTAGCATCTCCTCCATTCAAACAACACTGCCAACACAACCCAGAAGAGCTGGATATGACAGCATCAACCAGAGCCATGAACTGCCACACCTGCAGTGGTGGCAGCAACCATCAAGTCACCCTCAACAATCAAAGACAAAAGGAAAAAAGCAGGTAGTCCAGCAGAAACAAACACCTCACCAACAGCTGGAATAGAAAACTAAGAAGACAGAATTTTAAGTGTCAAGATTATTTCATCAAAATACTAATTGTATTTTGAATCAATCAAATTTGTTCAATTGCTTGTGAAGTATTTGGGAAACATTTACATTTCATGGAAAACAAGCAAAACAACAATTCACTGTATCCATTATCTTCTCTCATAACCTTCACTAGGTTATCAGCTTCAGCTTAAAGAGACCGAGAACTCACACACTCCCCTTCAACATCCTTCTAAAAGATAAATGATAAATCATACTAGCCTCAAAAAATTTCCTGCCTACATGTCCATTTTCATTTATGAAAGATAAAGAATCTTAAATGTTCATTATAAAAAGAAAGATTAATATCCCACACTGAACTCTCAGAAAATAAATTAAAGTTCTGCTTAATAACAAGGTCATCAAGATTAACCTAAATTTAATCTCAAAATTAATCATAAAAAAGCAAAATTTAACAAAGGCTTAATAAATATTTAATTCTATAGTCAAGATTTATACTTTATCTCTTATAGGGGACTGACTGTGTCTGGACACCGTGTGCCCACCAAGGCTGCTCTATCAATCCCTTCCTCAGGGAAGAGAAAAGTATTTTGAAAGACACCTTTGGGTCACTCACCAATTACCATCACGGGCAATCCACACTCAATTTATTACCAATCAAATCCAAGCAGTGTAATAAAAAATATCAAATCCTAGAAAAACCTTTTCTCACACAGAAAATTTTTTCCTTTCAATCTCTTATCCCAGAGGCACTATCACTGTCTCTGACAGGATCTGTCAGTCTTTCTTGGAGCCTGGCATTGGCTCTATCAGACATTGGGGAAGCTTTCGGCAGTTCTTCACAGAAGCCACCCCTGTAACCTCTCCCCCCTCCACCAAAACTTTGCCACACAAACCCAAAATACCTAAAAAAAGCTATTCTGAATTATTTCTTTATTTACATTTAAAGATAAATTACATGTTTTTTAAAATTATAAAGATAGGTCCTTAGCAGCAACACTTGGTACTGACATTGCCCTATGATTTTGATTTATCCTACCTCCTTTTATAACAACCCAGGAAAGAGGAATTAAACAGATCTTTTCTCCACCAGGTTAACATATAAATAAGCTTAAGACTAGAAGCAGCACGTGTCAATAACTGCCACTGACAAATGGATGCCCATTACAAATTTACTGTGAGCTCCCAGCTCCTGACAAAAAGAGTAACTGATTCTGAATTTGAATAACTGATCTTTATCTAACAATTCCAAAGTTCTCACTGCACTCCCTTGAGATTATGTCACTTCTACTGTTTAGAAGAGAAACATTCAATTGCACAACATTAAAGATACTCATAACATTTATAAATAGCATTATAGAGACAGTGCACTAAAGATCTACTGACTTCTAGATAAAAGATACTATTCCCTAATAGCTTGTAAAAAGTCTGTATGCCCATTTTAGTATTTAGATTTTAGAAATGTTATTCATTACTTAGTTCTATAACCTAACACGACAATGGGTTTTTTTCAGCCTCAGAATGGCATGTGTAGAAAAACAGTTGAAAGCATCCAATTTTACAGTTTAGTTCTGAGATCTGTTTTTGCATGTGACCACTCCTGGTGTTATGCAAAACACAAAACACACTAGTAATATCTTAAAGTCCATACTCCTCCATTTTAAGAAGCTGATTGCAAGCCTGGAAACTCATCCACTAGGAACAGGCAGATCACCAACACAGAAGGAAAAAAGAAAAATAAACCAAGAGCATGAGAGAAGAGTTGTACTACAGGCACACAAGAAAGTTCTGTCAGTAAAACTTCTCCTGTGCACAGGGGCCAGTTACCAATGGTTTCTTTTGGGACTTCATGTATGAACATGTGTTATCAGGGATGAAATACTCTTTTCTCATTCAGCTCAAATGACTACTTGGAACAATCTGCTCCTTTATTCAAGAGCATGCTTTTATTTTTCTCCACCACCTGCTGTAAAACCATAATGAATAGCTCTAAATCTATCAAAGTAGATTGCTCCATGGCAAGAGCCCAGTAAAAAATTATGTTGATCTGTGATGTCAGGTAAAAGTCCTGTGATTTTTTTTCTTCTCACACTGAGTGGCGAATTCAAAGGTTGAAGATAAAATTGCTATAGTGGGAATCTTTTCAGTCATATATATCCAGATACAAGTCCTGCTTTTAAAACTCACCCACCTACCACATTAATTTACCTGTTTATATTACAGTACACCTTGAAGCACAGGATGTTTTCATCTTCTAAAGGCACCACATTATTTCTGTTATGAGCATTTAAGCACGCCTTGACTGCAGAGCATTCAGACACTTAAGACTATACTACGAATTGATGTTGTGCATTTTGAGAATACATTTTAATGATTTATATTAAAATGCTTATGTTAAGTGTTACCTACTGAAACATAACACTAAAACAACCTTAATTAACCTATGCTGTCTAAAAAGGCAGTAGATCAGAGGCACTATTTAGTGTTAAAAAATAACCACGAAAAGAGCTACACTTAAGGAGAATTACAGATTCTCCACTACAGGGAGAAATCATACTAAATACTAAGAATATTTATGTTCCTTAGAGTGGTATCTTATTTTGTAGTACTAAAATTCATTACACAAAACAACTAATTTCAGGTAATAGCAATAAAAACAACTAAACTTGACTACCTGCAAATGATTTTTTTTACATTTTTCTAGACTTGTTCTAAATATCAGGAACTTTTAATCACCCTTAGTTTAGGAACTTCAGCGTGGAACTCCAAGTCTCAAGAATGCAAACACCAACACCAAAATAGGAAAAATGGCAAATTATTCCTAAAGTAACATTGTTGCATTTTAGTAGTGGGGCTTTTGTTGGTGTTGTTACAACAGTCAAAGAATCTAAACATCTCTACAAATATAAATTTTTCTAACAAGGAAGTGGACAAACTTCTCCTATATCAGTTCTTGCTATAAATCACTGTGAAATTCAAACCAAGCCCACCCTCCAAAAGTCATTAAGTAGTGCCATAACCAAGGAGAAGAGTAGGGGACAAAATGCTAAACAGCTCACAATCAAGTCTGATCTATGCACATTCCTTTTCATTTTCAGTCTTCCATATTCCTTATTAATAAATAGTTAATTTAATAATAGCTAATTTTAGAATAGAAAGATAGGAACTGGATAATTATTAGGTGCAAGTTATGGAGAACACATGAAGCCTCAGGTGGACATCCTTTCCTGTACTCTTCAGGGTAAGATATCACTATTAATGCCAGCATTTATCCTAACCTCGAATATTGGAAGAGCATGAAGACTCACAATTAGATGTGGTCTACCTGACCATGTCATTTGTTAGATTTCTTCTATTAAATTAGTCTCTCTCACTGTCTATACCCAGCCTGGAAAAGGCTTGTACATCTCCCATTTCAAAAAATCTTCTCCCTCACCACAAAGAGGAACCTTTTCCATGCTTTACCAGCAGTGAACAGGATGGAAAAAGGAAAGAGACAAAGGGGAGAAGAAAGCAGTCTCTACTATGCTATCTATCTTTAAGTTTCCAAACTAAGCAAAACAATCTAAACAAAATTCTCCTTAAATTTCCTCTTGTTCTCCAGGTAAAAGGAGTTCTTCTGTTCTTTACTGGAGAGGTGACAACAGGTAGCTGTAAAAATTCACAATTGCTCAATGTCTTTTTCATCCTTCCTTGACATGGGCAAGGCAGCAGAGAGCAAACAACCCTACATATGCAGATCACTTCAGAGAACTGAAGTCACCAAAACAATTTCCATTTCAGTTCACAAGATATTTCTGAAACCATGAGAAGAATTAACAGTTTCATGAAACGATGTATAGATTTTCATCAATACCTAAGCGAAAACATCCACAGAACAAAAATATTTCATATTTCAGCTCATAGGCTACAAGCTTCAGTATTCCTGCAACTTCTGACCAATTGCACTGGTGACAAGTTACACCACTCAAATATAAAAACTTGGCTTATAGAAGGATGGAATCATGTTCTTGAAATTAATAAATAAGTTCATAACTTTACCAATAGTAAAATGCCAGCAAACAACTTATGTGACTTTGAGAACACAATTGAGAGTTCCAAAAATAAATTATTCACTTTGATTTTTCAATTGATATGTGGTCTTACAACACTGTTTCTGAAAACAACTCCTTTACCAATACACTGCTAGTGCTTATCTATAGAAAATCTAGGGTAGATATCACAATCTCAGGCATTTCTTCTAAACATTCTCACAATATGCTGTTAAAAGGCAATGGATAAGAACAAGATTAAACTCAGGAGAAGTGCTAAATGGCTAAATGAAGACAACCCTACAAACAGTATGCTAAATCACAAAATTTTCTACATTGAGTGCTAGGTTATTTTCTAACTTACTCTCCAAAGGAAAAAAAAAAAAAAAAGCCGAAATAAGGACGTGGGAGAAGTAAGTCCACAGCTCAACTTCTGTCTCTACTAATCATGCCACCAGCTCAACCACAAAAACAGGCCTAACAGCTACGCATCACCGAATATGCTGAGTTGGAAGGGACCCATCAGGATCATCAAGCCCAACTCCTGACCCTGCACAGCACGGTGCCCCCATGTGTCTGAGAGCATTGTCCAAAGACCTCCTGGACTCTGTCAGGCTTGGTGCTGTGACCACCTCCCAGAGGAATCTGTTCAGTGCCCAGTCACCCTCTGGGTGAAGAACCTTTCCCTGATATTCAATTTAAACCTCCCCTGGCACAGCTTCAGGCCATTCCCTCAGGTCATGTCACCGTCACCACAGAGAAGAGATCAGTGCTTGCTGCTCCTCTTCCCCTCATGGGGGACATGTTGAAGACCACAACAAAGCATCCCCTCAGTCTCTCCTTCTCCAGGCTGAACAGACCAAGTGACCTCAGCTGCTCCCCATACGGCTTCCCCTCAAAGCCCTTCACCATCTTTGTTGTCCTCCTTTGGATGTTCTCTAATAATTTAATCTCTTTTTTATATTGTGGTACCCAGACCTGGCCCCAGCACTGGAGGTGTGGCTGCCCCAGCTCAGAGCAGAGCAGGACAATCCCCTCCCTTGCCTGGCTGTCATGCTGTGCCTGATGCTCCTGGGACACACTTGGCCCTCCTGGCTGCCAGGGCACTGCTGAGTCATATTCAATCTTCTGCCAACCAGGACCCCCAGGTCCCTATCCATGGCACTGCTTCTTAGGATCTCCTCCCATACTATTACAACTTCAACAGTTTAGCCATAAAATAGCGTGACAGAAGACAATACAGTTTGTTTAAAGTTTGGTCTAGAACCCATCTCTTTTGTTATCAGTTATTAAAACTTCATTCTTGTTATCAGATATTAAAACTTCATTCAACAGTCAAGAGCAAAAGCTTCCAGCTAGACAATAGGAGCAATTATTCAACAACAAAAAAAGGTCTCCTCTTGGGGAACAGAAAACACAAGTTACCACAGCATCAGTGCAGAAGCCAGACAAATGAGTAAATGAGAGAAGAGTACATAAGTTACACAGACTGAAGTTTAAAAGGAGCTCAAGGGACAGACAGGGTACAGAGCTCAAAATGAATGTGGACAACATGAAAGCTTAGAACTTCCTAAGGGGAGGTGAACATAAGACTGCGCATAAAATAATAAATGGCCATGCAAAAAGGAAGATCAAATTAAATGCAAGGAAATAGAAGAGCTCTGATGTTGAAAATGACAGAAGCTGTTACAAAAGGTCATTTCTGAAGTCTCAGAAGGAGGTAAGTCCAAGAAGGTGGAGAGATGACGAAAGAGTTCGGTCATTGCATAAATCCGGAGTCTCATGAGGATGACATGACCCTCTCAGAAGAGATCTTTTGAGAAACATCAAGGTACATAAAGAATTAAGCTAGCAGTGAATCACAAAGCTTGGCCACATGAATAGGAGGGACAATGGGCAATAGTGAATTTAAAATATACCTTTACACACACAGGCACTGCCAGACTAAAAGCCAAATCCTTTTTTATCAGAAATGCAAATACTACTCTAATTTCTTATCTTGTAGTAAGAGAAGTGGTAGGTATTAAAATATGAGGCATATCTTTCCATAGAATCCAGCAAGATGAAAGGAAGGTTAGAAAGAACAGTGTAACTGTGTTTTGAAAGCAGTAAAGGTTACTATACCCACGGGAAACAGCCAAGCTTCCAAATTTAGTGAAAGGCACAATGAGATACAGACCAACAAATAAATTTAAGATCTAATAGACCCCAATCTACAAAATCAGAGGACAGCTGAGTATGGAAGGGACTACTGAAGGCCATCTGCTCAAGGAGAACCATCTAGAAAGTTACCTAAGACTATGCCCAGAAAATATCCCCAAGGATGGAGATCGCACAATTCCCCTGAGCAACCTGTGGCAGTGCACAGTAATCCACACAGTCAAAAGAAAAAACAACAAAAACAAACAAACCTCAAACAAAACAGACCAACAACAACAAAAAGACCCCACGAGTGTTTATAAGTGTTTCCTGGTGCTCAGTGGGACTCTCCCTGTTTGGAAGACAGCATCCACCATCTCACTGATGTCTCAGCAGTATTTGCTGATGTCTCTCACAGATCTGGAAATAGCTTCAAGTATGAGCTGTTCCATCACCCTCCCAGAATCAAGGTTAAATGGAGCAGCCTATCCTTTCCTGTGTTCTCCTTGCATAATCTCCTATTAAATTGATGTCTTATCTTAAACTTTTCTCAGCAATGCCTCGTGCTTTCCCTGGTATCAAACTGAAGCACTGAACTTCCTTACTGGCTTTGACACCTTTTATTCAATCACAAAGACAAGTATAACATTGTCTTCTGCAAAATTATCCTTAAAGATGGACTAAAGTATCCCAGAAAATCTAAGATGAAAACCAGAATTATATGCAAGCTTGTCATAATAAACAAGCTGAGAACAGTAGACACAAAGAAATAGAGATTTGTCTTTTATCTTGTCTTATACCCTTTCTCTTTAGACTTAAAAATCTGAGTCTTCCTTTACAGGTGCCCTACAGAATCAAATAAATGTCAAATGGATGATTCATTTCACACACTACTCTTTGTATTAATTGTCACTTCATTCTTCAGCAAAGTAAAATTTATCAAAATACCTCCCAATTGTAAGGAAAAATATTTTAAATATGTTACATTGGGAGAGAGTAATCTGACAGCAAACTCTCTTTCTTCCTTTATATCTTGTAGACAAACCACTATGTTGTGTTGAACTGATTTAAAAATATAAATTGTGCGTGTAAGCAAATAATGTCTCTTCTCTCATCAGATTTGGTCCTTAGCATAACCTCTGATGAACAAACAGCACAAATAATCACACTATTTTGGACAAAACTTACTGATACACTATCAAACTTAGCTTTACTTGTGCAATTAAAAAAACTCTCAATGGAGAAATTGCAATAGGCACATAAACTTCTAGCAAGAAATCACTATTTTAGGGTAGAAATATTTACAATCAGAACAGTAGAAATACTACAATTTAAGTTATTTTATGGCTTCCCAGGGAAATGAGCTCAAGGACTTTGAACTTATGTTTTTATCTGCACTTGAGTTTCAATAAAACTATTACAAGAATACTTAACTGTATTGTAGTATTTTTCAAGTAGATACAGGTTGTATGTAATCTCTCCACTTCTTAAATGGAGAAGCATTCTCACTGGGTTGGCTTTTTAAAATAGTGTAAGCCTCAATGTTAGATAAAACTTACTTTAGACTGTGCAATGAAGTCATAGCTTTTGTAGTCAATCATCTATCTGTGTCCTGAAGGCACACTGCCCAAAGCACAGCAAGGAGAACAGAGAAACTCTATTCTGACAATCTTACCACTTCAGCACAAAAGTGAAAACATATCCCTTCACGTTACACACTGCACAGAAGTGAAGTGCAAGAAAAACTATGGCTGAAAATTGTCCTGGTGGACACTGATAGACACTGCCAGAACTATTCAGAGCATAAATTTGCCACTTAGTCTTTAGATTTTAAGGCTGAATTAAATATTTTCAGGAAAACATCAAGTTGATGCTAAATAATAGCTGAAAGGTAATTCAGGAGTTAAAATAGAGAAGATTTAGAAAAGAATACTGAACATTTCTTTACAAAATTATAAGCTACATCCAGAATTCTTGTGTGGTTCTAGTTTTCCATCTCCTAAGGGTTATAATAGAAATAATAAAGGCTTAGAGAACATTTGAAAGGAAAAAAAAAAAGAAAAGAAATCTCACACTTCACTATTGGACTAACTTCTCTTTTTTCAACTTAGACAAGGTATTTACATATTCAACTAGAACTTGTACAAGTATTACATGCCCATGTTTTCACAATATCTTTGCAGTTATCCTTTGGTAGTATATTCACAAAGGTGTATGTTACAAAGCATTCATTTTTTGGTATGCCATTACCTAAAACAGCATGCAATTTTCTAGGGAAAGTAATGAAAATCTGCAGCAGGATAAGCTGCTAAAACGTATAATTTCTAAAATACCTACCATATGTAATCTGAGAATGAAAATCGCATAGAAGGTGAAAATATTTAAAGAGTTTCACATTTGGGGTTTGTTTTGGTATTTTAAAGTCAGAGGAAAAAACATGAACTATTTCAGGGGACAATATGTGTCCTAATGCTTGCATCACTTGTCACCATATTTTAAATTTTTAAGATATCTTAAAAAAAATAATTTTTAATAAATAATAATTTTTTCTAAAACAATAAAAATTAAAATAAAAATACTAGCCTTTCCACAAAAGCTGTATTCTTCTATTTCTTAATTTTTCTTTATTATAATGTAAAGAAAGCTCAAAATTGGCTTTGTACTACCAAGTTATCATATAAAGGTTAAAATACAGAACATAATGCAAAGCAATACATTCAGAAGAAAATACTTCATAGAGACAAAACTCAAAGCATAAAAATCAATACTTAATAGCCTACACATAATCTGGTTGCAATGAATGAAGCACCAAGCGTAATAAAAATTTTGCTGATTTTGAAATGAAAGACTTTAGTACAAGAGGAATATAAGCAATTTGCAATAAAACAGCCTCAAAGTATGATCAAAAGTTTCCTCCCTCATTTTTTGCCATCTCACAATCTGCCCCAACACAGTATGAGACAATGGAAAAACAGGTATATTTAATTCATACCACAATTTGTTAAGAAAAAAAGAAGTCACAGGTACTGAAAGTTGTGAATGACTGTTTTAAGTTCAAATACAAACCCACACCACCCACAAGCATGGTGAGGTTCTGTCCCCTCCTTGCATACACTTTGAAGAAACAAAGACAGACTCCAGGTTTTCATCTCATCTCTGAGTGTCCTCATCTACAAATGCATTTGCAAACCCTTTTTCTGTGGGGCTTACTCCATCATACCCCTGGATCTAAAGTGGTCTCCTTCTGCCTGAGCTGAACCTCAGCCTGCCTTTCTGACTATCTTAGAGAAGAGCAGCACAAGTTACAATCACCTTTTTACTCTTTCACTCCACACTTTTATCTCAGGTCAGCACTTCTTTTCTCAAGTATTACAGGTACCATTATTCAACACTGACATATTCTTTCAAGCCTCTTCATGCATCCTTCACTCCTGCTATACTCCATTTTTGAAGGATAACTAAAAGCTTCTCTGAGACACGCTCTCTTCCAGCTTTCATCTCCCCATAACCCAATCACTTCGGCATCTCTTCTCTGCCCCTGACAAATAAGTCTTCTCCCACACTTATCTATTCACAGCACTGCTGAAAAGACTCTTTTTAAAGCCCATCACGTTGGCTGCATTCCACTTTCACTTCCTTGTTCTCCATTTTCAAAGAACAAACTTTATTTTTGTTATCTTCCACTGTTTATCCCCACTTAGAGAAAGCCAGCCAATTCAACTCAACAAAACTCATGGCAGCAACTGGCAGAAATCTATTCCTCTGCTGCTGTTGGATTTGCTTTCCTTTGGTTTAGACAGTTAAAACAACACAGAGGATTAGAGGGGAAGAGGGGATGAGGAGTTAAATAAACACAAAAAAAAAAAAGAAAGTATTACAAGACTCCACTGCTAGAATAAGAAATAAGGGAGATGAGAAAGGATGGAGGCTTCGGCAAGCAAACCTCTTGGTTGGCTAGGTTTCCTTCTTTTAGTTGTCCATACGTATCCAATGCGGGAAATGGGCAATCTTACTATACTACTCATCTAAGTTGCTAACATCTGTTTAAGAGTCAGAAGGGTCAACCTGACAAAGGCACAAATGTTGGGGGTAGTGAACAAAATGCAACTTTTCAGAATTTTTTAAAGATATTTTAGTTATAGCTGCCCTGATACCATCTCTGAAGTCAAGAATGAACTGCAAGCACAGCTCAAAGTTGAGGGCCAGACCAAGAGGCCGATAGTATTATTCTGCAGTCTTGCACTGCTTGCATCTCATACCACCTACAGAGCAAGGAGAATTGAAAATTACTGACTTGGCCAGCACATCCTTTACTATCCAAAGAAAAGAGAGAGACATTGTCAGCACCTTCTCTGTAGTGACTAGCGACCCACACACCATGATGCTTTTGTCTTGTTCTTTATGCAGACAAGTTATATGGAAAACACTCCTCATCTTCTAGCCCAAATTAGTATCAGCTACAGTTAATTTGGTAGACACCAACACATCATTACAGCTGCAAGCTCTTAGAGATGGCCTTCATTTCTGATATCTAGGAAGGGAGATATGCTGCAGGGATTAGGGGAGATTTGAGGCATATCAACATCCCATTACCTCAACATCTTCCTTGTCCATAGCACTCCATTGAAGTGAACTATCACCTTCAAGTGACAGAAACAATCATCTTCAAATTGGGTTAAATCACAGAATGGGTCAGATTGAAAGGGACTGCAGTGGATCATCTGGTCCAACCTCCCTGCTCAAGCAGGGTCACCCTAGAGCATGTTACTCAGAATGCTGTCCAGAAAGTTCTTGCATATTTCTCTGGGCACCCTGTTCCAGTGCATGGTCACCTACACAGTAAAGAAGTTCATCTTCATTTTCAGGTGGAACTTCCTGTGAATCAGTTTCTGACATTGGTTGTATTGCTCAGCTGAAAGCAATACTACTGAGAAAGGCCTGGTTCCATTCACACAACACTCTCCCTTGATCTAACAACAAAATTTTAAAATTAATTTTCAGGGACACCTAGATCAGTTATATAAATATTAGTTACATTTTGTAGAACTAAATCACCACTCAGAATTTGCTGCAAGATTCGCTAATAATCCATCTCAGACTAGTCAATGTGGCAGGGCTAATTTTTAACACTGGCTGCGTTCTGAGGTCCTAAATTTGACACACCATTTTGCAGACTTATAGCAGAAAATGGTGATGACTGACGCCATTTACAAGGTACACCAAGACAGTCCACCAACAAACCTATCCAGAATAATCCCTAGGTGATCTGTTCCTACTCTGCAACACCAGCTATTTTCAGTCTCTGCAAGAACAGCTCAACAGAACAGACCACAAGAGTGGGTATGAGGACTAACGCTCCACATTTTCAAAGCTCTAAGAGGTGTTACCCTTCAATCTATACAGTAGTTATTTATACTGATGACTTCTGTCTGGATAATTATTGTTAATATTTTTTTTAATCCTGAGGGAAGCAGGAATTGCAAACTGGCTGTTACAACACGCTCTTACTGCAATTGGCATATTTTCCATCCCCAGTAATGCTTTTGAGAGTCAGTAGCAGAGCATTTCCAAAAAAGAGCTCTAACGAAACAATCCACATCTGTTCTCTTTCAGCAACACTCTCAGTAGGTCTCTGACTTACTACGGCCACCTGATAAAATTGGATGCAGCACCCTCTCTCTAAGCCCAAAAATCACACTAATAGCCTACACAGCAGCAATATTGAATCTACCCAGGGACCCCTCAGTCTTTGGACATCTGCTCTTCTGTGCCGCTACTCCACAGCCTGAATATCCTGCATCAGCCTGGGCCCACCTACCTTACGTGTAGCTGTCATGCAACTCCACGCTGCTCTGAGTGTCATTTCAGACTACAGATGGTATCCCTACCCCAGCTGCCACTGCTGAGTCACACTGCTCTGCCATTTGCTCACTCCGAATACGCATTTGCTAAAACAGTCACAAAGATTGAAAGCTCATCTGACTTATTGTACCCAGATCTGTTTTGGTATCAAACGTCACGTTTTTTTTTCTTACTGCCAGCTTTGTCACATCACAGTTTGTCAGTGGCAACTCACTAGAAAAAGGATAAGAAACCACACAGAAAAGAGGTTTTACTCAGCCTCGCTACTTCAGGACGCTTCCAAAGCACCTGTGTGCTGGCCAGAGGCCCTTGGTGCACACAGGCAGCCTGGGACCCAGCTGCATTACAGCTGAGTGGAACACAGCTGCATCCAGATATGGTGAGCAACAAACTCACAGAGCACAGGCTTCAACCCAGAGCAGCCACAGGCTAACACAAGAAATTTCCTTTCCAAAAACTGCTGCGGTTTGGTTTTTACACACACATCAACAGCAGCAGTAATGAAATTTGAAAGTTGATTACCAGAAGTATTTTGCTACCTCCCTTCTAATCCATCTACTTCAACCCACTCAATACTACTACATTCAATCCATGAATTAGAAAATATTAAAGAGCTAAAATGATAGAAATAAATTAATTTGTTAGATAACAGTCAACCCAACATGAAGGAGGACTATCAGAAAAAAAGTTCATTCCTTCAGCATTCAGTTCCAAAAAGGCATGAAGGTCTAAATCCATTTTCATATTTTGTACAGAAAACGTTAGGCAAGATAAGTGTTGTCAAATATTATTCAAGTGACTACCTACCACATGATAGCTTTGCAATTAATACTTCTAAAAACAACAGAAAAGACAATTTTCACTAACTCTGAATCAATTAGCAAATAAAAACCACATAAAAATGGGATCCCACCTAATCCTCAAATCTCCTTTGCCAGACTAGGAATAGCACTATCAAGATACAGTGGGTTTTAACAAAAGGAACTTTCATCATACTGATGAAGTGAGGCCATTTCCTCAGTTCACCCCATCATCCTTAAATCTGTACATTATAGAAAGGAAATATAGAAGAATATATGAACTCTACATCACCAAAACCAATCATACTTGTTTAGAAATAGTGAAAGACAATTAGAAGCAGTTCAGATGGCAGAAGACAAAAAGAACTAAAGATTTTTTTTTTCCTTAGCCAGAAGGTTTTATATGGATGCTACTCTGAAGAGGGTTGTCTTTTTTTTGCTGCCAGGAGTGAGTGGACATCTTCATTCTTTGATACAGTAACTTAATTCTTTGCTGCTTTTAGGTCTTGCAAACCAGAAACTCACAACTCTAATTTCAGAAAGTAAGCAGAGGAGGATCTACTTTGAATTAGTTTTAAATTATACAGCCATAAATGAATTAAGTTTATTCAATCAACATTTTCAGGTCACCTTTAAACCTCCTGCTACCAATTCATATGCTAGACTAATTGCTTCAGATTCATCTTTGCTTCCTCTGAAGAGGTAAATCATGAAAATTAAATGCTCTTACATTTCTACAAGATGCAAATATCAGCATTTTAATCTGCAAGCAACTAGCTGACAGAACATAGAATTTTGAATATACTGGATATACAAATATACTAGTTGGCCCATGGGTGGGGGCAGTGAACATTGCTGCTGATGTAAAGAATTCAAGAAAAAGTGTCAGTTCAAGAAGAGAAAGAAGATGAGGAGCAGCACTGGAGTGACACAGTTCTGCCCTAGGACATAACCCTGCCAAAGAGTCCTCTCGTCAGCTGTGCCTGAAATATGTATAATCAATGTGAAGTAAGCCTTAGCTGTTACTCAGGATTAAATATAGTAGGAATACATAAGTGCAGATTGATGCTAAAATTACAAGAACTTTTTAACACAGATATTTGAGTTGAGATGTTATACATACAGGGGCTATTTACACACATGCTAATGCTTCTAACACATCAGCCTTCTTCAACTCAGGCTGTCAAAAATAGAAGGGAATGGGTAGGAGGAGAGGTGCTCCTCTTTATCAGCAGCCTCTTAATTTAAATGGATAAGGTGAAAGGAAAAAAGAATACTAAAATGCAAAAGATAAGGATAACAGTGAATAAGCATTAGATGTTATACTCGCTTTTTTTTCCAAGAAAAACCTTGATATAGAATTCTTTTTATATAAGTAATCAATACAAAACAAACAGAATGAATACCTGGAAAAAAATCTAAAAATACTTCTAGTTAGAATGACTGTTAATTACTTCACAACAAATTATCACAATAAATGTCAAACTCCCAATTAAACAAGCAAGTCTTAAGTCAGTCAGTGCCTAAAGATACCAATTACAAAACTAACAAGTAGCTTTAGTCAAGTTTAGGCCTATTCATTTATAAAAGGAATACTCTAGGTACTGTGCTGCAGAAAAAAAAATATTTTCTATATCCCCCCTAATATAAGCAGGGATCAAATAGTAGTAAAATTTCCATATTTTTAATCAAATACGTTGTATTAGAATGAACAAAATTATACTTACAGCCAACATTCTTAATAAAATGGAGTTTACCCAGAGGCACTGGCAGTAAGACACTTGTGCTCAGTGTCTCACTCCCCTTGCACTGACAGAGGGCTGACGATCAGAGGCAGCTACTGCTTTGGTCCAAAGAGCATTACTCAGTGTAGCTTCATTGTAAAAAGCTTGGAGATTTTCACCTACCCTATTTGAAAGACTTTGTTCTAATTATTTCTACTCAATTTTATTTTTGTGAGAACCAAGTCCTGTAAAAACTAGAACAGTTTCAGCTTTTATTAAGAACTACCTGTACCACAGTTGTATTTCTTCAACAATATAACATCATGACTAAGAAATTCCAAAGTTATTCTTACAGATCCATTTATTTTTAAATTGCCTCTTGAAAGATTAGTAGGTAGTATCTGTTTCTGTGGAATCTCTAAAGACAGAGTGGATTAACAATTCCTAACCAATCAGTTTTGTTTCATTTCATCTCAAAGCCTACAATAGACATCCTGAAGTTTGATGGCAAACTATTGCAACAGCTCCTTGCTGGGCCACTGCTGCTCCTAATTAGCTTTTCTGGAGTGTCAGAACACGAAACGTCCAGAGATGACAGTCACAATCATGCTTTTGGCTACACACTAGTCACTCATTACAGGTTCACAACTTGCTGACTGAGAAAAGAGCAGCAGAGCTCTTTAAATTGACAGAAAAGAAAACAGGACCGATTTTTTTTGTGGTTGTTGAAACTTCCATCAAACTACACAAAATTTATTTATATATTCTAGATGCTTAGGATGCTTCGTTATTGTGTTACAAGTACAAAACTTTCCTGGAAGAAAGTGAGAGAGAAAATGAAGCTTCTACTGCATACAGGAGCTTTGATAGAACCATCTACTTGACCACCCACTCTCCTACTTAGTAAGCAAAAGTAACTGAATGGTCATTAAATTGCTCCAACTCAATTTACTCTACATTTAGCACTTCCTTCTTGCTTACTAAGCAAAGAGAGGAAAGCAAAATTTTGGAAGGGAAGGGAACTATGCTGCAGGGAGGAAGAATTACTTTCTATCAGGGTTCCACAATTTTTCTTCCGTAGTGCATGAGCTGACGGGGGACCAAAATTGC
Source organism: Alethe castanea (assembly GCA_024734035.1). Classification (NCBI taxonomy): domain Eukaryota; kingdom Metazoa; phylum Chordata; class Aves; order Passeriformes; family Muscicapidae; genus Alethe; species Alethe castanea. The sequence goes on along the minus strand of JANRGV010000062.1, from coordinate 59,107,225 downwards.
TTTGATAGTGTACAAATCCCTCTCATGGATTTCTCTTCAGTTGACTTTTCTTCCAAATGTAGCACTTGTGACTGTCTTCCACCTTATCTGCCTGCATACTAAGAATTGTAACTTTTTTCCTATAATTCATCTTAAATAGCAGCAACTAAAACGCAAAAAACACAAAATAAAGAATACCAGTGGTGTGCTCTGTCGTACAAGAAAAGTGTGGGCACACACAAAACAGCAGCTTTTTATCCTAGAGGACATGGCCAGCAGTGTTAGCTTTTGTTTAAAAGGTCACTATAAAATCAGCCTAGAAGTGAAGATACATTGACTTAAAGCTAAAAAATAGCAATGTGCAAGGAAGAGTTCGCATGTATGACAAAAAAAGAGACGTTATCTACATCAGGTTTTTAAGATTCCTTGTGAACTTTAAAAGGGTTTGCTCATGTTTATCCCTCCTTTCCAGGAGATATTTTTGCGCTTTGTCCTGTGATGAAAACCAAGTTCTGTCTTTGAGCAACATCATGTTAGTACTTTACAACTGAAAAAGTAAAGTATAACAGCTTTAGAGTTTTAGTAGAGTGGGGAATTTTTGGTGTCACTTGCAGGAGAGGATGTTCTAAAAATCCGACAGAAAAAAAATTAACATTCTAAATGTAAAGGCAACAAGAATAAAAGTGTCCAGTACAAGAACTATAACTCTGGCTTATTGCATTTGTCTCTTGACAGTCAGTGATTAGGGAATAAGGCAGTCTGAAAAGCTTAGCCATTTTGATTTCTAAGGCTAGGAACTTGGCTAATGGAATAAAAGAACACCAACCCTAATTATGTCCTTTATTAATGAAAATGCATACATAACTAAAGATTTGTCACCACCACCTGAAAACCATTTACTCTCATGTGCAAATCACACTAATTACCAAAAGCCACAGTCTTTTTTATTGAAGAGACAAAGCCAAGTCCAGGAAGAACAGTGAAATCTCCCTTAACGAGCACAAACATAAAAGATTCCTTTTTCTAGTAAGAAAAACTGTGTTCCTATTATCAAGTAAGTGTTGCAGTTACAGCTTCCTAAGTAACACACACAAAATTAATCCACGCTTCCCCAAAGAAGGTGGGCTCCTCACTAAATCCCCATTAAAAGGATGAAAGTGCCCCTGTCACTTCAGCCATGTGCCCACAGCCCTAAGGCCTCCCTGCAGGTGCTCCTGCAGGGTCTGCCATCAGTGTAACCACAGAACATCAGGTTATGGAAACAGTGATTTGTCAGGCTCACTAAATACAGTCAGCACATCCACACTGGGCAGACAGGGACTCGCTCTGCCCTCCTGGTTCTACAGCAGAAGCAAGTTTGCCCTGCCAGCACTATGGGCCTCTGGAAATATTTGTAACTGCATTAGTGGCCAGTCTGAACTAAAAAGCCCAGATTGGGGAAGAAAAAAAAAAAAAAAGAAAAAAAAAAAGGGAGGGGGGAAAAAAGAAAAAAAAAAAAAAAAAGACATTACCCTGGGCTGAGCTTTGCATTGGGTCAGCACAGCCCCTGTATAGGAGCTGACACGCTATTCCTCAGGGTTGGAGCATGCTCAGTCATTTCTGATGCAAAACACACTACGGACATACCCAGTATTAGTCATCTGTGTGGAAAAAAATGCAGCAGAGAGCTGTCATCACTTCTGGAAAATGGTCGTAACAGCCTATACTAGGAATTAAAGCAGAAAAAAGTTCAGGTGGGATTCAATGTGTTAAACACTCCTATCAAAACAAGACAACTTTCAGTGCTTAAGATAAAATTTTAAAGACAGTAAACAACAATAGTTTTATATCACAGCCCAGCCAAAAATGTTCCCATTTGTGGTGGCTTTTTGGGATTTGTTTTCCATAGAGAAGAAATGAAGGAGAAGTCTCAGACAAAAAGTTGCGATACTCCCTTGCCATGAGGACTTAATGGTATGTTTTCCCCCATACAAGCAGGGGAAAAATCCTTGAAACATTTTGCTCAAAGTCATAAAGCACTGTGATGTAGTTCAGAAAAAAAAGTCTCACTGGAGCAAAAAGCCAACATAACACAGAGAAATGGCCAGATTTACATTAGCAATAATAACAGTGAAGTGAACCCTGACCTCCTAATACAGAGTACTGTGCTATCAGCTAAACGCCAGATTTATGAACAAATCTTTGGTCAGAACAGTTTTGTAGAGCTGACCTAAATTTATACACAAATCAAGACAACTCAAACACAGTTTAGTAGCAGATAAAAGCCTCAAATAGGTACCAATTCTACATTGGTTTCCCTAATTAGCACTCTCAAATTTGTGCTCACATCTACAAATCCTGCTGACCTTTTAGAAGGTAAGCTTGACAACATACTGTACTGAAGAAGAAATAAAGGCAAAGTGACTTTGAATCTAGAATTGTATAGAAACAGTTCTAAATTGAATAAAAGATTCCCAATGTGTTTGAAGAGCAATAAGCAGCATATTAACATTGCAGTCTGGGGTCATTTTATTGAGCTATTTCAAGAGAAAACAGGTCAGGCAAACCAGCATAGTTAGAGGAAGAGACCATGATCTACACGAGTGTTCCAACCAGTTTTAAAACTGGTTAGAATATTTCCAGTGTATAGAGCCCCAAAGGCAACATGATCC
>JANRGV010000062.1:59081056-59104495 GCA_024734035.1 Alethe castanea | reverse complement strand
ATCCATTTTGAGAGGAAATTAAACAGTGATATTCAAATTGCTGCTTCTATTGGCACCAGTCAGATATTCCCAAATGCAGCCCTGCTGGATCCACGTCATGAATATAACGAGACAAAAGATTCTAATGAACAGCAATGACAAAATTAATGAACCTGTGAAAATTCATTGGAAAAGTTACCATAAACAGATTAGGCATAGAGAAATAAAGCAACACCTAAACCTGAAAAATATATTTCATTTTCAAAAAGTAAATGTTACTTCTATAACACTTATATGAAAATAACAATTTATCAGAGGGACTGTGGGGCAGGGGGGAGAAAAGACAGGATGTGATTGGCAGCTCTTTGCACTGAAATAATTAACAAATTAATAATTTTTTGCCCTGTTGACAATAGAAAATTTTGAAGCATACAATTTTTGGACTTGGTTTTAAAAAACTGCTTTGTCACACTTTTTCTAATGTTTCTTAAATAATATGCCTAGAACTGCAACACCTAAGAAACACTTATTACAATGGAGTCTGCACTGTTCACAGTCTGTTTAACTTACAGTACTACACAACTCACAGCAGATTAGTCTTTGCTTTGAAACACTTTTACAGCAGCAAATCAAATTCCAGAAAGCTGGAGTATTTTTATGGCCATGACATCACTTGAAGGATACAGAGAAAAAAAAAGAATGCAGAAAATCAAAGTACGCTTCAAATATTTAATTAGTCCATTAGGTCATAATCAAGGTCCACTACATCTTTGTCTTCATAGTTATGGGATTAAACCTTCCTGAATAAAATTACATTGCCTTCCACTAGGTTGAAATCCTTCCTTACCACTTCCATTTCTGCATAACACCAGACTTATTTCATATAAATGAAGGAATCAGATGAGAAAGATTCAGATTAATCCATGGAAAAGGTTATGAAAGGTAGGCCTCAGAGGTTAAATAATATTCTGAAACAATATTCACTTTAGTATGGCAAATCTCTACATTTTAGCTGTGCACTATTTGCGTGATTAACGTCTATTATACTGCTGGTAGTATATGAAACTACTTCCAAAAGCAGCTGGAGAAGTTGAGTTAAATGATCATACAACATTGCCAGTATCACAAACGTAAAATTTGAGCAGAAGCAAAATTCCAGAACAGTTACACCAGCCATGGAAAGAGGTTCCCAAAAAAAAAAAAAAAAAAAAAAAAAGTCCAACCTGGAATCACAACAGGTTTGTACTACAGCTCTGTCAAACTCTGCTTCATCCTGGCATCATTCTCTGTATTTACATCAAAAGTTTATCTCCTTACACAAAATTCAGCTTGAACAAACCTGTTTGCTTTATATATAGACATGTTTTTCAAATTTATATCCATGTTTCATATCATTTAAGTGAAAAATAACATTCACAAAGTCCAAAAAATTTGACTTATTAGGTATTTACTCCTATAGATTTTTCAAAACACAAGGTGGATTGTACAACAGCTCCTCAATGTAGATGTGCTAGGCTCATATACACCAACTCTAAATTTTGAAACTACAAGAAGCCATGGAACCAATAAATGATTGCTTGCTACAACACTGACATATTCCTTTCACACTTATTTGGAGTGTGCAGCTATATGCATCATCCCTTTAGTCTATAACATAACATGCTTTTTTTGACTAGTCTAAGTCACTGAAAGTGGCTATCACATTTATTTAGGGATGTGGAGATGTAACTTTTCCGTTATATTAAGAGATGGCAAATACTGTCTCCAGTTCTATTGGTAGATATTGCCATTCTAAAAAAAAAAAACCTTAGAACACACACAAAATAAAAGTCCCCCATTTACCTTAATGTCTTTCTCAAAAAAAAAAAAGAAAAAAAAAAAATCAGAAGTTGTTTATAGATGCATCCACCCTATCTATGGCTGGGCCACAGTAGAACATTAATTCTCATTTTAAAGAGTAAACTCAATGATTGATTCAAAAGATCCAAACATGGGACAAACCACTTCTAAAACCAACACACTCTTTGATGCCTACATGTGAAACACCGGAATGCTTACCTGTGAATTCAAAGGCTCATCTGAAAAGTGAAATATAGAAATACCACTTTAGCAACAAAAAGCTGCTATACTATGAAGGTCATTTTCTCCTCCTAGAAGGGGACACAAGTGGTTCAAGGAGACAGGTTGCCTGGAGGGATAAAAATGCATTGCCTATCTTCCATTAACATTTTTGCAAAACCTGCTCTCTTATCAGCAGCTCTTGATACTGGCTGACTCCAAGGCCTCAAAAAAATTGACTGAAAGCTATGTTGAAAGAGTCATGTTGTGGCAGCTCTGTGATAAACTGACCAAAGGGGGAAGGAGGGTTACACTCACGGCACAGAATGGGTTGCAACCTATGACTCACTAAGAAGCTATTCAGCACTTCCAGAACAGTCCACATGAGAGGGGAAGAAAATGGATGTCTTTTGAAAGCTAGGATTATACTGCCTTACTGCACTATTGTCAATCGAGCCTTGTACAAGAGCCAGTGATCTTCTTTCAAGTCTATTTGACCTGGAATTGTTGAGGATTTCTTTTTTTTCTGGTAACTCTTAGCAACGATTCATAACATTCTTAGGAATGACAAAAAAAAAAAATGAAACAAAGTGTTCAGCAACCTAATGTGCAACCCTCTACACGAAACCTCTTTAGCTGCCAATGAGGCCACTGGCTCAGCAGTTAGGCTCCAGGTAAAAAATAGGCTTTACCAGCTCCCTGTATTTTCAACAGCAAGTTTATTACATTCACAGTCTTCTATCACTGAATTATTTCAATTTAAACTAGATTTTTTTTTCTTTGATTCAGCTCAGTACTCTGGGGTTTTCCAGGCAGACACCTGACCTAGAAGATAAATGAGCCAAATAGGCTCACAGCAGGCAGAGTGCAAGCAACCACCTCCCACTGCCCATACCTTAGGATTCACCTGGAAAAAGAGAACAGTTTTGGTTCACAGAGTCAAATGGCACAGGTTGCTAGAGTAACAAGCTCTTTTATTTTGTTATTCTTGTTTACAAGCCACAGTACTAATCCTCTTACTGAATTTCAATTTCTTCATTTTCCTGGTTCCAATTCCTAGAAGAGGGTTTTTAACCTGGTCTCTGGAATATATCCTGAGTATTTAGAAGGAAAACTGCACATAGAAAACCAGCCCTGATCATGTCTTATTGCTACTGCTCACAACATGATCTTTCAACTGGTTTCAAAAAAATAGCTTCAACAACAATTCTGCAGCTTGAACCTTGATATAAATCCAGCGCATTACTGCTGTGTAGCATATCTCAAGCTTAAAGTAAGGATTTTACACTAAAGCAGCATAAGAACAATAAAGGCCAGAGCCTTAAATATACATAAGCCTGTATATGAGTGCATTTATATGCATCTAACTGACAGACGGGTATCAATACACACACATCCACATATTTCCAACTCATACTTTACTATCACAGAGCTTTAAGAGCTACAGGGCAGAACCAAACAAGGTTCTACTCATTCAACAAAACCACCATCTCAAGTTAATAATATAACAGTTAATGGCAACAAGTTAAGAAGAGCATTGAGTTAAATGACAAAATGTTTACAACTCATCTCTCTAAACATTACCAAGGTCTGACAAATTCAGAAGACAAATTCTCAGGATATCTAAGGCAATTCAATGAAAAAGAAGAGTTCAAGATCCAACACACACATTTAGTCATTGATTGACTAGTGCATTTGTGATGCACTCATTTTAGTAATTAGGGTAGGAAGTCCATTAATACACTACCCATTAAATAACGATCTGTAAGCTTAATGGCTAATTGGATTTAAAAAAAAAAAACCAAAAAACAGAAAAAGACCTCTTGTGGTTGGCATTGAAATTCAAGTGAGCATCAATACGAAAAATACTGAACATGTTACATAGTCTAGGTATATTTTATCACATACAGTTTACGATATAATAATTTTGGGTTACTTTTCTCTTTTAAACACGTGCTACTGAAAAAGCACAATTCAAACTCAAGAGCTGCACTAACACCCAATAAAGCTATTATTGAAAGCCCAAAATTGTGTTTAAGTATTTAGAGCAAGTTTTATAAAACACAGTGAGATCACAAAATTCCTTTGTGGGTATTTAAATAGTCAGCCAGCATTCCAAACTCCTTTATCAAAAAAGTGCTCAACAGTTACTCCGTACAGATGTTCAGTATTCATTATGCATTGATATGTCTTTATGCAGCTGTATTATAGATGAGAATTGGCACGAACAAGCAGAGTAAAGACAAAGCCAATAAACATTAACGCTGTTTCCTGCACTATGGGTGATCATACATCAATACCATGGTAGTGGTGTGTTCAGGAGGCAGAGAATAATAGGGATTTGCAGTGCTGCACAGCTGAATACAGCACCACTTTCTCAAACCTCTGCCCTTGCCTGCGATTGTCCTTCCTCTTTAGGGCCCAAGGAACAGCACAGTCTGGGGGTAAGGGATGCTTGCTGTCCACCTCTCTGGAAAAAGCCCTAAAGCAAAGTACAGGCATTTAACATATGCTCCCAGTGGTGATGCTTGCTATGTGAGGGGCCTGAAGACTACATTAGAATGGAAAATACAGAAAAAAAAAACCCAGATGATTCCTTACAGGGCTTCCTACCACAGCCTCAACGTTACCTGTGCTGTGTTCAGCCCTACTTCTAGTGCCTTCTCACCCACCAAGTGTGGCAGCAGCTCAGCAGCATGCATAGTATTAGCACTGTGGAATACTCTAACCCAAAAGACACCACTGATGGCCGCACAGTGACACCTCACATACACTCATGTGAACCTGATAACAGCAACTGCACCTAGAAACCAATCAACCACTTCATTTGTTTCTGTGGTTGAATAATCAATATTCAACATTTACATTTAGCTCTGAAGAGCAATGCAGAATAATGAAGGTGCACTTATCCAGCCTATGGTCTCTAAGAATACTAACTGTTAATTAAAAGTTCACTGGAAGACTAGCTTACATGCCCTTAAAAGCATGAAAACCTTCCCAACATTTTCTGTTCATAACCAGGTTCTCACAGGTTAGACAGTCTCTTTGCAGCATACTAGCAAAGAGAGCCCTGTCAAAGAACTCCATCCAGTAGAAATCATTAAAAAATAAATTACAAAAACAATTAAGGAGAGCTTATTATTGTAGAAAAAAAGGCTTAATAACAATGGCTGCCTTGCTTACTGAAGAAAGCTCCATGATTCTCAATTTAAAAAGTTTTAACTAGGGAAGAAAAGCTAGCCCCCAGATGATAAAAGCCAAGGGAGCTAGAAGTACACCTAGAAAGACATTATCCTTAACTCACTGATAAAAGATACAAAACATGACAGACTACCTTTTCCAGGCAGACAACTGAGTCCGCATGACTGTTCAACAAAGAGTCCTATCTTTAAGACTTAGGATGAAATTAAAATAGATATGATTAACTCCAAATCAGACTTGGACAGCTATGTATCTGCTTTCCATATTGCAGTGAGCAGGTCATGGGAGAGCAAACAAAGCAAGTGATTTAAAATCTGGTTTGTTCACATTAAGCATAATAGGGAGTAACAAATTTCTCAAGGGCCTATACAAAGCTCTACTAAGCTGAAATTTGAATTACGGGCTCATATCATCATGCATATTTCTTCATCTTTCATTTGTACAGGATTAACATTCATTAAACACCTATGCACATTCAAACCCAAGAAGAAAGTCTTTAAAGCCATTAAAGAAAGAAGGGTCAAGTCATAAACTCTAAATGAGCACACCCGTGCAAGGACTGCATCCTTCACAATCCAAACAAACAGAAGATTCCTTGGAGTGCTTTTCTTTGTATATATATGTATACATATACACATATATAATAACCTGTCACAGTTAAGTTGAGATGGACAGGGCTGGTATCACCACCTTTAACTGGCATTCCCACCAGTCTTTATTCACAAACTCTACGTGCCTTCTTTTACAGACCTTTTTCTCATGCAACCCTGACTCCTTCTCTCACAGACCTCTCTCTGATACCTCCGACTTCTCCTCTTATTGGTAGCTTCACACTGCATTGATTCCTTACCTTACAGGCAGTTCCACATAGCTCTGACTCCTTCCTTCATTCTGCATGACAGGCTAACCCCAAGCTGTCCCTTTCCCAACTGCCTAACCCTGACTGTCCCTCACACAACATGATCTCACCTTATCTGTCCCTTACCTCCACACAGCACAGCCAGCAGTCTCCTGCTCTTACTCCAGCAGACTCTCAGTCTCAAGCTCCAACTGCAAGTGCCTGTAACTTTGGCCAGCTACCCCACTCCTTTATATCCCCCAAACTGATTGGGCAGGCACAGATGTTTCCACTCCTTGGTAATCAGTACAGCTGCAAGTCATTGGGAAAGATTCCCTTTAACCCATCCTTTCAGCCTAGCTCTCCACAAAAACCCATAATAAATTACTAGTGTAACGACGTAAAACAATGTATTTAGTTTAGAATTGACAAAAAAAAAGATAGAAGTATTAGAAGTTGTTAGTCTACTATAAAATAGTATAGGAATAGACAAGCAAAGATGATGATCTGAGAAAGAATTATGGGACAGAAAAACCCATACAAGTCTGAAGGCAGTGGGAGGAAATACAAGCAAAGAGCACAAAGTACAAAAAAGATGATCTTTGTCACAAGGAACAAAGTAAAGCCATTACTGCCAATGTGGAAAAAAGGAGAGAGAAAGAGGGAGGTGGTCAAACTCAGAGGTTTGCAGTCTGTATAAAATCAGGATTTTTGTTTAGTCCAAGTCTGCTTTAAAATGCTCAATTAAAAAAATTTTAAAAAAGCACACACACCTAATATGGATTTTAGTACTGATAAGCTAAGTATCCTTATTTTTGTATGCAGGGAGAAAAAACAACTCAGAACATTCATACCAACATGGTACACCTGAACCTTTGCATTTTTAGATCATATTACTAGCCACTCAAAATTATTTTGAAAGCTCACCATGGCCTCATGCCTATCAGAAAATACTGCAAGCATAGACTGTGTAACACAAAGGCAGCAAAGAAAATTTTCACTCTTCCAGCAAACTCAAATGTTAAGCTAGCAGATATAAGAATATTTTTCATTCTGATTTTTAATATATCTGAACATACCTTTTTTTTAATCCAAAAACCAGTTAGAAGGAACAGGAGCTGCTAAAGTGCAATAGGCAGGTGTTGTTGAGAGAATATTAAGTACAAGAAAAGATTTTTTTTTCTATACTAAGAAATTGAAATTGCGTATTTCTTCATTTAGCACACAACCTTTGTTCTGAAACTGCCATCCTATTTGTCCTCACAGAGTAAGAGATTAAATTTAAGGGAGAATGTAGACCTGAAACAAGGATAAACAGTACTTGGAATGTGTGCCTCTTGGCTCCTAAGGAAATAGTTTTTCTACATAGTGAACCATTCATGGCAAGTTTCTACTACACCAGCATGATCTAGGGTAGTGTTTTGCTTCACTTCTCCTTCCCAATGACCGTGGAGCTCCACTGAGGGTGAGTACCAATACACACTGGACACTTGTAATTTTTAATAACATTTTTGGGGAGACATCCTGGTCTAAAGTTGCAAGCACCAGAGCTGCGCCAACAAAAACTCATGCAGAAATGCTGGTAACAGCTGCAGAGCCCTTCATAGTCTCACCAGGTGACCACACCAGACTGGAGCTGAGAAGGAGAATCCACAAAACCTAACCACTCAGAAAAACCAAGCCAGAAGGTTTCAACAGCCTCTTCTGCTGCTGTAGTACCAGTTCACAACCTGGACTTCCCCAAGGGTTTCCTGATGCCTCTGCACCAGGGAAGGCAGCTGTGGGTGCACAACATGCCACTTTACTTCACAAGGGACTGCCACCTCACATTAACCGGGAGGGGAAGCAAATCATGTGCAAGCCTAGATTTTATCTATGATGATTAACCCTAGAGAAGCCCAAACTCCAAGTTACTGAAAGTGCATATACTTTACAGAGCAGGAAATGAGAAGAGGCTGTAACCATGCAATGTTGCCCTATGCCAGTCACTTGCAATCTGACAAACACAAGCATTGAGAAGGCTTCAGTACAGACAATAAGTAGCAGAAGGCTGGTATATCTGCATTAGAAAATAAATTGACAGCCCGTCTATTTAATGCAGTTAAGTTTCAATTTAAACTGAATTACATGGTTTTAAATTAACTGCATTTCATGCTCCTCAAGTTATACCTTCACTTTTTCCCATCACCTTTAATATCTGGCTCAACTTGTAAATGACCAAAGGCAAACCAAGAGTAAGAAGTCCAGTAAGATATTTCAGACAAGCCTTGTTTGACTTAACATACAGAAGTCTACTCTACATTCGGATTGTAGAATCTGAATCACACAAATTTGGTGGAAGATTTTCCATATTACTTCAAATGACTAGGTTTGCACATTCCACCTTCCACAGTTGCTGCTACATAGATTTTTACTTCAGGCATACTTACTGCATAAGAGGAAACTGTGTGATGTAAATGCTGTCTAAAGAGAGTTGTAGAAGAGCAGTCTTAGGTCAGAAAGAATGGATCAAAAACATGAAATGAAAAAGCAACGACTTGAAAAGCATAAAGAGGGCTTGCAGAGGAGAGCAGGTGTTTCACAACCTTCACCTTCACTGAACAGTCTGAGTCTCTCACTCAGCTTGTTCACCCTATTAAAATCATGTTCTATGCAAAAAATGCTACACTGTATTGTAAAAGAAGAGGATGACCACACATCCACTTTTAGTGAATCATCATGCTAACCTGAAACTTGTAAGAGCACACAGTCCCAAGCATAGATTCACTTTGCTTCCATACTCCATATTCCAAACTGTGACCTCACCTGGATGTGCCTTCCTCCATAGTTCCTATATTGCTACTCCATGAACCTCGTCTCCTCTGATCCTTTCTTTGGAACACTTTGGTTTCAAAAACACGCACAAGAAAAAGTGTGAAACAAAACTGGGATGGTGGGCATGGGGCTGGCATGAAGACATTTCATAAAATTATCTCTCCAATGTGGCAAACTACACTCTTTTGGCATATCATCAAGGACTGAGTTGAGCAGACAGTAATTCAGAATACATACAAGGGCCTCCAAAGTGCATTAGATAAAGATCAAGGGATAATAATAAAGCTGGGAGTGCCATGACTTTGTCATAACAAAACAGACTCTGGTCTGGCAGTGCCTGAAGAGAGTTCTGTTAGGGTAGGGGTTAGCCTGGATACCACTTGGAGTAGGAATATCTGGGGGCACCCAGTTAAACATGGAAGAAGCCCTTCCCCAGCAAGCAACTTCCCTCAGCCATGAATCTGTTCTCCATTACCATAGGAAGAATGAAGGATGCAGGATCTCAAACAAGGGGAGCATCTTCAACTGCTGCTATCAAAGTGAAGAGTTCTACAAAAGAGTTTCCAAGACACAGTCCTCATAAACTTTTCTGACACAATCATCTTTCTCTCATCTGCCCTCTCTCCAGCTACCTCCCAGCTGTGCTATTCAAAATTGAGGGCAGGCAGGAAATGTAATTACAATTATATGTGCTCCTGATAACAGCACAATGTTTCTTTACCAGTTTGGAAAGAGCCATGTAATTTTAAACTCAGTGTTTCTCAGAGATATTTTGATTAAATTCATATCACAGAGGGGGAAAAAAGAAAACATGTCCAACTCACACCCAACAACACTTGATACCTCCTTATAAGGTTCCTAGGCATTACACAAGAGCAATAAGACACTGATTTTTAGGTGAATCTAAAAACAGAATGAAATTTCCCAAATCCTACCATTTAGCAATATTTATTACAAAACATATAATTATTTTCTTGCCTTAATATAAGGATTGGAATTCACATACTCTACTTGACTAGTAACACATCACAGATATGCTCTGATACACATACATACAAACAAGCTTTCAGTAACCAGATACAAAAGGCCTGCCTAGACCCAAGGCTGTTTCACCTAACATAGCTCTACCCCATCTCCACACACACAGTTTTCCTCAGTCATCATCATGTCTCCAAAAAATACCCCTTGTCTAGAGCAGTTCAAAACCAAGTAATCCAATTCCTGCCATTGAACCCTGCAGAAGAGAGGGGGGAAAGGCTGACCCACTGCCACTCACCACAGGAAAGGTGAAGCTGTCACTGCAAACCATTCTCCCCTCAGTTCCTGTCAACTTCCTTGGCCTCCCCTGTTTCCTTCCACTTCTCTAAAAATAAGCAAACATATTGACTCACAACTGTATCAGGAAACACTGGTAACCAGACAGTCAAGAAGACTGTTTCTCCCTCTGGGGAGGCAAAATCAGCAGACTAGCATTAATGGTAAGAAAAACTGTTGATGGGGCACAGAGAAAACAAGCATGCAGCAGCAAGCACGCAATCCCTTTTTCCATCATCAACTCAAATTTAAAACAAGGCTGAAGTGGCTGAGTGTTCCCCAGCTCACTGAAATCTAAGTCATGTAATGAAGTCCATCGCTGCAGCGTGTTGTCACTCGTTCCTCACATGGGACACCATTTGTCATCACTCGCCCCTAAAACGATTTGGGGCACCAATTTCACAATGGTCACATGACTGACACTAGCATCAGTCCCTTATTATCTAAAATCTTTCTCAATTGACAGTGGGCTCAAAAGACTAATGCCAAAGATGGTAGCAAGCATCGGCAATTCGTTAAAGCCTTCTGCCTTTTCTCTGTTGCATTCTTATGAGCAGCACTACACAACACAGAATCCTTCCTCTCACAGCACGACCTGCTAGCTCCAACACCACTCTCCTCTTAGTTCTTTATACCTTTTCTCTCACATGCGTACACCTTTTTCTCTTTTGTGGTTGGTTAATACACATCAGTGTTCCATGCTGCTTCTCTTTCAATGCTGTTCACCTGTCTTATACAGCTGCACTCCATTAGGGATGAGGCTCTGCTGTAGCCCCATTCCTATGTCCCATAATCTGTTCTCCTAGAGCAGAGAACTAGTTAAAATGCAAATACTGCTTCCTCCTTATGTGAGCACATATGTTGGCTTAAGAGGTGGAGAAATCAATATGAACCAATTCTAACTGGAAAGGTTTAGTGACTTACTTCTGCACTGGTTCTCAACAGCCCTCTGGAATTGTGCCAGGAAATACATATAGATTCAGCATGTTTGCTATTAATTCAATTCAAATTGTTGTGAAATGTTGTCTAAAAGCACTCTTTTCTAAAGAAGAAAAATCCTGAAGATTTAGGAACAGCTTTGTTTCCATGTTCCTCACAGAGAGGGAGAGGGGGAGGAAGAATCACCATAGGGTAGTCTCACCTCTTATTTTAACAAACGCTAATGTAACTCAAGAAGACTGCACTGACGTGTTTAGACAATTTTAGGCCCTTCAAAACAGAAGAAAGATTTTCTTTAGAGAATTTTGAATGAAACAGCTACATAAAGATAATTTAAAATGTGCTTGTTTGTTGAGCTGAATTAAATATCAGCTTGCACTGCTGTGTTCCTTCCACCTCCTTCACTGTCTTTCTTCTGTTAATAAGTGAAACTAACAGATGGAAAAGAACTTTTAAAAATAGTTTTTCTATGTACTCTGGAAAAGGGCAAAAGCATTTGGTTTTGCAAGATAGAAAATGATATAAAAAGAATATGAAAAATGCAAAAAGCCTTCAAAATGTGAACATGTGCAATGTTGTGCTTTTAAGCCACTCTTACAGAAATCTGCCTCTGGCCAAAAATAGCAAGAACATCACTGTAAACTACAGCCATTCAAACCATGATTACTATACTCTACCCACCCATCAAGCTGCTCCAACAAAAAAATATTTGGAAAATGGAATGCATAATTCCAGAGACAAATCTTAAATAAATTTAATCTGCACAGATACTTCCACAGGTTTAAAGTGGCCTCGGTGCACACATTAAACATTTGTCCAAGAAAGCCTATTAGTACCAAGTGAGCACATGCAAGGTTAAAGTACTTTATTGTTTGTTCAGCCTGAAGCTAACACACATAAATTAAATTACAAACTTCCCTTTGTCAAGTCCTGAGAATATTTTGAGATTTCCATAAATAGATATACCCACTTTTAAGACAGCATAAAATTGCTGTTAAAGCTCCTAAGGAAATCCTGCCAGTGACTAAGGATGACTGGAAGCTCAGTGCGCAAAGGGAGCAGGGGCAGTGAGGGGAACAAGAGCAGGAGGTAGGGGGAAATGCTTACTTACTTTCCTGTGTTAGAAAACAAGGCAATTTAGCCTGAGAGTTTGCAAGGCCAGATTGGCTTTTTACTATTGCTCTTGGCAAAACCAATGCTATATACCTGACACTTTTATATGAGTTCTCCCTCCCAGCCCAAACTTCTTTGTAATCCCTTTCACATTCGCTCTAAAGCTGTGATCTCTGTATACCTCATGGCTTTTCTTTTTCCTGCTGATTCATCCTTCTTTGTTCTCTATTCCAGACACCCTTGCCTATGAATCATCCTCTCACTATTTCTGTCTCAAAAAATTTTGTTGCCTGAGTTGTCCACAAATCTGGCTGGAATCTGTCCAAAATATAATATTCCCACTCCATGTCCTCAAGGCACAAAAAAGTACATTCCCTACCTCATCACAACTTTCCTTGCCACCCATCAGTTGTTTTCAATTTATGAAATTTAATTTATGAACACTTTAAAACCTAATTAAAATGAAGGACTGGGATATGCAGGTGTCCTGTGACACAACCATTCACTCCAACTCACTCCTCCAGCAGTATTTGTCAACATGTCACCCATGTTGTCGCAGGGGTGGATGGGGGTAGAAAGAATGTGATGGGGGTAGAAAGAAGAGTTCAACACACTCATAAAGAATGAGATCACTCCCAACTACTTTCAGTACATGCAGAGATAAAACACATCGTCATCATCATCGTAATTAACATGTTTTTAAACTCTAAGAATTAATTTCTTTACCCTACAGATGACCGATTATGCATGTTTAAAACAGGCCAGATGTTGCACTGAAAGGCTATGTCACATTTGCACCATAGAAAGTGTCAATGTCAAGGATGAAAGAAGGACATCAACACACCTGGTCTGGCCTTCTGGTTTCGATTTTTCCCCAATGGTTTAACATGACTACAGAAGAGGGTTTTGGAAGAAAACATTTAGAAAACATTAATTAGTTCTAAAACAGAAAAAAAAAAAATCAGCCTCCTAAACATATTTTGTGTTTTAAAACCCGGACAAATCCGATGCCTCTGCCTCTTTAGACTGTAGATTTTTTTCAGACGTCTACCTAGGAACACAAGCAGCTGGTCTCTTCCACGTTTTTGCAGCACCTCTTTTACTCTTTCCCATTCTCTTGCACTGCTGCAGGTCTCCAGACAAGAGAACGGCACATAGCATTAACAGCTCCCCAAAATGAGAGCTGCTGCATTGCTTTAGATAAAAGGAGTGGTTCCAGATCAGCACAACCCCATCCCTGTTATTCTTTTGAAATACAATAATCCCAGAAGTTTACAATCAGAGTATATTGAGTGAATCAAAGCTGACTACTCAAAATTCTTAAAATATTTTGTCAGGGGAAAACAGAAAGCAGAGTCTTCAGCCTATTTGAGACATAATAACAGCAAAGTTTCCCTGTTTTCTCTTCTGAGATAGACCTTCAAGAGTAAATGAGAACATAAGGTATCTACCCCTAAAAAAATAGCATTCATCTTAAGTCTGAACCACATTTTAAAGATATGAGAGATTTATCACAAGTCTCTTAAAAACACCTTAAATAATCTCTTGTACAGTTATTCCCAGTCTATTGAGGAATTTCGGCCAAAGTAGGTAATTCTGGTGGATTTCTAGAATGAGGACATCTGCGAACTGAAACCTCCTAAATATTTCCAGCTCTCCATATGCTGTGTAAGGATGCTGTATAACACTAGCAAAAGCATGTCCAAACCTGCCAGCTGCAGTAGATCACCTCCAACTTTGTGGGGCTGCCCTGGCCTCCAAACACAGCTCAGCTAACCTGAGCAAAGCTGCACAGGGACACAGCGATTTCTGTGAACTATACCAACTATCACACTTAATTCAAATCACTTTCTCCACTGGCAAATAAATACATCTAGAAAGTTGCTATCGTTACTGTAATTTTGTCCTCACATTAAGAGGAGTGGGAGGGAAGACTCAGTAAGCAGAGAAACTAAGCAAGGTAAATGTATCAAAACTAATTAAAGAGAAATGTTTGTTCCAAGTTAGCTTGTACACATATTTAAGAGCAAGCAATAGCTACTAAAAAGGAAAAGCATTGTCTTCAGCAATGGGCTAATACACAGCTTCAGTGAATGTTTCCAATAGCTATCACACACATACACACTCCCCAAAATAATCTTTGTATTTAAAGATAAAAAAGACATTAAATAAAAGTGACTCTGGAATTGCCCTTCAGTACCTCTAAACTCTTGTTACATTGTATTATTTACAAAGTGATGAATTTGTCTTTTGAGAAAGACAACCAGGGTGTTTTTGTTCCCCACAAGCTGACAGTTGGTTTCACATTTGTGCCAGAGCAAAGAGCATGGCATGACAAAATGCAGAACAGATCAACTTCAGGACAGCACTTCAACCTTGAAAATTTGCCTAATTTTTTTTCAGTGTGTCAAAGCAGACATCTGGGTCTTTCACTGAACTAAGAAAAAAATACAAGAGTTATATAATGTTTAAATCAAGAGATTTGATTAAGTTCAGATGGGTTTGCAAGGTGTGTTTAATCAATAGCCAAGGATTGATTCTGATCTCTACAGCCTTGGTATTTTGCCTCTCACTGAGCTCATTAACTCAACACATAAAAAAACTTCCATAACCTTATTTGGCCTTGCTCAACAAGCAGTGGTGGAGAAAACACCATAATTCAAACATAGAAGTGTTGCACGGTTGCAGAGAACATACTCTGAGCCACAAAGTATTTGTGTCTGCAACAAGATAAGCCTCTAGTCTAATAACTTTCATGCAGGAAAAGTTATGCCTCTGAGTGTCCTCCTGTACATCTGAATATTGGAGAATTCAAGCTCAAAAACACTTTTTCCCAATCTAAAAGGGATTCAAAACTGACAGTCTTGTCAATTAAAAGCATGATCCTATTCATAAAAATCTTCACTTGCAACAATTACACACATTAGGGCTGTTGAAAATAAAATTCAATAGCTGAAAGAGGGACACAAATTTTTATAAATTAATGCATATCTAGTAAAAACATGGGTGTCCTGAATTTGTTCTGTAGTTTAAGAACAGACTCTTTGCAATACTGATGAAGTGGGGAGCACAGATAACCTCTCTGAGATAAACCATAACTTGTTAGGATAATACCTGACTGGGAACAACTCTGTTAATTATTCTTCTCAATGCCAGAAGATGCAATAAATACATATTCTAATCTTCCAACAGACTTCTTATAAATAAAAGTGAACATAATCACTATTTCTCAAGTTTTTATCCTCACCAAAGAAAGGTAGAAGAAATTTACATCCTCCCACACATGATTTGTATTTACATAAAATTAGTTTTATATGTACACTACACAGAGCACAAGTATGTATATTTTAAAAATAGACATGCACCCACATATGTATTTATGCACACACACGGATTCTTGTTAAACCAAAAGAGGAGCTGACAGGAATGATATTTAACCTAAATCCAACCATCTCTCTCTTTGATTAAAACTAGGTACCTAAATGTCAGCTACAGTGTTAAAACCCCTTTGAAAGGCAGGAATTAAGTGAACTTTCAGAAATATCCTTACCATATTATTACCTTATATATAATTCCTTGAAAATGTGCTTTTTTTCCCTCCTGAAATACCATTCTTATCCTTTTTCCCCCTCCTAAATTTATTTAATCCATAGTCCTTTTTGAAGGAATAGTGGAGTCAAAGTATAGACAAGCGTGAAATGCAAAAATCATCTTCCATTACCTTTGAATGCTTTAACCTGCCACACCTGCCCAGGAGCAAGGTGTTCAGGGAACACAGCCAAGCCAATGGAAGTAGGCAGCTGGCATCAGCGAGAGCAAGGGGCTGCAGTTCAACCTGGAGGCTACTGCTGGGATCCTTTGGCCCCTCTGCCTGTTCAGGAATACTCAGGACTAGATGAAATATTCTTAGCAAGTGGTGCCGAGAGGTTTTATCCACTGGCCGTGCTCATCCCCCATGGTTGCAAGAGGAAATGATAGTGGGAAGTTCTGTAACAATGGCAGCTGCCTAAAAGAAGTTATGACTTGCATTCACACTGCAACTGCACACAGCAACTGATGTTCATTATGTAGGGACTTCATGAAAATCATTTATCACCATGCTTTCTCAGCCACTTCCAATGGAAAGTCTACTAAATCTTTTTAGAAAAAGCAATCAATAACCCCAATCTCCCCAAAAAAACAACCAAACAAAACAAAAACAAACAACCAAAAGCCACACTGTATAAACTAGTGCCCTAATGGTTTCATTAACAACTAAACAATGTTCAGAATAAGCCTTTTGCATTCCTTCATTATTTTTATCCTCCCCCTCCTGCTCTCTTCCCCTTTGGATGTAGGTTCCTTCTTTGAAGGAAATATGTAAATCGCCTTGTAGATTATCATTACCTTCTGGTGTCCTTCAGACTACAAGCTGGGGCAAGGGTGGTGGTGGAGGGGAGAGTAGTGGGGGTCAGAATCCTGTGAATATTCCTGAAGCAGTATTTTAACACAAACCACCACCAAAACACAGCCCTTCCCAACTACCTCCTCTCTGAGGAAAGAGGATGCAAAAACAAGATCTGTGAAATAAGGCTCAAATTTTGATTTGAGGGATATTTGGGGTCTTTTTTGATGAAAAGGAAAAAAATATCACAGCATATTGGGAAATTTTATATACTCTCTCTTTCAAGTAAACAGATAAATTAGTTGCTCTGAACACAGGCAGAAGCTACCACTGCACAACAGAAAGGAGCCTCTATCAGCAAAGGTAAATAAAACCAATGTACCAAACCTGTTTCCTGGGAAATACGAAAGAAAAATATCAGAAAAAAAATCATCAATGCAAATGCTTTTGCCACATTTTCTACTCATCATTATCAGGTCCTTTATCAAATATGTCTAAGAAGCCATTTTTAACCAAACTATCAAGAAGTCAGAATGACAAGTCATTGATAGGTGAGATCCTACTCATTTAAGGTCAAAACGTGAAGACCTGGGATTAAAAAGCAAGTATGCATGTTATCTTTTCATAAACAAGCAAAAGTTACTTAAAGGACTTACAAACTAATGAACAAAAACTGAATCTTGATCCAGTTGTGGATGTATTTTCTCCCAATACAACAATTTTCCTCTCTTTCTGATGCCATTCCTTCATTTTTCCATCATTCTCATTTAGACGCTTCCTTTTTCAAACTGTGCAAGCCATATTTAGTCTTTTTTATTTCTTCTAATTTTTATTTATAATTGTACCTCCCTTTTTAAAATATCCCAACCAAAAATAAGCCAGAATAAGAGATGAAAAGCAAGTTCAAAACCCAGAACACTTGGGGGTCAGTCAAGAACAGACTTCCTGCAGACTCTAGTCATCCTCCAACAGCCTCCCAAGCCTCATCAAGGAAGGAGGATTTTTTTCCCCCATCACTCCAAAGCGATACAATCACCATTAACCAAGAGAAGAGAATGCCTGGTTTTGGTTTCTTCACTCTTCCAGATAAGCTTCGTAAAATTGTTGAAAAATAATTCAACAAACTATTTTTCTCCCTTATAAGCAAGCCACTCAACGAACGAAAATATAAAGAAAAAATAACTGCAATTGGGAAGGAACTATAAGACCCATGCATTTCATACATTTGTATAAAAACATTGTAAGCCCTGCCAATTTAAGAGACTCTTCTTCCACCACCTACAACTACTTCCTTTTATCTTATCAGAAAAACAGCTCTTCACCGCTGTAGGCTAATTACACCATCTGTTTAGCCCCAGTACAGTAACACTGAGACATGGCACATTAATTCCTTAACTTTCCCACGTGGAACTGCCTTGTGTTTCCCTCATACTCAAAAAGACATGGGCTGGGCAGAATGGAGGGGGGGAGGGAGGTGGAAATCAGCCTCTCAGTTATTTGTATTCCCTCTTCCTCCACCACAGCTCTGCTGTCAGCCTTCACAGGGATTTAAGCAATCTGACAATTTCTCTCTACCTCACCTCAGTACAATAGTGCCACTTGTCAGGATCAGCAATGAAAAATATCAATCACAGGCGCACACACAAAGGAGGAGACAGAATCTATGCATCTTCTCCTAGTGGTATCAAGCAAGCTAAGCTGCCTCTCTCCACAGTGGTCAGAGATCACCAAATCTCAAGTTAGAGCCTTCCTTGGGAAACCAGGAGATACACAGCCTTGCACTAAAAAGAAGGATTTCTCCAATATTTGAAAAATAGAACAAAATAGCACCCCCTTCACCTCTCCAAAGCAATCACATCCTGCCCCATCCAACAGGACTAGAGACAGCACACTAAGTGGCAGCCGTACCCCACACAGAGACATCATCACAAGACCCCTAACTCCTTCTCTTTTTCTTCCTTCCCCCCACCCTTTAAATAAGGCAGACCATTTATGAAAAAATGCCACCTGGAATTCTCTGTATATGTTAGTTACCAACTAAAAATAAAACAGTGGCTTTGGGAGGCAAACCGTTTTCACACAACCGATTTGGACAAGTGGGGAAGAGCAAACGTGAAGTGAGAGGCGGCAGAAGGCACAAGGGCAGTCACCTCTGCATGGCAGCAATTACAGACAGCTACATGCATCAGCCTCTTCAGCCAGAAAAGCTTCAGTCGGAAGGGAACACTTCTCTGCATCCCAGCAACTTGTAAGAATTATCTTGTATATCTCTTAAAGTTAGAATACTTGTTCCTAGCCTTGATTGCATCTGGGATTCTTCATATTTCCTTTCCCCCTTAGAAGCATTCCTGTTTTTCTAATGAGGTGATACAAAGCCCCTATAAACTGACATGTTCTGGTTTAGAAACTGTTTACAATGGGAAAAAATACTACTACTGATAACCACTAAGATTCTAAGGTTACACCAAAGGTGAAAGGAAAACTCCTTTGACATTTAACATAATTTTGCATTGCTCAGTCAGAGACATTTATTAACAGTTATTTATAGATTCATGTTTGTGCTCTGTGTCACAGGCTTGGATTTTATCTTTTTTTTTCCTTTTTTTTTATAACAAGGCACGGTGGAAGCTCTAAAAGAAAGACAGAAATAAGGGAATACTTCATCTTACACATTGCTCAATTAGATACTTACATCCATCTATAGAACAGCAAGGGCACAGGTCACAGGGAAAAAAATCGTGACACATAGGAGGAGAAATAAGAGAGGGTGAATGGATTACAGTCAATATCTCTGCCCTCGGCTCACAACAAAAATGAACACCAGGAGATGTGGATGGGATAAGGAGCAAAATAAAACTACCATATCCTTTCTTTTGTAAAATACTATTATTATATCTTTGCTTATCATTTCAAACTTAGAAACAAAGTACATAGCTATTCTTCATATTGCATACCAAAATTAGAAAATTTTCATCACTGTGTTTCTCCTGACCTTTTTTTTAGTGACAAAGCTACTCAGAAAAGGAGCAAGAAAATAAAGAAATTTTTAAAAATAAAAAGGAAAAAACTAAAAAGAAAGCTGCTTAAATTATGGAATTATCAGCAGAGAAATGGTAAACACCTGGTCAAAATCATACAGATTTCACCCTACTATTCCGTAGTGCCTTACACAAATCCCACCTATACAGAGCAAACCTTAGCCCAGCCCCAGCTCAGGGAAACCATCCGAGGAGTGGGCTGGCTCAGATGCAGGCACTCCTACACAATAAGGTCAGGGATACACTGTGCAAGACACACTTCATGAAGCACTGTACTTGTTTCTATTCTCTGAGGCACTTTACTATCATGGAGATAAAAATGTAGAGTCAAGCATTCAGTGCTCTGACAGCCATATCGCTGCTTCCAGCTAATGGAAAAGTACCAAACACCAACACCAGCCCAGAGAGCAGAGGATCTTGCATGGTGGCTGTCACTTAACATGTTCCCTTCCCACTCCTGGTCAACAACAAGGCCAGGCTAAGTCACTTGGTAACTTTATTAACCAGGTAATCCATTAACTGAAATCATAGGACAGAAAGTATAATCTGCAGAAAATTATCAATTCCTTTCCAAAGACACTTTGATATCCTAAGCCTGAAAAGTTTGCCAGACAAACTCCAACTGAAAGATAATAAATTTTGCAAAAAGAAGTGAATTCCATAATATAAGAGAAATTCTACTAGCCAGCCTATCACTTCCCCACAGCTTTATTTAAAACACATATCTTTGTGCTTGAAGGGTGAATGTAAACAAAGTATCTGTGTTTTACTAGTAAAGAGCTGTGTTTGCTTAAAAGGCAGGTCCCTGCAACAATGCATCTTTCCCCTGTGCACCACTTAGCTGCTTACACAAATAGTCCACACAAAATTCCTGTGCCTCAATATACACCTGATATAAATCAGGTATCCCAATACTGGTAATCCAGGATGGAGGGCAAAAATTTTATATTGTCATTCAGATATAAGTGAATGAATATGGGCTTGCTGTTGTATAAACTGTAGCTCATTAAACCACAAACAAAAATAGCTTTAGTTTTATATGAAGAAAGGGATTTATGACTTGATGAGAAACAAATTGCCAAAAAACCCCACTGCAAACTTGCAACCTAATTAAACACCTTCTGTTGCACATAGCATGAAAATTACCACCACTGCTTTTTATGACCATAAAACCACTCTTCCTTCTAACTGTTATTTACCTCCTGTTGACCAAGTGTGGTATAATGCCAGCATGCACCCTCCAGGATTTCCCTGAGTTCCTACAGACAGAATAGATCTGTGTACTGCCAGTCTTGAACTAGCTTGCAAAGGAAACACATCTATATCCCCAAACAAAAGGGGTTTGTTTCTGAGTGACATAAAACTTTGACATTAAAAAAGCATTGTCAATAATTGAATTGCCTTATTATGTCAAGTGTAATTCATACAATCAAAGGTTATGATGTAGACGATTTCCCTCACCCCAAAAGCTCACTGGAGGAGTCAGACTTCAGCAAGATGACTCCCTTGAAACATCTGGCAATCACACAGTCAGATTAAGTATACATGGAATGCTGAGCACCTCTTTAGTATTTCATTCCCTCCCTGGCACATAGTACCTTTGTATCACATACAGCACTTAATCTTGCACTTCTAAAGTATGAAAGCACCCACTAACATTTGAAATTATTTAAAACAGAACTATAAACTCTTAAAGCAGGCAAAATATTTCAACTGTACATGAACACTGTAAAGAACCAGGAAACAAGAGAAGTATACCAGCAGTCAAAGCATCCTAAGGCTTTATGTTTTTCAAGATCTTGCACATAAACTGAACTTCTGACCATTTCAGTGGCAAATTTTCACTATCTGCCTGCTATCACATCCCCAAATCATTCAGAAATATTCCTTTCACAAAGAGTACCATAATTAACTGTAGAGTTCAATGCAAAACACAAGGGAACACTCTCCAAATTTCCCAAGTCCTTAGCAGAATTCGAACACTTATTATACAAATGCCTATTCTATTACATTCCCATATCTGAAAAACAACAGTGATCTTAGCTACTAGTCAGTAGTTTTGGCAAAGTATCATCTAAGACAAAGCTGAAGGCACTGACTTCACATAAGCAACATAAAATTGACTGGAGTTCAGTAAAGAAAGGGAAGATGACATTGTTAACAAATGGAAATGAAAAATCATTAAATTTTCTGTTGCTCTCTGAGGTGAGGTTAGGTTAAGTTTCTATATAGAAAAGGTTTTCTTAACTTTTCCTATTGGCAGATGTACCATAACTCCTAAGTATTAGAAGACCTTCTGAAGAAAATAAACCTGACTTTTCTTACAACAATCAAATGTATATATCCTAGTGAAACAGATTTAGGACTGATGGCAGTCAAACTAATCTAGTAACACATCCTGGCTCAGAAAGGCCCCCTGAAAAATTTGTCTTTAACCGTTCTGAAAGTTTAAACTGTCAGTTGGAGGGATAACAAAACAAAACAAGAAAAAAATCATGACAGATAAGCACAGTGTAAACTCTTCCAAGAAACAGTCAAAATCATCTTTCAGTAACCTCATGGAAAAATAATGTGAGAAGCATAACAAAAAATATTTTAATTTATACTGTAAAAGCAGATCCCCAAATGAAATACTGTCTAGATAAGAGGCAGTTTTAAATTACCTTCTGTGAGGCTTGAATTTACATCACTGATATAGGTACACTATAACACCAAACTTCTCATACATGTTACAGGTTGCTCATGAGTCTGATTCTTATTTTTTAAGTCACACATTTCTGCTACCACCACCACACTTATTTCTCCACAATTTGCATTTTCTTACCTACGAGGAAGCAGAGCTCCTAGAGTTAGCTTCCAAACACACTGCCCAATTACAGGGCAGATTACAGGAACAACATATGTTCATGATCACTACATTCTTTTCTCAGTCTTCTACAAGCCAGTCTTGTAATCTAAAAAACACCTCATGCCTGCACATTTTCTGTACAAGAACACAGCCATAAGTCTTTCTATAGACACCTATAGCTGTCACAAACTCAAACTATATATCTCTCCCTGTATTCAATGCATCTCAGAGAACTTTAAAGATATTTTATCCAGGTTATTCTGCCTTACAGACCTCCAAACCATTTCTTTCATAGACTCCAAAGGCAATATTATTTTTATTTGATTATGGAAGTGTCCAAAGTGTCTTGTTTTTAATCCTGCTGTTTCAAATAATCTTCATTTCACAGCAGAAGTAATTGGGGGTGTGAATACTGTGCTTTACTCAAAATCAGGAACAGGGACAGGCTCTCATTCCTTGCTGCTGTTATTCATTAGCTCCACTTCAACCTTGTGCAACATTACAAGGAAAGAAACAGTTGCCAAACCTTCTCTTCCTGCTTCCTTGACTATCCCCTAAATCCTGTTTCAACATAACTTAGGCGCTAGGTTCTTTCCAGAAGCACCACAGGATACACAAGGGTGTACAATTGCTCAGTCATTGGCATGCTTGGAGTTCATGCCCTACCTCAGCCTGTGACAACTTGCTGAAAGAACTGTACCTTTATCTACACAGGGAAGTTGGACACAAACCACTGCTAAGAAGGAAGAGGATAAATCCCCTTATTTTACTATTCATTTGATCTGAAGAAAGCATAGGAGAATGCAGGGGCATGGCAGATGCTGCCTTCTCCCACTGCACCACCTCTCAGCCTCAGCCTTTAGGACCACAAAAAAAAAAAAAAAAAAAAAAAAAAAAAAAAAAAGTAAAAAAA
>JANRGV010000062.1:59068956-59080956 GCA_024734035.1 Alethe castanea | reverse complement strand
ACCCAACAAAAAAGAAATTTGCTACATCTCATGGAAAAATCTCACTTCCCCTCCCAGACAACTGCTGCAGGTGAAGGCCAACACAAACCCTCCAAAACAGAAATCACCATGAACATTTAAATAGATTGGACACAGCCTAACCTGCTCATATTCTGTCATTTCTAGAGGAACAGTTACACATCAAATGTATCTCATACTAATCTTATTTTCTTAAAACATAAACATTCAGAATTTCTCTCTGTATTCCAAAATGACATCAACAATAAAGAGCATCATATCTAGTACTACCACCACATTTTATTAGATCTAACCACCTGTAATAACTGACATATTAATTCAACTGTGATAGCCAGAATACTTCAAAATTTTAAAAAACTGTGATTTTTACAACTAAATTCATCCAGAAAGTCTCAAAAGGACATTTCATCACAATAAGATCTTCTGTATATTAAATCATCCCAATTAAAATAAAATACACCACTGGAAGTTGTTTTTAAATATTCAGAACTATACTATGATTTCAGTGATTTTGGTTCATTGGTGATAGAAGTGCAGCTCCTAAACATAAGACATTACTTCTTAATAGCTCCATTAAACATGTTTCAAGATACAAAACAATTTTGCAAGGCCTGAAGGAATAAAAACAAAGAAAGGGAAATTATGCTATGTGTGAGGCAATTATGCTATCTGTGAGTCAACACTAGCTACTCTTCACTCTCTAAATATGTTCACAGATAACTGTTCCACAACTGCCTTGGACTTTTTGACACCACATGAGCATTAATTGTTTCTTCCATCTAGGTTCAAAAAGGAAAAAAGTACAAGAAAACCATTAGGTTTTAACAGTTCATGGTGGGTGACATATAAAAATCTAATATGCATTTGAATACTGATGTATTTCTATTATGAAAGTTTATTATAAAGTTGGACATCTCATTATCCACTAGCATCCAAATGGCTTTGTTTATGCAAGCAGAATTTTTATTTATAATTTAGTACTCCCAATCATGAGGGTGATAGCAAGATTCATTCATTTATCCCTTAAAATCTAAGCCTACATGGGAACTCTAAGACAAAAGCCCCATGAGCAAACCATGTTAATGCCACTTCTGGGAAAGGATTATTTACAAAACCAAGATAATGACTCAGCCTCTCTGTGTGTATTTGTTCTTTCATTCTTCTGCAATTGAACATAAATTTGGATTAACCATTCTGGGATGTTGCGTTCTCATTTTCCCAATCATGTGTCACCGTTTTGACTACTGAACCAGGACCACATAAGGACTTGTGATCTCATATTAAAAAGTCCAATATCCCATTACCTGAATAACAGAAATAAAGCCTTCATGATAATTTACTGCAAGTAAATTTCACAGAAATTCACAATGGTTTTGTCTTGTTGTTTTTGTTTATTAAATATAAGTCTCAGACTTCTACAAAGTAATTTTCTACACCCTGTTCCTATATCCATGATTACTGAAGAATTACTTTCTGAAACCAAAGCAAGACTGCAAGTACCTTTTTGTTTATCTACATTCATTAAGACTATGACATGTCCTAAACTTCTTGCAATAGTTATTACAAAGAAACTGTAAAGTACAAGCAAGAATAAGTGGCCAAATTATCAATTAGCCAATTTCACTTAGCAATCCCACAAGAGCACATAATTGGCTGTCAAGCTGAGCATCACACACCAATTCTCCTTCGAGACTACAGAGCAAAAGTGAAATACCTGCAGTCTGCAAAAACAGCAGGTTTGTCTTACAAAGGTGCTTTGCCAGAGTACTTGTCTTATTCCTCAATCAATTCCCTGACTTCCTTGAAGTCACAAAACTGAGAAGCAATCAGATTAAATTTGGACAATATTTTGTGTGCTGGCAGACCATGAACAAAGTCATTAAAATCCCTATATCTACGACTTCTGATTCCCAGTTCACAATGCTTATCCAGAGCACAAGATGGCCAATGGAAATAACATAGGTTAAACTAAACAATTACTACAGATCTAAATAATTACACAGCCCATTTTATCAGAAAAGTGCCAATATCTTATTTTTTTATTTTCTGCCTGAGATCACAGCTTAAATAGTTTTTAATCTAAGATGTGACGAAAATATATCCATATTTACAACTATGCTCCTACAATCTGGCATTTAAGCCACTGGTAATGGCATCTCTCCCCCTAGGAGGTCTGCAACCAATCTGTCAAGCATATCCTATTTCAGCAAATCTTCCTAACCAAGCAAATACAAAACTCTCAATTAGGTGATCTGCCAGCATGTCTTTGAATGCATTAGGTGCCAAATTTGAATAAAAGGAAAACAACACTGACAAGCATTCAAGCCTGTCAAGATCTATGCTAAAGCTGCATTCGTTCTGGTGAAGCCAATGAGCATAAGCAGATGCTGTCCCTAAAGAAGTGTCTGAGGACAGGGCCACTCATCCTTCCACTGGCATCAGAGAAATGACACAAATGAGTAGAACAGAAGACAAAACCCTTTCCTTCTGATAGCAATACACACAGCATGTACAAACAACAAGTTTTTATTAAACAACTGAAAATATCCTTCAGGATCCTCCTCCACAAGTACCACCATGTCCCCAGTAAATTTCCTACTCCCATAAAACTTCCTGTGTTGGGGTTGTTGCCCTTATAAAGAGGAAAGATCTACTTACAAATGATATAAATCTTTTCTTTTGTAGCCCTACAAGTTTTTTCATGCTCTTCATTAAGGAAAAAACATAAGTCCTGTACAGGCGAGTATAGAACAGCAAAATCATCCAGAATATAATCACTGGGAGTCGATGTCTCTAGGAAGACATAGTGAGGAAGGTGATCTAACTTCAGCATACCTGTCCCCCCATATATCTGCACTGTAGACTGCCCATCCTGCTTTCATCACTGGCCTTTGCCTGACTGCTAAAAATCACTTAAATCCCATTTCCTAATCTATGCCACAAGTGTGAGTATTCCCTATGCCAGATTTTCTTTTCAAAAAATCAAACAGGTTAACTATTTTTTTAATCTATATTTCATAGGCTTAGTGAAAGGGCAGACAGGTGAAACTAAAGGATTTGAGAGGTGGAAGGTGGAACTAACAGCTGGAGATTGTATTCACCCATCTGTGGTAAGTAGCAGCCAGACTACTTTCCCTGGCTCTTTTTTAATCCATCATAAGAGTAGGTAGACTTCAGCCTATCTGAGGATTCCACCAGAAGCATGTATTAATTCCTTTGAGCAAATATTACATCTGTGTGGAAGGATGCCACACTTCCTAATGCAAGGAACTTTTAACCTTTCCCCAGAACACCACCTTTAGTCACAGCTATTTTACAAATGGAAACAGACAACTTCCTGGCTCAGATAAGTCAAGTATCAAAAGGTTTAACCGCAGGGGTGACAGAACGTGTGAAGTTCCCTAACTTCTGCTAAACTGTGGGTTCAACAGCAGCAATGCTGTATTAAAATTCCATGAATTTTAAAAATGCATTTTTAAAGCATCTATACCAAGGACAAGCCCATTAATGGTATACTGAGAGATTATTGTTCAACCTCCTAAGCTTTCAACTTGAGCAGAAAAAAGGAATCTGGCTCACTAAACAACAAGGTAACAAATGACTGAAAAAACCAACAAAATTCATTATTTGAGAGGACAATCAATTCTTGGTTTCTGTTTTCTCCATTTTATATCAGCACATGCATCATGAACATGGTATATTAAAGTACATTTCTGGTCTATATCTTTTGTGGTTAGAGGAAGAGAAATATATCTACAAACTCAGGCAATTGCCACAGGTGTTTCAATTCTATTGGAACACATTCTGCTAATTTTAAAGGGTTCAGTTATACTATGTTGGAGGAAGAAATCTGATTCTGAGCTCATTTAAAATGTTCTAAGCACTATCTCTAAAAATAGGAGAAAGTTAAACATAGCTAGAAGCATATTGCATAAAACAAATATATCATTATACCAGTGTTATGAATAACTGGTGGGAAATGCTTTACTCTCTGTTAGCATCTTCAGTCAGTGGGATCAGCTGTATGCAGTGCAAAAGAAGCAAAGAAAAAGATACATAGTTTGACAAGGTAAAAAGAAATCAGTGAGCTAACTGCTATGTTAGCCCTTAGCTATTAATAGAATAGCCATTAGGAATAGCTTAATAGTTAGCTACTCTTCAGCTATTTCTTGATTAACATAATTAAATAAAATTCAAAGAGAACAATTAAGAACCTCAACCCAATTTGAAGATGACTTGAATATAAAACCTGATTTTAAATCTGAAAGTGAATTTTTTTCCAGGTGTCCCCCTCCTTCACTTTTTTCTACTTGAAGAATGTCCACTGGTTCATCACAACTAGAATGCTCTTTGCAGATCTGCACACAGTGATTAATTCTACATATTATCTTAATGAATAAAGACCAATCTGGGAGAGGGGCTGCTTGAGGGGCAAACAAGAAGGAAAAATGGGGATTTTACTAAATGAAGGTACCAAGGGAATGTAATTTTCTTATCTTAACACTTACATATCTGAAGATATCTTAAGATGTACAGATGTACAGTCTACAATGATAAATGTAACTGTTGTTGTAACTGAGGTGTTTCAATTAATGTAGGTATTGGTTTGTTTTTTTTTTTTGTTCTAAAGATGAAGGGAAAAAAACCCATTCAGAGATGCAACTTAAAAAATAATTTAAAGCTCAGCCTTAATCTATAGATAAAAAAGGCTGCAATCTATTCCAATGTACTTAGAAAAATATTTGACTGATGCAGCCAGGGTAGAAAAGTATATGACAAGTTATAAAAACTAATATTCAAATACAGAATAAAGTATTTCCCAAGACAAAAATTTTCCCAGGTTAAATGAACTTTTTAGTGAGCACCTAAGATCCTAACATTAGCACATCATAATATTACAAAGTAGTGTTTGGTCAATCATCAAATTTTCTAATAATTCCCATTTCACTTGCATTTTAAAAGATGGTTAAAAGCTGCAATTGGATGGTCTTGTCTCAAATGCAAAAGTAACTGGTATGTCTGAACTGTCTAGTAAAAGTCTTTCAATTCCAGAGTGCATACAGCTTACTGCAGACCTCTATATTTACAAATACCTAAAACTGACCAAAAAAGCATCTCTTGTATATCACAATAAAATGTTTCCTACTCTAAAGCATGTTTTGCTGTACTGTGTAGCATATGACATTTTTATTTTCTGGGGGAAAAAAAAAAGAACAGTCATTCTTGTTTTCCATTAGTTTGTAAACAAGAAAGTATCTCTTATGCATTACAGTGTCAAGTACACATCATTGTTGGTCCAAGTTCAAAAAATATTGTCGGCTTGCTATGTTTTAAATTTAAGTTGATCACTTGCCCTTTTCAAAGGGTAGTAACATTAACACAAATCTCTTGGTATTTCCGTAGTCAGACATAACAGATCACAGAAAAGATACAGAGCTTTCAGCTATTTCATTATGTTGCTTCCAATATCAGGTGACAAAAACAAATATTGCTGACAATCCTTAAAGGTTGTCTTTAGAACACGTCTAGTTCCTCTGGGATTAAGTTTTAAAAAATTTTACTTCATTTCCTAGTACAATCAAATAGTTTATATAACAGGTCAAAGTACAAGTAACAGAAGGTCAAATTATTTAGTTCCTTGGCTATTAAGCATATTTTTTTTTTTATATCTTCACAGTGACTAGCAAAAAAATTTCAAGAATTTCTTCTTATACTGAGGCATGCTATCAACCAGCATTGAAACGGGCCTGGTAATTCCATCTGTTTACATGTTCTGCCATATGCAACAGGGATCTGAAAGAAATTCTTGTAAGAAATTCTTATCTGAAGGTGGCTACAATTTCCCTCTCAATTCCATTGATTTCCTTACCTTTGAAGAAAACCAACTAAACCTCACACTCCACCAATGCAGACACTGTCCTAACCACAGAAGAATGCAACACGACCACGTACAGAATAGAGTAATTCTGCATTATAGCGACTGCATTATAAACGTCAATATGCACTCTTTTGGATATATTTGGCAAGTAAAATAGTAGACAAAACAAAAATGAAAGCCAACTTTAGGCAGTCAAGGCTTTCACCCTAGTGACAGTTTTGTAGCTAGGTTGAAAATATTTTCTCAAAAACAACAAACTACTTTTTTGCCCTGAAAGAGTAGTTGAAGTGACAGATACATGCACACCCTGCCACCAAATGTACAAAGGGTAACTCTTCTAGGACTGCACTTCACCACCCTGCTCTGGGCCTTCTCCTCAGAGGTATCAAGTTATCACTACTCTGAACAAACACTACAATTGCTGCACAGCTGAACTCCAACAAGATCTGCAGCCATATTTTGCTTAAATATGTAATGGAATTAAGACTCCTTTGGGACTGCAGACACCACAGGAAAAGATTCCTCTACAGTTACTATAAACTTAATTTTCTAGGAGATTGGACACAGGTCTACAAGTGTTCCATAACTGGTTTCAGGTATAACTTTGGCCCATCAAACTTATGTCTCATTAAAATTAGTGCAACACTGGTGACTACAAGTGGACTAGCAGCATAGTAAATGCTGCTGTGAAATCTCTCTGCAGGGGTTGAAAGTATTTCAGTGTTCCCCTCCTCAAAGTCAGTAAGTTTGCTGTTAAGGCTTTGAAACACAGAGATGTGTGAGGCTACTAACTACATACTGTTCCCAGGTTAATGGGGAAAAAAAACTCTCTCATATTCAGTTGTAAGACTGAGACTCAGATGAGAGAGTGATAAGGAGACTCCAGCAACTCATTTTACAGGAATCAAAAAGGTGGGACATACCATAAAACTTTAAAAAAAAAAAGGGCAAAACAAAAATGTCATTCATTTCATGCAAAAAAATAAAACCTTTGGATACACAATGATAACCTGAGTTGTTGCTTTACTACTCTCCTCATATTATCAAAGCACTTCTAAGGGTATTCCAAATCTGAATAAATGAAAATATGGTAAATACTGTGCTCCTTGCACTTCATGGAGTATCTCTCCAGTACAATGCTGCCCAGTCCACAGCCAATAGACATCAAAGTCTCAGAAGTACATATGAATATACTGAAAATTACTAAAGTAGGCCATCTTTGGTTTAATACTTTTCCTTCACTCTCTGAATCCAGAAGGATTGTTAATGTGTTAAAGAGCCACCTTCCCCTCTTCAAGGATAGTGCAGCACTGCCCTTCACTGCACAGTTCGACCTCTTCTTTTGTCTTTGATAGCACTCCGTATAAGCAGCTGCCCTTCATGGTAACTACCTCCTTTGATTAGCTGTTATGAAAGCCTCTATCAATAGCATATCTTTTTATCTCGTATCTTCTGACATACTTTGAAAATCCTATTACAGTGGACTCTACCCTCAAGGTCTGAGTTTAAGCTGCACCCTCCTCGTTAACTATATTATAATTGCTGTCAACCTAAACCTGTTTTTCTCCAGAGCACCACTAGACAATGCTGATGAGGTATTTGTGGACTGAAACATCCTGGCAGGCTCACTGCAACACTCTAATGCTTTGGAAGTATTATTGCATAGACCTGATTAGTTGGAAACACTGCACAAGTCTGTGTAGTGTCTCCCTGCAGGCACATCAGAGGTCACAAACACAGTCCTTCAAAGTCCAGACTTGCCCTTATTAGCATGCAGCTCTGTGTCTCAATACCATATATTTGTTCTGTTTATACCCTACAACCTCTTGCATGCACTGGATGAAATCCTCTCCTGATAGAACCTTTGAAAAAGACAGTAAGTGCCAGCATCAAGAGGAAAAAAAATAAACTTTCAGAAGTTGCTCATTTTGATGGCAACAGCCAGTATCGAAACCAATTAATGTCTACAGTACATTTGTAAACACACACACTTGCACACCTTGAGTTTCTGGAAATTTTTCAGTCTTGTCTCAAAAGCAAACTCTTCTTTTTTTTAGCAGCCACTGATAATAGCCCTCAGTTCAAAAATTGTTACTAGTAAGACTTCTCTACGCGGCAGCATTGCCATCACAGACTTTGCTTCTACCCTGTAAGTTTCACGTGGTCTAGGAGCACTCAGGACATTCTCTGACCCACAGAACTCTTTCCAGGAGCTTAAATGCACGAATCCCATTCTTAGGGACTTCACTAAATCTCTTAAAGGATTTACAACTAGAGCCACAGTTAGTATTCAGATTATTTTACTTTTATTAAAACTAATTTTAATTTCTTCACTTGCAATATGGGATACCTGTAAAGAAAGTGTTTTCTTCTTTATAAACATGTTGCAAATGTCCATTATCAATTGCCAAATTAAATTCCAATTTAAATTAACTAACATCTCTTACAATATTCTTCAAAGCCTTGCCACTAGGCATTTGTTCCTCACAGTTACATACTCAGCTAGTCCCAAGATACATGCAAACAACTACAAGGTTTCCTTCTCCTGTTGTCTCCTAGCCTATTGCTATTTTTGGCATGGATTTCAAAAGGACAGTAACTACTTCCAAGTAGTTGACGGTCCTTGAGAAATTATCAGCAAGATTCCTATTTAGAAACTGCTAGAAATGAAAAAAAAGTTTAAAGAGGGGGGATAAGCCCCTAGAAAAATCTTAAGATTTTTTTATCCTAAATAGTGACTGCAGCTCAAAATATCTATGCAATATTCCCACTGCCTCCCTGAGCTTCCTTTTCTCCTTCTGACGAAGCAGATTCTACATGAGAAAGTTGCCTGAAAAGACTTATTAGAGATAAACAGCAAGTTCGCAAAGAGGCCTGTCAGTCTTGCTGTACCACACAAAGTACAAGGAGTATTAATTAATGCAATTTTGGGATGATAACTTGCTCTTCCCTACAGTGTGGAAAACGAACAACAGAAATAACAATCAAGAAAATAAACTATATCATTTAACTTTTACAAGACACTTTTACAACACATTCTAACTTCTATTCCTTCCTTCCTCAGGTTTCTCCTTAAAAGAGGTGGCAAGTAGTAATATAAATGTAGTAGAGTACTTCTGTTCTAAAATCCAAAGTGGTTGCAAGTTTACTAAGTGGAATATAAAATTAATTACAAACTGCAACATCAGAAGAGTTGCATAATATCGTACATAAATCTTTGTGCATGGAATTGTTAGTCCTGAAACATACTTTCAAAAATATTA
The DNA here is from genome assembly GCA_024734035.1 of Alethe castanea. NCBI lineage: Eukaryota > Metazoa > Chordata > Aves > Passeriformes > Muscicapidae > Alethe > Alethe castanea. Next base: position 59,071,797 of record JANRGV010000062.1, on the reverse strand, counting down.
AACACTAAAAATGAACCTAAATCCCTTCTTCTCGTAAGGAAGTCTCTCACTGTATTTTGCATGTCAGAAAATGCAAAAATTCAAATGCAGCACAGCATTCCACAGCTGTGGGTACAAAGGACACGCAGTGAGTGTTAAGCATTAAACCAACACAAACAGCAAATTGATTTTCTAGGAGAGCTTTGTAGAGCATTTCAAAACTTCAAAATGGAGGGAAGGGAGCAGAAAAGGGAAATTACAAAAACTGAACTGCTTTGTTCTTCTGTGGAAACAATTCAAAACTAGATACAAATGACAGAAAACATAAGACATTGCAATTATTAAATAATAACGAGTTATGCTAATTATAACTTTGAATAGGAAACTATTTTCAAAGTCCTAGTAGTCAAACAGAAAATGGTTCAACATATGCAACTAACACTTCTATTCAAGTGAGCACTGAAGAAACTGTTTATACTGTTTCTTGAATAGATTGAAAAATACCGAATCATACAATTTGAAAAAATAAAATGCCCTAAAAATTAGTGTAGGTGGCCCCACAGAGTTAAGATAATTAAGAAGTATCCGGACAGCCAGAGAGAATCCCCTTGAAGTTCACCCACCAAAGACTGAGGAGGTCAGCTCCAGCCTCCCCCACATTTTGGAAGTGTAGAGGGGCACACCTAAGTCACTGGTCCTTGCAAAGGCTGTGGGCACCCTGTCCTCAGACAGCAGCAGCCCTACCAGCAGCCACCAGCGTCTCATTCCCTGTGCCCATCTCTAGACCGACAGCAGAATCCAAAACGAGCAGGACAGCGTGGTGCTCTCTGTCACCACGCACATGTCTGATGAACCAAGGGATCTCCACCTGCACCAGTGTGCAGAATGGCCTTCCCTAAGCAGGCTGTGGGCTTGGGAAAGACAGGGTGTGAGAACTAGTACTCATAAGGCACAAGTTAGCTCACAGGCTTCTAAATTGGTCAAATAAAATTTACATTTTCCTGACAGCATGAAGACAGAAGTGGGAGGAGAGGAGGTACTTTACTGCTACGATTGCTCATTCAAACTCCCAACAGTTTCAGTTTTCCAATAAAGTTAATGGGCTTTCCTTAACTTTTAACATTTCTCCAGTTTCACACCTCCAACTCATGAATTTCTACAAACCTGCGGGAAAAAGGGGGGATGGCTGCTTAAACAAAATCCAAGCCATTCCAATTTTGCAAGACAAGAGGATGGATCAGGAATTAAGGAGAGGAAGAGTTCACACAACCTTAAACAACCCAGTCACTGTTTGTCTACACTATATACTGAGCCTGGAATAATATGTTTATTAACATGCAGACGCACACATTTGCTGTGCTACCTCTCTCCTCCCTAGTTTGTGCTAGTAAAATCTCAAATTTAAAATTAAAAAAAATAAAATAAATAAATAAAGTAAATTTAAAAAAAAAACATTAAAAGCCCAAACGAAAAAGCCAACCAAACCAAAAGGCTGTCCGGTTGCCAGCAGGGGCTCCCGGAGCCCTCGGGCGGCCCCGGGCGCGCACCGCGCTCCGGCCGCGGCTCCCGCGAGTTCTCTGCCGCCACCTCCTGGCCCCGCCCGGCCTCAGAGGCTCCGCAAGGCGCTCGGAAAGCCGGGAGAAGGGCGGCTGTTCGCGGCGGTCTCGAGAGAAACGCACTTTGGCAGGGAAAAACAAACCGAACCAACAAAAATACCCAAACAAATTAAAAAAAAAAAAAAAAAACCAAAATGTAAAAGTATAGGAAATTAATGAGAGTTTTTTTCTTTTCTTCTTTTTTTTTTAAATGCTTTTTTTTTTTGCTTCCACCAATCAAAAGAGGAAAGAAAGGATGGATCAAAGCAGAAGTGGAAACCAAAAAACTGAGAAGACACAAAAAACAAAGAATATGACAAGCTCAAGCCAACTGAGCTTCCAACAGCATCTTCCCCCAGACCATAATAGTTTTTAGTGAAATGGGACAGCATTTCAGCACAGCATTGCCTGTGTCAAAAAACAAACCATGAGGTATCTACAAAATGCCTACTTTACACCAAGCCTGAGAGCCTGAGGAGAGGTCACCCGGATATTTACCCATCCATGATCTCTTCCTGTCACCTGCCTTCCTGAAGGCCTCCCTACAGAACAGTGTCTTGATGGGTTGCAGTACCAAAAGGAGATACCACACCCTGCCAACACCTACAGCTTTCACTCAGCTTCCTGGCTACATGAGCTATTCCAGCAAAAGTTTAAACTCCACTGCAACAGGCAAGGCCTCCTCCCATCCATCATTCAGATAGGACCCAGCTAGTTAGGAAAAGAAAATTTGGCAACACCAAAAATCCCTTCATGCCCATAATTAAATGGCTTGAGAAGAAAAAGACACTTCTTTGCAAGGTAGGGAGAAGCAAAGCACTCATCTCCAGTCTTTTCTTAAAGCTTCTTCTCCCATGTTTTTTTGCATTTTACTTCCTGGTTATTGACAAATGGAGTTTGTTTCTGCAAATAAGTTGGACACCGCTCTAAAGAAAATTGCTGTGTTTATGAAGCCTGAAATTCCAAGAGAAATTAAAGTTCAGTCAAAAAGTTAATACATGAAAATATATATGTTTGTATCAGAAAAATTATGTTCTTCATTTCTGTGCATTTCTGGTGTAATTGTACCTAAGAATACCACCCAAGACTCCATCTCAACAGAAAAAAAAAAAAAAATAGTACTCACATGTGCAATGCCTGCAAAAAATCACACTACTCAAACATCTGGCAAAACATATTGATTTTGTGGTGGAGAGGAGAGCAAAGGGAAAGGGGTTGGGTTGAGCACATCCAGCCAGACCTTTTCATTAAGGCAGCAGGGTGAGGC
>JANRGV010000062.1:59043241-59058051 GCA_024734035.1 Alethe castanea | reverse complement strand
CCCCCCAACTGAAGTGTTAAATATTGTATTTAACTGAACTGTTAAATTAAATAAACAAGCATATTCCACCGTTTTCTAACAGATAAACTATGAAAAGTTTGCACTTCCCTCCTTCTAAAGGGCAATCTCATCTCTGAAACTCCGTGCTTTTGGGAGCTGTTGCACTAACACTGGTAGGGAAAAAAACTGTCTCGTATGTCAATAATGACATCAATCCTCCATTGCTTAATCAGAAATCTGATATTTTTATTAGTTACCATGTAAGGAAGATTAAATATGAGAAGAGTGAACTTGCCACAATATGCTTTGCAACATTAATAAAACATTCAATAGTAGTTTTGCTGCTAAGTCTGCCAAACTAAAATGCTCAAATGGCCTTGGAAAAATCTATTTGACAACAGGACATAAGTCTCTGATAGAGCGTCAAGGCTACTTTCTATCCAAGTCCCATTAGATGATCTGCTTGATATGGAGAATGCATGTTTATCTTCTTTGCAAATCACATTTTCCTTAGTCTGTGTGGTATTAATCTCCATGGGGGCGGACACCTCCAGGAAGGTGCAATGGTTCATCTCCTGGTTCTGGTCAATTCCTGTTTTAATCTCATTTCCAGGTCACACTCTTCACACATAGTGAGATATTAAACTCTATAGGGGCAGACGTCTCAGCTAGCTTTAGCACACAGCTTCCCTCCTTCTGGCCAATTCTTATTTAAACTCTAATTTCCTATGATCTATATTCCATTTTCAAGTTTAATATATTCTACTTCATCAACAAGTCTTTTCTCTCCCTCCCCTACCTCTTTTCAGAGATTTTCACTGAAAAAGATACCAGTTTGGTCCCTTTTACTAACCATCTCCCTCAAAATCATGGTAGGTGTTACTGATGTTATCACCAGGTGGAGATGTTGTTGGTGTCATTACCAATAGGTGTTATTACCATCAATGCTGCTTGCAAACACACTGACAATGCCTTCCTTATTAAGGATGAGTTCTCTAGTGGGGTATCATTTTGTGCAGCTTTGCTTCATATAAAATTTCACTTACCTGTTGCAGGAGGGGATAACCCCATACCTAAATAACAAACTAGGATATAAATTAGAACATAAGAAATGAAAGCATAATGCTTTATTGTATGTACACTCTCCAATTGACAGTCAAGTCACTGTCCTAAATGAAGGGGAGTAGTACAACAGAAATCACAGGAACATCATGAGGCTAAAGTATTTCAGGTCTCTCAAATATTAGTATCATAACGGGCAACACAATCTCAGGGAGGAAAACAGAACCAGAGATCTTCATCCTGCGTGATATCTGCCTCAAACATTTTGAGACCAATCTTTGCTCTTCCCACCAAATATAAAGCATTGTTTGCATACAGTATTCAATTTCACTATCTAAACATGCTTTCAGTTTTCCCTGCCAGGTTAACGTTGCAGCATTGAAAACACTCATCACTAAATTAACACATCATCATCATCTTCATCTCTTATTTATTCACCACTTGAGAAACCTGCTAGCCAAACAGCTAAAACCACAACAGAGGGGCATGCTTATGAAAAGGGCAAGAGACACAATTTCAAAAATATTGCTACTTTTTCAGAGCATGTTCCTCTTCAATTTTTTGTCCCACTGATTTTATATACTCTCTAGCAGATAGCCCGTCTAGCGTCCTTTTTTGTTTTTTTTTAATAACCTGTACCTGTGTCGGGAATTGGTTCAAAAGAGAAGAAAAATAAATGCCTTGATTGCCTCATTTACCATCAATTTGTTTCTCAGCACAGTTTTTGTACATGTGAACTTCACCTTCGCAGTCAGAGATGAGAACACCAGAAGCTCCACATCTAAAATGCTCCGACAATTCTCAGGGAAACTTGATTCAAAGTTAGTAGACTATGTACCATGAGATCCTTAGGAACCCAAGACACCAGAAAAAATGAGCCTACAGGAAAAGACCACAAAATCTGAGGTAGCCCTGCCAGGCTACACCACATGCACTGTGTCTCATTCTCTCTAATGTTTCAATTCAGCAACCAGCATCTATTGCACTAAATTACTTGTCAATGCAGACACAGCCATATGTCTAAGACACAGCAAAACACAATTGTCCTGACAGGTACCAGTGTCACAGATAAAACTAGCAAGATCCTTCTAATTCCTTGCTGTAGCAGCTCATAAGATTCCAAGAGCAAAATACAGTGCAGATAACTTTACTCAAACATAACCTTACTTTGGCTTCAGAAATTATTTTTTACTGTTTCTATTCACAGACGTTCAAGTAAAAGACTTGAACCAAAAAAAAGATAACTTCCTAGTTATCCAAGCCTTTCATTCCAAAGTTTTTAGAAAGCAAACAGAAATACACTTCAGAACATTTATCCAAGCTTAGAGTTCATTTAATTTTACCATGCATTTGCATTTACGTACATGGTCTTTATTGCTGTGTCTGAGGCGGCTATCTTCTGCAATCCATTAGCCAGTTTTCAAACACTGATTACAGTCCCCTATTAAGAATATCTTCTTTGCCCATGCATTTTATCTCTTGCTATTATAACATTTCACCATGCCAGAATCTGTAAATTGTATCTGAGAACAAACCAGTCTGTGTCTTAGGTAAACTGATCAATCATATATGGAAGACAGCAAAAATACTCCAGGGACCTATATGTATTTATATATTTTACCATGTATAAACATATTCATCAAACAGCCACTGGGTCCATTTAAGAGCTATACATCAATTACTGAACATTTACATAGAAGATACAATCATTGGTAGTTTATCTTTTATACTGCTAAAGGCAAATCCTCTTAATTACCACTTATTTAGACAGAAGTTTTTAATATGTGCAACTCTAATGTTCTTAATGTTGCTACACTTTCTCTACTTTTTCCCCTGACAGATTACAGAAATCTTGAGGTTCAATCCCACTCTTTTTCTAAATTATGTTTCTGAATTGTAAAGTACAAGGAAATAGCAACTTTTCTGGGCCTAAACATAGTAAAAGTAAACATTTATATAAGAAGGACCCATTTTGCTTAAATACTGAAGCCACATACTGCCTGCTCTTCCTTAATTCATACCCAAAGAAATGCAAATTTAATCAGATGCTTAATTACTGTAGTTGAGATATAGTAAACAAGCAGATAAGAGAGAATGAAAAAGAAGGACAGGAAGGATCCTATGATAAACAATACACAGTCATCTTGGATGCAGAATGTCTCAAAAAAGGATTAGGAAATAAAAAGAAACCAGTTTTACCTGGATTCCTTCTTGACAGGGCGTTTTTAATATAGTAAACAGGAAGATAAAGGCACCCTGATCTGGGAGTTTAAAAAAATCCCACACCAATAAAACCAAAGCTAAGCAGACACATGGAAGAAACTGGAGAATTAAAAAGAAAGTCACCAAACCCCCCTGCCTACCCATAACTCAGTCTTAACTAAGAAGGTATTTATCCCACAGGCAGGTGGGCTGGTTTGTTTTTCTGACCTCTTTCACCTGGCAGTACACTCAACACACAGCCTGAACAGAGTTGTTTAGAATTTTACGTATTACTGCCCACAAACCTGTCAGCGTAACAAGATGATGATAAAATATGAGTTATTCCTGAAGTACCAAAGGCTGAAGAGAAGCAACAAGGATGGGCTTATCTTCCTTTCATTCTCAGTCCTCGTTTAGTGTCTTACAGAAAAAAAAAAGGCATCCTCCTCACTCATGGCACAGTACTGAAGAAACTCATCAACTTCAAGATTTCTGCAATGGATTCACAGATACCTTTAACCCCTTCTTAATTTTACACTTTCTTCTTCAAATCTATTTTGTTTACACAGCTGAAATACCGTCACCATCACAGGACTCAATCCTCAACCACAAGACAGTAACTGATGTGGAAGAACATATAAGAGGACTTGGGATCTTTATGGTTTAAGGACTTATTTGCTACAAAATTTCTGATCCTAGTACTTAGTTTTGTCCTCCAACAAATATGAGAGCAGTTGCTTTTTTTCTTTAAGGACAAAAGAGTAGTGCATTCATGCCTCCCCTATACTTCACAAATCAAAGTAAGATTATGATGTTTTCCCATTTTCAAAGTATTATTCAAAGAAAGAAATTATCCATAACCACTTTCCACTACAGCTTTGTTGCAAGCACTACACAAGCAGTGCCCAGGAAACTGCACTTGGTAAAAACTTAACAAACTGGCTATTAAGTAATCAACATCAGTACTGCTGTGCACTTCAAAAGTGAATAAAATTGTTATTTTATTATGGAAATAAACAAACATTTACCAGCTTCATTCTCTTGTTCCTGTGTCCTCTGGGGACTGCCTCATATATAAATTTAGTAAATTTGAGCATTTTCTTTGGCTTTTGCTTCCACTTGCTGGAGTATTTTTAAGTTTAGGTTCACAATCCAAATGCTTAATGTCCAAGAGCAGTGGGAGATTTTTTGTATTTTTAATCACATTTTCACTTCCACTAAAATATAATTTTACTAGTTCTTTCAACTTCTTTGTCATAGCATAAGACTGGCCCATTAATTACTTCAGACTGCTTTTTACTTAATAGCTATTTAAAGAGATGGAGGGCCAAAATTATTTCCCAGAAACTCAAATTGTCTAGTGCTTGTTTTCATTCCCATTTCTATGCTTAAGCAAACAGAAAGAGATGTTTATGCTTAGCATCTGGATACTATCACTGTGCAAGCAAAGCAATGTAACAGATTATTCCAGTATTCCTGGGGTCTGCAAATGTCATTATTAATCACAAATGCTACTCTTTCAGGTTCACAGCCTCATCACATAGCCCATAAAGCTCAGACCAAGAATTTTAAAATACATGGTTTCTGTCAACCTGAAAGTAATGTACAGACTCCCCTTTTCTGAATGCTCATAAAGAACATCTGTGCAGTCTCTCTAAGCAAGAGCATAATCTTGCCCTTCCAAATTGCTGGTCATTTAACTCCTTGTTCAACATTTGACAGAAACACCAATAAATCACCAAAAGGACTGAAGCATTTGGAGTATAAACCTAAGAAATACAGATAAGTGAGCCAGAGGGAACAACCATCACCCCCCAAAAAAGCTGTTTAGTATATCCATTTCAATGCCTTTAAAACATCCTATAAACTGAGTCTGGTAGTTAACTGCTGCTGTGCAGACAACAGGTTACAAAAATTGGCCAGGAACTTGCTCATCCCTGAAAAGAACTGCAGACCTGGAAACACTTCATGCCTTCAACGTGACTCAGAAGGAGCTGTTAACCTACCCTAAAGTACTTACTCAAATCAGCATACAGGTATTTCAAATGAAAGGGAAGAAGGGAAAAAAAGGGGGGGGAGGAAAAACTACTGGGAATAACACACCACCTAGGAATGCAACACTTTCCCGCTAATGTAAGAAGAATCAAAGCATTAAATCATTAAACTAACTTTATCAAAGGAAAAGGTCAACCACGGTGGCTAATAACAGCATATGGAGCAAGCAACGACTAACAGAAGTGGTTTAAAAATACTAAAAGTTAAAACACAAACCAATTTAATTAACAACTTCTCACTTCCAGGTTTCAACCACCTCAGTCCAAAAAAACACCCCACCTTTAAATCTTTACATGCTGTAACATTACACCCATCTATTTAGCCGTGTCTACCAGGAAAATTATATTCCCTTTCATTACCAAGCTTCGTTTCAACTGATTCAGAAATCCAAACCATTACACTCTAAGGGTTTTGCTCTCACCTAGAAAATGTCTTTCCACCCTAACATATCTATTTACATTTTTGTAAGTAAGTAGAGCAAGGACATGAAGAATTTTGTTTGTGGTGGGAGTTTTGAATAGTTTGTCATGCTATCTGAAAGGAAAGGTAGCAAGAAAGGAAAGCCAACCCTGCAGAGATTTATAAATGTAAAAAACTTAATATAAATAGACCTTTTGCAATAAACAAGACCACACACACAAAGCATTCACATGCTGAAGAGCTAGCAAGCCTGAGGAATGAATTTGCAATTTCTAGTATATTCAGAAATTGAGTTAGAACTGATTGCTGGTAAAAAGTAACTGCAAAAATAATATTTGTTTGGCTTTTTTGAATTGACTTAGGAAAAGAATGAAAATATCATTTTTTAATGCATCTGCTGTGCAAGAGTGGAAAGTCCCTTTAACCGGAAATTTACTAGCCTGAAAAGTGCACATGAAATGCACCAAACCACATTGTCACATCAACAGATACAGCTAACCAGTTAAGCAAAGGAGCACACGAAAAACTTCATGAGAAGTGATATTTATACTCAACTATTTATTTATACTGTTTATAGTTCACCATTCTGAGTAAAGAATCTCATCTACTTTCCTTCACCTATAGCAGGAAACTACCATCAAACTCTTCCAACAAAAAATGAGAAGAGCCAATGAGATTTTTAAAGCGGGAGGGAGGAGGCTGTTGAAAATAAAGTGTTTAAGGTCACTTAAAAATACATCAGCCTGGGGCAGGGGTGGGGGAGGCGGATGCACCACCACAGAGACAAGGAGTGTGAGAGCAGTGGGGAAAATGACAATCCACTTCTTTCTTCAGGTATGGGGGAAGGGATTATGGAACTGACTGTTTGGTAATTTCGAGACTGCACTGGGTTTTTTTGTTTATTTAACATTCTTTTTAAACCAACACCATGATCTTCTCCGGAAAACTTACAACAAATAGCACTGAAGTGAACACAACAATGTTCTGGTATGTACTGTCTACTTAAAATGCATGTGATACTCAGACTTAAGGATACTAGTTGGAGAGATACCTGAAAAAATAAATTCTGCAATTGTTAAAACACATCTTCTAAGGAATCAGAAATTGAACAAAATATTAAACTGTCTTTAGTATTTTTGTAAGAAATCATCCCTTTAAAGCATTTTAAATAGTGATGGCAGTCAGCACTGACAACTTATCTAGTCAGGAACTCAGTCACATTTCTTCAGCATTATTATGGGTGATAAGTGCTTTCACATTTACAAAGAACGGGCAAATAGGATGACACTGAGAGAACCAAGACAACTGATACCATTTTGATCTTATTCCAGCCTAATACCACTGAGATATGATATAGATATTGTGAAGTGGCAAAATATAAAATCAGGGCTTTTTTCTAATTAATAGCAACAGGACAACTCTCTGCCAGGTCTTGTAATTCTAATTTTTCACTGCAGTGAAAAAGACAGAAGCAGTCTAAAATTCCAGTGCTTCAGTAGACTTATCTCTTACTTAAAATCATAAGTTATTTTAAACCAGGAAATATCATACACCACACCATAGGACTCACAAAAAAACACAACCTCTATTTGGAAATAGTAATACAAAAAATAGTTTAAGAAGTCAGTTATCCAGTCAAAAATTTAACTCCGAGCAGTTTTGATTTCATTTGAACTACAGCCACAATTATTCTTCATAGCATTTTTCTCTTCTAGTGAATATTCATCAGTCATTTTTACTGTTATAGAGCAAGTGTTTTCACACAAAAGAAAGCATATAACTCCACCTCAAAATAAATTGAGTAACCAGTGTGTAATAATTAGAATGAACATACCATAACTTAATTGCAACAGAACTTGAGTTTAAAGTATTCAACAGTGTCTCATAAATCAGTAGAATTAATTTCATGACATGGTAGTTGAGAAATGGCTTCTTTTGCTACTCAATTAATAAAAATAATCACATGCTTTTAGTAAATGGCAACAGAAGTAAATGACTTTCTGACAAACTGAAAGGTTCAATCCTTCATACACTAGCTAAAAAAATAACCTCATATTACCTTAGTACTGGGCAAAGAATTGAATTTTTTCACAGCACCAATCCTCAAGAAATTAAATCCCTCAAATCTTTTGCTGAAAATGCAAACACAACTTTCAACTACATAGCTTCCTATTTAGAGCAGACTAAGTGACTCGGAACTACAAAGTAGGTGTGCACTATAGGTGACTTCAGCTGGGTAGTTTGCATAGATTTAAACAACTGACTTAAAAGCCATCTGTAGTCAAGGCTTACCAGGAAGCAGCACAAGGTAATGACCTTTCTGACCTACAAAATTATGTGTGAAAGGGTCTTATGCTCAGCCAGACGATACAAAATTGTCACTAGTGCCATTTACCTCTGCCCAACTGGCTCACTCTGGCCTTTAGAAACCATGGCCATTTATCCCCTTCAACCCACATTCATGTCTCTTGAGCAATCCTATTCAAACACCTCAGAGGACAGGCAAGGACAGATCATGCATGGAAAGATATGAAATCACAGAACCCAGCTTTAAACCAGTTCCTGCTGTGCCCCAAACTGGGTGTCACAACATCCTCTAATTCTAGCCTTGTATCTAGGTGTCACTTCCACCAAGTCCTCTATTGCTTGACATCACAATTGCTCTCTACTGCGTGTTATGAATAAGCCACTCCTTGTTATTAAAATTATATAATAAACACTTTAGCCATCTGTTAGAACAAAAGAACACATTTAAGCCCAGTTTACTCAAAGCTTCATGTCAGAAACACTAGCATAACGCTGTCATCAGTTGGCGTGCAGTCAGTCAGAACACAGCCTCAAACACCTTCACCCAGTCTAACCCTCCAGCTCCAGAGCGAGCACCAGGCCTCTCTTCCCACCTCAATCCGTGTCCTCCTGCCTGCTCTTTGTACTTCCTTGGTGGATGAAGTGCTGGCATGGTGAGCAGAGAGTGATCCAGTGTGACTAAAACCAGTGTCAGGTTCCCCTCACTGCACAGCACTGCGCTCACAGCTGTCAAACCGAGCCTTCCCACCGTCAGCCCTCATCCTCCCTTATGTCAGGTTTAAGTGGCTGCACATCTGCCAGTGAGCTAATACGAAACTAATCCCAAGCCCCATCTTCCCTTCAAGGAGATTTGCATAAAGCTAAACCAACTCACCCACAGGCCACTTGGTGGCCAGACCTAGCACAGGCAAAGACCTGAGAGCCACTCAAGTGATAGAAATGCCCCCCTCTGTGGTAGGTAATTTAAATTAGCTTGATAGCATAGGCAGATTGCAAATGAAGCTCCAAATCGGAGCGCACACTTCTGGGAGCAGCACTACAAAGGCATCTTTTCATGATGATGATAAGCTATGACAGATGGGATTCCATCAGCACCTGAAAACACAAGGTATGTCCTAATTGATTCAGCTAACAGAACTGAAGTAATTTTTTGGAAGCTTTCTATCACACATTCAACAGGATCTTTGTAGGAAGAGTAGAGATTTCACCAAAACAGTTGCTGACACTGTCACATAGCAGCTCCTGAGAGGTGAGATGACCTGGAGGACTACAGGATAGAGATCATACAAAGACTCAAGAACAAGAAGCAACACTGCAGATCTGTCTGCATGTTAATCTAGATACTGCAAATCTTTAGATGTAAGAGGATAAACTCTTTTAAACTCACTTGTATTAATAAGAGCATATCAAGAAAGAGGTAAACCACAGTGATAAGCATTAAACACTCCCAAACATTTAACATGAGGTCACAGGTCCTTCAAGAGCCTTGCACCAAATCTTCCTCCAAAATGGGCTGGTTAAAGACTCTCTCCTTCACAAGAGTCTTGCTGTCCACTGGCACAGCCACCCCACAGACTATCATTTAATGCAATATCTCAGCCCTTCAGTAATGAAATAGTTCCATAAAAGTGTCAGCTCACAACCAGGAGTGAGACAAATGGTCAAAAAAGCCAAGCAAATGACAGGAATGATCACACTATGGATAGGGAACAGAACAGAAATCTTTATTAAGTGCTATATAAATCCATCAGGCAGCTGTCTCATAGATGCTCTGAGCAATGTAGAACTGGAACAGAAAGAGAAGGCTGATAAAGGATAAAAAGAAGATATGGAATGGTATCTTCACAGAAGGTGGCTACAACTGGACTTTTCTGATGAGAAAAAACCTTGTGTAGCATGAAGAAGGTAAAAATGGGATAAATCATTATTCATCTTTTCATACAAGAGCTAGAATGCATGGAATACAACAAGCTATTTCAAAACACAAAGGGCTATAGCTTTTTCCACACAACTTATAAATTCCTTACCACAAAGCAAGGTAAATGCTAAAAGCAATACAAGCTGAAAATGTCATTAGGCACAATCATGGTTACATAGTCCGCTAACAGTGTAAAATACCAGTACTTTGTCAGACAGTACTCAAGAGGAAGTCATTCACCATGCCAAAAACCCCTCTACCCAAGTGCCCACCATCAGAGACTGGGTACTGGACTCAGTGGACCTCTCACCTCACACTGTGAAGATTTCTTACCTCACCCTCGCCCTTAGGATTTCTAAATTTCTATTTCTTATCCTAAGTAGATCTTAAATAAGAGCAAGACATCTTCCTTATTTTAAGATGCACTGTGTATATCACTACCACACTATTCAAGCAGTACTGTGATTCTCAGACAAAAGGGACTAATTGGGACTTCCGGGGTCATTGTGTTCTAAGTGCTTTCAATTTCATGTGAATAAGTTAAGTTCCAATTAGAAAATTTATATCCATTGTGTAAGGGGAATATGGCACCTGAAAATACAGATAGACAAAGCAATCTGTGAACCCACAGTGCCATGGAAGGAGCTGAATATATAAAAGAGAAGAAAACATTTGAGAAGGAGGTGATGAAAGCAGGAAAATAATTTCACTTCTAATTTCACTTATTTTCCATGTAATTTGTCAATATATTTTAACAGCTTGATGGGAAATAAGAAGGCTACTGATAAGTTTCATACACATGCACACCTACCTGCACCAGTGTCTCCTGTATATCCCTCATATATGCAAATTGTAGTACATTCAAGGTAAAATGTGACTGAAGCATCTTTTGCTGTTCTGGCAGCAAAGTGCTAATTTGAGTTTAATTACTTTAAAGTATTTTAAAATATTTTCAAAGAGCTTTCAATTTCTTCTACTACATGACTGCAAACAATAGATATGCTGTTTATAATTTTCATATATTTCTCTGTAAGTATATTTAATGGGAAAAAAAATCTATAAACCAAAAAATATCTTCTACTTTATCATATCAAATTTCTGAGTTAGATTCACTCCCAAAGACAGACTACAGCCATTTTATCAGGGGAAGGGAAAAAGTACTCTTGCATGTTTATTTGTGACACTAACTACTTCACATGCAAAAGTCTAAGGAATACCTATTCTAATAAATGATTTGAACTCATAAAATCTACAGTATTTTTTATGTTTAACTATCTTTTTAGTCTGAAATATCACAGTAGATAACTTCAGATAAGCTGATGCATCTAGAATTTTTACCCTCATATCTTTTATTTAGTAATTAGAAACCCCACACTAGCACAGACTATCAGAGGCAGTGCAATGCATATTTCAATCAGCTAGTTGACAAGCCAGCAGCATTCTGCAAATTTTTTTCTAAAATATTCCTTTTTTTTCCCCTGCAAATTTGAAAATATGCAAATTGCTAAAAATAAAATTTGAAAAAATATAAGTTTAAAGTGATTGAGTTGTGAAAACAAGCTGAACTTGTTCTTTATCGAACTGTAGGAGTTGCAGATGAAAGGAGGTGCTATATAAGGAATAGCTAGACTTCAACAGAGAACACTCTGCCAAAACATTTTGGCCTAGATTCTGACAGGCACGCACCCAAGTTGAAGGGTCATGGAAAGCAGCGGTGTAAAGAAACAATCTACAGAGACCAGAAAACATTACACTGCGGATTAGGGCTGTGTTGGGGGAAAGGGGGCGGGGGAGAAGGGCAGAGAGAAGCAGCTTGGGGTTTTGTTTGATTTGAAATCTGGGGAGAAAAACAAAAGATACAATGTCTCGATTATGCGAAAAGAGGAGAAGATATATAAGCACAATTTCTAAGACAGCAACACATTACATTTTGTATCTTGTTCTTTTTCGTAAGTTTCTGCAGCTTCTCATTTGCTTTCACGGAATATGTTAGAGGGAAGAACAGACGGCAAACTATCACACACAGTTCCCGAGGAAGGCCAACTTTCAAAAAATTCATACTCTGTAATTTGATTAGACCCTTAATAAACATGTCAAACTTTTTATGAAGAATTTTATGAAGAATTCTGGATCTTGCCATAGTTCATGCTCAGGAGTAGTAAAGAGCATCATAAAAAGGAAATAAAAATCAAATTACAATGAGACAGAGATTCGTGAAAGGTCCAGACTGACTAAATACCTTCATTAATGAAAATTAACAGTTTTCAATTCTTGCAATTCAGATACGAAGAATATTAATAAAAAGGGAGCTGAGAATTAGGTAGGTTTAGTTTAATTCAGAAAAGCACAAGCTGTTGTATTTTGGTGAGAATAGTGGAAGGCAGCCAAAGAAAGGTGATTGCAAAGCAGTATTCATGTTCAACGACGGAGATGCCTAGGTATAAAATAGATGCTCCAGTGTGCACAAACAGAGAAACTTCTCATTGTAGGCTACAGAAAAGCTCTCACTGGGACATACAAACTCAAACCTTTCTGTGTGCATCCACTAACACCAGGATAAGAGAAGTCTCATCAACAGAATCACAAACACACACACACATTCCTGGGACTGGCTTAGAATAAGTAATGAAACAAAGTTTGTAGCAGTTATCAAATTCAGTAGGGCATAGCTCTACTTGTGGACATAAAATGTATTTAATAAGAGCCCAAGAACCATACCTTAAAACAAGTACAATGACAGAACCAGCTAGTAACAGCTCTACTTCACTAAACCTTCAAAAAGGACTGAGTGTCTCTAATTAACAAACCTCCGGCTGGTATAATACATCAGTATTCTTGATTCTTGGCGACAGAAACTAGCTGCTGACATTCTATACACACACAGAAAAAAAAATTAATCTTGTGTTTCCTAGATACAATTGTTCAACTCCTTGACAAGCTTCACCTACTCTGGTCAGAAGGATATTGAACATTCTTTTCCACTTACCTAACACATACCCCACAGTACCAACCTGACTGCTTGTACTTGCAATTCCAAAATGGGATGCATGCCACATTTTCAGCATAAAATACCACAGACCATATAAGTTATCAGAACTTCCTACTCTCCTTACACCAGCGAACAAGCTTATAAAAAAATGCTTACGTAAGTGTTACTTTTGGTGTTAACATTAGTCTGATGAGTTAGGAGTACAGCAAAAAATCACTGGTCTAACTTAACTATGGTTTTGAATTAAAAGATATTACACTTGGGAATATTTTATTTTAGCTGTTCATACAACATACCAGCTGTGTAGATGGTACATTTCGCTTCCCCGGTAAAGGGCTCGTAGGTGTTTACGTAATTTTACAATTCTGATACAGAGACATTAAATTATACATACCACAGTCAGACACACAAGAACACACAAGAATGGATGTAATCTGCCCAGACCAGCACTGCTTCAGCATATTTATTAATCAATGTCATTTCAAATGTCTCAATTAAAAACTAATTTATAGGAGGACCAGGAGGAAAATAAGAAAAGCCCCCTGGCTACGCATCAGTCCTTTGAAGTCTCAAGAGTGCGGATACTTTTATTAACGGCAGTTTTCAAATGAGTATCGTATGATAAAAGATCTCAAATACCTGTCCAACTGATGCACCCGATGCAATTGCAAGTACTATTCAAACGAGAGGGGGAGGGAAGAAAGAAAAACGAGAGCCTTAAGTCTATTTCAGCCAGTGACTCCTTGATGTAATACTTCACGTCGCAAACAATAAGAGCACGTTCATGATAAAGCTTCACCCCAAGAAAACGAAGGGTGCTTCATAAACTACAGCGGAGCAGGTGGGGGTGGCGGTCCGGCACACGAGTCCCCAGTGTCCCCCCATCGCCCCGGCACAGCACGGGAGATGCTGCCCCCTCCTCCCGGAGCGGCCGCTCCAGCCCCGGGCTCTGTGCCCCGAGCCTCCCCCGGGGCCAGAACTCAGCACCCGCCGGCCGCAGCTCCCACCGCCGGCCCCGCGGGCTTTAATTCCGCACAACCCCGCGGCGCTGGGCGGCCAGGGAGGAAGGGGCGAGAAATCCGCGGCTTTCACACAAAACAGACGCCGACCCTATCGGAGCTTTCCCTCCCGTTTCTCACCCACCGCTCTTTTTTAAGCGTGGGGAGGGGGGATCCCGGTGGCCAGCGGCAGCTCGTGTCTCCCCGCCCCACGCCTTGGGGCGAGGGGAGCGGCCGGGCTGCACCCTCCGCGCCGGGCAGGGAAACGCCGGGAAAAGTTTGAGCGGGGGAAGGGGCGACAGCAGCTCCAAGCCCGCCGGCACCTGGGAGGCTGGCCGGGGGAGAGAAGGAGGAGGAGGTGAGGAAGGGGAGTTTGTAAGGTGCCCGAAGCCCGCGCTCTGCACGCCCCTGCGAGCCCCGCGCCGGCAGCCTGCGCACACGCGTGGGTCTCCCACCGCGCCCCGCAGAGCGGAGGGGATGGGGGTGTGGGGCAGCCCCTCTGCAGCCCCACCGCCGCTCCGAGGGGCGGGAGCCGGGTCCCGGAGCAGTGCGACCCTTCCCAACGCTCTCCCCTCCCTTCCCCTCCCTTTCCCGGCACGCAGCCCGGGCACGGCGCGACCCCGCCGCACCGTCCGCCCTTACCTGGGCGCCGAGCAAGAACTCACCTGCGGAGAGCTGGGCCCGGGCCGCCCCGAGCAGGGCGGGCGAGCGGCCGGCCAGCAGGGCGAGCGCCGCCAGCAGCGGCAGCGAGGCGGCGGCGCCGGCCCCCCTGCCCATGCCGACTTGCGGAGAAGTTTGTGAAAGAGGCCGGCGCTGCCCCGGCCCGCGGCGGCGGGCGGAGCGCACCTCGCCCGCCCCT
>JANRGV010000062.1:58989425-59043165 GCA_024734035.1 Alethe castanea | reverse complement strand
ACTGAGTTAAAAGAGACAGTGATAGTGAATTTTAGGATACCAGCTCAAAAGCAATATACCTACCAATCCACATATAGGGGGGCGGGAGGGAGGAGCCGAGCGCGCACGTCCAACCCCCGCTCCCCGGCACTTGGCACGGGGAATGTGGGACTCCGGCCCGCAGCCCGGCGCGGGCGCAGCGGCGCCCGGCAGCGCCTCCTGCTGCAGGCGCCCGGCAGCACCGGCTCGGATCGGCGCTGCCCGGATCGCCTCCGCTCCGCTCCGCTCCGACCGGCTTTCCCTGGCGCGGCTCGGCTCGGCTTTCCCTGGCGCGGCTCGGCTCTTCTCCGCGCTCTCCGGCACGGCGCAGCCTGGCTCAGTGCGGCTCCGCTCCGCTCCGCTCGGCTCGGCTCGGCTCAGCACGCCACGGGAGCTGCTACAGGCGGTTGTGCGAGCCCCCCGTTCTCAACCTCCGAACTGAGGGCAGCCTGCCGCTCCCGGAGGAGGAGGAGGAGAGGGGCGGAAGGCAGAGCGCGCCGGCTGAGCCGGCGGGGCGGGAGGTCGGGGCAGGGAGCGTGGCCGGGGGCTGCGGGTCTCGGGCGCTGGTTTCGGGGAAAGGTCCCCACGCCTCGGGTGGGATCTGTTGGCTCATCGCGCTCTTGGAAACGCGCTACAGATCCGGGAGGCGAGCGTGATATTATCAGCGCGCGTCATACAGCCTGGCTATATCCTCGAGTCAGGGATCGTGGTTTTGCTTTCTTTGGCAACACTTGTCTGGCTCCTAACGCCAGTAAAGGCTCATTGTTCTCTGTTGGAATGGTAATAAACAGTATTGCCATTCTCCTATCATTTCCATGCGTGATCACTATCTGACCTTTCAGGCAGGTCTGTGTGCAGCTGTGAGACTCTGACACCCGTGGGTTGTGACAAAGGATACTCTCTCCTGATCCAGATCCCAGGTATGCCCTATAATAAAGGCCTCGTTCTCTGTTTCTAAAAGCACTGCAGGTCCCTAAACTTCGAGAGCTTAGAACTCCAAAAAAAGCATTTGGAATAACAGATAAAATCACAAGAGCTGGAATTTTTGTTCAAATAAGCATAATCTCCTCAAATTATTTTAACTTATTTTTTATTAGATTTTCTTTCTAGCATGACACCTTGTAATTAGAGATGCTGTATAATGATTACAACTGAACCTGAAACCACTGGAAACTCACAGGTTTTATTGCAAATTCGAAATTCAATCCAGGTTCATCAAAGGTTTGCTGTGATTCAAAATCCTTTCCAGCCATTGTCTGGCAATTGATAGGTTTACCTTTAAGCCCCACAAGCCCTCAGCTTTTCGCAGGAAAAAAAAAAAAAAAAAAAAAAGTGAATCACAACATGTTATACAAAATACCATGTAGTTCACACACACCCAATACTAAAAAAACTCTACACCTGGAAAACCCTGTCATTCATTTGGGTGGAGTGACTGAAAACCCACTTGCATGCTTACCCTGAGCTGTAAGTGATGTGCTTCAGTGAACACTGACTCTTTGTTTGAACTTCAAGAAGAAAGGGGGCTGTGTGAGATGATCTCATGACACCCAGTATTTCAGGAAGGATGGGCCATGTACCAGATGAGAAATTTTTCTGGGTAAGGTGAACGAAAGAAGTGTGCCAGCCCAGCTCCTGATGCCTGAGGATATATTCACCATTTCTGCTGCTAATGAAAAAGATGTACCAAGTTATATTGGTGTGAGGGAGTATGTGGGTACCTGATGCCTGCCCTCATGCTGGCAGCTATACAACTAACACTGTAAAACTGACTTCAAGCTGCATAACTCGTGAGTTGGTTGGGAGGGCAGAGGGGAGGAAGACTACTGTCTCCTTCCCCTTTTCCTCCATGACAGGATTGCAGCTATCTCTGGTGGTCAGCACTTCAGATTACCACATCTGGAGAGGGCTGGAGGTTGATAGGTGATGGTGAATGTGCAGCTCCAGGTTGTTGCTTATTTCATTGCTCTGAGGTGATGGATCCCACTGATGATGTACAATCATCTGGGATTTATCCAGACAGCTTGCATATGTTCCAGTAGGAGTCTCTTGAGATTTTATCTTTCCCATTATCCCATATTATGTTGCTACAAAAAAAGCAAGAAAAAGTATTTTGATTGCTATTCTTCCCTTGGCTGGAGAGTTCAGGCTTGAGAGGTAGGGGTGAGGTGTGCATGTGACTCCACTTTTCCCTCAGGTGTGTGTGCATCTGTTGAACTATTATGTGAATTCACCCTATGTGTCCTTCTGCTGTACTTGGCACCCTGACAAATACTTACACTTCAGGTTTGAGGGGTTTTTAATGCTGTATGACATGAATGGATTTATTTTTTATTTCAGCTTTTATATTTTTAGAGCTCTAAATGTTTTACAGTTTTCACATTTTCAATTAAGAGCAAGCAAATCTGTATTACCTGTCTTTTAAAAACTGTCTGAGCTAACAAACTGTATGCTAAATGCAAGTCTAATATAATAGCAGAAAGATGGAGACACCCCAGAGTAACACCTTTCCCTCCAGCCTGAGGGCTATTTGGAACTTAAGGAAGGTATTGTCTTTATCTTAATAATTGCAACATCTAAATAAAGTGCCAAATAAATCTCTGTCAATTTCAACAAACTGGTTCTGAGTCTCTACTACATACCTCTACCCTCTTTCCATTCCCAGTTAAAACTTTCCCATTATACTTTTGGGTGTTGCTAAGCCCATCATAACATATTTTTTAACACAGGCTATCACTTAATTATATCTGTAATGACTGACAGATGTCTAGCACAATATATCATTTCAGAGCAAAATATCTTAAATTAGCAATATTTCAGTGCTATATGGTAGAATCCACATCTAACACTATTTTCCTATGACATCTGAACAGTGTGTAAAGTCTAGATTTGTTATAGCAGATTATATATTCCTAACCAGGAAAAATATTTCCCTCTTCCTTCTTTTCTTTTTCAGGAACTTTTAACCACTCTCCTAGAGCACAAGGGGATTTGGAAAGATTTAAATGGAATTTTTCTAAAAAAGATAGTCAGGTATTCTCATTATTCTGCTGCTCTCATCCAAATTTTCACCCCTCTGCACATTTGCTTCCTTTGAGAAAATCTGCTCATTTATTTTGTGAGCCTTAGCAAGATCCTAGGCCTTGAAGTTCTGTCTCTTCGAGGCTGGAGATCCTAAAGAATATTGAGAATTGTATTGATTGAGGTTTTCTTGGTGTTATCCAACAATGCCCATGGCAGGGATTTCATTGTACTTTGACTTCTGAAAAAATACCTCTACAAAATACACTTCAAATTTTAATTAAATGTAGTATTTTAAAGCCTAGTACTCACAGAGGCTTTTTGAGAGCATGCTAATTTCACAGAGAATCAGCAGCCAACACTCTTGTCTTAAGAAACCATGAATACATGGACTGAAGAGGAAGAGGCAATGCTGAGAGTCTTAGTGAGGCTTTTCAACAGCCTCCCTTTATACAGCTGATTATTGGAAGCAAATGTGGGGCAGTCAGAGGGTCTAAAAAGTATGGGAATTCACTGATGTGAATACTGATGTGTGCACAGGTGGACCTGAATAATACCTTCCAAATAGGAGCATCCCACATTCACCCAGCTACTTGTGGTACAGGATGTGACCAGACACGCAATAGGTGAACTGCCCAGTGACAGTGACTCCGCAACTCTTCTCACATACCTCAGCCCCCTGTCACCAAAGCTATTGACAGGCTTGTGTGACTACAGAGATTACTGTGTGGCATTTTGTTCAGTCAGAGAGTGGGCTCAGTGATTTTGGAAGTCTTTTCGAACCTTAATGATTCTGTTATTCTATGCCGTCATTTTATAATTTCCCATCCTGAGCACCTCATTCTCACTTGACCACCACTTTTGGCAGTGTTCGCCTTTCAGGGTAGAACTTTCCATCATCCATCCAGAGATAGGCTATTACTTGGGTCTGCTTGTCACTCCTGCAGTTTTGATAAAATAGCCTGTGATTTTTTTTTAAAGAGCATATTTCCTGTTATTGACCAAATACTGTCTTATTTTTTCTTTGAGCAGAGAAAATAGTTGACAACTGAAATATAACATGGGAATAGCCTTCAAGAAGGAGCAAGGCATGGCCTTGTTCTGAAATAAATTGTTTTACTGAATTCCATCCCTACAAAATTAGATTGTACTGTGCATTCTTCCTGCCCAGCCCAGAAAGAAACTTGTTCTTTGAGTTTGTCTCCTTATGAAAGAAAAACTTCTGTAAAAGTCTCTGTTTTAATAGGGTCTTGTTCTGTAAGAAAAGATTTGGCTAAAGCAAGGGATACTGAGAGCTGGTGTCTAGAAGACAGCTAATAGCTGAAACTCAGAATGAGTGATCCATTGACCAGTGATTATGAAAGCACTAAATTCCTCAGAACCACTTGGTTTTAAATAAGTGTTTGCTACACATTTTCTGTGTGTATGTGTTTAAGCAAATGCACCTTTCCACATTGCCTGTAAGCCTTTTACCGGTCTACTTCTACCCCCATGCCATTCATCACAGCTTCAAGCTCATATTCCTCACTAGGAACATAGGAGGAAACATTGGAGAAGACAGCAGAAAGACTTTAGAAGTTTCTGAGGACTTGCAGAAGTGCACTCCACTGCTGTACTGATTATCCAATTTTTTTAGATAATTGTACCTGCTGCTTGCAGGTTTGAAAGCATGTAGAGCTTTAAAGTCCACAACACTAAAGCTGAGCTTGAACTCAGTTGAAGTTGTTTGCTCAGGTCTTGGAACAGCTCCAAAAAGATACTCAATGTGCCCTGCAAAGATTCGTGAGAAGCTGTGAAGAAAAATGGACAGATAGCCTTAGAGCATTTGTTGCCACTGAAGTGCAGTAGACAAAGAGATCCAACAGTAGACAATGGTTGAGTTGGATGAGGTCTTGCAGATGTGAATCTGATGCAGTGAAAACAAGAAGCTGTTAGAAAAATGAATATAAAAGGAAAATATATAGATAGGTTTTCTAGAGCTAGCATTTTAGCAGCAGCTTTTGGGGCTAAATAGCTGCCTGTGATCAGGAGGATAAATCATACAGTATTGCTTCAGAAATGTGGAGATATTTTGTGCATAAAAAAGAAATGCAGAACTGGGTAATTTTGTCTTGAGAACCTTTGAAGAACATGTAGTCTGTGAATTGTCTAGTGATAGGCCTTGAAACACTTAAATATAATTTTGGGGGTGCTGGTGGATGAGAGGCAGTACATAACCCAGAAACATGTATTAGCAGCCTAGAAAGCCTGTGTGTGAAAGTTGTGTCCTGGGCTGAATCCAAAGCAGTACAGGCAGCAGGCCCAGGGAGGGAATTCTGCCCCTCTGCTCTGCTCTGGTGAGACCCTACCTGCACTGCTGCATCCAGCTCTGGGGTCCCAAAAACCGGAAGGACATTGATCTGCTGGAGTGAGTCCAGAGCACGGACATCAAGATATTTCAAGGGTTGGAGACCCTCTCCTATGAGGAAAGGTTAAGAAATTTGACTTGTTCAGCCTGGAAAAGAGAAGGTTTTGAAGAGACCTAATTCCTTTACTAGAGGACAGTATACATGAAAGATGAAGAGACCACTACTTACAACTATATGTAGTGATAGGACAGGGAAAATGGCTTCAAATAGAAAGAAAGTAGGTTTAAATTAGATACTAGGAAGAAATTCTTTACTGTGATAGTGGTGAGACACAGGAACAGGTTGTCCAGAGAAACTGTGGATGACTCATCCCTTGAAGTGTTCAAGGTCAGGTTGGATGAGGCCCTGATCAACCTAGTCTGGTGGATGGCATCCCTGCCCATGGGATGGGGGTTAGAACTGGGTGATTTTTAACGTCCTTTCTACAGTTCTATGATATCTCTTTTTCCAGATTTTTTCCCCCAAAGTTTAAGAGATTTGAGGGTTGCAGAGGAGACATCTCATAGAAAGAGACATCTGAAATGCATTTGTAAATGTCAAACCATAAGCCCCTTTACTGATAAAAAAATTCAACAACTTCATTTGAATGCTGAGATTTATCTAGGAAGAGTAATGGCATGCAAGTCATCCATAGCCTCAAGACCTCTCCCAGGGCTGCTATGTCCAGTTGTGCTACATCTAATGATCAGTTTATTAAGGAAGCTTGGAGGCAAATTAATTATTTAGAAGTACAATAAATTGAGAATTCAGTCTTCCTTCCCTTGATGGATATACCATTCTTGAGATTACCGTTACATCCTCAACAGCACACATTGTCAAACTCTTATCTGAAAGAAGACTTATAACAGAAAATCTTGAAGTGGAATAAGTAAAGCTTATCAATCACAAATGACTTTTAAGTAATGCAGAACTCTGTGGTGTTGAGCAGGTCTGATGGAATAGGTAGTGACTTTGTTTGGCTTATCCAGGCATAAATGTCCTATACAGACTACGGTAAAACCTGTTACCAAAATGAAAGAAAGCTGAGCTTGGCTTGGAGGAGAGCAATTAGTCTCCCTGTATTAACTGTTGGTTTTACAGTGGTGTGTTCCAAATTTCTGTGAGATCCAAATTTTTGTTTCCACCTCTTCTTGTTAATTGGAAATTGATATATATGAGGGTGTTGAGAAGTCTGCCTGAATATAAAATGGTCTAAAGAAAACAACCCTGAGCATAAACAACCATGAGTAAGTGACAATATAAAAAACATTAACCAATGCTCTGGCACATTTGTCCATTGTAAAGAAATTAATTCAGGTTTCTTCCTGTTAACCAAGAGATGGCTACGATTTGAATAAGAAAGAGGCTGAAGAAGCACAGTATACGATTCTACCTTACCCTCACAAATTTTAATGATAGCCAGGAATAAAAACTGGAATCTGCAATCAGTCAGTCCATGCTCAAGGGAACAGGAATATGATTAAAGATATTTTAAGTCCAGGACTATACTCACATTTATTTTTGCAATCTCACTGGCTTCCAACTGAATGCAAAACTGGGTCCCATCTATATGCACTTCATATCTGTGGCTCTATTGCTGATCAGTGACAGTCCACCAGAAAAGGAAAGTTCACATCTGGCAGAGATTTTCTTATACTACCTGGAGGGAAAAGCAGAAAGATGCTAAACAAAATACAGCCCTCTCTTCTTCAGCCCGTGATGTAAATTTGTCAGCTGGGTAGGGATGTATGACTTCTCAAAGAAGGGGGAATACATATTATTTCTTCATCTCATATAAACCTGAGGAATAGTTAATGCTCTGAAAATACTTTTGCAGAAACAATTGCTAAAAAATCATGGTTACTGTCTTGTCTATAGTTTTAGAGTTTTAGGAAGATTTCATCCTCAAAGGAAATTAATCAAGACACTTTAATACATTCTCAGCAGATTCACAAGTCATAACTGATGTCTGGTATACTGATTGTTCATGTCACTCCACAAAGGTTTTCTCTATTAGAACAGTCTTTCATAAGTCTGCTACTAAACTTCTCTTCAAAAGTGGAAAGTCTCATCAGGTAAATCTTATAGACTCATAAAGACTTTGTCTCTGGGGTCTGACAGCTATATTCTAGTTGGTCTTAGAACATTATTACATCTGTTTTTTGTACTTTAACTCCAAGATTTCAGTGTCACTTTCAGGTATCTACCATAAAGCCCTAAGTTTCTGCTTTTATGTACCTTCATTTTAGAGCTGAAGTTTTCAATTCTCAGTTTTTAAAATAAGCTACTAAAATGGAAAAGGCTACTTTCTCCAAGAATAGATGTGTATTTATCTTATCCAAAGTAGGCTACCTTCTGCCCAAAGACTTTATCAGCAGTTAAATTACCATACTCTGTCTTTGCTGGATGGAAAGTGACTCACTCTGAATTGCTCTATGTCAGGATGTTAAAGCTGCCTGTAAAGTTGTTCTATTCTTCTCTTTTTTTTTTCTTTTTCTTTTTTC
Organism: Alethe castanea; assembly: GCA_024734035.1. Classification (NCBI taxonomy): domain Eukaryota; kingdom Metazoa; phylum Chordata; class Aves; order Passeriformes; family Muscicapidae; genus Alethe; species Alethe castanea. Next base: position 59,035,235 of record JANRGV010000062.1, on the reverse strand, counting down.
TTTTTTTTTTTTTTAAGTTCTAAATTTAAAACTTACATTACTTATATCCAGATTTAGTTGTGTAATACCTGGAAGATTTCTTCCTTCTCTAGAATAACTTCATAGAAACAAATCAGAAAAGCTGGAGAGAAAAGCATTGTGGAAGACAATGCTACCTGAAACAAGATACTTTAATACATTTAGCAATAATTATATTTGAGTCTGGAGAGTGTTGAAAAGTGAAAACTTTATAGATCAGAATTAGTGGGGTTTACCTTGAAGCTTGTTATAGAATTTGTTGTATCTTGGAAAAAAGGTTAATTCAGGCATTTATGTGAGAGAAATTTTTTACCAGCCCCAATCGTTTATTTAATTATATGTATTTATTTATATTAAAAATGTGTCTCCACTGGATTCTGAAACTCTCTTCCTTTCAATAAAGATCAAAGGAAAATTACTTTACATTTTATGTAGAATAATCTGGAAGATGTTATAATGAACTTGGATGCTTTTTTCTGTCTGTGCTGGGATGATTCATTATTATTATGGCTTTCACTTACTAGCTGAGTTGTATTACTGTTTTATCTCAACAATGACAGACTAGAGGACAGTAGAACAGTTCAAGAATACCTATGGCAAACGCAATGTCAACCTGCATAATCTGTGACAAATATACTGCACATTACCATCGTTTTATGTGCTGTAAATAAGCCCACATCCTTTGTTTTGCCTAACTCCTTCCAGATGCCACTTCCCTCAAACTAACCACAGTCCTCAAGCTCTCAGAAATATTTGCAGATATAATATCTGCAAATAATATTTGCAGATTGAAATGTGCTTATGGATCCTCCTTTGGCCTACAAGAAGGTGATTTCTCCATGTTAGACAACCAGATCAAGACATTTTACTGTTGCACTCCACATTATCCCATCCTATTCTTGAGCTGCCATCTCTTCTAAGCAGGGACATTTGGGATACAAACAAAAATCTTACATCTTTATAGTTCTGGCAGTAGTAACACTGATACAATTTACATGGTGGTGTTTCTGTATGAAGGATCGGTGGTTTTTCACCTTCAGGTTGGCTTTGGGTGGCTTATTATCTTCCTAACTGAAAATTGGTCCAGGAGACCTGAGGCAATGTGGATCTTGGCCTGGTTTTCTCCACATTTTAGTCTATTTCTCCCCACTCTTGGCTGCTCACACTCCAAAGAAGAGCAGGGCTCTCTTTTAGACACCTCAAAGGAGGTGTTATGAATGAATCTGAGCCCCAAAAAATGTTACCTAGTAACTTCTCGTGGACCTGATCTTCAAGTTTTCTCAGTCAGTAATATTTCAGTCTTTGGGAAATGCCAAAATACCTCTTGGGTCCTGTTCACAATAATTTGGCATGTTTGTCTCATTTGGTTTCCCAGTGAGAGGAGGTAGCTTGCTGTTTACTCCTTTTCCAGTGCCCACCTGAGTGCCAGCACTTAATGACTAGTCATCATGTGGCACCACTATAATGACAGCACTAGTTATAACACCACTAAGACAATGATATCATTAAATAATTTTACCAGAGGAGATAATCGACAATGATAAAGTAAAAAAAAACCAAAAAAAAAAAAAACAAAAAAACTATAAATATCAATTATGTTAGTCTTGGAGAAAAACACTATTCAGTAGGGAGAAAAATACAATTATCAGAAACACTTCAGTTCCTAAGAAGGAAGGATAAATATTCCCATGAACTCCATCTAACTACAGGTTTTATTTGGACAAAATATAAATTCAGAGAGAACCTGTCCTTGCACAGCTGAAATGCCCTTTCTTCTGTTTCCTTTCCCACCGGAGTAATTAGCTATGGTAGCAGTTCAAAAGTGGTTGCCTGGCATTTATGATTAGAATTGTTAATTCCAGAGTGCTAAATATTTCATTTATTAGGGAGTATGGTCTGCTTAAAATCTCACTTCTGCCTACATTTTTGCATTTGAGGTTGCAAGTAACATCTACACATATAAAGATTACAGAATATATGTTCTCTCTATTTTTCAATGCACTCAGATGATGCATTTTGTCGATCTTCAGAGCTGGTTATTTGGTTGTTATATAATCAATGAAAGCTCTGTCTAGCAGCAGAGGTTCTCCATGTGGTACTGTGAATAGTCCCGCTGAAAGCAGAGCCTCATTCATCATGCCTGATGATAATAGTTTGCTAGACTGGGCCAGATCTCATAACTCTCTGCCCTTCCTCCCTGCTTTCCTCTGCACTCTTCCTGAGAGTATTTTCAAATTATGTGGAAGATAAAAATACATCTTAAATCACTCAAAATTGAAAAAATGTTGAAATTTCAAAATTTAGCTTTTAAAGCCAAGAATGGATTATTTGTGTGCTTTATGTGTAACAGCATCAGTAGCAGAGTCATCCAATGGCACCCTCTTTAAAATGACCACACTTGTGTTCAGCTAAATTAAAGGCCTGAAGAAGGTTTCCATCTTTATTTTTTTAGAGCCTGCCTTTCACCTTGTAATAGGTTTCAATGACTAATCAACTTAATTTTGAAAATGTTTCAACCTTTAAGTTGGAAAATTGCTCTCGCTAATATCTCTCTAAATTAGTCTTTGCTTTTGCCTACACTAATTACTGTTTTATCTATATACTACAGATCTCAGAGAGGGTTGTCAGTAATAAAATTATTAAAAGTATATTGTTAGCAAGCACTTAAGTTAAAATTATTTTTACTGCAATTTTTTAATCATCAACTGTCAGAGATTTTAGTCATGATTGATTTACAATGAAATCTGCATTTCTAACACCTGGAGGAGATAGGTTATTCTGTTGGTTTACATTTACAATGAGTACTCCAACAAGTCTTTGGGATCACAGAGTGGAAACCTACTTAGCCAGTCATAAATTATAAGCAGTCTCATTAATTTATTTCAGGTTAGCACATGGAGGGTTTTTTATAACCACTGTTGCTATAAGGCAGGTAGAGTGTCTAGCAGCATGCACGGATTACAGAGAGGTTTGTGATCTACTCATCCTGCTGTGTTCAAAGTTTCAAGGATTGTCTTGAAGCAAATGTTTGATGGATAGCATAGAGTGCTCCTCCATCAAGCACTGTGAGTCATTGCATTGTGCATTGTAGAAGTTTATTCAACTTCTGTAGACCAGCATATCCCACACAGAGATCCGAGTGTTTCTTTTTCCTCTTTCTAAGGACAAACTTTCTGGTTCTACTTTATATTCTTTAGCCACAGCTTGTGAAGTGGAATAGAGTACCAAATGTGGAGATGGTGACTTGACTGCTTCTTTTTCTTCACATAGAGAAATAAGCCTTGATTAATGATGAGTTTCTGTTCACAGTGTTCTTTCTTTAAAAGGCAAAACCTGTTCTCTGTGTGTAAGATGACAGATTGACAGCTCTGGGAGACTGAAAGCCCTCTGTTTATCCCCAGTACAGATACAGTGCAACTAACAAAAATGCAACTTTCCATGAGATATCTTACAAATGTGTTTCAGCCCTATTCTGCATAGCCAGGTAAACATACAGGATGCTAGAGGTTGTTTTAGTTATCCAGGTTATGCAATCCTTTTTCTTTGCCAAAGTTACCCATCATAGCAATGGCAGTTTCTGTTATCTGGATGTCTGAGAACATACACTTTCTGGTCTGAATTTGAACTGTAATGCATAGACAAATGCCTCAATATCTTTTACCCAAACACCTGAGCCTTTCAGCTACTCTGAGTGTTCCTTTTTTGAAAGGAAAAGAAAGAGGTTATTTTCTGCATTTGTTTGTATGGGAAAAGCAATCTTGGCTGATGATACATGGGACTGATCATATTCATTTCCGTGCTTTGGTGCCTCTTTGAAATGGATGGGGATGTACCATGAGTTTTTTGTGACTCCTCATGCACAGCTATAAAATCCAGTGAGTTCAGGAGTAGTGGACAGAGCACTCTGAACATGTGAGCCTGTTATTTGCACACTGATCATCGCAAAATATTTTCAAAGGTGTAGATTAGAAGGTTTACAGATCATAAAATGCTTAGTACTGTTTTGGGAAGTAGTACACCAGAAATGTAGATTATTGGTTTCTTAGCACATTCTTGTTTCAAGGAAGCCAAAATGAAATCATCATTCAGGGATAGGGGCAGTAAAAGGAGAGCATTGTCTGGGCATGCAGCTGTCCTTGGACAGCAGGCATTGGTGAGGGAGAGGATGATATCTAGGCTGGAGTAATCTTGGGATGAAAGATAAAGAGAAGTCAGGAAAAAACACGCACAGGAAAGGTTACCAGAGAAACTGCTCAAGACCTTTCTTTGTGCCCTATGCCTGATGCTTAGTATTCAGGAAGTGACTATAAAATTATGTGACTGTTGTGAATTTTGGTCAGGGATCTGCTCAGGCAGCTTGACTGAGATATACCTTTACATTTTTTCCCCCCTGAAGATAAGGTTCTGTAGCAATTTGATGCAAGGAATTTGGCAGCTGCAGAAATTACTGACATTTGGTCTCGGACATGAGGTGACATAGTTCCTTGTAATAGTACAGTGGTAATATATGATTAATATTGCAATTAATAGCTCATGTTTCTCCCCTGTGCACCCAGATACTGATCTGTCTGAAACCTGATTCAAGAGATTTTCCTGCAGCTGCAGTGTTCTTGGTACAACTCCCCTGTGCTTTTACAACACTGGAACTAACATTTCAATGCTAAGCTATTCCCAAAGTCCCCAAATCTTATTTAACCTTTTTTTTTTTTCTTTCTGTTTTCCCACTTTCTACAAATAACATTTGCTGCAAAGATGTGAATGTTGTCACCATGTCAATGAAGGTTTGCTTAATGCTGAGTTCTCTTATTTTTCTATTTTCCCACTGAATTCTTGAGCATGACAGAAATTCTCTCTGTTCTATGAGACAAGGAGGGAACTCATACCATGAAAGATTGAAAGAGACTAGGCTGTTGAAGGCCCTTTACAAAATCTTTTCATCCAGCTCCAGAATCTGTACTAGCCCAAGCATTTCACATCTATGCCTGATGGAGAACTTTGGCACTGACTTCATGTCCTGTAGGATTTTGAGAACATTCATGAACTTTCTAGGAGCACATTTATTTACTCACAAAAAGTGCAAACTCAGGATAGTTTGGGGGCTTTTTTGGTAAATTTTCTGAGGGTTCAAATCATCAGATACAGGTTTTTTTTAATGTCTCCCTGAGAAATCTGCAAGATATAAGCTGTACTGGAATGACCAGTACAAATATCCTCATGCCTCATCTATGCCTTCATGTCCTATCAGGAAAATCTCTTTTCCCAGTAACTGAGAAAAGTATGCGCTCTGTTTGCAATTTCATGTGCTATCATGTGATAACAAAACTGTTATTTGGAAAAACTCTGCTGATTTTTATTCTTGTAATTACAGTGCTTACTTAGTCGTCTGTTTAAATGTTCTTTGGCCCCCAAGGCCATTTTTAAATAGATCCAAACTCACTAACAAGTATTTTAATGTTTTATTTGAAGTGCTTTTTACATAGGACATTTTTTGCTATTTGTAAACTTTCCTATCAGTTCAGTTAAAATTTCAAGCATAAATTTAGTTCAACTAGCATCATCTGAAGTGTATGTGCTTCATTTTTACATTCATTTTGTCAGCTATACATCCCCCATACCATATGGTATGATACTCTCAGAGAGAAGCTAAATGTTTTCTGCACAGTAATTGTTTTCATTTCTATTAAAAGAGAAAGGCACAAATAATAAGCACAGTGAAGGCATGCAATCTTTGGCATGTCACTAAATCCTTGATGTCTATTAAAACCCCACCTAAACTTGCAATTCCCTTGACAGAGCACGTAGGAAGGCCTTTCTCCATCTGCTGTTTTTGCTGATGAGATGCCAAATGTCTTTACAGATACTCTCATAGAAAAGGAAGGAAATGCAATTACAGGAATCATGCATTTAAAAGAACCATTTGAGGAGATAAAAAAAAGGTGAAGTGATTTTATATATATGAAATCACCTCATAGACTGATTACAAATTTTGTTCATTCATAATATGACAGAGCGATAACTGATTTTATGTATTGGTGTTTACAAAAGATGCTGTTTCCATTGTCCATTTCTCTCTGCTAATTCAGTTTTGCTCTTGCCTTTAAATTCACAGTTTAGCACAGAATAAGAAAGTAGCTTTTATCAGGTTAAACAAATCTAGTAGAAGTAACTGAATCTGAATATTTTAATGAGAGGATCAATGCTTTAAATGCTGTGAAAATGTTAAATATTAAAATCATCCAGAATATTTTCCTAAGCCTGATCTATAACTGTTTTATACTGTGGCATTGTGTTTTAGATGTAGACAAGCAGATGTGCTTTCGAAACAGCAGCAAATTGTTGCTGAAGACTTGTTTTGCTTGTTTGTAATGAACTGATATGAAATTAGAGCATTTTCTTAGAGACTGAAATGATAATTATACCTTTTTTTGGCAACATGTCTAAACTGAAATGTCCAGAACGAATCAGATGACACATTTTGACATTTTAATTGCCTCTTTTTTAAAAAGAGAAGGAAACATGATAAACAGGATTCAAGCAATTTTAGGCAGGAATTTCTTTCATATTCACAACCACTTGCTTGAATTGAACTATAATCATAAAAACATCAAGTTGCTGAAAAAGTGTCTATGAAAATAAAGCTGCCTTTGTGAACCATAGGTGATACATTCTCTGTGTTCTCAAATATAGGTGTAAATTGAAAAAGAGTAAAACTAGCAAGAGCAAACAGGAAAAGAATTAAAACACTATGTCTTTGTTGTTTCATTTCCTTTACTATAGAGTGCAATCAATACTTTACAACAGGGTTAATGTGGTCTCTTCAAACATGCTATTATTCTTTCAAAATAGCACAATAAGTTTATTAGTTATGCTGTCTGCAGTCTTTCCAATGTGACAGGATTGTGTGGGTGTTCAGATTGTAAGTAATTTTCTTGGTGCCCTCTGTTGGAGTATTTTTCGTGAGTGCTAACAATAGCAGCTAGCATCACACAGCTGCAAGAAATTGGAGTGGTGAAAGTTCTAATTCTAATTAATATAATTAACACAAACAAAAAAGTGTCCCACACTGAGAGACTTACTGTTTCTCCTTAGTAGTTATAATGTTCAGATTCCACATCTGCCAGTTTTTACTATTCAAATGAGGTTGCAGTCGTTGATTTCTTTCTTTCTTTTTTCTGCTTCAGTGACATTCAGGTACACTGAAAGGTTATTTTAAAACACAGCCTAGAGACTGATCTTGCAACTAGGTGTTTGTGTTCTTTTTTGTACCTCATTGTTGGAAAGCATCTGTTTTGTAAATAAATATGAGTAAGCTTTGGCCCCCTTAGGTGTAGTAGTACCTCCCGCTTTTTGTTTAAGATGAATTCTAAGCGGCAAGAATAGAAATCTTTTCCTTAGCAAGAGAAACAAGATGGGCAAGCTTAGAAATAGTCCTTGTGACCAGCTACAACACCTCAACTGAGTATCTCAATCAGACAGTCAATGGCCAGCCTTTGGGGAGGAAAAATATCAAAATACTATTTGATGAAATTTGAATATCATAGAGACTTACTTCAGAATTGGCTTAGTCCTTGCTGTGGTCTGAGGGATTATAATCCCAGATACTTTTGTTAATATCCTAATTCTGGGCAAAAGCTTTTTTATTTTTTTAAGCTTGGCAAAGTCTTGGTATTCAAACCACCTGCTCATCACTGTTTCTGCTAATAATCCAGGGTGCCAGTATACTGGCAGAAGAGTTTTTTATTTGCCCTTGAACATGCATACATACATACATATCACCTTAGTAAAAGAGTGGAAATATGATGAGCCTGCTGACAATGAGAAAAACCTTAGCTGCACATAGCTGCATGCGTGTAGCAGAGTGCTCCTCAGCACTACTTTGCTATGCAAAGGAATGCTCAGTAACTTCAGTGCCACTGAATATTAGTATTACCTATGGCTGCTCCCAATGGACAAAATACGGCAGGAATCATAATCTAAGAGTGGATTAGTTCACAGAGAAAGGATAAGCGTGTTGGCTGGTGCTTGTGAAAATGGAAGAACTGAGGAAAATGTTATCTTTTGCAATTAAGTTGGTGTAGGATAATTTGTACTGATCCACCTGCCAAAGTCAGAAGTGGTCATATCTCCACAAAGTGGTAATTTTTCTATCCCTTTTCTTGTCAAAATTGAGTCAATCATCATATGACAGACCACCCATGTGTAAAATTATATATGTCTGGCGGGAGCTGATATAGGACCTGCAGATGGGCTTACTGGCTTTGAAAGGCAAGTAATTTTCTATTAATACTTCCTGTAGAGGATAAGGTCCTGATACCTTTCAGAAGAGCTGTAATTAAGCCAGTATTCAAGGTCTCAGATATTGCAGCTGATAATTGTGTAAGTTATAGTCTTTTTCTAAACTGCCCCTTCATCTTTCTGTCTGGTTTTATGTCTGGCTACAACACTGAATGAATCACTCCTGTTAATTAATAGTCAACATATTAGCTGCTTGAGTTGTTTGTAATTTCTTCTCTCTACATTAGCTTCACTTCAGATATCCATTATTAACTGTGAACTGTTTTATAGAAGCACCCACTTATAGTTAGGTACTGTGCAAATATGTATAAAAAACCAAACCCACAAAGCATAGAAACGAAAGAAAGATTAAATTAATGACCTCATTACTCCAGCTCGAATCTCTGTACCAGCAGGTAATTCTCAACACTGGAATTTTGTTTCTGTAACTTACCTGTTCCTCAGAAGCTTCTCATTCTCTGTATTTGACTCAAACAAGTATTTCCTCTAGTACTTTTAAATGAACAAGTATAACATTTATAGTAGCTGTTTTTACATAAAAGGATCTATCTTTGGCATTTACATAATTACTAGACTTGATATATCACAAATGTACATTGCTCAATTATAATATTCTGAAATATTCATTTGAGGTCCAGTAGTTCATCTGTACTTCTTTCCAGGTGTTTCTTACATGATCATTTTCCCTTAAGTAATTAGCAAGAATCAGATGATCTGAACTAAAAATAAGTAGTTCTTGGAATGCATCTCATGAAAAATGAGATATTCCCCTGAAACTACAGAGAAATGTGAGAGTTAGATATACACAAAGAAAGAATTAAACATACAAAAGAATTAAAAGTGCACAAGCATCAATGAATTAATATGTTCTCATACCCACACTTATTTGGAATTTTAAGGAACTTGGGAGTAAGAGACTGAGGTATTTTCAAGAGTCTCCCAGGGGATTTAAATAGATAGGAAACCAAACAAAATGAGAACTGAAAGAAAAAAAGCTTACCAGGTTTTCCAGAGTGTTGGAAGAAAATGCAATGGCAGCCAAGAGCAGAAGTTAGAAAGGGTGCAGGAAGATGAGCAGGAAGGGTGCAGAGCAATAGCTTTGCTTTTTTCTACACTGGAGCTGGATGTCCAATAAGGACTGTGGGCCACAGAGCAAAGAAGAGAGTAATTAGATATCTCCCAAGGGGCAAAGTCTGGAGAAGCTCACCTGGTATAAACAGAAAGGCAAACAACTGAAAAAACATCTTATGACAGAGTACTTTAGGGGTAGAGCAGGACATATGGAAAGTGTGAATGCCCTAGAGCTGAGGTCAATACTGTAGTGATGGAGGAGTAGTGGATGGAGAATTTCCCTTCCAAAGCACTATGTAAAGTTTGTTAAAATGGTATTTTGTTTACAAGCCAAGTTCTGACTGATTAGTTCTGTCAGATACTAGGCTCTGTATGTCAAGTGTTTGCACTGCCTTAACCCACAGCAACATCCCAGCTGCATAGGCTTTTGTGATAAAGCTATCCCAGCTGGGGATGTCCTTGGTGCTGATGGGATAAAAACATTAGGTGAGAAGGGTTAAAATGCATCTAATTAGACTGAATTTACATTTACAGTTAGTCAGATAGGAGTTGTATAGTATAAAAAAAAAATCCAACAGACAAAGAGAAAATATTCTTATGGATTTTTGGATTTTATTTTGCTGAAATGACCACTAGCATAGACCTCTGTCAGGACATAGCTAACTGGAGCAGAAAGATACGACCACTTCTCATTATCTGCTACCAAACAGGAACAGAAGATGACTGCGTGTACATGCAGGTGAGTCTTATCCAACTGTTACCTCAAGCAGACCAAGTCTGCAGGGAAGCAGGTGAGGCATGAACCTGTGATCCATGCCACTAGACTTGTAGAACACCAGGGGTACCTTAAAACTCTTCATCCATTTGAAAGAGAGTGTGTTCCTGTGTTCTACACAGCAGTTGCTGTGGAATACTTTCTAGCTTGTTCCACTTTCAGCCTTGCCAGCAATAAATATCTTTAGACAGTAGCAGCAAAGACAGAAAAATAAAATTGTACCTAGTATGCCATATGTTGATTTGCATTTAGGATGCAAACTCTGCTTTCAATAACATCTGTGTGAAACAGCCCTACTATCCAGCTGCCATCACAGTTTTCTCTTTGGAAAAGGGAAAATGTTTCTATATCTGAGTTCATTTGAGGTACACACTCCAGGGGGGCCAGTCTAGCATTATGTTTCCTGAAAACTTATGTCAATCATCAACAAAACTTCAGATATATGAGTAGAACCTGTTACATAGAATGTCAATGTTCTAAATATTTGGTGTGTGCTTTCTGTGAAAAAGAGAAAAACCATAATTTTTGGCCCCTTAGGTATAGAAGCAATAGACATGCCCCCCAACACAGACATACACCTTTCAATGAATATATACAATTGCATAAACCTAGCCAGTGAATTCAGTGGTTTCATAGATTGGAGAAAATTCTTAACTAAGGAAACTAACTGACAAAGACTGTGAAAAGCCATGAATTCCCCAAAACTGAGGATTTCATGCTGAAAATTACTGTTTTACAGGAAGTAGTGTTAAAATTACTGTAGCAGTAGGTGAGAAGCTGGGCTGGTCACAGCATCTCAGGGTTATTTTTTCTGTTGACATGTGTTGTTTCACAAGTGTGTCATTCTAACAGCATTTTGAGAGAGGTTCACCCATCATCATTAGCACAAGCACGCATCACAAAGAGCTCTAAAGTCAGTTCTCTTTTCTGATGACTCACAGCAAAGCATTTCACGCATCTGAGTTTCACACATTCACAAATTCAGAGGGCTCTAAATAATCTGGATATTAAACATGTAGGAGATATTTCTTGTTTCATGTTAGAGGTGTAGCAAATGGACTGAAACCTACTTTCAGAGTCAAAATATACTTGACTAAGTCCAAACATCATACCAGCCACATGGAAATGTTCAGAAAGTGTTTCTACCCTGTAGGACTGGAATCACATTTTTAAGATGCAGTCTATATTAAACTCATTTCATAAAACGTGAGTATTTCTTTCTTCACATGTTGGTTTTTAGGATCATTCAAAACAAACAAATAAGCAAAGAAAAACCTCTCAAACACAAAAAGTTGTTTGTTTTCAAACTAAACTCATGCCACAGTTACTCTTCAGATATCCATTTATTTTAAATGGAGCTATGCAAGGGATAATATTTTTTCAGTAACTGCAGGTTGAGCAAAACTGTATTAGTGTGGTTTATGGGATACATTAGTGGCACTACAGCATCTCAGAGACTAGTCATGAGTTAGAGCCATGTGGTATTTCAGACTGCATCTTCAATCCATGAGAAAACAACACCTCCTTTAAAGATGAAATGGTCTAAGATGAAGGACACTAAACATGTACAAACATCTTCTGGAGATAAAAGGAAATTTTGTCTCAGTGGCTGAACATCAGACACCTGGATGATTTTGAAGATACCTTCATATGAAATGTATCATGCCTTGCTTATAGAAGAAATATTGAAACTGCTTATGTACTTTGGGTCCTGGTTTCCACAATCTCTGGAGAGAAAAAGTATCTCGGAATCCTTCTCTGTGCCCACAAACACTTCATTGTATTTTAGTCCTTTTAAAAACAAGAAGTATATATAAAACACTTCTTCCTTTCCCAATATGAAGGGGAGATCTTTGCTTATGCTGCTATTCCTTATTTTGCACTTCCAGACACTGTAGGTCTCGATTTACATGGAATTTACAGTTACTTTTAAAATATATTTTTCCATTTAGAAATACCTTCAAACTACCAAGGGGCTGCAAATTGTAGAGAAAAGCAGGTTATCCGTATATTGCTGCTCCTGCCGATATTTGTGATGATATGCCAATGGCAGGTGGGGTAAGGTCTGCAGTGCCCCTGCCCCTTCTTTTTGGCGCTGCTGAAGCTGTAAGGGAACTCCCCACAATGCCTGTGTGCTGCACAGGAACGTGCTGTCCCTACCCCTTTGCAGACTCAGCACACCCCCAAATGTACACACGCAGATGGTCCCAGGCTCAGCTGGTGTAAATCAGTGCTGCCCATCCGGCAGATTGTATGTGCTTGCTGTAAATAGATGCTGCAAGTTATAGATCTGTGTCAGTGTAAAATCACATTTCGGCAATATTGGGACTGGGAACTTCAATCTGTAAAACCCAGGCAAGTAAAATGAAAGCTGCAGCCGCTTCACAGAATCGTACGATGGTTTTAGTTGGAATAGACCTTGGGGATCATCTAGTTCCAACCCTATTGACGTGCAGGGACATCTCCCACTGCACCAGGTTACTCAAAGTTCCATCCAACCTGGCCTTGAATGCTTCCAGGGATAGGGCATCCATAACATCCCTGGGTAACCTGTTCCATTGCCTCACCAGCCTCACAGGAAAGGCTTTCTTCCTAATGTCTAATCTAAACATACTCTTTTACAGTTTGAAGCCATTATTCCTTGTCCTATCACTGCATGTCCTTGTAAATTGTTCTGCATCTCTCTTGTAGCTACTGGCGGGCTGCTGTGAGGTCTCTCCCCAAAGCCTTCTCTTCTCCAGGCTGAGCATCCCCAACTCTTTCAGTCTGTCTTCAGAGGAGACATGCTTCATCTTCAGATCATCTTTATGGCCCTCCTCTACTCCAACAGGTCTATGTCCTTCCAGGCTTGTGACCCCCAGAGCTGGATGCAGTACCCTATGTGAGGTCCAAGGAGGGCAGAGTAGAGTGGGAAAATCACCTCCTTTCACACTTATTTTGATGCAGCCCAGGACACAATTGGCTTTCTGGGCTGCAAGCTCTCATTGCCAGCTCATGTTGAGCTTCTCCTTAACCAACATCCCAAGTCCTTCTCCTCAGAACTGCTCTCAATCCATTTTGTGCCCAGCCTGTATTTGGGATTGCCCTGGCCCTGCCCAGGGCCTTGCACTTGGCCTTATCCACTTGATCCCCTTGACATACAAAATACAGAACTTTATTATATGTTTATTTTTAGTGCATGTACAACACAATGTGAGAGACTTAATGTTGCCATGGGAACCGTGACTTTGAATTCCTGACTTTTTTATACAATGTTTTATTTAAAAAAAAAGTCTACAGAAAGATCATGGACAAAATATATTTGACAGAACTCTAGTCAGTGGTACTCAAGTATGACTACCATGAGGGGGACAATAACAAAACCTGCGAATCTGCCAGTCTCAAAGAATAAACGTAATTAAAATTGGCTAAACATCATGAGGTTGAATACAACAAAATGGATCTGATAACAGGATCCTATATAGTCGCATATATATGTTTCAAATTTTATGTATCTGGCCCAAATTTTATTGAACTAGCACTTGAAAATGATAATTTTTCTGCTGGTCTGTCACAAAACAAAACCAAATAGCTATCAAAAGGAACAGAAGAAATGGATCTATACTCCTATGTGGAGACTCAGACATACCTGTTGAACATGGTAAAACGTTAATTTTTATATATATTAATTTTAAATCCTTTTTCTCTTTCATTTTTATCCCGAAGCCTTTCTATTCTGTCTTCATTGCACAGTCTACATTGTAGTCTGTAAAAAAAGTGTTATGACCACTGTACCATTTTATAAATCTAGACAGGTAAAGATACAGCAGTAGATAAGTTAATAGAGATTTTAAACTTGTTGCTCAGTAAGGAATAGATTCTTCTTTCAGCTGCACATTCACACTGCAGTGAGAGATGAAATTTCTTGGGTATCCTGGGGACGCCACAGAAAAAATACCTGAGACTAATAAGTCATCTCAAATCTTTCCAAAGGAAGGGGCTTATACTGATGGAGAAGGTTCATAATGGTGCCCCTAATTTTCATCCAGCCATAATCCCTGTCTGAAATAACTCCATGTGAATTTTTTGCCCTATTCAGTAAACAGCAACATGAAGAAAGTCTGAACAGAATCTCAGAATCATATCCTATTTATGGTTTTATTAAATTTCCTGCAATGATGTCCAAGGAATCAAAGATTACTAATTGTCATAGATGTTCTCCAGGAGTGTGAAATCCTGGATAACAGAATTGCTGCAAGAGGTTCTTCTCAGATTGCTGCCCTGAAAGCTGGTCTCCTAGTCTCTTGTTGATGCCACCAGCTTCCTTTACCCTTGCGCACATCAAAATAATTTGAAGAAATCACATGGCCACTTTTAAAATCTGAATGCAAGCGCCCAATCACCTAGATTAGTTTCTGTTGATTTAAAAAAATGTTGGTTAAAATCCTTGTGAATTAGGCATTATTAGAGAGCTCAGAGCTCTTTAAAGGGTACAACAGTTTTTTCTATTCACTGTAATTCTCTTCCCTTGCATTCATCACCAGAGGTCTGTCCTCTGCTACACTGTGGAGCCTAAGAGAAAATAGAACAAAACGCTTCTTTGTGTTCTCTCTCTTCAGCCCTGTCTCTGCCCTCTGTTCAGAGCTCATGTTTGTACACAAAAGTATACACATCATTCATAGTGGCAAAAGAAAATCTGGATGAGCTGGGTCCCTTGTGAATGTGGAGCCAGAGGGCACGATCAAGCATGCAGCTGTTGACTGATGGCTCCTTCGTGTACAATATGAAACTAAAGTAATTCTTTCTACTAGATAGTTTAGCTCATTGTTAGAAGAAAATTGCTTGGGTTTTATTTGGGTAATGTGCCTGCTGGAGGGGGTTTGCATAAAAGTTTTTGCATCTGAGAGCACTGAAATGCATAATATTAGTGTGATCATGATGTCGTCTTATTAGTAAGACAACTTGTCCTTTTTTGTCAGTGAATTGCAAAGATCTGTCAAGGCCCAGTTTAATCTACTCCCTGTAATAGGATTTGTCTGTAGCTTGAGGAAACAGAAGCTTGTAATGCATAGGGTTATTAAGAAGAGGATGTAAGCTATTTGAGGCTGTTTAATAAAATATAATATCAGTATATTCAGTGAATATGGAAAGAGATCTAAATATTTCTCATTACAACCTTCAAGTATCTTGGGAGAGGAGGAAGATACTAATTAAAACAAAGGGAGAAAAGTAATATCTCTCTGATTTCTAGCCTTCCTCAAAGTTAAATATTGATGTAAACGAGAGTTCAATTGAAGAATGTCATTGCTTCTGCTGTAACCATTAAAGTAAATCCCTGCCCCATTCCAAGGCAAAGTTAACGTATTTAGGGAACCTTGCAAACAGCAGCTTTAGTTGCTTTCATGTACACCCATGCGTGACCCTTCTGCAAACAAGGCAGCTTTAAACAAGGAGAGATATTGCTGCCAGGAGTACAAAGTATTCTGCCCTGTGAATTGCCTCACTTCCTATGTAACAAGCTTTGAGACAGTTGAAAGTATTTGCAGTCCCAAATCTCACTCACCTCCCTCAGTGCCTTGACAGGGAACACAAAAGTCGAAAGCTTTAACTACCTCTTTTTAAAGGGAATTTTGTTATCCAGAGCAAGTAACCAACACAATGTGATTGAATCTTTTTTGTGGATAGAGCCATTAGGAACGGGGATCTGTTTTGCATGAACATTAAGGTATACTGTGGTGGAAACAGACTGCTTTAACATGAGATTTATGATCCTCCACAAACACAATTTTACATGTTCCTGCTACTGGAGATTCCTGGAACTGGACTTACTTGAACTGAGATTGGCATCTTTAATCATTAATATTTTTGCAGCGCCTCTAGTACGTCAAATTCACTGTTTATCTTGCTGATTAATATGACCTTGTCTGTGTTATATCTAGGCAGGCTAAATACCTAGATTGTCAGTCTCTGCCAAAATGTCACTAAATCTATTGAAGTGAAATCACAAATAAACTATCTGGGACACTTCTACTCACTTGAAGTATTCCACCAGTATTCCTTGACTGGGGTCCTCCAAAAGTACTGTAATGCAAAATATAAGTTTTGAAACAAAATGTTCTGGTTCCTGTGACTGGTTGTTTCTGAACAGAGGATCTAGATTCAGATCTCTCAATGTCTGACTCACAAGTTGCTCCAAAAAGCCAGATACAATTAGTCCTCAGTCTGTGGAAAGAGAAGGGGGAGGTGAAAGGGGCAAATTTCGGTTTATTTGTTGGGACCAAGTCTGATTTAGGAGTGGGTTTTGGCACCTGCAGAGCTTTGCAGGAATAGCAGAAGCATGAGAATAACTATGACAAGACTTTTTGGTTTTAATCAAAGGAGAATTTTTTCGGGTTTGTCATTATGAAATGAAAATTCTCTTTGGACAATGATAAAAGAATGAGATGAAATAAAAGGGAAATTTTTCCCCTAAGAAATTATCCTTAGTTTAATGACTAAGAATTTGTTATTAATTAACCTGAGTTAATCTAGAAAACAAGGAAGTTGAACTCTCTCTGTAAAGTTATTTGCTGAAGGAAATAGGCCTGGATATTATCCCAGACATACAGAAGGGAGAAGGAGTATAGGTCATTTTCTCATTAATTACATTTGAGACAAAATCATACAGTGAAAGCAACAGAGAGAAATTTAGTGCAGTCATGATTCAAATATATTCCACTGAAGCTTTCCCCAGGTCAGGAGGAATGTAGTGCACCTTCAAGGAGTCCAGGATCTCCAAAGAGTTTGTGAACTGGCTTGTGGAGAGACAACAGATGGTTATTCTTGTGGCTTCACCCACCCTCTGTCAGGAAGCTTATTCACACTGGGAACTGCTCCAGTGGTGAGACTGCTCTGGAGGCTTAAATTGGACCTTAGCAGCAGCATCTCTCTGTACTCCTGAGCAAAGGGTCTCAGGTTACTTCTCTGAATCCTCCCTTCCAAAGCAGATATTACCTCACTTTTATTGGAGAGTGTGGAACATAAAATGTCTTTTTTATTGCTACTCTGTTTTGGTGCCCAAAGGTTTTGCTTATGATGAGCAACATGACATCCAAAACATTTCCTAACTTCCTGGAGAAATTTGAAGCCTGTAATTTTCAGTGACTTTTAGCACAGCAGAGAATTGAGAGATTGAGAGCCCTGCTCACAGAGGGACTTGAGGATCACAGATCATGGGGGCATTAAGCAAAGTACAGATCAGTCCAAAGTACAGACCTGAGCTGAAGCAAGAATTTGAAGGTAATTTCAAATAAAATGTGTTAACCACAGGCTATAGGGCAACCCAAGGAGCCTCCCAAGATTATGAGATCTATGGGCACTTTCTTAGGCAAAATACTCTGATTCACCATATTTCCATACCTGTGCACAAGAGAAAATCTTCAAAGAGAGCAGGAGACACCCAAACCCCTATAACCTAATAAAATGTGTGAAAAATATGTTTATTGATAAATTAAGCGACCAAAAGCCAAGCATGAATGAAAGGTTCCTGTGCCTATTAAGCATGTTGACTTACTGGGCTGTAAGGGAAGGAGTTAGTAGTGGGAAATAGATTCTTCTCTTGCTGCCAGGGGTGTGGTGTATATCCTGGTATTGCCAAGTGTAGTCATAGCTGACAGCTTTCCATGCAGATCAAGACTGTACCCAGGCCTGTGCCTACCTTCCAGGTAAACGCTCTGGCAGTGCTGATGATGTAATTAGAGGGATCACACTGTCTCTTCTTTGCCTTTTACTTGCATTAGACACAGTTCCAGAAAAGAAACATTATTTGTAAAAGCCATAATTAGGGACAAGGAACACCTAACTTTCAGGTTCTTAGTTTTGTGGAAAAGAAAGTAGTTTTGCCAAAGACCTTAAGTGGATAGATTGAGAGAATGTTAGTGATCTTAATGCCTAAACGTTGAAATAACTGGTATCCTTGGGCAGCCTTAGTTGAACTAAAGTGGCAGCCTTAATCAATAGATTACAAGAGAGATGAAGGTCTAAAACCTGGACATAAAAACAGATAAAAAAGCAGTGTTTTTTTTCCAAAAAGCAAAATATCTGTAATTAACTAATTTGCCACTTAAAATCTGAAGTACATCTCATTTCATAAACACTCAAACTGTTGAGAAAACATAAGAAATGTGTTCCAGTAGTGTGAAGAAAAACAAGGGCTGACAAGAGAAGGCATGAGTAAGGTGGCAATGAAGTTCTGTCAGTGAAGCTAATTTTGATTGCAAATTATTTTAATAAAACACACAAGAGAGAGCCTGCTTCCAGTATAATGGTGGAAAGTCACTCTAAACTTGCTTTGCCTTATTAGAGGTAGAGACTGCTGAAAGATTTTTCAGACAAGTTTTATGATTACCAAAACCTCATGTAACCTCAACAGCAGCATTACAGCATGGTTAAGAGCACAATCTTATATGTTTCAAACCAAGTTAATAAGTAGAGGGCCTGCGAAATCAAGAGTCCTAAATTCAGAAGGGTAAAGTTTCTATTGCCTTCACCTTTCTAAATATTTCAGAGCTAAATAAGTGTCTGTGGTCTATGCAGCTGCAGGGGAAACAATACTTCACGTGTATTTTTTAGCTTATTTGAAACAGTAGATAAAACAGCCAGTCCTCATGCACACAAACATACATGATAGGCACTCTGGTAGTGAGATATCACAGGCCATACATCAAGGGCAGTGGTAACAATTCTAATAGTATTGAACACAACTGAGTGAAATTAACCCATGGGGAAAAAAATCCTACATTGCGATCTATTATTCTGGTGACTAATCTATCAAAGAAAGGAGTACTCTCGCCATTTGAAACTGCACTGGCCATTTTTCTTCCCATATAGGATCAGTATATATATAAATAGTGAGGTTACAGTTAGAAAATGGGTTTTAGATAAGAGAGATGAAGCTTGAGAGTTTGGTTGTTGATACAGCAAGTGCCAAGATTCCTTTAACCCACAGATATACTAAAAACTGCACAGATGTGCAGAAAGCAGTAAGAGGTAAGAAAATCTCTGTAAAAGATAAATTTCTCTGTACTGTTGGATCCCTTTAGCAACAGAGTTTCATTTTGTGAGTGGTACTTGTGACTGGATAAGGAGCTATTTCCTGCAGGATTTCTTCTTGAAAGCCTTGAACGTTCCCTGCAGGAAATTTTTTGTACAGGCAGTAAATGCTTTGCAGGCCATCTCACATTAGTTTGCCAGATTCTTCCCTCTTCTTAACTAACAGAGATAAAATGAGACGAAAAGGTATCTGTGGTATTTTGAGTTGTAACATTATTGACCTTTTCTTCCTACAGTGAATATCAGGTACTTCTATTTGGATCCTCCTCAGACTGCTGCAGTTAGGAGGTAGATTTTGTCCAGAGCAGGAAAACTGTGTATTGTCTTGTAGACTGCATTGGCCAACTGTTTGCTATCTGAATTCTAGACAAAAATCTCCAAGAGTTTAAACTCAGTATAATAATCTGCACCATTTTTGCAAGACCATTCTCAGGTTAAAGTCTGTACTGCATCTCATACACACCATGGTGAAGAAACAGAGATCACATCAGTGATATGTAGTGTCAGGAACAGGTTGCCAAAAAAACATATGGTGTAGATCACAGAGAGCCAGTGTTGAAGATTTAGTGCTACATCTCCAACATAGCCTAGAAGAATTTACAAAATGAAAATAAAAGCATTTGTCTCCAAATCCAGGTGCACAGATGGCCCATTTTGAGATAGACTGCAGGTTTACAGGCAGCCTGCTATACAGCCATCCTCACCTCCATCCTGAAGAATTCAAAGAATGGTGAGAAAATTACGCAATAGGATGTGATGGTCCATTACCTTTCAGTAAGTGTGTTCACAGTTGTCACTCTCAGGTGAAGCCTAGTGTCTGAACCTTGAAATGAGCATGTGGGGAAAGGAAAAATGAGCATGAGAATACCAGTTCTGCAGAGAAGACCTAATTTTGTAATAAACTAGAACAGAATGCATTGAGCCAACGAGCAAAGAGTTCTCTGGACACGGCCATTAAATAAACATTGAATGACTCTGTATTCTATACATTAAAGAGATATATACTCCCAGTGGTGAAAGGAGCACATTAATGTATGAATATTGGTCTCTTTAATTTTAATAGACCAGACTTAGAACTTCTTACACCTGCTATGAAAAATAGGCTGTAGCTGAGAAGTAAGAGTTGAGCCAAGGATCCCATGATGCTTCTGGTAGAGATCAATAACTGTACATAAACCCTTAAACATTTGTTTATTCTGCAGATATTTACAGACATAGTGCAGAAAATACACGTTATTTTTCATTAATTAAAGCTCTTGATCAAGAAGCACTTACTTGCTATTCTGTAAGTTTCTTCGCTTTTCATTGTTCAAAATAATACGAAAAAAGCAGGTGCTCTTTTGATAGATTTCATCCTAGGCAGTCAGGGCACTTCACAAGTAATAATTAGTCTAACACCCCCATTTATTTATCAGGAGACTTGAAACATACTCAAGTCATAGAGTGTTGTACCATCAGAGTAGTTTGCATTGGTGATCTCAGCCAGTGTACCTGGAATTATCACTCTGTTCCAAACAGGCCATGAAAAAAGTTTGTTCTAATATATTTGCTCAACGAAGATGATATAAATCAAAATTATTAGTTATTTTAAGACCCCCTAAGGGCAAGAAGCTTCCTTGTACGTTGTTGCATTTGTTTGCTTGTTTGGTTGGTTTTGTTTTTTAATGAAATTACATTCAAGAAAATGAGGGTACAAATTACTTTTCATTGTATAATATACCTTGTATTTTAATATGTAAGGAAAATGTTTTATGACTTTAGGAATAGTTAAGGTCAAATTAAGCACATCAGAATTTTTCCCAGATTAGTATCAAAGCAGTGAGGTTAGCAGACTAATTCAATAGTCGCTGCTTTAGACAATATCCTTTTATACTGGCTTCAACCAGAGCAGGATGGGATCTATTGCAGTATGTCCTCTAGTGAGCAAACCAGTTGTTAACAGGTACTTAAACCATGTTTCTTAAGAGTGCCTCTGAAGAGAGCCTTGAGAGGATGCTTAAGGTTCAATATGTGCTCAGCTACTTTGCTGCACTTCAGTATTTTACATAATTTAAAACATTTTGTCAGTAATCCAGAAATCAGAAGGACTTGAGTAAGTAATTAATTCTATTTGAGAAAAGGTTCGCTCATGTAACCAGCAGAGGTCAATAAAAATTTTAATTTTTTTTTTTTCAAGGAGTTTCAGGCATAGTAAATTTTTGTGTGATGCACAAAGAATAATCTTGAATCTAGACCATAAAACAAGCCTATCAGATTCCTGTTATATTGAGCTATCTGGATAATGGATGGAGATAACTATGGAAAGCGAATAAGACTCAAATGAGAAAGAGTTCAAAATCTAGTTTCAGAAAAATTCCTGTGCAGACTGCATCGTAGTCTTTAAGGCCAGTGAAATAGTGTGTCTTTCTGTGTTTGTGTTAGAGCTGGACTCTTGTAGCTCTACTCAGGAGTGTCTGTGACCTGTGCCATGCAGTGAGCCAGGCTCCAGATCAGAGCCTTAAGGTAGCTCTGGCAAGCTGGAAGTCTCCCGCAAAATGCAGAATCTTCCACTGATCCAGAAAGAAGGAAACTGTCCTGGATCCTCTCCTGCCACTGCATCTCTCTACTTCTCAGCTGCAGAGGAACGTGCTCCAGCCCCAGAGGAACCACGAGACGCTTTGCACCGTGCCCCACTTCCATCAGCAGTGCAAGGGACACAGCCATCATAGTTGCAGCCTCCAGCCTGTCTCTCCTGGTCAGAACATTTCCCTGAGTGTGAGAGATGGAGGTCTGGAAACTCTGACTGACGAGGTGTCAAATCAAATGTGTCCATTTCCTAAGAGAATGAGTTATTAAAAAAAAACAAAAACCAATAAGTAAGTGCTTCATCTGTGGAGATTTTGAGACTGTAAGTCCTGGTTAGACCCTGAACATTAGAGAGGTGGATGTTTCAGATATTCAGGGTTTTGGTGTTTAAGTAATTCCACATTCAGTGTATGACAGTTCTGAATAACCACTTGGTGTGTATAATGATCCTTTAGGCTATAGGGAGTATGTGTGTACATTTAGGTACATGTGCATTATTTGCAGAGGCCTAGATAAATTTTTATATCTAAGTGCCCAAACAAGGCAAGTCCAGTACAACTTCGTATCACAAAAAAATTGAAGAGAAAAAGATCAATAAAATTAACTGTTAGAAGAAATGAAAGAAAAAGTAGAAAATCACCTATTGGAGAGATGGGAAGTATAAAGATAATTCTTTGCTGAAGAAACTGAGGCCATTTTATAAAAGTGCTCTGTTGTGTCTTTGAAACTCCATTTCACATAGAGCAATCTTGTCTCTCAGCTGGTATAAACTATCAGCGATACATTGAAGCCAATTTCCTTCAGTTTCTGATCTGCTCCAGAGATATCATCTACTGCTATCTATACTGATATCATCTAGTATCATCTATACTGGCATCAGGATGAAATGTACGTGTCTACATATAGCCTTGTGTCTGAAAAACACACAGAACTGTGCTAACTTAGACGAGAAAAATAACAAGTCCAGAATAAAATGGATACCAATGACTGAAAAAATCTGTATACACAGTAATGCACTGTCTAATATTTAGTTACTGGTTTTGGTAAGCGGTGTCTTCAAACAGGATGTTAATTTTATCAGCTTCATTCATAGACTTTTCCTATGCAATACAAAAGCATATTCTCTCTTACTGCAGGCAGAT
Source organism: Alethe castanea (assembly GCA_024734035.1). Lineage (NCBI taxonomy): Eukaryota > Metazoa > Chordata > Aves > Passeriformes > Muscicapidae > Alethe > Alethe castanea. Next base: position 59,012,300 of record JANRGV010000062.1, on the reverse strand, counting down.
GTTTTTGTAATATACCTAATGTACTGCTAGTGTTTCGTGCACAGAGGACATAAAACACGATGCAGTCAGGGAAATGGCAGTCAAGTGTGATCATTGCAATGGTTTTTGGCAACAAAAATCTCTATACTTTTCCTCCTTTAGCAACCCAAAACTTTGCAACCACTCAGAACATGAAGGCTAAAGTGTCTGAGGCTTAATTTGAAACATTTTGCCAACTTTCTTATAGAGATTCACAGACCTCAAAGAGGTTTTGTGTAATCTTTTTCTCTTGTGGAAAGCATGAACATGAGAGTGTGTATATGTGTGAGCGTGTAATGTCTGCAAGCATGCCTATTCTCCTAAGCCACTTTTACAAGACTTCCACCTGTGGATGTAAGTTCAGTGATGCCAGCCTGCAGGAATGCAGGTCTGGAGATGTGGAGTCCGATGATACCAACCACATAACTACTGCCTGAGATGAGAGATTCCAGTAATTTTCTCTGCTGTTATGGGAAATGTCATATGTAATTCCAGTTTTGACAGGTTTCTCTGTAATTGGTATTTGGCTATTGGACACACCGTTTGCTGAAACAAGACTCTGTCCCTCAGGCAGTGATCTGATGTTGGCAGCAGTGCTGCTGCTTCAGTTCCTGTGCCAGCTCGCCGGTCTGCACAGCTCTGCATGGGAACCATATGGGAGAGCTGACCCGGATTTTTAAAAATCCCATCCCAGCATCAAAGGCTAAATTTTTCAGTTGGAATCTGTGCTGGATCTATGAATGGCTGAAGAACTACTTGTACCAGCATGGTGCTGGGAGAGTCAAGGGGTTGGGACCAAGCACCTGGAGAGGAAGAGATGATTCAGCTGATGTAAACTTCCTCACCACCCAACTCCAGCATAACTGTGTTACTTGGACCTGCTGCTCTGATTCATGTTTGTGCTCAGACCATCAGATTTAAATCACTGCCTAATGCACAAGACAAAGGAGAATTTATCCTTTTCTTGTGATCATAACCTGTGAAATATACCATTGCCACTGGAATGCTGGAACTGCTCTCACACTGCTTCTAAGCCCAGTCAAGGTGTGGATGTGCTTAATGCAAAGATGGCACTGACTTGCCAATCAATTTGCCTAATGCATACATAGCATCATATGTTTAACACTTCTGCCACTATTCAGTGTGTGTAGCGTGTTCTTGCACACATTTTTAAATGGCTGTGTTGCCCCTGCATTAGTAGGCAGGCATTTTGATATAATATTTGAGGGACTTGTAAGCCAGCTCTAAAATTTGAAATTAATTCACCCTGAATAAATCTGTCCTGAAGATGGTTAGAAATCTGAGCTGTACCAGTTGACCATAGCTTGGCTTTAGCTCCACAGGTACTTGCAGTCACACTGATTCTGGCACTAAGCAATGACTGTTCCTGCACCTGTGATACAAGAGCAAGATGTGTATAGGTTGCTTCTTTAGTGTGATCTGACTCTTTAACAAGAAGGTTATAAATGGGAAACAACTTTCATTAGGAAAGTGGTGGTGAAGGTTTGATTCTTAAACTCACCTCTTCTTCTGAAAAAGAAGTTAATCACATTCTGACATCAGAATATGATTAACTGCGCTGTTCCTTTGTATCTCATTTCCAGAAGTCCACAGTAGTGCCATGGAAGTGGAAGAGTGTTATTTTACATAACAGGGAGATTTAATTTCGAGATGTATGCTGACAGGCTATGTTACTCCTTCTGTCATCACAAAACATAGTAATTACGTTTGAAAAATCTCAAATACTCTTTTCAGTTGCTCTTTAGAGCCACTGAAAATACTTTTGCAGTCAGAAATCCTTTTTTTTTTCTTGTGCTGAGATAGTAGAGAGCTACCTGTCTTACAGCTTTGTCCTAGTACTCCCAATGGCTCTCCAGTTGGTATTTAATCTATTCATTAACACAGGCTTAAACCATAAAGTCCATATACATTTTTTATTTCAGCATGGTTATCCCTAAAGCTAAAGGGGGCGGTTTTTGTGTTTTGGATTTTTTTTGTTCATTTGTTTGTTTGGTTTTGTGCTTTTTGGGGTTTTTTGGGGTTTTTGTTTGTTTTTTGTGCTTTTTTTGTGTAGTTGTTTTTTTTTTTTTCTGAATAGGACTGGTTAAATATGTCAGGAATAAGATCTGTAGTTGATTAGTGTCAAAAATGTGCTTAGTACTGTTAAGTGTGTTATTGTTTCTCTCTCAGGCATTTAAAATGCTTTATATACCCTAGTGTCTGCAGACCAACTCAAATAGCTCCATATTTTGTGGTGCAAAACTCTTTCAGATTTTCTGTAAGGCCACAGCAATAACCATAATTTCAGGATAGGGTTACAAAACCTTTGTTAATGAGTGATGTTTTCTTTCTAATTTCTTTTCTTTTCCTGGTCCTACAATGATGTGTAAATTCCTTTTTTGTATTTGTGAAATTAAACTATTGCAAAGGCAAAGAAATACAAGCTAAAATGTACAACCCGCTGAATCACCAAAAAGAAACCTCCTACAGAAATGTAACTCAGAAATTATAAATTTATAAATTTATAAAAATTATTTTATCTCATGTGACGTTCACTTATCAAAGGATACCAAACACTGTGGTAAGTAATATCCTAGAAAAAAATGATCCCTAAAACAGTAAAATTACTTGTTGCCACCTTTTAGGTTGTAGGGAAGATGTCCATCACAGTTCTGGCAGGTTTCCTTGGCTCCTGAGACAAAGATTGTGGTACCCAGTACTGCAGAAGGACATGGCCATTGCCATCTTGTCTAATCTTCTCCCTCCATTAATGACCCCCAGCTCATCTCGGTGTTTCGCTGACCCAGATTCTGCCTTCAGGTGGCCGAGCTGGGAGGCCAGAAGGGCAGATGTGGTGAAGATCTGAGTACCTCAGCCTCAGGATGCAGAGAAGACAAAAGCAGATCCACTTTGGACCAGACTTCTGAGCTGGATCTACTTTGAGCAGGAGACTGGACAAGATGAACCCTGCATGCCCCTTCCAACCTAGGTTGTTTATGTCTTTGTGGTTTAATTTTTCAAATATCCTGAAAAACCAGCCCAATACCTATTCCTACTCACCCTCCCAAAAAAACCCCAACCTACTTTGTAGTGTGATTAATTTGAAAAGCATTTAGCATCTCTTTCTATTTATTGAATATTTTCAACATTTAAAAGAAACTTCAGAGCATTTCTGCCATTCAGTCCTTCAGCCTCAAATTGATAGCAAAAATTTTTCTTCTGGCATTTCCTCTGAAAATTTTCTTATTGTATTGTATTGGAAATCAGCTCCTGATGTCAAAATAAAAAAAATGTTCTGTGAAACCATGACAAGTTTGCATGTTCTTTAGCAAGACCAGTGCTCCTAAGCCACCTTTGTAATTTCAAGGCAAGGTCTTTTTTCTTTCTGTTATGCCTTTAGCCAAATATATGTGATGCAGAATTAATTGTTTCAATGAACTAACACTAACATTAAAGAGGTGATTGTCCTGTAACAGAGATACAGCAAGTACCCAGTGGAACATATATAGTGGCAACAAGTGTGTGACAAATAATCGAAGAAATGGAATTGTTAGCAAAGTAGTAGTAAGTAGTAAGTAATAGTAAATTTAATGAGATAAATCTAGTTCAGAAACAAAAATAATTGTTTTAATTTCTCCTTTGAATTGTAGTCTAATAATAGAGACAACAATGGCTGAGCAAATGGAGCAACCAATCAGTCAAATGGTGATACCTTTACTTTCAAAAAGCATTTTATTTCACAAATAATTCTATTAGTTTGGTATAACAAATAGGAGAGTTTCACAGTTCTGTCATGCAGCCTTGAGACTGTAAGAGAGGACCTGAGGCAAGGTTGGCTTTAGTGTCACAATTTTTTCAATTGATAAGTCAGAAAGAAACACTGCCTGCTGTCAACAGAAACACTGAGGAGATCAGGATATTGTTTTATTGTGTATCCTGCCTTTTAGTCAGCTCAGTACTACTTCTAAAAACTTGCAGCATTTTCTGCAGGCTTTGTGAGAATGGAAAATAGTCACAGAGAGCTATTCTTTTGCTTGCTGAAAATTAGTATCAAGCACTTCTACAATATAGACTAGACAGGAAATTGCCTAGTCCTTCAGCAGAAAATTGATTTGGTAATTCATTATTACATCAGTCATCTCAGACACTCCATCCTTTGAACATTTGTTTTCTGTCTCTGATAAAAGCAAGATCTAGAGGTCTTAGTGTGTGAGTCATCTTAGGGTGGGCATTTCATGCATGTTTTTTTAGGACAGTGATTCTTCTTTGTGGCTAAGCCAATTGAAGGAGTACATTGAACTTGCCTGATGCTTATCTGTAGGGTGCTAAGGATACAGGACAGAATGAGCCTCCTAAAGGGAACTTTTAGAATTCTGTTTCTCTTCAGCTCTCAATCAATGGCTTTTGTTTGTGTCTGAAATGCTTGCACTCCCCCAAGAGAATGCTCTCAGTAGAACCTAAGTCTCCCCGAGGTATTTTCATTTCATAGCTATCTATTGATTTTCATTTAAGTGTGTAGATCGTAGTATATACTTTAACTGTGTGCTGCAGCTCAGAAAAATTCTTGCTTGCATGCCATATTCTGTTTCTCATGCATTAATGGTTGTATGTTAATCACAATTATCTGACTTTCAGCATTTGGAATTAGCATGTGCCAACAGAAAATAATAATAATAATAAAAAAAAATTTAAAAAAACCCACAAACAAAAACAAACATTAAAAACAGGAAAGAGCAGGAACTTTTCAGAGGGCAGGAAAGAATGAGCAGAAGAATTACTGTGACTATATGACGCATCAAAAAAGGAAAACAACTAATAAAGCAGTCTTTTAAAAGCAGTAAAAAAACGACAAGAAGAGAAATAGCAATGTGTTGGGGGGGTTAAATACCTCTTTAAAATAATTATATACAAAAGGAACTTCACTGTTTATTCCACCTAAGTACGTCGTTTACAGTCTTAATTTGGACAGAAAATGAGTAAAAGAAATGCTGAAAGAAGTAAGAAAATATCCTTCAAAAAACCTGAAGGATGTCCAAGCAAGCAATAGGGAAGAAAATCTGAAAACCTGCAAATTAAGCCTAGTGACACAGATCACAGGACAGCAATTATTGTTTTAGGGACTATTAGCTATTTGCAAAGTCTTCCTCAAAGCCCTGCGGGGTGGGGATCCTTCCTTGGAGCCATTAAGGTCAATTGACATATCAATGAGAGGGGGAGTTCCAGCAGAAAACCCAAAGGGATTCTCGCACTTTTCCCCAGCGTGGAAGATCTAAGAAATTCGCACTCCAGAAGTCACCTTTACAAGGACGAGCCTGAAGATCTCTTTGAAAAGGAGCTGTCTGTGGAGGAGGCTGTAAAACAAATTGTGGTGGTTTAACCCCAGCTGGCAAGTCAGCATTACACTTTCCCCGGGGGAGCAAACTGCCAGGACCGTATGGTATTTACCCAGGAGAGCTAAAGGAAATTGAGGATGAAATATAGCTGAATTGCTATCTTCCTGAAAACTACCTCTATAAGAAAGATACAGAAGATGGCGACTCTGACAATAACTTTTTGCAATCATTTCAGTTAAGGATTCTGAGCCTGCAGAGCAGTTATTCTCAAAGGAGTACTAAGAAAGTTTGCTGAGGACACTAAATTGTGAGGAGCCATCGAATCCCTCGAAGGCAGGAAGACCCTGACAGGGCTCAGAAAACATTTGGACAATGCCCTCAGAAACATGGTGTGACTCTTGGAGCGTCCTGTGCCAGGAGTTGGATTCAATGATCCTGGTGGGTTCCCTCCAACTCAGCATATTTTTTGATTCTATCATTCTATGGTTTTGATTTCTGGGATGTAACACACAATGTGGAAAAAATAATCCTAACTTATATGCAGGGTCATAAGCTCTGTACTTCTCGCCGCAGCTCAACAAAAAATGTCTTGGATAAGTAACACATAATTCTGTGAAAATGTCAGTTTTATGTTCAATAAAAGTCAAAGGAGCAAGTATAAAACAATTTTTAGGAATTACACTTGTTCTTCATCATATGATCCCTTTTGTGAAACGAAAGTTTTGTGCCAAAAGTATCTTTTATTTCTTTTCATTGGTTTGATAAGCGTATTACATCAATTTCCAGGTTTCTGGCTTTGATGTGTCTTTGGGCCACCATGGCAGCAACAATGCTACCAATAAAATAGGAAATGATTACTACACAAATAGAGCATAAAACAGCATGTCAGCTTATGTCCACTTTTAAAATACCATGTTAAGATTCTGGTTGTCCCTCGTATCTTTCATTCCCAAGAGGGACAGGGCAGAACTAGAAAAAGGTTAAAGGAAGGACAATAGCAGTGATCAGAGATTGAATATCTTCCGTAAGAGCAGCAACAAAATTGTTTAGGATTGTTCAGTCCAGGAAAGACAACTTAATTTTGTAGTCATCGTGACCTGGACAAGAGAGTCAATAATTTTTTTTTTTTTCTGCTACAAAAGCAAGTGAGAGTTCAAATGATATTTTTGAGATGTAGGTTGAAAACTAACAAAATTATTTATACTATGGAACTCTTTCCCACAGGATATTTTGATATTAAAATTGTGCAGCTGCTCAGAAAAATAATTAACAGAAGAAAAATTCACCAGATAAGACACAAATAAAGATAATATCTCTCCTTCAGGAATTTGCTGAACCACTAACCACTGGAGATTGAAAAAGCATTGTGGAGAAATGTTGGCATATTCTGGCTTTGTTTTCACACTATTACCAAGATACCTGTATTTGGTCAGTGACAGAGAGGTGTTACACTTCTGGGTGGACTTTGGATCTTATTCTGTGAGCTGTAGTTACAGTCCCTCATTTGCATGGGACTGTAACTACAAAATTATAAGGGCTATCAAGGTTAATTTCTGAAGTCTCTTCTGTCCATTTATGTGTGAAGACTCTCAGTCAGGATCTACCTTATGTTTGCCTTAGCCTTAAATGGCTAGGTTTTAGGTATGAAGGGAGTGGCATGGCTACTGCTAATATTTGGTCTTCCAAGAATGCAAACTACTTCATCAGATCTTGAGGAAATGGGAAAAAAAAAAAAAAAGGTGTTGGTCTGTGATGAATTACTGATTCATAGTAACCGCACACAACAATGTGCCTCTGAGGAAGTTGTGTGTGAAATTCTGTGTAATCAGGATAGTGTAAAAATAAAATATTCCAAAATATCCTAGAGGAATCATTTGAATGAGGGTGAAAAATAAAAAGAAGTGAAAATTTTTAAAGGTTTTCTGTAGCTGATTAGTTTTTCAACATACAGCAAAATTAGGTCTACTTTAATGCTTAGTAACTGTAAATATTACACAGTTATGAATTTCAATAGAAAACTGATTTATCTGTGCAAATCTGTTGCCAAATTAAACTTTTTGAGAAGTCTTTCTTTTTCAGAAAGCAAATCTCATACCTTCAGTATGACCATTTTCCACAGTTTCTGATGAAGGTAGTAGGAATAAAATGCTCCTTTACAGTTCGTGCTTTGCTGATAGTGTTTCACTTTCGTGAAAACCCTTGCTTTTTGAGGTTAAAAGTAATACAAGCTATTATCTTTTGCAGGTTGCTGAAGACTTTAGAGGAATTGACTGACTGCTTTCTTCATTTTTTAAATCAACATTCAAACAAACAAAAAGCCTAACGTGAATGGAAACTTTGCTAGCAGACCCAAATTCCTATGAATTGGGAATGTTGGAGTCTAATCTCACTTTTTTCTTTGGAGACAATAAATCTTTTTAAAAACCCTGTTGCATTGACCAATGGGCAAGGTCCTACACATGCAATTTAAAATCATGACATTTTAGGCAGAATGAATAGAATAGCTGGGCAGGAAGCAAAAAGACAAGCTTTCTTTCTCCAGTCTTGGGCCAAGCTCAGGCCAATCTCTCACTGACCTGTTCCTTTCTTTTTATTTATCTGCCAGCTTGTATTTATGCCAGCAGATGTATTATACCAGCAATGTAACTCCTTCTCTTCACTTTGAAATTTCCTGATAACTATCAGGATGAAGTAGCTCTAAATTAATATAATAATCAATACAATTGACTGGACCTCACAGGTTCAGAGATATTTTACTTAACTGTGGGACAATAGCCAGTTCCATGACTTCATTAGCCATTGTAACATCAATATTGGAAAGTTTTGAATCTTTCATTGTAGTTTAGGCATCCCTGGTGGCAGTAAACATCAGTAACATTTATGGGGAAATGGGGAGAAAATTTTCTGGCAACAAGATAATAGAGAACATCCTGCTACTGACCAAAGTGTATGAGCCCTCGCCAATCTAACAGTCGTTCTCTGTTAGTATGATTGGATTATTTCATGGGATTATTTCCCAGATGGGCATTAATGTGTTTGTGGGGCACATTCAGTTAAAGGGTCAATGTTTATTAAAGCTGTAGATATTGCATTTGCTTCTAGCATGTAAACCAAAAGAGCAGACAGCTCTCTGTTTTGCCTTTCATATAGTAGGCTGCATTATAAAACACTCCTGGATGATTTTGTCAACTGTTTTTGTCAAGAGCTTTAAAGGAGAATATATTATAGGCTTCTTATATGAAATGAAATGCAGTAGTATTTTTCCATAAAGCTAAGGTTTTCAAAGATTATGATTTATACTGTAGCCAGGGAAACTCCATGTTTTATCGAAGACCTCTATCTCGGTTTATGGATTTGTTGCACCTATCTCCCTCCCGAGCTCTCTGCTTCTGCTGCTTAATTTGGGGGAGAAATCTTCAGTTAAATAAATATAACATAGGTCTATTATTTTTAAATAGATGATGCTGTACATATCCATTCTTGCATAAAAGCAAGATTCTGACCATATTGTGATTGAATCATACCTTTAAATGTGATCAATATTAGTAATTCTCATTTGCAACTGCCTCTCCCTGCAATATCAATGGTATCTGTCTTCAGGAACATATGAAATTATTTTTTCTTAACCTATTTTTTCTTATCAAATTTTATTCTGTGCTTTAACTTATATATTCTAGGATTATTTCAGTTCCATGGTAAATGAAATTGTGGTTCTTATATATAATATACTATGTATTATAGATTAACAATTGATATAAAGAAATCTTTTATTAGTAGTTTTAATAAAATTAAGAAGTAAAATACAGTGGCCCCAGGCATTAAAATGCTATTTTCAGTGCTCCAATACACTATTCTATCACATAAAATAAGTATTCAAGTTTTGCTTCCTTTATTCTTCCTTTAGAAGAAAGTCTCAGAACTACATTCCCAGGTTGAGTCCAGAAGAAATCGCAGACCTGAAAAATGAAGTCAGAAAGACCTCTTGTTTTTCAAAGTAACCTTTTGACCATATGTCATTAAGAAGCTGGATCTCTTCTAAGAGCTCTTCCAATTATACTGGCTTAGTGCTATTTCAGGAGCTTATCACGTCCAATCACCCCAAAACAATCCTAATCAGGCTTTAGGCTAAAATGCTGCATCGAAGGAAGAGCTGAAGAGCAAGTAAGGTGTTGCATGTGCTTCAGCTGTGGATCTTGTAAAATTAATACATTCCCAACTTCTGGAGTTAAAATAGAAGTGTCATTTAAAATCAAGGTAATCCTTTTGTTCCCAGGGACGTAAACAGGTTGGGTCTGCAAGTAAGTCTTAGATTTAGCTGTGAGGCACAATTGAGGTGTTGGATCTTTAAGTTAAGCCTGGATGGAAAAAAGCAGGGATAATGCTTTGCATTAGACATTTATTTAAGAAGTGTCCTTCAGAGCTGCTCATATTGTCCATCCTGGGAGTGTAAGACTTCCTTAGGACTTCTGATCCAGCCCTTCACACTTTGAGATCTGTGGGCTTAACGACTCAAACTCCGATTTGTATCCTCTTGTCCCGTTCGGTGCTGCTCCAGGGTTCTGCAAACAGCTCTGCTGTACTCCAGACCCAACTGATACAATAGACTCTGGCCTGAAGCACTTGTATGGCTGCATTATGGCAAGATTAATAATAAGGCTTCCATGATATTGATTTTAAATTTTTTTATTTGGTTGGGTAACAGATTTTCAGAGCAGAATGCTTAACTGATTTGAATTGGTATTTTAGGGCCTGATGTTCTCACGTTTCATGCACAGAGTCACCATGACATGTAAACTATCAAGCTCAGATTGAGTTTACTCACAGTAAATAAAGCAAATATTTTATTTGGTAGTACCTTGTTTTGCATGACTTCCATTTCTAGAGTATTGTGGTTGGGCCCACAAGAGCAAGCTGTGCAGCTGATACAATTAGAAAGACTATGGGAGGATTTCTTTTTTTTCTTTTTAAATTCAAATGACCACAATGTTATCTAGCCTATGAATTTAGATGCCTGTTTGTGGGTTGCCATGCGAAAGCAGTACATTGAACCAGCACCACTGATTTAGAAGAGAAGGCTGCCTGCTTATGTTTCCCTTGCCCTGGCTGCTATACCAGGCCAAGAGCAGCCTGCGGAGGTTTAGGGAAGTGGTTTGCTTCCTAAAAATTGTTGGAAACACACAGAGGTGAGTCACTTGTGATGTGCAAGTTTGAGAGGCAGAGACAAGGAGCACAAGTGGAGATTGAAGATCTATTCAAGAAGAACAGGGAGCAGCAGCAAGGGGAAGCAGTAGCACAGTAAGTCTCTGACTGCGAGTCCTGAGGGACTGGGGGTGAGGCTGAAGAAAAGGGAAATGTGTTTATAAATCATCTGTTTCTGATCTGTTTCACAATGCTCATTTGGAAGTCAGTTGATCCACTTTGATTTGGATTGTTTTTGTTGGTCCACACTTAAAATGTGACCCATTTCAGATTCCTCTCAGACCATTGGTAATAACACTTTCTCCTGAAGTGTGATTAGCAAGTCTGTACCAATGAGATTAGTGTTGTCTAATAAAACTGATAACTTAATGCCTACCCTATGTTCCCATCTGACATCTCAGCTGGCAAGCCGTTCCTCTCTCTAGCCATCACTCCTAGGATTAATTAACAGCAGATTAACTCTCAGGAAAGCCCTTGTATCCTATGGATCAGGTGGCAGCCATGCTGCCTGCAGGAAGGTCTGGGAGCAGATATTTTCTGCTGATGGAGGGTTAGGCCTTCGCAACTGTGCAAGTTGTCAGCAGTAGTAGCACCAGAGATGCAAGCCACAGATGGCAACAGGGGGATGCAGCTGTCTGCAGGAGGCTTAATATCCCTGAAGCAGCTGCACTGGGAATTTGCTAGATGTAGCATGGCTTATGTATGCTGAGTGCTCTCCTTTAATCCTTCTGCCTTCACCCCATCTTTGTTCATTACATTATTAATGTAAATTATTATCATTGCTAAAGTGCTAACAATATGGTCACCTGTTGACTTAGCTCTACATCCCTTGTTCTCTGGGCTCCTGGCCTAAGGTAGGCTACACTCAGCATTCATTGCTAATTATTACTTTTCTTGTCTTGTTTTGTTTTGTTTTTGGTTTTTTTCCACCCTGAGTAGGAACATTTTTATGGCTATCAAGAGTAGGAACAGTAAATAGCATTGTAGATGGTAGCCCATGACACAAGGACATTAATTATTGAACACAGTTCCTTTTGTATCTATGACTGAAGCCAGAACATCAGGGTAAAAGATAACCTTGATGAAATCCTTAAATTTTAGCTATGATATAAATTATGTTCAATTTTGCACACAGTGAAATTAAGATTAACCTTATATCTTTCAGTTTGTTACTCTAAATTTAATTCAATAAATCCTTGGTTTCTTGCAATTCTTTGGGCAATCATTAGCACTTTATCTTAACATAGAGACCATATAGTAAATCTTCTTTTAATGTAGAGCAAAAACTTTACTTTGAAGCATGCGTGCAGAGTTTGGATCAGTAGTCATGTTGCATCCAAAGGCAGCCTGATCTCCTGCTGACCTATTACACAGTCTCTGGAGGGAACTGGATCTTGCTTCAACACATTGCTGATTTTGGGAAAACTGTCTAAATAGGTCCCATTGTGAGCATGAAGGAGCTCACAAGGATACTTTATTTTATATGCTGGTACAATTTGCCATTTTACATGTTGAGTCACTTGAAGAGCAACAGGGGAAAAGTACTATGACATCTCAGTGTTAGCTTTCCCAACTCACACCTCACTGGAGTTTGCTACCAGACACATAAATCAATCTAAGCCATTTCCAGACAGGGACTTCTGTGGGATAGTAGCTTTGTTTCTGGCCCAAAGTGCAAAAGAGCCGAGCCCCTGTGGTGGTCATTGTGAAACATTTTTTACCCATTTTAAGACCTTTTTTTGCACTGGTTTTGGGGCAGCAAGGCAATAACTGCCTAGAAGTAGTGCATACCTCGAATCATTGCTGTAGAAGAGGTCAAGAAGAGGAATAGAAAAAGACACACAGAGAACAAGAAAAGAATTTGTTTATAATACCATTTATTTAACATGTTTTCAAATTCCTTTGGGTAACAGAAAACATTAAACATAGAGGTAATTCCACACAAATGAGAATGATTTTATTTTAAATGTTTTGAATTCATAAGCGGTTTGAGGAAGTGAAAGAAAGGAAAACTCTTCACACACAGAATATATTGAATTATATTAACTGGAATAGTTCGAATTACTGCTTGCACAAAACTGTAGAAAATGTTTATAGATGATATTAAATCATACATTAAATGAATTCATCAACTTTGCCTTCCCCTTCTCTCCCACTGAGCTTTTTAATTTCTGTGATGTTTCTTTTCCTTTTACTTCTTCTCATTTTGCCAGTTTTCAGTTTTCTTCTTCCAGTCCCTCACCCCATTTTCCTGTCTTCTCCCCTTTTGCTTTTTGTGTGGCATTTACTCTGCCTTTAATTTCTCTTCCATGTGCTGCATCCCTCTATATATAATTATTTAGCTATTTAATTTTATATTTCTATCTTTAAAGAAACAAAAATGAGAAAGGCAGCTTTCCGTTAAATATTTATGCTGCATAATGGGCTGCTTGCTGTGCTCTATACCTCCATGTTATCCTGGCATGAACTGACAAAGGAGATAAAATGAAGGATGAATAAGAGAAAAAAAAAAAAAGAAATGTTGACTGACAGTATCACCACGAAGGCATGGTATAATAACAAGGATTAACCTAGCGATGCCTTGGGATTCCCTCTTAGATTCATCTCTGCTCTGAGAATTCATTTCAAAACTGTAAAATTAAGATCTTGGAACTCCCACTCCTCTAAGAGGCAGTGTGAAGATGAATGTGTTAAACATCTAAGGGGTGACCACATAAAGGTAATCATGGTGAGGAAGAATGAAGAATAGTGAACTTCAGTGGGTCAACAGCTTGACAAATACTTAAGCTGCGAACAAAAATATTTAGGTGGATTTTTGCAGCTAAACAACACAACAAATTTTCCAACATTATATATCCCATATGAACCTTGGGACAACTAAATCTCAGAATACTATAAAAAAATTTTTGAGATATATTTCTTTTTCTACTTCATTTTAGAATACGAATATTTTCTAAGACCAATATATCATCCAGGTAATTATTAATAATGCAGAAGAACTGGATTAATGATTTCTAGAAATCAGCTATCAGTTTTTAAAATATAGTAATTCTGAACAAAATTCTGAAAATTGTAATGATTTAATGAAGCATTTGCAGGACATCTTATTTGTTCCATTTTTATACAATCACTTTTTCAGAGTAATCAGTTACTGTGACATGCATTTTGTACATGTGGTTCAGAATTCACAAAAAAATAAAGAGAGCAATCAAGGATGAAGAGTCAATGAAATAGTGTTAGCATCAAGAACTTTTTTCAAAACTCTTCTGACATCTCTATGACATTTTAGTAGCATTGGCAGGAAAATATTTATCTCACTGCTGGAAAAAGAGAAGAGATGGAATAATGTGGAAAAGAAACTACAGTAAGGAAGAGAAGTGATGACCAAACTTTGGTGTAAAAGTAAATTGAGTATTGTTAATGGACTACATTGTTCCACTAAGCAAATTATTTTTCTCTCACTGAGTAGCAGAGTGAAGTTTTCAGTTTAATTTCAGATTTAAGTTTTGAAAAGCCTTCATAAATAAACACTTGAAGTTCCTAAGGTAATTTAGCTGAGCCCATATTTTAATTTTAGGGTAATCTGATTGAGTTAAATCTGCACTATAACTGTCAGAAGTAGGAATACAGTGTTCGGTGTTCCCTATAAAATGGGAGAAGCATTTTGGGTGATGCCTGTGTTGTTGTTGCTGAAAGAAAACTGGTTCCTTTGCTCATACTTCTACTGGAAGAAGAAATGAAGCAAGAGTGTTTGAAAATGCTTTATTTCAACACATAATTTTATTCCATAGTATTTTCCTCATGTTCACTACTGTCAGTTTTTGCTTTCAGAATTAATTTTGATAAAGCACTTATTTTCCTCATGTTCACTACTGTCAGTTTTTGCTTTCAGAATTAATTTTGATAAAGCATTGTCATATTATAATGAACAATCCAGGAGTGGTCAAAATAATACATTAATATTTAGCCAGTCTTTTACTTTCCTAGGTTCAGTGATTCTAATGATTGGTAGTATAAATTTAGTGACAAAAATTCCAAGTAGTCATTACTTAGATGAATGCAGATCCTCTTGTTCATAATTTATGATAAAATCACCTTTCTAGATTCTCTAAACATATTCTATAGATTTTATTTTAATGTCTAATACAGAAAGTTGCAAAAGTTTTACATATCCTATTTTGCCATTGGAAAATGTTCAGAAATAAGTTTGTATCTAAAAATATGCAACTGTGTGTTTTAGGAAATGAAATCCTGTGAGTTGTCCTTACATCATGAATATTTGTCTTTATCAAGTGCTGAGCACCACATTCAGGCTTGGTCTGTAGGGTGTGAATATGCCTTTCCACGTTGGGAGGTTCACTTAATCTTGAGCCCAGAAGACAGTTTCTCATCAAGATGTCTGGGCATGGCTTTAAAGCAAAGCTCATACACCTTCTGTGTCCCACAACACTGGCACACTTAAAAATTGCTGAGTGTTAGCCACAGAAAATCTTGGACTGTGTTTTCCCTCTTAATCTAGTGTTTTTTGTAAGTGACTTCTTGAGGCCTGGCACTTGGGCAACTTTCCCTTTGTGCATTTACAGCTGTATTGACTTGTTAATCATAGCCCTTGCTGTTTCCCTGATGTTAACAGAATTTACAGAAATTGTTAAATAACGACAATAATAGGACATATTCTATAAAGCAGGAAACATTTATCCTTATAGGAAAGATCTTACATAAAATGGAGCATGTTTAAGTGGGAAAGTACTGTCTTTGTCTTGAAAGGACTGGGCATAGATTTCTTGAAAAGACTAAGAGAAGAAAGTACAACTAAAGCCAATTTTGAATCACAGCAATGAGCTAGGGAATTCCTAAAACTGCTACAAAATAAATTGCTTATCTTGGTTTCCCCAACAGCAAATGCACTGAGGCAATCCCAAGATTTTCCAAAGAGTTAGAGAAAAAACATAAAATAAAAGTAGGAGATGGGAAAAGAGTTGTGGGGTTTTTGGAGAATTTCTATGTAAAGTAACTGAAAGAAATTTTACAAAACTCTTTGGACAACCTCCCTTTGTCCTTGGAGACTTAAACAGGATAAACAAAACAAATACTGTTCCTACATGTTTGTTTATCTTTGAAACTTCTTTGCACAAAAAGTAATGAAATCCTTTGATTAATATCATCCAAGCAATAATTTCTTTCTGGCTATGTCACAGCAGTAATAATAAACTTTCAAGTCTTTCAAGGAGCAGTGTATTTTTGGCATTTTATATAAGAGAAAAAAATCTTCTATTTGTTCCAGCACAATTTTTAATATTATTGAAATTGTTGTGGATTTCAGTGCAGAATTTGACCCACTGCAGGAAGAAATAATAAAATTCTGAGATACTCATCATTTTCAGTTTTCTTGATAGTGTTGTAGTAATGCAATTAATCTGCTTTAATAAACTTTTCATCACTATTACATATGACAGGCGTACACTAGCAGACAAGGAAGGAACAAGGTGGCATCAAGGCTTTCCAGAACTCCCCTCTTTAGTTTAGTTGCATGTTTTTTATCATTCAGCAAATCAGGCTTGAGAGGCAACTGTTCTCATGCAGGACAGAAGCATTAATGCAATTATAGCAAAAATAGCTCAGTTAAGCAGATACTGCTGGGCTCTTTGTCACCCAGTCTTAGGCTGTTATTCAAAGACTTTTCCATATGACGCCGTACAAGGTTGTGTGAAATTGTTCATAACAAAAATGCACACTTCCTTCTTTGAAATAATTACTTTAATTATGTATTATAACAGAGATTTAGTACGATAGGATAATATGTATTCATTAGAGCACTCTGATTAGACTGCTTCTTGTCATAATGTTTTATCACTAATGTGAAATACACCACAATGCTGATCTTTTTATTAAACCAATATCTTTTAAAGCTAAAGATTCTACCAAATTGTACAGGAAGTGTGTCTGTTTATTGCACTTGATTTACTCCACTGAGCTTTTAACAGAATCAGATAAAATACACAGATCAAAGAAATTTCCTGCCCAAGAGGGAAAGTGAACTGCATGTTAATATTTTCATGCTACCAGCGAGATTTCTAGTAACCCAACCAATAGAGTAGCTGCATTGCAGAGACATGAATCTTAGGAGTTAGACTTGCAGAAAAGCTGCAGTAACTGGCTATAGCTTATTTCAGAAAAAAAATCTCTTTTTCATGGCTTTGAACTCTTAGAATGCCCCTTTTACTCTGACTGTATTCCTATTTGAAGTCATGATAAAAGCAGGCTTTCAAAGCTGTTCTAAACTAACCTCTCTTTTTGCCTATTCATTTAAAAAAACAAGTAGTAGAATTTGTCTTACAAAAAAAACAAAATTCACTGATATGTTCTGTTCACATGTTGAATTGCAGTCTGCCAATGAGGTGAAATAATATTTCATCCATTTTCAATAACAGATCTAATAATAGAATTCTATCATTCTGTGATCTCTTCACTTCCATGCTGTAAGCTAGTTTTGATAGCTTTGAGACTAAGCTGTATCTAACCCTATGAAGAATTCTGGTTAAATTGCAGTAGTAATTTCAGGATGTTCATGCCATGTATAACTAAACCCATGTAGGATTACTTACAATTATTTTCATGTTAAACCACTTCCAATACCTTTCTTTTCAATGTTTTAAAGAGGCCTAATTTTGTACTTTTTTGCTATGAGTGTTATTTTCCAGTTTACTTAGAGATACATAATTTTCCAGTTCAAGGCTTGAATCTGCAAACATTTAAGCATATGCTAAATTCTACCTAGTGACAAAATCTCATATATACTAACTAACAGGCTAAAAGCATTTATAAGATTTGTTCCTTATTTGTCTTTCAGGAAATCATTTACACTCCTTCAAATACTTCAAGTAGCCCTTTTATTGAGCAAACTATGCCTGCAAGGCTACAAAGGAAGCCCAAAATAAAAACAGAGATATCTGCACATTTCTCTAAGAAGGACAGTTTTTTCCATTTAAGTTTTAAATGGAAGAGAGAAGGAAGAAGAAAAGTCATAGCAGCACCTGTTACACTGCCTGACAAACCCATCAACAGGGCAAAATGCGGTGTGAACATGGCCATCAACAGAGTTAACAAGAGAAATGAACCTCTTACAGTCAGAGCAAGTAGTGGAGATCTATAATTGGAATGGTTGTCTTTAGAAATACAAGAATACACAATTTCTGTGGCTGCAAAAAAGGGCAAAGGGTAAGAAAGAAGAGCCTTGGTTAAGAGACATAAATTCACTAGGGTTTCAAGAAATGATGGCAGGTTGTCTGTAATAACTTCCTTTGTCTTTTCACCCCAGGTCAAGAAAGCAGTAAGTGCAAAGGTTGTTTTCAATATACAGGCAAAAAAGTGAGTCCAATTTAGCATACACCTAAATTCCCCTGGGTTTTTCATATTGCCTTCAAGTGTGGGAAGAAATATTTGTGAAGTGTAACTGAATATGATCACCCCTACCGAGACCAAGTAATCCTCAAACTCAAGGGAGAGTCTGAATTTTGCCCAGGACCATTGATGCATTTGTGTGAGACAGTAAGTTATCACTACAAAGATGATAGCAAAATGAACCAAAGAGCAAAGCTGGCTGAGTTTGGAAACAATTTTGAGAGTTCTGATAAATATACAAGGCAACAGAGTAACAAATGCGATTACAGACCAAGTTTTCTCAGTCATGGGTATGTATGGAAAACTGTGAGACAGCAAGTTCCCACTAACAACCAGATACAAAATACATGTCATGATCAGTTCCACCACTTGGGTCACATTGACAACTGTGCCACCTAGACGTGGAGACAGCTTCTTGCAGCAGGCATTTGCAATATCTTCATACGTGTCTCTCACTCTTACCAGTTGTCCTTTTTCATTTTCTTCATACAAGCAAGCAATTAGAATTTTGCCTGTGTAACAGCACAATGCTGCAGCCAAGACAATAAGAAGTAGACCGCTGTATCCACTGTGGAGGAGAGCATAAGGCAATCCTAGGACAAATACTCCCTGAAGAGGAAAAAAAGAGAGAAAAGATAGCACAAAATCCCTCAGGCCAAATGTTTATGAGAAGTTGCACCCCCAAACCTGTCCTCCAGTGAACATTGCTCTCATTGCACCTGCATGGTGTAAGTACTGCTCCATTCTGCTAAGTAAGGAACAACCATGAGAAATGTGTTTATTTATGATAAATGAAATTTCTGGCAAAAGTAACTACTTCTATCAACACACATGTAATGATAAGCTGGGAAAATGAGGATGTGACTGAATGATAGAGTCAGCTTTCTAGTTAATATTTAACACTGATGTGATTAGAAGCACATTTTAGAAGGTTCGTAGTTAGTTATTCAGTCAACATGCATATTAATGAAACAGGTTCAGTATCAGTAAAATTAAGCGTCTCTAGCATTATCTGCACAAGTTTCACTCCAATTAAAAATAGCAGTGTAGACAGATTCACTCATGACAATTCTCTTCAGTCTAAAAATTTTTAACAGACCTCTGGAGAGAAAATGGCATTAGAGTGCATCAGACTAATTTTGTGCTTCCTCCACAGCTTCTGTCCTCCTCATGTGGCCTTTGCTCTTGCTAAGTCTTTGTCTTTTTCCTTCTTTATTCTCTGTATTCAGGGACAAATTACACTTCTATGTGGTTTCGTTTCCATCAGCACAAAATCAACAAAACCCTTGAAGAGTAGTTATTAATAAAAACATCCAATTTAAGAAAGATGCTTTTGTGACATTTCTCTTTTTATGTTACAAACATAAAAAATTAGGAATTGAGCATGAGTCAGACTGGTCAGTCATTTTTATTCATGACAACTGAAGAAAGGTAAGGAGGAAACAAAACACAGTTACACAGAAATACAAGTAGTTCTGCAGAAATTTTTACTTCAATTTCTTACTGCACCCATGACATGATGAAATCTTAGGGATTTGCTCATGTTTTTTATTCTGGCCTGACAGAAGGAGTTGATTCGGACCACAGACCTAGATTCTATTTCTGACCAAACCTGAACAACCCTATTTGCTTTGCAAAACCCATGAACCCCTGACAGGAACCTGTCCCCACAGAAGGGGTGACCCACTCTTCTCTCACTTCCTGAGTGAGTAGTGCTGCTGGCCTTCAGGAGCCAAAGCAGAAGAGATGAGTTTAATGATATAAACCTTAATCTTAGACTTTACCATCCACAATCATCATCACAAGACCATGTGAGGAATCAGAGTTTCAGGCATGCTTCTGCCTTTGGTGTTTTCCATCAATTCCCTCAGGTTTTATGCCTATCAGACAGTTTCTGTGAATACAGTCTAGCCCATCTCTGGTGGAGCTCATGAAGAAGGCAGGTCCCTGTCTCAGCTTTGTAGGGCCTATACCTAGCATCCCACTTCCAAGTGATTCAAGACTCCCAAGCCTGATCCATGAGGAGGGCTCTGAAGAAAGGCATTTTTTAAAGCACTACATAATCATTAATATATAAAAAATATATATAAAAATATTATTTTCCTCTTTTAGACACAAAATTTCTTTTTGGGCAGATTGTGGGGTGAGCATCAATCATGAAAGAAAGAAGTCCTTAAATTAGAGCAGTGTTTTTTTCTCTAAGCCAATGAGACAGAGTAATGAGACAGAGTATGCCAATGAAAGAGCAGCATTGCCTAATTCACCAGACTTTGCTCTAGAAGCAGGTATATTCAGCATCCAATTGAATTAGAGCTGGAAGAATTAATGTACTAATTCATTTCAGTTAGAAATGTCTATGACTTTTTGTGCTGAAACGCAAGTACCTCAGTTATTATTACTGAAATAATAATAAAGTCATTTACCCGATACATTTTTTGGTTGTTTTCCATGACTTAATTTACAGGATTGGTTTTTTTATAAGTCACAGATGCCATTCCATTTAGGAGCTGGCATGTTCAACTACACAGCTTGCGGTACTTAGTCACCCAAATCTCTCCTCTCAATGTCTCCATTCTAATGCAGGTCTCATCACTCAAATACCTTGCAGTGTAATTAGCTTTTCTTTTGTACATGAACTTCACACAACTGTTCAAAATTCTACTATTTTTTGCCATCAGGCAGTCTATTTTCTTTAAAGATTAGATATCTGGCTGCATCCATGCTGCAGATAGCACATATGTAACAGCAGCTTTTGATATGATGCCATATTTAATCACAGCTTTCACTGACTGAGAAGTTAGATAGCAGCTTAAAGAACTGAATTTGGTTTCTTTCCTATGGAAACAATCATTGGAAAACTTTTTCACAATAGATTGAGTTTAAAAGCATCACAAATAAACCAAGTCTATGAAAAAAATCAAGAAGATGAAGCCACAGAGTCATCTTCCATATTAACATAAGAACAATGATATTTTCTCAGTTCCTTGCAGTTTCTACCAAGCTTATCTCATTTGTTCCATACTGTATAATTAAGCTGCAGGTAAGTGTCAGCACAGGCCTTACCCACACTGCCACTACCCTGCTTAATTCAGTCTGTTAAGGACAACCAGCCCCAGTCTAAACCAAAGCAGATGACTCTGAGAGATGTCACCACAGCCTTTTACAGTCCTCCCCAAAGGTGCCTGCTTTTCCATGCTTAATTGTTAGTTAAATCAGAGCATAACATCATTCTGACTTCTAACATTCTGACTTCTTGCTGCTGTTCATAATAAATCATTTAATTCAGTACCTAACACAATGCACCAGATGATAGAGGTGGGGTTTTTTGTGTTGATTTTTTTTCCCATTTTGTGAGTTATTAAACAAACCCATTTTTGCCTAATTTTTTTTCTTAAAATTATGTTAATTAAAATTACTATCCCAAAATTTAGAGTTTAGAATTTCTAAATTAAATATTTCTACGGAAACTCTTAGTTTTTATTTCAGCTGATGTCTTTGACACCTTTTCCCCAGAGTTTGTAAACTTCAGCTCTCAATTACTAACGAAAATAAACATTGTGGACATAACTGGTTTTGCAGCTTTTTGGAAAGCATGGTTAGTAAAGAGAAATGAGAAAACACTGAACATGCCAATACAGTAACTATGTCTGTAGTGAAAGGACAGTGCTTTTTCTGCCTTTCCAGGAACTTTTTTTTCCTATTTAAAATGAAAAATAGAAATAACAAAATTATTCAAAATAACTAAAAATATTATTATTGATAGTCACAAGAACTCAAAGAACAAATGTAACTTTTCTAGACTTCAAAACTAATTTTGTGTCTGCTCTCCTGTTCCTACCTTTTCAAAGCAATACTTTTTATTAGGACAATTCCTTGAACATTATCAAGTTTAAATAGTTTAGCTTAAAAAACCAGGTAAATAAATAATTTTACTGTCAATATAATACAACAGGTACAGGCATCAGTCTGTATTCTCTAGTTTGCAGCTATTCAGCAACTTTAGAGCATTGCTAAAAGTGACTTTCATGTGGAAAATTCCTCCCCCACAAAGAAATCCTTCATGGATGTTGATGAAGGTGCCTTTTGTGCCCCTTTCATGAGAAATGAGTGCACAGAGACTGCAGATAGAGCACAGCAATATTTCGCTGATTCCTTGCTAGTAGAAAAGGGACTCAGGTAATTTTTGCATTGTTTGTCATTGCACATTTTGTCGAGCCTGGCCCCAACACTCACATTTATTGAATCTTCTGATCCTGTGTTCTCATGTCCAAATCATGGCAGAGAGGGCCTTAGCTGAGAGACATCAGTTAAAAGTGAGCAGCAAGAGGAACTGTTCCCTAAATTGCCTCATAACTCTTAGTTTCAGCATTCCACCTGGGAAGTGTTCTAGTCTGAGTGGTTTTATTTCCAGCTGTTCTAGAGCAAACTAGTCAAATATGTTAGTTCTAAATATGCTCTTTTAAGGTGATCTGTCTATGGAATAGAGTATCATGGGGAAAAGGAGTCACACATCTGGGGACAGAGGAGATGGAGTTTTTGAAACAATCCTCTGCCATGGAGCATCTTGAGTGGTTGTATTATTTACCATCACTCCACCCACCCTGGGTGGGAAGGGAGCCCAAACTTGCCCAGCAGAGAGTGTCTGCCCTTGTGTCCCATGACGAGTTTGCAAGACTTGGGTATTTTCACCCCAAACTGAGGATGGAAGTGCACTGTTCTTTGTCAATCATTGTGGAGCCTGGGTGGAGGTCATACACCCAGAGCACACTTAGCTGTAGGCAGCTGGGCCAGTGCAGGAGAAAGGTCTGAGAAGAACTCGGCTGGTGACCAGCCTTTGAAGAAATAGCAAAGAGAAAAGAGAAGAGAAGAGAAGAGAAGAGAAGAGAAGAGAAGAGAAGAGAAGAGAAGAGAAGAGAAGAGAAGA
>JANRGV010000062.1:58956808-58988620 GCA_024734035.1 Alethe castanea | reverse complement strand
AGAGAAGAGAAGAGAAGAGAAGAGAAGAGAAGAGAAGAGAAGAGAAGAGAAGAGAAGAGAAGAGAAGAGAAGAGAAGTTTGCCAAATTTGCTCTGAT
This sequence comes from Alethe castanea, assembly GCA_024734035.1. NCBI lineage: Eukaryota > Metazoa > Chordata > Aves > Passeriformes > Muscicapidae > Alethe > Alethe castanea. Next base: position 58,988,523 of record JANRGV010000062.1, on the reverse strand, counting down.
TGCCTTTTTCACCATCTGTAGTTACTCCACTGGAATGGTTCATTTGAGTCTGACTATTTTCCCCAACTATGCATTTGATTCCTCACAGGAATATGAGTTAGACATAGAAACTATACCAGAAAGTGTCCTACCTGAATCTGCTTAGAAGAGCAGGAAGATAAATTCAAGATCCCTGCTTCTCAGCACAATTCCACAAATATTTAATTATGTTGTTTAACATTTGTTGCTATTTGAAAAAAAATAATTTTCCCAAACAGATGCAAGCCTTGGTTGCTGTGGTATTTATACAGAGAAAGAACTTTATTAGTAATAAATTTAAAAAACATAGCAAATCCCTAAATCTCATGCCATGACAAGAAAGTTACTTGCTTGCTGACCTCCATGGTCTTCCTTTCTCAGCCATCACCATGATCATCAGTGATTTTGTATCTTCTTCCAAACCACTGCTGACTACATTGAATAATACTGGACCAGATGCTGGTTATTCCACTAGGTAACCTCCTAAACACTAGTAGAAACTCATTCTCAATTAGAATTCTCAAGTAGAAACTCATTGACAATTGACAGTTACTTTTTCAGAACCTGTCACTTAGGCACCTGTTAATCCATTTAAAATGTACTCTGTGGTTGCACTAATTTTTAAATCAGCATGTTGTGTATTAATGTGTCAAAATTCTTTTTAAAAGTGTAAATATATTATTTATCTTTTACTGCCTTAATTACAATGTCATAAAAGAATTATTCGAAGTGTGTTTAATAAGGACTGTAAGAACTCTTTCTCCAGAAACACAATGATTGACACTAATTATATTTTTTAGCTTTTTATTCTCTATCAATTAAAACCTGTAGTAACAATTACATTCTTTTTCTCAGCCTTGTTGCCAGGTTTCACTAGTTGGGATTTCTAAGGTTTTTAAAATATTGGGATGATATCCACAATCTCCTGAAACTTACAAATGTAGTAGCAATTGAATATTACCTGGTCAGATGCATCTTTTGTTGTGTCTACCAAGTGAAAACTCACTGGGCATTCTGCCTTCAAAATTCTATTGAGATTCATTTTAACATCCATTTTAAATGTGGTTGTCTCATAGTTAAATGTCCAAGTCTAACATTGGAAAATCAGGGACATCAATTTAAAATTCACACCTATCATAACATAGTTAACATAATTAGCAGAGCTGAGATGAATTTCCTTTCAGAGATGTCCATGCTGAGAATGAAGAGTTCACACACTGTAGAAACTCTGAGACTTAACTTTTCAATGTCTTATGCAAAATAGCATCATGCCTATCCTGAAAAACTACAAAATACCACCCTCTTCTCCTCTGCTATGAGCGTGTCCCCCTGGCTCTCTCCAGGAACTACTTATGAACAGTAGTTACTTATGAACAATAGCTGCATCTATTTTTCAGAATTAAGAAGAGCCTTAGAACCTTCCTCTACTAATGTAGGAAATCAGTGTTGGAAAGTTCAGTGAGAGATCTCAGAGAAGATGGTGGTGATCTTCCATTAGAAAATCTCTAAGTTAATTTTTCCCATTCTTACATCCACATATTCTGGCGTCTGTGTCTAAGTGACTTGGCCAGGACCAATTGTGCATACCAAAAGGGACAAGGGATGCCATCAATCCAGTGCTCATTATGTCTCTGGTGCTCATCTTGGATAATGGTGACAAACAGATTTTCAATTTACCTTCTACACTCTTCTGGAACAGAAGCAATTTTAGATATTTTGCATCATTATTTTGTCCCATCCCTCATAAATATTAAGCAGAATTCCTGACTTTTAACAGAAGTGTTGTTTATCTTATCTGCATGTTTTATAAATACTATCTTCTACTTTGTTCCCTTAACATTTATCTATAGGTGAGTTTTTCTACCTCTCCTTTTAAATGAAATCTCTTTTATGCTGCTCCCTAGCAATTAACACATACCTTCCCTTTTAACTTTGTTCTGCTGGTACTTTCAGACAAGCATAAATAGTCACATAGATAGACACACACTTCCATTTATACTTATTTTTTGCCATGATTAGTATCTCTGTTTCAAATTTTTACACTAAACCTAGCCACTTTTTTTCCTAATTCCTAAAAATTGTTTTCTTATTGCTCTAATTACTGGGAGATCCATTATTTCCTCTCTTTGCTACTGTTCATAACATGCAATTATTACTCTAACCTTTTATTTCTCCCTTTTGTTATATATATATTTTACAAAATAGTTTAATTTATGCATCCACTTCACTCCTAAAGTAGGAGGCATATTAACACACTGGTATCTATTTCTTATTTATGAGGTGTTGCTTCTGGACGTCTCATAAATTCTTGTTAAACAACTTTAAAGTTTCTTTCTCAATTGGCTATCTGTATTTATTCTTCCTAATCAATTTTCTCTCATAATTTTCTCCAGGTTTGAAAAATTCACTTTTGAAGTACCAAGTAGATATATTACTGTCCTCTGTTTTCCCATAATTAATGTAATTAGATCCTCCAATTTGTTCCTCTTTATCCAATTTAATGAGACCCAAAAGAGAATTATCTTATGCTAGGTTCAATACCTTTTGTGCTAGATAATTATCATCTATAATTCTTAGAAACTTCAATGATGTTTTACTGCATACTGCATACAATGTCTATTATCAGCCTTTAGTACTGAAGTCACCAAGAGCAGTACAGTTTTTCTTTCCAGACAATAGCTCTAATGCAGATAATCATCTCCATAACAGAGTGCCACCCTAATTTCTTTAGCCTGTTCTTTTTAGGTAAACGTGCTTTATGTAATTATTTTTAAATTCTGGCTGCACAGACCATCATGTATTTGCAATATCAGTTATATCTTATTACTTCTCAGCAGTAAGAATTTCCATTTCCCTGACTGGCTACCCAAACTCTTGGCACTGCTCTACAGATGTCAGGAAAAGAATTCATGTACTTTCCCTCTCACTTCACAGTTTGTTCACAGCTTAGCTGAGTTTGAATTAAAAAATACTATGAGCTGTTCTGTGGAAAACTTCAAATATTGTCTATGGCCTGTCTGACCTTAGTAGCAGATCCATCTCTGCTATGTCAGTGAAAAATCTTCCTTTAACTTCAGGGATGGTTGAATCAGACCTCAGAAATCTTGTTTTTCCTGATTTTTCTTATTCTTTCTCTCTGCCAGTGCCAGCCTGTTTCAGCTGCAGAGAGGACAGTGACTAAGGTGTTTATTCTGTGATTAATGTCTTCAATTGCCTTATATACTGACAGAAACTTTAGAAGTGCTTACTTGTCAATCCTTCAGGTACCATAAGTAGATGATAAGGCAGATATAGACTGCTCAGAAGATATTGTGATAAGGTAAGCAGGTAAAGAAGCTGCATGGTCTGCACAGCAAAATGCGTGTGTCCATTGGACAGATAGAAACCACTGATTTTTTTCTCTTTTTAGTGGACATATTAGTCTTAAGAATCTCCTAAAGATAAGAAAAGTGGACAGAGGAAAGAAAATGTCTGGGAAAATAAGGGGGGGAAAATTGCTGCTATTAAATATGACAGATGCTCCCATAGGCTTTACTATTGGTTTAAATATTTGTTCCAAAACTGAAGTATGCTTGATGCCTAATTCCTCATGGTTTGATGGAAAATGTTAGTTTGCATAAATCCAGAGCTCTCTGCAAGAATGAACTGAATCTCACAAAGAAAATTTCCCAGGCAAATTACCTTTTAAGAAAACATTATTTTGCTTGGTCCCAAAGGAGAAAGAAGGCTTTCATAAAAAGAATGAGGGTTCTTATTATGTGTTATGTATCAAAGAGGGAAAAGAGATGAAAAAAGTAAGGCAGTTAAAACTAAAACAAACATTATTCTGAAAGTCAGTTGTGGTGAACACCATGCACTCCCTGGCTGTTTACTTATTTCTCTCATTATAGGCCAGGATTTCACCTGAAGGCAGGCAAGAGGTCCAAATATCCAGTAGGGCAACATGTGAGTTCCATGAACATATGGCCAGAAGAGCTTGAGGGGAAGCAGAGGGGGGCTTTGGGAGACTACAAGCAAAGCAAAGCAGTGGGGAGTCAAATAACTATATTTGAGCGTTCACTGACATAACAAAAGGAAGGATTAAAGTACATAGAAAGTTCAAACTCAGGCTGTGAGAAAGTATTTGGCTCATTAGGAGTTTTCTTGAATGCTGCCTGGATGGGCCAAGCCACAGTTCGTGCTACATTTAACAAGCAGTGCTGAAGAACACCATACTATGCAGAAGTTTGCATTGGAAAAAAACTTTATTCACCTCTGAGAGCGATACATCTACTAGCAGCTGAGTTATATTTTCTAAACACTAGTATATTATTTGTTGTGAATAAAAGGTGACTGAATCCTCCCCTGGCTGATATTATCCTGTGCTTTTCTCAGTCCAGACCTAACCACCAAATTTAGGTAGATTCTTACACAAACTATAATGACTTCTAGAATTCAGTATATAAAGGGGAAATTTGTCTTAGAGCACAACCTAGGGAGAATATAGTTAATAGTCTGGATGAAAAACAGAAATAGTGTTATATGATTATGGTTGGTTTCTGGGAATCAATAATATCATACCTCTGGAATATGTGAGAAAAAAATGCAGGTTTACCGTTAGGCTGGGTATGGACAACAAAATTCTACTGCTTTTCTTCTCTTAACCTCACTTAAACTTCAGTGGTACCCCTGAAGGCTTCTACCTTTTGGATAAAAGAAGCAGCAACTGATTTTACTGCCTGATCATTCATCATTCACAGATACAGATAAAACTGAGATTGCAAATGAATCCACATAATGGAGGTGTCTCTGTCCTGCAATGATATAATTCCTAATGTTTGACAAAGTAGAATAATTCCTCTAATTTCAAGTAGATGAGACAAACATTCCCAAACACTCATAATTAATAAAAAAGAATAAAAATAAAGGTCAGAAAATAAATATGAGTAGGTTCTATGGGATGCTGTGAGAAATCATCATAAAAGCAAAGTTAGGTAAAATCTTGTTTACATAAAAAGAAAATAATTATATGGTTCTAGACTGTGAAAACAGGCATATGACATATAAAATACACATTGAAAACATCTTTTTGACATCTAGATGTAAAATACTTGAAGTAGCACTACTTGCAGAGGTATGTCTCATTCTGTTCTACAGACTGTGATAGAGGTCCTTGACCTCTACTGACCCATGAAAGAAAGGACTGGAGTTACAAAAGAACTAATATACCTTTTCTGTGTTGTTTGTTTTGTTTTGGTTTCCCCCCCCCTTTTTTTTTTATTTATTTTCATAGTCTGCAGTTGCACTGGAAAGACAAAAGCTGAGGGAACAAACTGGGGATCTTGATTATTTTTGACCTTTGATGAGAACCTCAGGTTTATTCTTAACTTTTACATACAAAAGCTCTCTGTATAGAATGAAATGAAAATACTCCTTTCACTATTAAAACAAAGCTATCTAAGTGTCTGCTGCAGAAGTTTGTATATAAAAAAAAGAGTTTTGGTTTTTTTTCCTCAACCTGAGTCATTCTGATAGTGCAGAGAAAACTTCTCAGTTCTATTGGATCTCTCCTTTGTTCACACTTTGGTGCTGAGATCTGTAGTGATTTCATATTTGAGAAATTGATTTCAAGGCTTCATTTAGTTTCTGTTCCTTTCTCTTAATTAACATTAATTTCTTACATTCAAATTTTTAGCAAAATCAAAATTTATTAATGATGTGTAATTAATTAATTTTAAGTGAAAACTCAGTAGCTATAACTGAAGCTACTAAAGTGACTACTTTCTTTACTGTCTTTGGTACCCAAGGAAATTATCATTTCTTATCAATTATGGATTGGGCAAACCTCACCCAACTTCTGTCTAAACCATTCAATGAATGACTGCACACAGTAGCAGAAGAGAAACCCATGACAAATCTGCCTTGCTTTGATGCACTCTTACTAGGAACAGGATTCCTTACTTTTCCTTCCTAAACATAACAAAAAGTTAAGCTAATCACAGAATCACAAAATATCTGAGTTGGAAAGGATCTGGTAACTCCAGAAAGGATGGATAAAAATAAGGATCACCAGGGGACTACTTGTTCCCACAGTGTAGGGCACTTGTTTTAGGTGTGGGAACCTCCATCAGAGATGCCTGTGCCACTCTGTCATCTGTGGAGTCAGGTGAATTCCTTTACAAAGGCTATGAGATGGTGGCATGTCCTAGAAGAGCAAGAAGCTGGATAATTTGGTAACGTGACTACACCAGGGGAGGCATGAAGAGGGCAAAAAAGTGCCATTAGGTAAAGTGCAGAGCATTAGAACATAAGGCTGTGAACCATAAGAGGTAGAAACAAAGGGGTAGGAGAATTTGATGGGCAAGAGGCTGTAAGGAAAAATGACTGGATATGAAAAATACCTAACTCTAAGAATAAGACAGGAATAAGGAGGAAGCTAGAGGGAAAGTATGCATTATGCAGCTTTCTGATTAGGAAATAAAATCTTCAGGGGTGGAATGGCAGCTCCTCACAATTTAGGAGATAGTAAAGTCTCAGAAATCTCATCCAAGGAGCAGAGGGAAGCCTTCAGTTTTGTACAGGTATTTTATTTTTAGCCTGAGATGACAACAACAAAAAATATAAAAGGAAGAGCTCTGCCTGAGAGCAGTTGGTTTTCCAGCCAAAGTGAAAGAAATCAGCAGGCAAGTAAAGGCAACAAGGGCAGGAATGGAGAACTCATTTTAAACTCCAGATTCCAATTAAATCTTAGAAGGAGATTTTCAAGTCCCTCAAGGGAATGTGGCTGAGGAGATGTCATTGGAGTAGCAGAAATCATGCAGACAATGAGACAAGAGAATGGGTTCATAATGTAGTGAGATAGAATAAACTTCAGTGCCAACTTCTAGAGTGACAGTAAAAGGAGAGCAATAGCACACATTGCAACAGACAAAAAAAATTGATGGCTTCTTATAAACAAAAGAAATTCCTTATAAAAATAAATATATTGAGTCTATATTGCATCTAATTTTTATTCTCAAGCCACATTTTTTCATGCTTCAGTAGAACTACTCACAATTTCTGAAATATCCAGATTTAGTCTGAAATTATTAAATTAGAATGGTTTTAAAACTGAAAAGAAAAAGGTCCTCTGCTTATCAGGGAGGAACTAGCCTGAATCAAACATGATTCTGGAGGAGAAAACAGCAACAAAAACCGTTATGAACAGAAATATCCACGTAAAGGAAAAGGCCTGAAATGACCACTGCTACTGATAACAGAAAATAACAATAAATGTTTGTTGTAGAGACTACAAAATATGGTGATCTAGTGGTGCTGCTATTTGTGTCAATTCAAGAAATGGACTGAGAGAAACTGAAATGGATAGCAGTCTGTGTGTATGAGCTGAAGTGAATGTTTCCTCACTTTGACTCATATGTTTACATTTTTGAGAAGTAAATATTAAATTTCATTTTTTGTTAGCTATTTAGTAACACAGTATTGTACATATGGCAAAACTAGTGCCACTGGCCAAGAATACAGAGAAACATTGCCTTCCAAGAAACATGGTGTATATGGGGAGAAGAGGTAGAAGACATACAAATAGAAGACAATGTATTTTATTATGCTTTGGGTGTAAAATTTTTTATACAGTTTACTGTGTTAAACCTAGGTTATAATATATCATATTCAAAACCGTGTATAATGTGTATTTAGTGCTTTTTATTTCCTCAAATAGCTCCATTTGCTTATTCAGACAGAGCTTGTACCATTTCAATGAATCTACTGCTGTCAGGAATTACGTGCACTGAAGTAAACTGTAGATTAACCATCTATGGATTGTGTGGAAGAAGCTTTATGTGGAAAGTCTGCTGGAGAAACATCACTATTTCTGATTTTACCAGCACATTATAGTAATTCAGGTGTCCTTTACTTCCAGCATTAAATTCTCATATGTACTTGCAAGTGCTGAGCTTGTCAACTTTTATTCTTTGATGAATCCTAGGGCTCACTCTTTTACATCATTAAAAAATGAGTTCCCTTCTGCAAATTTGCTAATGGAAGTGAAGGAAGTTTAGAAAAAGCGTGAAAGGAGTACCATATGACAAAATATTTTACTTTCTGCTGCCTGTCACTCTGTTCTTGCTGTCTTGGGAGGAATGTTATCCTGGGAAGAGTTACATGACTCAATAGGGTTTATTAAAGCAAATTTGCTGAGGTTGCACACCTCATAAGTTTAAGAATAAGGGCAGAAAGAACATTTTTAAGAAGGATGTTTTCCAGTAGTGATAGATGGTCAATGGTATAATCTATAGAGAAAAACATGTATGCAAATTTTCCCAGCCACAGAAAGCTGGTGAATGATCATAGTAGGTAATTTAGGCTTTGCTTTGAAAGTTAACTGTCAAATGTAACATCACAATAATGAACTAGCCAAATATAACAGATACAGAAATTCAAAGTTGCCTAATAACAGAGTATTTAGATACCATGTGACCTGCCATGAAATAAAAAAAAAGAGAAGGAGAAATTACATCATCTGTTTTAATTCAGCATGTTAAAAATGCTCGCAGGGATTGATGACACCAAAAAGTATGGTAGATTAATTTGATTTTAGTATAGTGGCAAAGTATATCAACTATTCCCTTCACCTGAGGGAGCCAGAGATCCTTGTTCTGCAACAAGTCGTGACACATTGGGTTCTCCCATGGAAGAAAGGGATCCTTGGTTTCAAGCAGCTGACAGTTACTTGATCCTTTGTTTTCGGTAACATTTATTGTTTCAAAGAGTATAATTTTCATAATGTCACTATACATTTATCTTTGATATAATATTTCTGTCATTTTCTTTCTTGGCCATCTGGATTTTTAAGATGGAATGCCCATTTTTACGGCTGAATATTCTAAAAGCACTCTTATCACATTCTTTTGCTGATTTATCTTGTGCTCAACCCCTACAATGAATCTCAATAGCTAGGGGAATCAATTCCTTAGAGAGAAAAGAGAGGAAACTGAATCAAATGTCAAGCTGATTTATCACAGGCTACATTTAAACAATCATTATTTTATAAAGAGTTTCTGTAAAATAGGAAACATTTTGAGACTCACTTTTAAAATTATTTTCATTATTGGAGCACCTGGAAGTCCTTGAAGTCATTGTGTAAAACAATGTACAAACAAAGCACAAAAAGATGGTCTCTTCTCCAAAATATTTAAAATACAGGAGACAGATAACAAGAAACAAATTGTTCTGGGGTGACTTCATGATGCTTGTATCCCAAATAGTCTGTTCTGTTTATGCCAGATATGAAGTTCTGCAGCTTTAAGACTGGCTCTGAGAGTGAAGGGGAGAAAAGAAGTGCGGAGTTTGTTGTCAGAGACTGCACTTGGTCCTCTGCATCCTTCTCCTGGACTGTGCTTTCTGCAGCACAGACTGAGAGAGCTCTCTTTGGCTTATAGTTAGTTCTTTGGGGTTTTTTAGCTAGCTGAGGCAGAGAAGTTCCCCCGACTGTGGCTTTTCTTTTCCTTGGAACTGTTCAAACCTGCTCTGCTCTGGACTGAAAACTCAGAACACCAGGAGCTCCCACCTGTGTCCCACCAGAGCCCGGGATGCAGCATTTCCCAGGGCAGGAGGGACTGAGAGAGACTGAGCAAGCTGAGCTACACACCACGACAGCAACTTTGCCATCTCTTTAGAACAGCAAGAAGTTTTATTGTCTAGTATTTTTCACTTTTTTATGCTTGTGAACACTTTGCTTATTAAATAAATATTTTTTTCCACTTTTGTCCAAAGAAATCTTTTCTGGAACCAGTTGATGGAGGAGACACTTGAATCTGCTATCTAGAGGGACCCCTTCGGAAGTTTCCTCCCAAATTTGCCTTAAACCAGGACACAAATACAGGCGGAGAGGCGAGTTGAGGAAACCTTGAGTCAATACCAGATACTGTGAGTCAAGAGAGCAAATGGTTGTTTCAGTGTAGCTTACAACTCTATTATTTTCATCAAATGGGCATTTTTAAGAGTATCAGAGGAATATCTTCATATGAGTTCAGAGGAATGCTTGTTTAAGTATTTACCAAGATGAAAATAGTAATAGTAACTGGAAGAAGAGCGATCGAAGTCAATAGATGCAGGAAGAAAAATGGTAGATTATTATAGAAAAGATGAACAGCTTACATCTGATTTGATGGCTGAAGAGTTTCTTGCAAGAGCTGATGGTCTTACAAGTTATGGAACTGCATCAGCTTTCCGGGTGGGTATACATGGAGAGAGCTTGGAAAGTTTAGGGAAAAGTGTGTTACTGTGACCCAGATGGGGAATTATAACCACTCAGATCCGTTTTAGCCTTGTGGATTGGCAAACCACATTATGTCCTACTATGGTTTTACAGTAAAAATAAGCAGGACATGGATATAGTCTGAGTGTGAGAATGTAGAAAGAGGCCTGAAAGATGATGCCAGAGGATAGGCCTGCATGGTAATAAGGACAAGGATTACAAGGGCTTACACTGGCAGTGAAGGAACACTAGATATAAGACAAGGAACTGTGTTCAGCTGCTTGACTGCTGGAAAGACAGACCAGTATTTTGTGTATGCAGCGGCAGGATCTAAATAAGATGTGAACTTGAGCTGGCCCAGGAAAACACCCTCTGCTTCAGTCCCACACCCCCACAGGTGGGGAAGGACATGGTGTCTATCAGCTGTGTCTGTAGAGCCCCAAGAGCCTGAGCCTGGTGCAAGTGACCTCAGGGAGGAAGGCACGATGCAGACATTCAGGAGAGAGTGCCAGCATTAGCTGTGCACCCCGTTAGGGACAGCATGACAGTGAAGAGGAAACTGGTCATGACCCTATGTATTAATTCATGTAGGACTTTTCCTTATAAAAAAATATTTCAGTGAAAAGTAAAAAGAATGGTGCAGTGTGTGTATGTGTGCTTCTAAGTTACCTGTACACCAATGCAAAGCTTTTTTTGGGCATTAACATCACCGGAGCAGGCCATCTCCAGGGCCCTCTGAAGGCTCCCTAATGATGAAATGAAAACAAAAAAAGAGGCCTGGGAGCAGGAGGCACAATGTTCAGGTTCCTGAGGTACTTACACGTACCATTTATTTCATATGTGTTATGGGAGAAATGGAAATGATCACACCATTTTTGCAAATATATGTAAATGAGCATGTAAATAATATTCTGTCACTTGACAGACTGCCTATTAAGCTCTAGCAACACCATTGATTGTAGCTGGCCTTTGAATAATGGCAGGATTTAAAGCTCTTAGATGGAGAAGTACTTAAGCTTAGTGAGATATAAAGTAGTTCAAATACTGGCAGACTCCTCCAGTGCTTCCACCCAAGGAATTCTGTCAGTGTTGGAGGCAGGACCATGCACTGCAGCTTGCAGGTACTGGAGCAAGGTGTTGGATCCAAGGATGGGTCCTTGCAGCTCCCTTTCATCTCAGGATCTTCTTTATGTCCTCACTAGGGACATCTGTGGGCAAGCTGAATTTCGCAGCATGCTAAAACAACTTGCAAAATTCCAGTTAATGCTAAAGTTCATGTTATTATTTGGTGGAAAGTACCACTATAAGGAGAAGAGTTGAGCTGGTGTCTCCCAGTATACTTACTGTATACTTACTTGCTAGCTCTTTTGTCCTTTTACATGCTCACAATTTCTATTAATGGCTGCTTCATGTAGGAGGACACACATCTATAAAATAGCTGTTCTAAAAGATTAACAATAGTAGATTTTCCAGATGAAACAATTTTCAAATTTATATGACAATTGAAAAGTCAACGAGAAGTCCTCACTTACAAGGAATAGCCATTTGCAAATTCTCCAGTACTTTCTTTACCAGACTGTGAGAAACTGAACATTAACCCCAGGATAAGTATGCTATGCATTGAAGTGACTTAACTGCTGTTAGGAGTAAACTGAAGATGGCTTTGAAATTTAGATGCTGAAATATACAGATTTTGAAAGTACAAACCAAGAAGAGTTTCTGCTAAAGTTGTTGGAAATGATAGATAATTGACATTATTAAAAATCAAGTGTCAAATAAATACTTTTTTTTTATATGTACGGTTATAATTTGGAGTTCTGAACAGAATTATTCATATTTCTTTAAGCCCAACAGTGCCTCTGGCTACTGTTCTCAAAATAATGAAACATTCAACAGGTACGTCTGTAAAACTCAGGTAAAAACTATTAAAGATATAAAATAAGCTATTGGTTATGAATAAATATTTTAAAATATATCAATCTTCTCCTCAGTGGAATCAAGATATTCAGATTTAAAGCTGAGGTTATATATTAAATTCCATGGGTTTTTTGAGCATTATGCTTTAGAATGTTTCCGTCATCTCATATGAGATAAAAATCACATATGCTAATTACCTCAAAATACGTCAATGTAATAACTAATATAATAAAGTATATCAGTCACAGCCAAAGTACCAAGACTATTAGAATAATTTATGAAGGAGACACAGAGAGAGAGACCCCTCTTGTGACTCATCTGTTAAGAAATGTCATTTTGAGCGCACGGTGAGGATAAGCATGATCTAAGGACTTCTTTAGCATCTAAAGATATTAAAATATGTCATTTTAACACCTAGAAGGCTTAAAGAATTGCAATACTTTGTTCTGTTGCTGGTGTAACACAAGTAATTTTTTCTGGGCTTCAAGAGCTAGTATGGTGCTTTCTGAACCAATGGTCCATAAGCTGGGACTATTTGTATGTCAAGGAATAATTTATAATAATAGTTATGTTATATCACAGTTTCTACTTGATGGAAAATCTGATATGGATGGGCTTAGGAAAACTGATCTGACAATAGCTATAGTAGATTATGCTGATGTAAATCCACTCAACACTCGCTCCCTCACACCTGATCATTGCCCAAATAATGTGACAAACGACATAAAAGTCAAAACCTACAAAACGGCAACTTATATCCCATGAGAATTATCCAAATATTTATTTCTGGAACAATTTCTGATGAGCCACCTCTCTATGTTCAGGAGTTCTGTCTTCATAACTTTTTTCAGTATTTGTAGCTGACCAAGGAAAAAGCAAACTGATGAAGTGCATTGTCTAATGAGATTTATTGGAATGGCAGTTAGTTAACTCAAAACCAGTTCGCTGCACTCTGCTTACCTGTCAAATAAAGAGATTTCTCTGAATTAGATGTTATTTCTTTGTTGCAGGATAACACATTTTTGATAAAGAGCTTTTGTGATAAGAAATAGAGTTGGGAATAGAGAAGATATATATCCTGAATGCAGCCTTCTCTGTACTATATGAATATGTGCACAAAAGAAGCCTACCACAGGGTCTGAGCAGAAATAAAACGTTATACAAAGTAGTGATGTATGTCTGGAATCTTTTTTTCCCATCAAGAGAAAATCAGAAGGGAAACCAGGGCACAAACATTTGTTATAGAGTCTTCTCCCCTAAAATATATATTTTTTCAATTGCGTTGCATAATCATGACATTCTAACATAGAAAAAAAAAGGTCTGAATTTAGATGGCTCTCACCAGGATTTTTTGGGGTGTGCAGTTCTGGCTATAAGGGTTCGTGGTTGCAAGCCTTGGAAAAATAAATTTGCCAGTACTGCCAGTGCATTTCAGCTAAAATTATACTCAATATTTGGAATTTTTATGTGCACCACAATAGTCCCAGTATCTTGGAATTTTATTTTGTGATGTCATTTTTTGATGTTTCATTTGGAAACTTGAATTACTTTCTGGTCCTAGTTTAGATATCAGCATTGGGCATCTCCCTTCAATTCTCAGTACCACATCTTGATATGAAATGCAGATATTATTTCTCTCAGATGTCTGTAATTTAGTTCAGAGTATGAATTTAGCTTCAGTGCATATGCCTTCATCTTCAACACATAATGTATAATTCAGAAAGTTGCTGCTTTGTGCTCAAGAAAAGATTGACCCTCGTTCACACATCTGAAAAATAAATACTTAAGATCAAGTGCTGCAGTTAAAATCCAAGTGACTATTTATCTAAACATGACTAAATTATTTAAGGTTCAGTATGAGAGCATTTATACCATTATACACCTAATGAGCTTCTTTCTACGCACACAAGCATGTACATATTTATATTTCAATAAATTAAATTTAAATTTTAAAAATTAAAATAAAATAAAATAAAATTTTCTGTCAATAAAGCCTAATGCAAGGGGTATTTAACACCCCTCTAACGTTTGCCTTTATATCTTTAGAGGCATGTCTATTAATTCTGTTCCTCAGCATCAGTGTGTTTTCCAGGACAGAGATGCAGTTACCTAAGCTAAAATTAAATAAATTGGAACCCAGTACAGAAATATGGTTATAAAGACATGCAGTGAAAGATATATGGATATTCAGGTTTTAGAATTATGAATAATGAAGTCTTGAGTCATTTCTATATGAGTGTATAATATACAGAATATAAATATAATGAGAATGGTTATGATTACTACTGCAATAATTGGTAATTTATTATTGACACATTGAAAAAAATGATTAATAATACTAATTTAAGTATTGTAATTCCTAGAAGAGCTCACAGTGGTCAAGCACTCTATTGTGTTTCTCTGATCATGGAACAAGAAAATATCGCCTGCTGCAGGTATTTCTAATCTTTGTACAACGTAAGCTTTTGCAAAAGGAAAAATATGAATGTTGGCAACTTTAGGTTTTAGATGCATTGAATCAAAGAGAATATTCAATATTATTTCACACTATCATTTTAGTTGGAAAAGATCTCTAAGATCAACAAGTCTAACCTTTGACCAGTAACTACCTTGTTACCAAGTGTTATGTCCAGTCATTTCTTGAACACCTTCAGGGATGGTGACTTCATCACCTTCCTGGACAGATTGTTCTAATGCTAATCAATCCTTACAGTGAAGAAGTAACTCCTAAATAGTTTGAGGCTTTGTACTCTCATTCTGTCACTGGCTGCCTGGGTAGCCTCAGCCAGCTACAACTTCAGATAGTTGTAGAAAGTCACAAGGTCTCCTCTGAGCCTCCTTTCCTCCAGGCTAAACACCCCCAGCTCCCTCAGCTGCTCCTCATAAGATTTGTGCTCCAGACCCTTCTCTGGACATGCTCCAGCACCTCAATGTTGCTCTTGTAGTGAGGGGCCCAGAACTGAACACAGGATTTGTGGTGTGGCTCCCCCATGGCCAGTACAGAGGGACAATCACTGGCCTGGTCCTGCTGGCCACACTATTGCTTATACAGCCCCCTTATACAGCCATTGGCCTTCTTGGACACCTGGGCACAGCTGGCTCATGTTCAGCTGCTGCTGGCCAGCATTCCTTGGTCCTTTTTGGCTGGGCTGCTTTCGAGCCAGATTTGATACATCATGTTTTACCAAGCATTCTGAGAAAAATTGCGTAATTAGACTAACCTGTATTTTAAAGATTGTTCAGGCATCATAGTACTGAAAGTCACATAAAGCTTTCTGGTAAAGTGGTTGATTTTTTCAGTGTTAGGCTCTCCCAAGACATAAGTGGAGATTGACTCACAATGGTATAAATTATACTTATAAATTACAGGGGTATAAATTATAGGTAAGATTAACATTATTTCACTTCTTTCCATTATTTCACTTCTCTTTCTCTCTGATTTTTTCTCCATTCTCTTGTGCCTCTTCACAACACAATACAACGAATACCTTTTTCTTTTAGTTTGGCTTTCTCCATAGTGTTTGCAAAAATCCGACTAAATGTGACTGGCAAATAAATAGTCCTTATTGTCCTTTGGTTCTGCTGTGAAATACTGTACCATTAGAATTTAACTGCCTTCTTCTTTGTGACTATTACTTTGCTTATCTATCCAGCACCTCTGTACAAGTCATTACAAATAATTTTGGCCTTTTACTTCTACATACAAACAAGTGCAACCTGCATCACTCTGCCAGATGATGCTGTACATTTTCCCATTTGAATTAACTCAGCTTTATGGTCTCTGTCCTCACCCAGATTAGCCGAATACATGTTTTGATTTGCCTGTGCAGTGCTGGAATATGAAACATGTTTCCCTGGAAACTTAAATGTCTGAAGCAATCATTTACACATACAATATCAGCACCAAAAGTGCATATTTTTTCAGTTCAAGTTAAGAACAAAATAAAAATCTCTTCTTCTTTGTTTGAAAATACTTCTATTTAAAACACTGTGAGAAAACCCTTGTATTTAATTTCAGAGACCAAATATTGAATTGTTCCCATAATAAATCTGGATTGCAAAATATTTTCTTTTTTAAACTAGTTGTATTCACTGGAATAACCATTCAGAATGCTTCAAAATTCTGCTGAAATGTTTACCTCTAATTGCCATGCAAAACACTTCTGCCCTCTCCTCTGGGTAGGGCAAAACAACTGTCATTTTATCCATGATGATCTTCACCAGTCAAGAACGTTTGGATTGTTTTAATCATTCTGTTCCCAGCTCTGAATTTCTTTTCAAAGCTATTCATAGAAATTTCATCAAACTCTTATTTTCTACTGACAGATGCCCATTCAATATTCTCCTCTCCCTCCTCTCCTGCCTTTCCCCTTTACTTTCTCTGCTTTGTTTCTAAACCAAATTACTTGCTCCCAGTCCCAGGTACTGGGAAACAGGAATAACACAAATATGTGTACATAGCTCCACGTACATGGTCACACATGCCCATGGTTTAATAATGTGTCATTAGGGCACTTTGGTTTTACTATTAATGAAACTGCAGTTTCCAGGCTTTGCAACCTTAGCCTGCCTTAGGCAGAAACCTCAATACAGCTGTAGTTAGCTGCTTTTTAATGCTACCTTCTAAAATATTTTACCAAATGAGAGCCATAGTAGACAACGCCCAGCATGCAGAGAGTTTTGACTAGGACCATAATTACTGATCTGTTTGGATAATTTACTTGAATTTGTCCTGGTTTTAAGTAGGCAACTGTATATTTGATTGTGTTTTAAAATGTGTTATCAGTCTATGTTTTAACTGAGAGCTATATTATTAATAATTAACAGTAATTTTGTACACAACAGTATTTAGGATTTTTTTTTGGCACTTTGATGTACTTACAGAGGCATTATTATTTTTTGGTTTTCAGAAAGGAAAACAATGAGTTAGAGAATGTGATTTGCCAAAAGGTCATATAGCAAATATTGACAAAACTGACTTCCAGAATAAAATCTTGGCTTTGGTGAAATCAAATGCAAAATTGACTCTAGAGAGACAATGGGCTCTCATCCCAGACTCCTGTCCTGACTAGATGCTGCCGAGGGAGATTGAAGATAAAACGCATTACTAGAATGCAGTTGAGGTATTTTAGGACTTCACACTTTTATTCTCAGCGGAACACTTTCAGAGCATGATATGCTACAGTGCCCTGTTATTGCACTGGCTCTCATGTGGTGGTGCTCATGTTTGAAAATACACCAGGGTTAGAAATACGTCCTTTTTCTCATCCTTTGCAGAGGTAAGGGATGAACTGGATATGTAAACAAATGTTCATCTTCATAGTCAGACTTGTGTGACACTTGAAGGATTATTTTTGTATAATCGAAGTGGCATAAAAAAGTGTTTAAGCAACAGTTACTGGGACTAGATGTGTCTGTGGATGCTGCTTTCTCCTTACTATGTCAGACAGAAAGTTAGTGGTAATGATAGAATTATATAAGGAAATGAATCATGAAAAGTGAGAAAAAGATTCTGAAACATTTAATGCTAAATTTAAGGATTTGGAAAGATACTCAAATTCCACACAGAATGCTGGGACCAAATGCTTTCAGTCTATTCAACCTATTTTCTTTAACACTGACAAGTATTATTACACATCTTGTGCTTCGTGCTTCAATTTATTTCTAGTTTAACTTACATGTCAGTAAATTTATGTCTGACGTCAGTCTGGCTCTTACCATCCTCTTTTTATTAGATGTTTATCTCACATTTCTATCAAACATCTCTGTCACTGAATTCAAATATACTCGTTAAAGATAATGTTGGCACTGCCAAAACAGGTGCTATCAGCACCTTTTCAATTTTACCTAATTTAAACGCTTTTAAAACTTCAGATAACATACGTATAGTTTTTCCCTTTGGAAGTCTGTTTTATCAGAGAGTTAATCTTATGCAGAAAGATTCAAATATGTGAGTAATAAATTCACAGAAATCTTTCAGAATACGCAAAATGATGGTACAGCTAAGTAAAATAGAGCAGACTAGGTGATGACCAGGTTTTTCTAATGATGAGTGGAATAAATGTGGAAATAAAAGGTTACCTGAATGGCATTTGTTACATTCCATCCTGCTTCCCAGCTGGTGATCAGTTTGACCTGGGCATGTGGCAAGGGAGCTGGGGACTTGTATTCTGGATCCTGGTGACAAATATCAAGCTCAAATTTCAGGGGTCCATCTGGTTCCTCTCTGTTCTCGCTAGGAGCTCTGTTCAGTTCATCGCTTTTAGCAAAATTCACATGCTCTTCATCGGTGTCTAGGCAGCTGTCCCACCTCACCAGCCCCAGAAAGAGAGATGGTGTGTCCCTAAAGCATTTGAAAAAAGATGAAAAAGTCTGCTTCAGGTGAGCCATCCTCAGTACCAACTATAAAAGTAAAATCTTTCATTACATGTCTTTATTTTTTTCAGCAGTTGTACATTGTCAATCCTTTTGGTAGGTTAGCCTTGATAGTGCTGTGATTAATGGCATTTGTTGTCTTTGATTCATTTATTTACACCTGTTTCTAATGGCAGCTAAATAAATATCTCCAGGGTCTTCAACATACTGCCCAGAGTAGCATGCAGCAAGATTTAGTAGTCTGCAAGTATCAATTTACAATTCAAATTGTTTTTCCTTTTACCTGTGACATCTATGTAGATCAGTCATTCATGAAGCATCTACAGGTAGCTGCAAGAATCTTTTCCCAGAAATTATGCATGTTTCTAATACAAATAAATAGTTCTGTCAAAAGGAAAAAAATGCTTCATTAAAAACTACATCTGATGGACTGACTGCTAAGAAAATTCATGTAAACAAGTTCGCTCTTCCAGATGTGAGAATTTTCTGCCGTGTTTTAGTGTCTACAGAGGTCAGTAGAACTTTAAAAATGTTCTTTATAGAGCTTAAGTAGTATTAAAAAAGACAAGTAGCTTATTTGTAACTCTATTTAATTGTTACCAGCAACATTTAGGGGAAAGACCTACAGGTGTGATGACACATTTACTTTATGGATATGAATGATATATTATGAATATTCACACTGTAAAATCCTAAAAATAATATTTACAAAATTATTCTCTTCCTTCTTGGCATGGCCCATGGAATTTGTGAAGATAGGTAAACAGAGAGAGAATTGGGTTACACTGTTGTAGGTTGATTTATATCCGTTTTCTTTAGTTATTTGCTGTACCTGTCCTACCTTCTCCTTCTTTCATTCTAATGAGTACTGGGTTTTAACAGCTAAGCTTTTCTACATTAACCACTGAATAACTGGTACAACACTGCTGATCATACTGAAAAAGTGTTAATTTATAAAAGGTTGGCATGGGGACCTTGAAGCATGTGAGGGCAGTGACAGTCCTTGCTTGCCCTAGCATGTCCTTCCTGTTAGAAGAAATTTCAGGAATTCTCAAAACAATTTTAGAAATCTGTGTTTCTGAACAAGAATTCTAAACCAATTACTTTTCTGCCATATTGTATGCATTTATGAGCTGCAGTCTCATTAGCAGGAGTTGACCATTTCCAAAATGAATCATGTAGGCCTTGTTGTCTCCTTTTTGCTGCATGCTCAGGATTAAATAAACATGAAGACAATCTTCACTGTTCTGTCTTTTACAATCATACACGGAAATTTCTCCTGTTCTCATCAGAAAACTAATATTCTGAAGCTCTCCCCAGTTTAATCACCTGTCTTAAAAAAAATATTTCAGAGACACTACCAGTATGGAATTATGTTCCTATTCCTTGTTCAAGCCTCATCACTGACACTTTTATGTGCCAAGTCCATGGGTTTATCGCTTAATGCTCTAGAGAATGCTTCTACACATTGTGAAATCTGCTGATCTCTGACCTGAACTGAACAAAAAGTGCCTCTTGCTCACTAAAATACGCATTTATTGGTAATTCTGAAGACCAAAGTGAATGTGGCTAGCCAACTCACAAACATATCATGGTCTTCTGGAGTGACCTGGAAGATTCTTGAAAATACAAAAGTGGTTTTTACAGCAAATTTTGACCTTCGTTTAGTTCTCCTTTAATGGAAGCCATTCCACTAGGAAGCTTCAGGAAGATTTCTGAGAGGAATATTCTGTGATAGGTGTAGATACTGCTTGAATTAAGTAAACCTGGCAACAGTATTTATAAAGTGAAAAAAGTAATATTAGAAATCACATGGTTAATTTTCCTGCTATGTAGAGAATGGTCTGAGGTACATAAATGAAATCCTGGGAAGTGATAAACACTATTACATATTTTCAGTCTGTTCTGAAGCATTACTTCTGTAGATGCCTTCATTTCTGGAAAGGACCATTTTGTTGTCATTGGCTTTATCTAATGTGAAAGGCACAATGTCACAGAACAGATAATTAGCATTTTAAAAGATGTTTTATCAATTAAATGCAGATAAGAACCACTTTAACATCCTGAGGAATTGAATTCCATCAAATGTAAATGTTGATTGCTACAGAAGTATTACATAAGAATCTGTATTGTTTATCTGGTGTTTGTAGGATCTTTATTTTCTATTCAAAAGAATTATTGAGACAGCAATGAGTCTTATTTGGTGGGGGCGGGTGTTTGTTTTTCATTGCTTTATTTTTATTCTTTATTTTATTTAAGGGTTTTTTTGTTTGTTTTTCCTTGTATATTTGTTAGGATTTCATGCAGCTTTCTAAATCAAGGGAAGTGTAAGCAAGTTTAGAAGCAGAGAGATATCTCTAGGTATAGAACCATTTCTTTTGACTGCACAGGCTTAGAGAGGAATTATCCAGTTTTATCCAAGGCTCTCTTACAGCACTGGAAGGAATCCCATTCTCAGATCTCTTGTCTGCCAGATGTATTACATTCAAAATGCAGAAAAAATTAAATAATAGTTAAAATTGTTTTCTCATGATTATACGGAACTTCAAAAGTAATGCAAAATCTCTTTTAAAAAATATCTATTTGTTGGTTTAATTCACTGCTCCTCTACTGACTACCAAAACAAAGGCAAGAAAGCCTAAAAGTTTCCAGAAATCTCTGAATTTTAATAAAATATTTGTATTAGATATCCCAAATGTGGTGTACTGTTTGGATTACTTATTTCAAAGCAATATCATTATTCATTTCTGATGTACAGGGTAGCACAGGACAACTCACTCATCACTGCACAATGTTTATTATTATCTATGTTTAATGCTGCTTAGAGATCCTAGCAGCCACCTTTGGATTAAGTGTCTTAAAACCAACTAGTAGGAGACAGTTTTTTGTGAAAGGTGTACAGTTTAAGAAGTGAAGAGAGACATGGCAATCTGTGAGTCTATCCTTCTTTGTCTACTGGACACGGGGTTTTCATTCTACATTCCATTCCCTGCAGCTTTGATTTTTCCAGCCAATAGGGAAATTGTACTCTTAGTTACATCACTGTACAATTGCTGGTTTTTTCACTGACATAAATAATGAACTAAGGAAGATATATCAAAACTGTTTTTATTATTGCATTAAAAGCTGCTGTCTGGACAACTGCAGTAAATTTCAAATTTATTGTGCTACTTTCAAGCCATCAGAAATTAGCAGTAGAGGCAACAAATGAGAGCTGGACTGAGTTGAAAGGCTCTTTACTTTTCACATGTAGTAATTCTGCTAGACATTCTTTCTACAGATGTTATTTATCCACACAAGTCAGTATTTTAAGTTTAATTAAATATTATGTCTCATCTTAGGAAAAACTTCCTGATTTATGTTTGGCCCGTAAGCATGGTTATCATTGTCCTTGGCACCTCTTCACCTATTTCTATTTCAGTACCTAAACTGAGATTCAAATTCTCTTGGAAAGCAGCACACTGTCACTATGAATCATAAGCTTGACAGGGCTGAATTTCAGGAGCAGGAGGAGCACATGAATAGGCTTGGAAAAGACATCTTTCCTGGTCAGTAGAATTTTGTAGTGCAGTTGCTTATGCCCAAGGAAATAAGGTCTTCAGAGCTGCCACTTGTGCAAAATTTGTTTGACTGTAGTACCCTTAGTTATACCCATCCAGAAGAGTGTTTCAGAGCCATAATAAAAAATAGGCCAACAAAACAGTTTATCAGCTGTGTATGATGTTATCCTATACAGCTGTGCATTTATTTAATGTTGAATCTTTATAAGCTCTTTTGGTGTGGGACATGGGTTTGGTTCAAGTACTGAGGTAATAAGAATGTTGTTGCTGCTTATCAAACCCTTTTCACAAGGGAGAAGAGTTCTCTCCATAAAAAAGGAATCTTAAATAGTCACCACTGTTAGTCCTGAGGGCAGCTGGGGCAAACACAGCACTTCCAGGTATGTGAGATGTTTTATCTAGAGTAATCAATAAATGCTCAGAGGATATACACTGCTATTATTTCCCACAATGGAATCATTTTGCAACTAAAGGGCTTTTTCAGTCTTTCCATGTCAATGTACACTAGGCCCATGTATAAACCTTGGGTCTGAGAGCATGAAAATCTTAGGCAAAGCTAGACCTGTGGTGTATTCCCATGAAACTCAGAAGCTGTATGATGGAGCAACCAGGAATGCAGGTGCACTGCTGAGTGCCTCTGTTACACAGTTCAGGTGCATCCTGACTATCCCAGAAGCTCCGTGGGGCCTTTTTTGTTAAAGAAACTCTTTAGATGTATTAGTCCAGCTTTTGGTGATGCCTTGAATGACTTTAAACTAAAATAGAGATGACAGTGCAAAATGAAAAAAGCACCTGAAACAAAAGATTGTTAAGTTTGACAAATATATTCAGGAAAAAAAAAAGAAATCACAGATTATTCATTCACCCTTTGAGTGGTGATGACTGAGATGAGGAATTTTTTTGGTAGTGAAATAAGGATTTAATTTTTGGTACTTTGGATCCCTAACATAAATATTTGCAACTTTTTTTTCTCACACTTTTAACTGATGTTTCTTTGAATGTTCAGGTTTTCAGCAAAATTCATCTCCAGATATTTCTGCCACATATACAAATCTGAAAAGTAGATGCAGAAAAGGCACAACTCATGATGAAAGATAACATTAGTAATTGATTGTGTGTGTTTGAAAAGGTTTTGCATTCGCTTATGTTTGTTTGTATGATTTTGTAAGGATTTTTTCATATTGTGGAGTACTCTCTGCATACTGCTCTGGCAACTCTCTAAATGGTTATTCAAAATTATGTTCAAGCATGCAAATACATATAAGTGTATGAGTGTAAATGCACGTGGCACTTTAGGGGAACATGAAAGATAACATCCCTGCCCTATGAAGATAAACGGTAATCCAGAGAGAAAAGAATTATTGTGATGTCAATTTAAAACAAAAAGGAAAGAATCGTGTGATTAACCCTGAACAGATGAGTACTTGAAAATTTCTTGGAAGAATTTGATTACGAACCAGAATTTGTAAAACCACTATTTTCAGAGAAAGAGAAGGCATTATTCAAAGCCTAAGGGACATGGAAGGAATTAAGCCCATAGAGGAGGAAGAAATAAAACAGAAGGAATGCAGACTGTAAGAAACACAGGTCTGCATGGTGTAAGAGAAGATAAGAACATGTGTAGAGACAGAAAGGAAACTGGAAAGATCAAGTGTACAAGGACAGGATGTCATAGTATGAAGATCTTTGTTACTTTACATAGAATATTTCCTAATACATGCCACAAAATCTTCATTTGCAACCAGAATTGTGGATTCTCTGTGTTTCTCAAAGTCTCTACATGATAATATTCTTTCTTTTGCTTGTATTAGAGGAAAAGAGAATAAGCTCTGGCAATTTTCACAGTTAAGGATATTCTACTGGAAAGGAAAGGCAATTTGTGAGGATCAGAGAAAATGCCAAGTAAAAAGACAGAAAGATACTTCATCATGAGTGGCTATTTAAACATATCCCAGGGATGACCCTCAAAGAATATTTGTGCTACAAATCAAGCTCTCAAGAGATGCACATGCTAGAAGTAGGCATTGACCTTTATTCAGACCATTTGTATATATGTATCATGATATAGTCCTTAAATTTCTAGAGGTTAATATCTTCCCATTGGCTAGTTCATTGAAGAGACATCAGCATTATCGAGGAAAGGATTAGCATTATGGGGCTAAGATGGTTGATGACCTCCAGAAGAGACAAGGTAGCCTTATAGCTCTTGGAGAACTGTATTTTCTCTCTATCTGCAACACTTAAGTTACAGTTTGGTGAGTGGCATCATGTTTTTTTACATAAATTAATATGGATGGGATTCCTCTGAGCAGCAGAGAAATCTGAGCAACCCATTTAGGCCCCTTTCAAATAATCAGTAGAATAAAACAGATGCTTCTAAAGAATTGTCTGTCTCAGTTTAAAGGTGGCACCTGAAGCACGTTGGATGCCATAGGTCAGTGACATGAAATTGGCCATTTACTTCCTTTGTATATAGAAGAAATCCTCAATTACTAGCTTGGAGTTCTATAACTGTCTGCACCATAGTCATATGAAGGCAGGTGAAGTGAATATACTTAGCATTTCCTGAATGATTATTTCAATTTGTAACTGCTGCAGCAGTGTAGCCCATTTTACTGCTCTCACCAGATACTGATTAAATTTGGCATTAGAATTTATCAATAGTTTTGGCATTTTTGACAATAATGTGTGCCAATAATTTGTTCAGACATGTAAATACATGTAAATTAAAATAATCAACCCTATTCCTAAATGTTACAGTAGAAAAAGGCTCACTCATTTTCTAAAGCAATAAGCACAATATTTGAAACCTAATTTATTTGGAAGTAATTTGCTCTCATTGATTTAGGAAGTTGAATGCTTACATTTCTTAAATGGTCACCTTATCACCTTATGGAGAGTAGGAATTTCATGGTTCTTGAGTGAAAGAATGTGGACTGGAAAGTAATTATGAATAACCGTCTTCTGTATGGAGACTATCCCTTGAGCACAGGATAAGATGGGGTGAAAATATGTGATTATGTGGCAAATTACTATTGTAATGATGCATAAAGGAGTTAAATTAAGATTACAATAGCAAATCATAAATATCATTTACAGCTCTTTAGCACTGCCTTTTCAGGTTCTCTTTTAAAACAGATACACCCTTCTGTGGAGGTGCACCTGTTTCATAGAACTGGGAAAGGATCTCAGGTTGTGGGAAATATCTAAGCATCACACAGCACTGGTAGAAACTGTACCTATACAGTGATTCAATGGCATAATTCTTTTATTGGACTGATGAAATAATATGAATTTAAACTCAAGTGACAATGATAGAAGGTAGGTTAATTCAGGTTTTTTTTGTTCTGCTGAATTGAAATGATGGTTTTACAAAACTAAATATGTATTAATAATCTAATTTTAGATGGCATGGTGAAAGATCTTCCACCATATTTCCCTTTAATCCAGTAAGCTATATATGAATAGCACACACTACAACTAATAAGTAGTTTGTCATATCTGAAAAAATTCTCTGATGCAGGTAAGTGGACAGTGGGTAGATACTAACACCCTCTTCCCCTTCCTTCTGAAATGAACTGTGAAGATGTGAAGATCAGGAGTTTACTGAGTTACCTGGAAATGTAACATCCAGATGAAGCATTCAGCCATTTAAGGGAGAAGGTTAAGAAATAAAGCAAATGCACAAATAGCAGGTGTACAGGCTACGATTCCAGTTGAGAAAGTTGTTGAGAAATACAATTGCCATGACAATGAAGAGCAGCAGACATAAGCAATTCTTTACATAGCACATTAAATTACTATTTCCACTTCTTCAGAAATAACTGAGATGTACAACATGAAAACCATGCTAGATATTTTTGTATATGTGTTCCATAGCACAATAGATTTTTTACTTTGCTTTCAGGAAAGCAAATGTGTTTCCACTCGTACTGGAATTTTTTGTGTTTATTTGTAGTCTCTCAGGTCCAACTGTATTGCTTCATCAGCAAGTTCTGCTCCCTCAGTGCTCATCTGTAGCATCTG
This sequence comes from Alethe castanea, assembly GCA_024734035.1. Taxonomy (NCBI): domain Eukaryota; kingdom Metazoa; phylum Chordata; class Aves; order Passeriformes; family Muscicapidae; genus Alethe; species Alethe castanea. The sequence continues at coordinate 58,962,393 of JANRGV010000062.1, read as the reverse complement.
CATTAAAGTATTAATTCTTTACAGGAAGAGTTTCTTCACTTATTTTATATCTTTGTCATAGGTATTGTCTTCAAGGAACCCTATAGGGGAAGATAGAGGTGTAACTTATATGCGTGGCATTATTGTCATCTGTCTGTGCACTTCATTTAGTGCTACCCATAAAATCATTATTTTTAGGAGCAGTTGAAATTACAGAGGTGATTACTTAGTGTTGTGATGCTTACAGTCATTTGGAAACCAAATATTTTACTCTCATTCCTGATCAGGTGCATTTTAGACTTTGAAGGATGATTTGGGACTTTCCTTACAGTATCTTACTTTTTTAAAAAATAAAAGTTCAAATGTGTGGATAAATAGTGAAATAGCATAGGCTCACAATGCAGACATTCATCAATGAAAAATAAGAAGTAACTGCAAAATACATTGTTGTCCTTTGCTATGACAGGTAAAGAGATGCTCTGAAGTGCTAAACTTCCTTGTATTATGCAACTGAAATAATATATCAGCACTTACCTAGATTAGAATAAGCAGTATGGAGTAATTAAATCAAAATGATAGAAACTTTTACAGGTGGTTAAATGAGAATAAGCAGAGAAAACAAAAGAAGCAGAAAATAGATTACTAAAACCTCTGCTCTATCTGACTATAAAACTGCTGTGCTCTACTTTCTAGGTTAGAAATGCATCAAGCTTCATAGGTGGTTTATCTCTACTGTTATTCCCCTTTAGCAATGATCTTTCATCAAGAGCTCAATTTAAAAATAAGGCATTTTATTTCTTTTTATCCCATCTCTTTGTCTTTTAATGATTTTTTTTAAACCACTGTTTCTTTGGGAAGCGACAGTGTCCAATTACAAGAAGAATTTCTGATTAAAAGTAAATACCAAATGTGGGATTGTTCAATTCTCTGTGCCTGAAGAATAACCATATGAAATCTTCATTATATTTTCACATCATGTGCAGCTGCTGGTAAGGGAACCTGAGAGAGGAAATACTTTATTCATAATAGGATCATATAGTAATTAAAACTAAAATTAACTACATAAAACTAAGTGTAAGAAATACTTTAAAGTTGCCAGGGAAGAGGAATGACAACCCATTCCATTTCTACCAGTGTGATACCAGTGCCAGTAAGAGATGTCCAGCATCTGGAGAGGGATCAGGCCAGCATCAAAGCACCTGAAAAGCATCACAAAGCAATTTCAGCTACTCCAGCTGGTAAGTCAGCTTCATGAGGGACTCAAATGCCTCTGTGTAAAGGCATGTAATATGGGGCATAAACAAGAGCAATTAGATTTGTGCACACATCTGCAGGGCAATGACCTTACTGGCCTTGTGGAGATGTAGAGACACCAAAAAGTAGGGGCTCGTGGAAAATGTGGAGCCTTGGCCACAGAGCCCATGAAATGGTGGAATTTGAGGTCCTTGGGGCAGTGCGATGGTGCACAGCAAGTTCACTATCCTGGACTTCAGAAGAGCAGACTTTGGCCTCTTCAGAGATCTTCTTGGTAGAGTATCATGGGATAAAACCCTAGAGGGAGGAGAGGGAAGAGGGGCCTGATAAAGTTGATTAATCTTCAAGGCTCACCCCCTCCAAGCTTGGAATCAATTCATCCTAAGAAAGAGAAAGTCAGGAAAAAACACCAGCAGGCCAGAATGGATGGACAAGAAGGTCCTGAACAAAAACAAACACAGAAAGGAAACCTACAGAGGGTGTAAGCAAGGTGATCTGGACAGAGAGATTGTCCAAATGGCCAGGGATCTGGTTAGGAAAGTTAAAGCTCTGACAGAAATAAATCCAGTCAGGGGCATTCAGGGCAGCAAGAAAAGCTTCTGTAATGTTGGTGATAAAAAGAAGACTAGAGAAAATGCCAGCTTCTGCTTCTCCTGTGCAGTGGATTATTTGAATCTTTGTCTCTGCAGGATCACTGTGAGGATCCTGTTAATCTTTTTCACATTCTCTGACACCACTCATTCTGCCTGCCTTCTCCTGTTGGCAAGGCAGGTTCTGAGCCACAGCAGATCCCCTGCAGGCAAGGACACCATCTTCTCCTGCTCTGGCCCAGGGAGAGGCACCAGGTGCTGTCTGAAGCTCCAGACCTGGGTGGCCACACCTGCCCAAGCTTGCCTACCAGATCCATGCTATTTTAAGCAGCTTTCCAGCACCCTTCCATAACTCTTCTGCACAAAACAATGTGCCCATTAGCTATTACTTCATGCACCGTAGGTGTGGTAGGTCATTTCACAGCTCTACCCTGTGGCGGTTTGACACTTCATAACCAGCAGTCAGATGCAGAAAAAAGCTCTAAGAACCTGTTGAGTAGGAAAGGCTAGCAGATACTTCTATAAATTGAGTTTTAGATGAAAAGGCCTCTAGCACTCACACTTTTCCATCAGCAGGAGGCAGCTCAAAATTCTTAGACAAATTCCTGGAAGTCCTCCAACCAAGCCAGTCAAGAAAAGAAGCCCAGAAATAGATGTGCAAAGTGTTATGGCTGTTAGCTGCCTCTGCTGCACTCTGGGCAAAAGGAGGTAAAGTTTAAATAAATTAGTATTACTATATAGCTCTAAAATGTCTATTTTTGGAGTGAACCTTCTGCTTCATACTTTACTGGTGTATAAGGCATCCAAAAATGTAAATAACTTTACCTGAAAGGAGTTTTATTTAAAGTTAATTAGCACAAAGGACTTTTGTATCTTCTATATGAGCAGAGTGCCTGAACATTCTGCTTTTCTTAACACTGTTATTAAAGTTGTGCAGAAGGAAATGTTGAGAAACTTCTCTCCCACATTAAACAACTCAGATGCTTTCTCTTAAGCAGACCATTATTAATTGTTTTCAGAACTATTTCAGAAGATTGATTCATGCATAAAAATGCATTTAGTCAAGGATTTCAGGTTTCAGCAACTCTGCCTAGAAAAGCTTTATAATTTTCTTCTTGAAGAAAGATCTTTAATTACATTGGAGCAATAGAGTGGGATTTATGCATATATTCTAATTATGTACTAGTAAAACTGAAAAGCTCTTCGTTAAAACCATGTGGAGAAAAATCAGACACATGCCAGCACTTCATTACTGAGAATTTAAGAGGAATTGTGTGGTGGCTTATTATCAGTATTACATAAATAGAAGGGCACTCTACATATTGCATATGTCGACACAGTCTTTTAGATTAAAAAATGGGCTGATTTTGAGAAAACAGAAGATGAAAATTAACTTTGTTAATTAAACCAAACCAATTTATTCTACATTAGCACCTTACTACCTGTTTAGTAGAGCAAGTATAATAATAAACATGTTATTTCTAAGTTAAATCTGTATATATATCTCCATGTACAGACATATATGGAAAATACAAGATGAAAGATCAAGATTCACTCAACCTCAACCTAAATAGATCTAAGTAATCATCAAATAATATTATTAGATCATATAATTCTTTGTAAGAAATACATGCTTACAGCATGATCAGAATCTATGACATGCTTTCTGTTTAAACAAGAGCCTTTATGATGAAGGGTTTTCTCATGTTGTAAACAAGAACAGCTGGTGCACAGGCTGTGTTACAATACACTGGAATAGCAGTACAATAGATTTATTGTTACTTCTAAAATTGTGTATAAAGAAGTCATTCATATTTTAAACACAGAATTACTGAGCACTTCTTGCCAAATCACAGACCCTCATGAACAATTCCCTTTGAGTCACAAGCACATGACTTTTCACTTCTGAGAGTCAGTCCATAAGATGATAAAATAATTAAGACCCATGAAGGGGTTGGGTATGTACAAAATCCAGCTGCTGACTCCAATTCCATAGAAGGGAGCTGAGTAAACTATGAGCAGGGTAGAGAGGGTATTGCAGTAGAAGTTAAAATTAGAATTAAAAAAATAGTGTCTGTGAGTCTCTGCTGAAGCTCACATTTGACCAATTCCTGCAGCTCTTTCTTTGTCATTGAGATCCCTTATATTATAAACCTAGCCATAAATAAAAAAGATATTGCTGTATATTCTAAGTGAACCAGCTCATTAAACATAGAGTTGACATAGTGGTTTGATTACGGGGAACATTTTTTTGTGGCTGTGTGAATAAAATACCTAGCTCATTATTTTTTAAGTAAAAAAAGCAACCTAAATTATGCATAACACACATATCATTGCATGATTAAACAACATAAATAATTTTATAATATTTAAAATATCTCATTTTTATCTCTATCAGTACATATTTTTAATGAAAAGAATTACTGAATTTTTAAAGGATAACTTTAAAGTTGGACACGGTATGAATGAGAGACTTCCACTATCACCAGTTGTATTACTGTCCTATTATGGACAAATTTCTTATGTAATTTGTTTCTTATACTGATCAAATTTGATTTTAAGTTTCTAAGGTTTCTTGTCTAAATTACTTATGAGAAGAACCACAGAATTATAGAATGGTTGAGGTTGGAATGGACCTATGGAATTCATCTGGTTCCAACCCCTCTGCTCAGGCACAGTCACTTAGGGCTGCTTGGCCAGGATCATGTCCAGATGGCTTCTGAATAAAAGGATGGAGACTCCACATCTGCCTGGGCAACCTGTGCCAATGCTTGGTAATTCACAGAGTAAAAAAGTGTTTCCTGATGTATTCATTCACAGAACCTTTTGTGTTTCAGTTTGTGCCAACTGCCTCTGGTCCTGCCATTAGGCACCATGGAAAAGGGCCAGGATCCATTGACTTTGCACCTCTCCTTTGGGTACTTACATATATTAATAAGAGCCCACCTCATCCTTCTCTTCTCTAGGTTAAGCAGTCCCAGCTCTCCAGGTTTGGCCTCACAAGTGCTGAGTAAAGAAGAAGGATTACCTTCCTTGACCTTCCAATACCTTGTCTAACACAGCAAGGATACCCTTAGTGCAGACAGACAACACTCACTGCTCTCCCCTCATCTACTTGGCCAGAAATTTCACTGTAAAAATGTATCAATTTGGTCAAACATGAATTTCACTTGGTGAAGCCATGCTGGCCATTCCGTATGATCTCGTTCATGTGTCTGGAAATAGTTTCCAGGATTGGTTACTCCATCGCCTTTCCAGGGATCAAGGTGAGGCTGGTTGGCCTGTAGTTCCCTGGATCCTCCTTCCCTTTCTTCAAGATAGGAGCTACATTTGCTCTTCCTGCAGTCTTCAGGTACTTCTCGCAGTTGCCATGATTGATCAAAGTGTATCCAGAGTGGCCTTGCAATGATATCAGCCAATTCCCTGGGCATCATGGTGCATCCCATGGCACCCACTGACTTATGTATGTCCAGACCATCAAGAACTCCAACTGTTATTACCACAGTTAGAGCAGCACTGAATTTCTGTGTTATGTTCCTCCCACATACAGTGTGTTTGCTGATAGAGATAAGTAAAGTTAAACAAAAAGAAATGCATGCTAAAAAGAAAAGAGAGGAGACTCGAGGAGAAAAGGGAAGTTTCAGGGAAGTTTCAGGGAAGGGAAGTTTCAGGGAAGTTTCAGGGAAGGGAAGAGAGAAAGAAGAGAAGAGAAGAGAAGAGAAGAGAAGAGAAGAGAAGAGAAGAGAAGAGAAGAGAAGAGAA
>JANRGV010000062.1:58941676-58956708 GCA_024734035.1 Alethe castanea | reverse complement strand
GAAGAGAAGAGAAGAGAAGAGAAGAGAAGAGAAGAGAAGAGAAGAGAAGAGAAGAGAAGAGAAGAGAAGAGAAATTAAGGACCAATTAACAGCTGTCACACTATGATACTCTTAAAAGTTATCTTCATCACTTTTCCCAACCAGAGATTTTTGGCTGCAATTGGGAGAAAAACAGTTGAAAAGCAATATTGAGTTTCACACAATGTTCCATGTAAGGCAGAGGAATGGGAAAAAATTACCTATTGATATGGCTGTTTTGCCAGGCAGATACTCTTAATATCTCTAGATTTTAATAATAATTCTTGGCATATGCAGAAAATCTGTTATAAAAGGTTCTTAAAGTAAATTGCTTTTGCTTTAAGGTAATACATCCCCAGCATAGTGTAACTATCACTATTATCTGTATCATGTTTTTTCACAATAAACTATCAAAAGGACTGAGTCTTGAATGCTGAAAATACAAACCAACTTTCATTTCCTAGGCAGAGACCAGGAAAATACTTAATTTCACTAAAAACTGTTGTGTTGGTATAGCTTGTACAATGTCTATTTGGTTTAGAGTCAATTTTGGCCTTCTGAGAGGGATTGTAAAGCAAAATATTCCCCCTCTCTATCAATCTCTGTGTGTTCGGCTCTCACTGTTCACCTTTTGCAAGTCCTGTGTACCTGTAGCGCTCATTATGAACAGACCTGGATAAAGGTCTTCAGAGGGAGCTAGGAGTTAGCAGTAAGATGTGTCCAGAGATATTTCTAACTTGACACAATGTTGTGTCTATTGCATCTTGACACAAATATAAAGTTCATTTTATCTTGATACAGAAGTAAAGGTCAGTTGCTCATTTCCTTTAATATAGCATTTCAATAGTAGGCTTACACATTTTTAAGACTCTGTCCTTACAAGTAAAAGGGCCAGGAACTTTTCTTTTAAAAGAAAGGTCAATATTCCCTTTACAGTACCATAATTAAAGAAAACTGGATCATGGTAAACAAATCCTACAATGATTTATTTCATTCAACACATTAAAACAATATGAAAGTTGTTTAAAAAGTAATATTCTTATATATAACTGGTTTGTGATTGTTCATACTTTTCCCACTGAGATTTTCTTATTTCACAAAATGAGATTATTTTCTTTTTCTTGAAAAAATGATATGACCTGAGTCTACGAAGGCTAATGTAGAGCTATACTTCTGTCCCAGAGTAGAAAAAACTCACTACAGATTTTTGCTTAAAACACCAGCCCACAAACATGGCTGGGCTAGCAGACACCTATTTCTCTCCACAGAAATCTGAAGCCCCCATTTGGACACAGCCTGTCCCCACACAGCCAAGCCCCTGTTTCTGAGCTTTTCTCACAGTCCTCAATGGAGCTCTCTTCTTGGAAACTTATATTTCTTCAACCCATTTCTTTCTTTGTCAAGTAGGAAACTTTCTTGGCATGTTGTGTAAGAGTGCCAGACCATCCCAGAAAACAGTCAAAAACAAGTGTAGAGAGCAAGAGACTGAATTCTTCAGGCCTTTAGATACCAGAAGTAATTCACTGCCAAAGGAACAGTCAGAAATCCTCTTTCCAGCATTGTTGCACTGCTAATACCCATTAAGGATAAATACCATGAACCTGAAATTGAGCTTTTAGGCAGGTAAATGTTCCCAGTGCATCAATGGGCCCCTGAGAGAAAGTGAGGCACTTCTGCTGCATCCTGAGTTGCTGTCTCTTCCAAATCACAAGACTATACTGGTATGGAAAGTGACTGGTTCTTCTCAGGAAACAAGTTTAGTAAAAAGTTTCTGTCCTGTCCTGCCATAGAGAGGTACTATAAAACAAAACATTTGAAGAGGGGAAAGAGAACATAAACCTGTTCTTGATGCACTTATACCTCAAAGCCCATCTCTCTGTCTGACCTTTCTCCTTGTAGTCCCTGCAGTAAGAGAAGTCTTCCACAGCTTCCTGCACATTCTAGTAGTTTTTAGCCTAGAAGTAGAGACCTCAGAGAAGATGGTAAAACAATAAAAGGTGGGGTAGTATGTCCTGACTCTAGGCTCCAGGTTCAGGATGCTATCAGGGGAGCAAAGGAAGATTGGGAAATGCGTGGGAGGCAGCCTGCAGACAGATTTTTGTACTTGTTGCATGTGTGGGCAGCCACCCACCATACCTTATGTTATGCACTGAACAAAATGACGTTTTTCATTCAGCTTTCACAGGACCTGGGCTTTTCTAAAAGGACTGGGCAAACAAAACAGCAGGATGCTACATACGGATGTGAGAGGGGCTTTGGGCTTGGTGCTGTGAAACTTACTTTACAAGGGAGAGTAAAGCAGAAAGTTACCATTTGGGATACAAGAAATGTTCTTTCCCTACTCTAGACAGCCAAACCAATTTTCTGCCTGCAATAAGGAGGAGAAATCAAGAAATCTAGTGCCTTCCCAAAACAAATGATAAAGGAGAGGAGGAAGGATAGGAATCCCTAAGTCGCAGAATCACTGATCATAAAATATGTCAAGGCACCCAACAGGAACATGCAGCCCAACTCCTGGTGCCACACCAGAAGCCCCAAGAGTTGCACCATGTGCCTGAGAGCATTGTCCAAACACATCCTGTCAGGCTTGGTGTTGTGACCCTGGGGACCCTTTTTTAGTGCCTCGACACCCTCTGGATGAAGAACCTTTTCCTAATATCCAACCTAGACCTCTCCTGACACAACTTCAGGCCATTTCCTCTAGTCCTGTCACTGGGCACCTCAGAAAAGAGATCAGTGTCTGTCCCTCCTCTTCCCCACACTAGGAAGTTGTAACTGCAATGAGATCTCCTCTCAGTCTCTTCCAGGCTGAACAGACCAAGATTAAAGATGAGGGCTCTTTGCATCCGGACAAATCAGAATAAATCAGGACAAGAAGAATCAGTGTAGCTGCAGGTGTTAAAATAGATAATATTTTTCTTCTTAGACCAGATCCACGCGGTTATTAACACAGCATGAGATGGGCAAAGGTCTAGGAAGTATTAATTCTTACTATGTGAGTGAGATTCCTCATTTGCTTTATCTAGGTTGTAAAGGGCGTACACCATCAAACCAGTATCACATACAGCCCTGGTAGACCTTAAGACTGTAGACGTTCAGCAATGGCAAATATGTATCAATGCTGGCAATGGAGGTAAGAACTGTCAGTAAGGTAGTCTGGCATTTCAAAAATATTGGGCATCATAAACATGGTTGATGTATCTGCTGATAAGATGTGACTGAGAGACATTAAATTATTGTAAGCAGCTGTCTTTCAGTTCCTTATATAAGTCAGGGACTTTTTTCTATGGATGTTGGAAGGAATGTGTATCTGCTTAAAGCTGAGAACAGCTGGGCATTTTTTCCCCCTGCAACCTGATAATGTTGTCTTAGGTTTCAAATGGACCAGAAATATCCACACCTAGTGTTAAGTCCTGGAAGAGAGACTTCAATATATTGAAAGTGATAGCTTACTGTGGATCATCTCAGAATCTGGAAGATGAAATTGTACTATCAGTAAGCATTAATGTTTGAGTTCCTCTCAACCAGGATTGTGAAGTCACATGAGGTATGATATTCAGAGACGCCCCAGATATTCAAAGTATGGATATGATTGAAGCAGTGATGTCTCAAAAATATTCTTGTTAGGGCAGCCATTGGAATAGGTCCAGGAGAACCTTGTAAGTGTAGGTATGGATCTTTGTGTAGTGGTTGTTCAAATGCCATAATTTAGTTATAAAGTACACCAGCATTCAGTCAAGAACTTTTGGGAAGTACAGCAGCAGGCTGTGTCACAGTGGAAGGTGAGGTAGGACCTCCGTGTGACAGACACTGAAGTGAAATGCATCAAAAAGATGAGGGAATTCATGTTGCTTGGAAACACAGCTGAGACTGTGCAGATTAATACCTGGTGGTAGAGATGAAGCAGTTTTTGCTCGGACCAGTACTGCAACATATTTCCTACATAGACCACTGTAGCTCTAATGACATATTTTAAATGTTGCATTTCTGTGCTTAATATGCTAACTAGAATTAAAGAAAGAGCATTTAAAGGTTTGGAATTGCTAGGCTGGAACAAGAATGATCACTTATTAAGCATATTAATTTTTCTTCATGAGTGATGAATCTTGAAAACCACAGTGATTTGTCAAAATAATTAAATTCCATTTGCTTTTCAGATATAAATGCCTACACAGCTTGCCAAAGTAATCCTTGCTTGCTACTCAGAAGACTAAACTTTCATAAATGTACTTTTTAAACCACATTTTTTTCTTTTTCATTTATAAGGCAGGAAAAAAAATCATTATTTTATTCATTCTGATTATAATCTTCAATGTTGTTCATGCTAATCCTGCCAAAAGAATTTGTTTTTCAGAATCAAGTTCACATGTAGCAAAGGGATAAAAAGACCCATTTCCTCAATGGTTGACAGTGCTAATTTCATTCTGACTTGCTTTCATCTGTTTTAGCAACAATTCAGGCAACTAACACAAATATATTTTGATTGGAAAAAAGGCTCAGCTTGGTACTGAAAATTATAGACACCCATCATTCACCAACAAATCTCAAATTTATAAGAAACCAATATGTTTTTAATGTGCTATTTTATTTACTTTTTCTTTATTCCTTCAAATCAAGCACTTAGATCAAGTTTCCCTCTGCAATCAATATGCCTGTAAATTGTCATTTTGTTTTAAAATGAAGCTGATATTCACAGGACATCAGTTGCCTCCAGGAAGTGGACCTTCAAAGAAATAAAAAGAGCATATTTTGATACTTCAAAAAGTGTTTAGGCTGTCTGAAGAGCTCTTACTGAGAGTTAAAGCTAGGATAGGTTGCATTGGATGAGTAAAGCACTGGATATTGACAGCATTTGGCAAATACATATAATATACTTCGGAATAAACTACTATAGTAGCAAACACATATATTTAAAAATATGTCAGAAATCTCAGCTGTTAATCTGGTTTGCCAAAATTCAGGTCTTTTATTTCCTTCACTTTTTCCTACCCCTTGTTATCTAAACCCTGCTGATCTTATGCTTTTTTGATTATAAGATCTACCAGGTCAAGGCTGTTTCATTAAAGCTATACTTTTTATTGTATTGCCTTCAATCATCATGTTGTGAAATGTGAATGGGTTTGTATGTACATTGTTTATGATTCAAGTCCTTTGGGACAAGGATCTACATCCATTCCAGCAGGACACAGTGGCAAGAGAGAGAGCACTGTGATTCAAGGACCGACCCATTGTCCCCTGCACCTCAACAGCATGGGCCTTCCATCCATGGAAGGGGGTCACAGCCTGCTCTGAATCCCTAACCTGGTGGCACAAGTCTTCCTGGGACATCCTTGGAGAACCATAGCTGGCTGCACCTACTCAGGTCACTTTCCTGCTGCATGCAGCACTGGAATTCCCATGCACGTCCTCCTGTCAGCGTTTGGGAGCAGCACGAGGGGGGCTGCTCTGCAAGCAGAGGCAAACCCAAAGCTGAGGACAACACCAAGACAGGGAATGCAGCAGCCCTGATGAAAAGAGCCAAGTACTTGAATGAGGAAAGCAGATCAGGTCTGGTCACTGGAACAATGGCTGGACATGGCCCAGTGATTACCAATCTAGTATACAGTGCTCAGACAGGTCAGGGAGCAGGTCAGAAAGTCAAGTGTATGGACTGGAGGTAGAATCAGGATGTATGAACAATCATACTTGCAGCATGACTCAGGTACAGAACCACGATGACAGCCCAAGCTTGTGTCCTCATGCAGAGAATGAAGAGAAGGCTACCCAAAGCAGCTTCTCATATATCTCCTCAAAGTCCTTAATGTATCACAGTTGGTCCTGAGTCCAGGTAGAGAGATTCCTGGGATAGGGGAGTATTCATGCTGGTAATTCCCAGCTGTCCTGGAAATTAACTGATTTAGTCCATTCTGGAGTATGAACTCATTTTATGTTAACCTGAAGGTTAGGAAACTGAAGTGACTTGGCGGAGTTCTGTATGTATACACATTGTGTATGTATGCATATCCTACAGGACATCCTAAACATTACTACTCTGCCATAGCAGTAAGGGAGCAGTAGATTTGAGGTAGAATTTAATTTGTTTTAACATATTCAATTGTTTTTTGTTTATATATCTTTAATACTCTGAACTGGGAGACACTTCAGTATTTTTCATAAACAGTAGATTAATCTTGACAAGTCCCTAGTGAGATTTTCTTAAATTTATAGTAGAATAAAATCAAAATATGGAGCTGGGAGACTGCTGCCTATACTAATTTGTCAGCTTCCTAAAGTTTGAAATAACAAGTAATTTTCAAACAACTTCAAGGTTTTTTTCAAATTTCACTTAGGTAGATTTAAAACAATGGTATTACTAAAATTTAATAGTATGGAGAGTGTTTATGAGAGATATATACCATTAATTTACATAGATTAATGGATGCCTTTCATTAAAAAGTAGTATTTAATACCCAGTGAGTATGTATATATATATATATATATGCATATCAGCAGAAAATTAAAACCATATATACCATGTTTTAGAAGCATATTTATATGTACACATTCAATACTCTTATTTTAATGTTATTAAAGTATAATGCATGGTTTTAATATTCATTTCATATGTATTTTAAGACTTTATTAAGTTTAATATTCCAAACACAGAAAATAGTTTATGTCAAATACCTAATTATCCATTTGTAAAAACAAGTATCTTGTAACTGCAGTAATTGGATAAGAAGATGTAAAATGAAAGTTTGCAAACTAGCTATAAAGGGAATTGTTTGCAACACATTACCTAAAATATACCAAGGAAAATAATTTTTTCTACCTCCTTAAATTTTTGAGAATCTACTGATTTTCTTATAGATCATTCAATATTTATTAAGGAGCAAATTATACTCTTGGAGCAACAGCAAACATGCCATACATGGCAGAAATATTGGTTGGATGAGATGTTCAGAGGTTCATTAGTCCATTTTGCTACTGGATACCATTTGGTTGTCGAGCCATCAATTATGACACTTTGAGCCTGGCAGTCCAGCTAATTCTCCGCCTATCTAACAGTTGATTCATCCAGCTCATGTGTCTTCAGGTTCCCAGTGAGTTCTCTGCAGGAGATGATGTCAAAAGTCCTACTAAAGGAAGGTATATTACATCCAACAAAAAATAACAGCAAAGAATAGTAAAAAGCACCTCAGTTGCCCAGTGCATGCAGTCATATTTTACTGGGCTGCTCTCACAGATGTCAAACCATTCCTTCCTTTTTGTAAATAATAAAGCCAGCAAAACAAATGCATGCACAAATGAACTGTCCACAAACCTACTGTACATTGCAGAGAAATGAAGTAATGCTGTCTCAACATCTTTGGGATAGTAACCTGAAAAGACAACAAAAAATCATTTCTCGTGCAAAATATACAGAACTCTATTGCCTAGGTCAAGTGAAAACCACATTTGTTTTCTTATTTCTCTAATGAAAAAGTAGATTTCAGAGCAATTTCTAGAAGTCTACAACATTGGACTGCGCAGAAGAGCCTTCTGTTCTTCTGACCACCAAGTTACCAGTCTCATACGAAATGAATCTAGGAATGTATCTTGTTTATTGTAGTCAAGCTGTCAAGCTAAAGCTTGACAAGAGGTATCTGAAAAATATTCTGTTTCTTGCCTATAAATATAGAACAAGATCAACTGTTTCATTAGCAGACTTACTTTCCATATGCCTCTTCCTATGTTTTATCGGTTCTGTGCAGAAGTGGTATTATTTTGAATGCCTAGAACAGGTTTGTATTTGTATTGTGTACATAGTTCTGCAGGATAACTGATGGGCATGCATACCATGAATGAAAGCTTTGAGTCCATGACAGAGACTAGTTTTATTTGACTAAAATAATAGTCCAGCCAACAGTAATACAGTGTGCCTATCAATAATGACTGTGCAATTGGATATTTATTTAAACAAAAGATCTTTGTCTGATCTGGCCATTAATTTTTTTTTTTTCAAAAATATTATGCATTTATAGAATACGCAGCTTCCAGATGGCACCAAGCCACAATTTCTCTTTGAGGATGTACAGGCACAGTAGAATCATCCCTTAATTTTATACTTTAAGATGGCTAAAGAGAATGTATTCTATCAGTACAGAAGTTGGCCATTAGACAGATGTTTTTGTCAATATACACAAGGATATTTGATAAATAGTACATGATATCCTGTTCTTTCATATAGGAAATTGCATTCAAAATTCTTCCTTTTATATATTTCCCGTTTCTAGATTTTCACAATTTTTTCCTTCAGAAAACCTAAACTCAAATGAGTCATAAAAATCTACTCTGCAACTACTTCTAAGAATCCAATTTTAAAGACGCAGATGAGATCTGGAGGCTTCTTTATTGGTTGGAAAATTATGCTACAGCTTAAATGAAGGAGTTCACTTTTCTGATCATGTATACAAACATGTATTTGACAAAAGTGTGACCTTCACTGCTCTTTTACAAAATTCTCCAGGTTTTCCTAATGAACAAAGTGTACCAATTGACTTTTTATCAAAGTAAGGAAGAATACACTAACCATCTGTCATTTTGCAGAGCAGCTGCATGGAAGAAGTCTTTAATGAAGATCTCTTGCTTGGCCCTTTGTGTTTTGGAGTAAATCAGCTGAGAAAAACTCAACAGTAGTTTAGGAGATTCAACTTTTCCTTCCTTCCTGAGTTCCCACCTTCCTTCTTCCTGCCTTCTTTTTCCTTCCTTTCTTTTCTGATAATTTGCTTTCTAGTTAGTCCCAAGCTTCTCTATTCTAAGACACAACCGTCATCAGCTTCAACTACACTATGATACAGAGCTCTAGATCTAAAAACATACCAAAATTTTTCCTCCTCAAACCACAGTATGGTCAGCTCAGTAAGATGCAATCACACGGGCAACTATAAGGCTGCAGCTGATTACATTGGTTCTAACACTTCATACTCATAAATTTCAGAAGGCTTTAGGCCCACTCAGGTGTATGGGAGGTGTGGGGGATTGTGTTGCCTTTTGGATAGTCCTGTATGCTTATTTCCTTAGGGCCATGATGATTTCTGATCTTGTAAAATGTAGCAATATTGATGACACATTTTTCTTTCGTAAATTAAGCATCTGAGTCTCAGACAGGAGCAATAAACTTTAGAAAAATATCGTGAAATGTAGAAAACATAGTAACACTTAAGCAGAGAAGCCAAAAATTTAGAGAAAATAATATGGCCTTCAAGTCTACAAGAGATCAACAGGAATAGCAAAAACAAGCCAGAGTTTATTTCCAAAATTCATCAAAATTTTTTTGAAGATAAAATCTTTCCACTATAAAAGAGGGAGAATTAATGCCTCTATGTTTGTGGATGTAAATTGGTAATCATGCAGTAAACTGATCAGATTACTGCACCAACCTGCTTTTGCTAGTCTCTGGGTGTGACGTCATTGCAAAGAGGAATATCACCTAAGCAACCCTATAATGCTAAAAAGCTTATAGCTGAACTGTGTAGAAGGAAACAGATGGGGCAGTATCTGGAAATTTTATTTGTCAGATATTGCCCATCTGTTTCTCTCCCTATCTGCATGTTTTGCAGTAATATCCATTTTTAGGAAGGAAAGTCAATCTAATTCTACAGAATTGGTTTAATCTTGTGCTTTATTATTATTTTTTAATTTTTATTTTTTACGTTTCATTAATGGCTGGCAGGGAAACATAAAACCCACACTGGTGATTCAGCCAAATAATCTTCCCTTCCAATCCATGACAGGAAAAGTTATTCTTCAGGGCAAAATTAGTAGATGTTAACTTTTCTTATTAATTGGATCTAACAATTTTGACAGTTTCTCAAATACAACAGACCTCCTAAATAAATGAATGATAGAAAGCATTTTAAAATGCATTCTAAAACTGAAACAACTATGTGTCATTTCAGATTAAGTTCTAGTTTCTTTGTAATGAGTAGCTATTAAAATCAGTAAGTCTTTTTTTGGCAGCTATCTGATTCTCTGAAAATAGTCACAAAAGGCTTTGTGTTAGGTATATTTATGGAGAGTACATAAAGACTTTGGTTGTAAAAATTAATTATGGGCTGAGAAATTCTATTTGTTTTAGCCTTAATATTCTTAGCTAAACATAAGCTAACATAACGTCACTGACATTGCTCTTCTATTTTCACAAGATCAAAATTAAAACAAAAACCACTTAAAATAGCAGCATAGGCATAAAGGAAGTTATTAGAAGTCAAGACCAGAAATAAGTGGCACTTCCAAATGGCCCACAGAATCCAGTATCAGGCAAGACCATGACTCCTCTCTGTTCCTTATGTGTAGGTACCAATACAGAGGTACCAACAGATGAGTATTTAGCTTTTATAAGAGTTAATGATAAATAATGACAGTAAGTGGGTTGGGTGTACTAATTAATCTGACTAATTACAGTAGGAGTGAGTAAGGCAAAATGGAGGGGTTGAAACAAAACAGGCTCTATTCTGAAATGAGCTCCATCCTGATGCCATGTGTAGCTCATCAAACTGTAACAACTCTGCTCTTGACTTTAGCCTCGTCAGCATCCAGGGACTGCTGTTGTTGCCATCCTTTCTTCACAGTCTTTCTTGCCAAATTATAGTTACCCTCTCTTTATTACCTAGACCCAAGCCTATCATATCCTCCTCCTGTTCTTTTGATTATTTTTCCTTTCTTTCCCCCTTAATTTTACAGGGTTGCTTTCTGACCTGCAGCTATCTGCATCAGCTTTTAAACTGACAATACTCAGTGACCCTGGCAACAGAGGGCTTCACAAGAATAGTTTTCTATCAGTGCTAGATTCACTCTTTTCTACATGTGTCATTTGTCTACTTTGATCTTTAATTCTGGTCTCTACTTTGATATTGATTCCTAGTCACATATCTCATTTCTTTATCACTTGTCTGTCTTTTAACTTGTCTTTTGCCAGCCCCTTCCCTAACACCTGCTTTGGGTGATCACAACCCTGGCACGAGGACATCCTGTTCCTCCTGACTTGGGTCAAAATCACAGACTGTGTCTCACCTTGCCACTAAAATGGGTTAATTCTTTGATTCTTGTGGTTCACATATTTCAACTCATCCTAAGTGCTGTATCTGAATCTTCTCTTTATCCTTTAAAGTTCATTTTTAATGTTTATTTTCTTTGTCCTTTGATTGCAGTCCACTTAAGAACACAGGATAGGGTCGCACAGGTTACCAAATGCATTCCTCCTGCCTCTTGCAGGCAAGTTTGTAATGGAATTACTTTCATAAATCTGACAAGGTCTACTTTTAAGTCAATTATTTTTTCCCCTCTGCCCTCTTAACAAAAGGCTGTTTCCACACTTTATGATTAGAACCTATCTTCCATTTTCCAGCCTATACTGATCTGTATCTTGCTTATGCTCTTTTCCTTTTATGACAATTCCATCCATTAACATTCCCGTTATGCTTAGAACTGCCTCACATCTTATTTTCCTAGGTTAAACAAATCACACCCTTCTAATCTATGTGTCTCAGATAAGCTCTCCTTTCCCCAGAGGCCTCTGCTCTGTTTAAGTCTGAATAAATTTTTCTTGAACATGCGTGATCGTAATTCCCTGTGATATCCTAGGTGGGATGCAATAGTATTAATTTTCATATCTGCACTGGAAATTTTTTCCCTGATGCTAGGTTTTGTGTATCCTAGGCTCTACTTGCTTATTTCATAGCTGTATCATTCTGGTGACTCAAAAATATCTTGTGACTCACTGGCTTCCACCCAGGAGTTTTTGGGGTTATATTCTTTATTGATCATTCTCGTAAGAAACTGTTACTGATAGTCCTTGTTTGCATTACCCAGGACCTTATAGCATTTAGGATTTTCTGTTTTTTTTATGCTTGAGTCATTGAGAATAAAAAATTGTATAAACGCACAATGCATATCTGAATACATAAGTGCAAAAAATTTACAAAATAGACATTGGTCCTCCCTAATCCTATTTTATCAGCAGAATTAATTTAAAAGCCCCTCTCTTTAATACAAAGTTATGAAAATATTAAGTCATATTGGTTCTCAGATGAGTCCTTATCTCATTTTGCTCACATCCTCCTCTCACCCCAGCAGTTCCATCCTCAGCACAGACTACCATTAATGCCCCTTTAGCCACTGCTTTAGCTGAACAACTTCTTATCTAGACTGTCAAGGCCCTGGGTGCAGCTACATGCTCTGCTACAAGCTCTGCAGCCTTGTCTTCTTACTTCCATGGGTTTGTCTGTCTGTGCTCAAGGCCACTTCTGACCTGGCACAGCCATGTAACCTTGTGTCAGGCAGTGGTGACATATTTGATGTGGGAGGAAGAGCTTAGAGAAACTTTGCTGGTTTCTCCCTGCATTTAAGGAGTGGATGCTGCATTTAAGTTCTAGCCCTTGCCCCAATCCCAGCCTGTTTTACATTGCAGCTACACCTGTGCATCACTTTGCGCCTCACTGATCCTGACCCTGATTTGCAGACTTAATTTCAGTTTCATCTCCTGCCTATGAACTCGTTTGGTGATCTGTAATTTTGTTCCATCCTTGTTATCACCCTCAGATCTGCTCCTTCTGCATCCAGAGACTGCAGGAGGACGCTGCCCTGCCTACCTCAGTGGTGTCACTTCATCTTTTTATGTGCTTCTCTTTCTGGAGCAGCCTGTTACTGCTGCTTCTTGATACACCTTGGCATTTTATGGTATGAAATTATTTCCTGTGGTTCAGATGTGAAAAATCATTGAATGAGTCAGCAGATCTTCCTGGCATATCTTGCTGTCCCCAAAGCATTAAAAATTTGTATCTCTGGTGCACAGTTAGTCAGTATTGGCTCTGACAGGTGACTAGGCACCTGAGTATGCCAGCAGTGCTGCTAAACTGAAACTAGGCTGAGTTCTCACAACATATCCTCACATTAAAGACCACACAGGCTCAACAGCAGGATAAACTGATTCAAATAAAAGCTCAGGTAAATAATCTGTTGTATTTAATATTGGTGTAATATTGATATTTGGGGAAGTACAATGAATCTGCTCTTGATCTCAAATTCACAGAGATCACAAGTCATGGAGATATGTTGCAGATAGCTTGGATCTGATGAGACTTTAACAAAAAGCAGCAGAAGTTCCTGCCTTCAAGTCTCACTTCCAGTTTCTACAATCTGCTTCTGGAATATTACCTGAAACTCATCCGCAGCTCTTGCAGCTTTTGGAGACCTGGAAGGAATTTCTCCAGCTGGGGGAGTATGCAACTCATGCTAGTATGGCTCTTATGCAGCAGCTGCTGTTTGACCAAATTCAACCAATAAATGTGTTATGAGAATCAAACCCATGTTGATGTAGTCAGATCCCTAAGTATGAAAGTGGCACTAAATTCTCCTAGTTACTCACATGTACTTGGGTTGGAGTTGTTGTACTTAATTCACTAGATTATTCCTCTTGCACATTTATGCAGTTCCTTGAAGTCAAAATTTTTGCATGAAGGGAATTGCAAAGGGAGGAGCAGCTGGAACAAAGTAGCAGCTATTACTCTTTGTAGGGAAACACCTTACAGACTAAATAAATATTGATAGTGATAAAATTGTGGATAGAATTGTAAACACCATCCTCTCCTCTGTCCCTCCCAGTTCCCCGACCATGCATACTTCTACAACAAAGCAAATAACTGACAAGATGAAAATCATCAAGGTAAACCTTGAACTTGGGTTTCTCAGTAAGAAGTGCAGAAGACCACACATACATCATTTTTTGGCAAGAGGACTTGAGTATTTTCCAACGACTTACAAGTGACAAATGGCTGGGACATACAAGAGCATTCTTGTTGCTGTCCTGTGTCCTATGCTGGAGGAGCAGTTTCCCAAAGGCTGTGGAAGCATTGAGTGCCCAGTAACAGGACTCCCAGCAGCAGAGCTCTGGCCTTTTGGGGAAAAACCTCAGAAGAGAGGTTTTGTGATGGGCTAAGTTCATCAGAAGAGAAAAAATGAGTCTGCTTGGAGCTGGATGACAGGGAGAGAAACAAACTGGCTGTGTGGCTAGACACAACAGTTTATTACGTGCAAAATTCTGTGTTCCTCGAATGTGTGGTTTGGAGTGACAGGCAAATTTACCAATAGAAAATGCTGTGGCTTGGGAGCTAAAAAAAGACACTGTACCAAATGCATTCTTATCCCCGCTGCTGGCTACAGCAATGAGCACGCAGATACTGAAGCATTTATGTTGGGAAATACAGAAAAGTGCTTAATCTTGATGTGAACTACCAGGGAAGCTCAATTTGAAGTGCAGTGGTACAAGACTGGTGAAGATGACCATCCAAGTCAGAACAGGGATGCCAGCACAATCTTGATTTTGTGCCACATATATACTGTGGATTAAGCCCAGGTCACTCTTTGTAACAGCCCATGACATCCTTTCTCAGTGTACTCACACACAGGTTGGGAGCCTCGCCATTCCATGACAAAACTTGTTTTTTATGGACTTTCTTAAAGAATTTTTTTTTTTTTTTTTCAGGAGAACTGCGCGATAGTTTTTAACCCACATTTTATTTTAGTGCAAGGTTAATTTTTCCTTGATGCAGTAATATGGATTCTTTCCCTGTCATACCTGGCTAGCTTGACATACTACTCTGGGACAGGGCAGAAAAAAAAAGTGTTTGACTCCGTCACAATCCTCGTTGCCCAAGTGCCCTCTCAGAAAGCAATTTTTTTTTTTCCCCACCACAGCACAGGTATTTTTTTTTCCTCTGTCGGATAACCTGACAAAGGCTAATTCAAATGGCCAGCACCCTTCCAGGCGAGAACGCTTCCCGGCTCCGGGCAGCGCCCGTCGGGCAGGCACGTGCTGCACTGCTCCCCCGGGCCGCTCCCGACGCGCGGGATCAAGGGCTCCTCTCGGGCCGCGCTCCGGCCCCGCTCGCTGTTCCCCAGCCCCGCTCGCTGCCCCCCGGTCCCGCTCGCAGTCCCCCGGCCCCGCTCGCTGTTCCCCGGCCCCGCTCGCTGCCCCCCGGCCCCGCTCGCTGCCC
>JANRGV010000062.1:58908424-58923085 GCA_024734035.1 Alethe castanea | reverse complement strand
GAACTGCACTTTTATTTCCCTTTTCTTATACACATAGTGAATTGGCTTTTATGAAGTTACTTAGATGCTCTCCTAGCCTGCTTATACCTCATACATGTCACTTTTTAACCCTAAAATATTTGCTTTTCTTCTTGCTCTAAGCTCCATTAATCTGGTCTTGCAAGCAGGCCACACCTACAGCAATGATGCAGAAGTTGGGCATTGTTGCTTTCCTTTACAGGTACTCCAGAGTCACCTCAGTGTGCACTTTCAGGAACTGTCTCATGCCAAAATGCAGTGGTGACTGCTGTTTTATTTTACACAGAGCAACTTTCACAAAGGCTTTCCTGGGGTGAAAGCCTGTAGCTGCTCTTATTGTATATATAAAGAAATTACTTGCTAGGATTTGAGGAAAGAAAAAGCTATGATCATAGCTTGACATTAGTTGAAGACTTTTCAGATACTGATACAATTACAGCAGTAAAGTGATTTAGATCACTTTTCATCTCTGTATCCAAGTGCACAATTTACTTTAAACATAGGCTTTATTTCATTGCCTTCAGTGGAACTGAAGCAAGCATCAAGTGTTCTTTGGATTTAAAGCCAGTTCCTGCGCACTGCTGATAAACTACAGAAGTAAAAAACTAGCTGTGGCTGTGCAGTAATCCTGATAGAACTAGACTGGTATCAGTCATGCTGCATCAGGAACTCATTTGGTTTGCAGCCTCACTACAAACCACAGGTTTTTGTTTTTTTATTAATAGTGTTAGTAGGTGATAGTTAAATGGGTCTGATTGAAGACAGTACTGAAATAACTCCAAGCTGTACTTGAGTCAGTGTCTGGCCATGTTCCTTCTAGTGTATAGGCTTCTTCCTCTTACTGAGCCCCAGAAACAAAAATATTTGTAAGACATTATCTCTTTCGGTTGAAGGTGTACTAATGAATGCTGACAAATATTAGTCCTGTGAGTACTTTTACTGTCCACTGGTACCTCTTTTTGTCTAGCAAATTTGATTTAGGATCCTGTCATGCAGCGTTCTTTGAGTTAGTAATTTTAAATTACTGATTAAAAAATACTTTTAAAGGGCAAAACTGACACTCTGTAGTGGAATTTGTTCTAAGTCCCATAAAACAGTCACATGAAATTTATTTTTTCCACTTTTCATACCTGCAATTGCTTTTTCTCCAGATCAATCTATACACAGTGTCCAATTTCGCACAACTATGTTTCTACAAGCAATAAAACAGGCTTGCACTCATCTATTCTGGTGGTACACTAGTCTCAAATCTTAAATTTAGCTTAAAGCTGACAGTTCCCTATCTTTTTAAAATCAATTCCAGTGTCAGTTGGTTTATTATTATTATTTTTTTATCATTTTGCAATTTGCATAATACATCAACTAATTTGAAATAAGATCTTGTCTATACAGGAAACATTTCATGTAATTAAAAGTCCATCTTTAGACATAGATAACCTATGCTATGTTTAAGCATTACTGTATAGTCTACATACACTATGTAGCTTTGAGTAATTTATTTTGGTCTAGTTGATTTCCAGGAATTTTCTAAATATTCATTTATGGTCACAGCAGTACTAAAAGTGTAAATGAGATATAGACCTATTATGACTGATACCAGGACCAGAAGCAATAGCTGTCAAATTTTTGCCATAAGATTTCAGTCTCTTGGGAAATTTGGGTGCCTTCCCAAAAGCTATCCCTAAGACTCAATCATAAGATTTCTACATGTTTCTTTTAGGTTCATGGCTGCATAAATAAATGAAATTGTGACATTAATTATGTATTAATGTTTCCTGGTTTACACTTATAAAAATGTAAGGCAGTATTGTTACCTAGATAAATTTTCCTTTCATTTGTGACAGGAACCTTCCCAAAAAGAAGTTTTAGAAATCCCTGATGTTAATTTGCTCAGCCTTTGTGGGATTAGTCTTTTGTCTTTCCCAGTTCCTACAGTTTCTGTTGTCTTATATTTGATTGATTCTGATGCTAGTAGTTACTTATAATCTAAATCTATTGTCTCCATTTATTTGTTGGCATATTCTGGGTACAGTAAGTTAGTGTTTTATTTACTTTTCAGCAGTGAATTACCACCAAAAGCCTCTGAGGAGCACAGGGATGTTTTCATTAGCTGTTGTGGGCTTGGTATAGTTCTGTGTTGTTGAAACAACTTAATGGTTGTTTAATACAGAGTGAAAAAACAGCTCAGGTGTTGGCAGCAGTGTTTCCAGATTATGAGACAACTCAGAACAACTGCACCACTACTGATAACTGAGGTAGTTTAAGCAGGGCTGGCTCTGGTAGTCCTCAGTGGCCTTGTGCATTCAGGCACACCATAAATTACCTTATACTTTGTTTTTATTTTCCTTGATTCAAATTCAGGAAAAGAGATGCTGTTCCTTTACTGCATAGAAAATCATAAGTTAAGGCCATGAGCCTTACTGATATATGCAAAGTGTTTTGTGGCTTTGAGCATGTAAATTATATGAAGGGCAAACTATTCATCCTCACAGTTTCTTTTGGCCTTGGAGTATTTATAGAGGCTCCCTGTGGAGCTGCACTGTCAAGCATCCCCCAGCTGGGGAACAGCTTATGAAAGGTTCTCTGAGGACTATGTGTGCACACTGAAAACTCATTAATACTCATATGCAATCCTAGAAGCAAGACTCTTCCTGTGTCCTTTCTTCATCTGGAAAAATCTTTGTGTTTATTTCTTTCATAGTGACATCTCCTACTTTGGAACATTTTTTTGATAGTGCTCAAGATTGGCTTCAAAAAGGACTAAAAGTCATAGAGGTTGTTATTTTAATGTCTGATAAAATTATTGTCTCAAAATAGGTGATCAGAGCCAATCCTTTACTGGATATTCAGCTGTTTGCAATCCCTGCAATACAGAACATAAAAAGCACCTCAATACATGAAGAACAGAGCAATAAATATGAAATGTGGAAGACTGAAATTTGAAATTCTGTGTCAGGGGCAAGATTTTGTGCACATAGTAAATAATAGGGCAGAATAAAAATGCAGAATTATTATGTAAAGTCATAACAGTCCCTGACTGGACTGATTCCACGCTGCTTCTGTAGGGCAGAATGTCCCCCTGGGTCTTTGAATTATGGTGCTGCAACAGTGGAGGCACCATGTTTGACTTGTGGTCTTTGAATTGTTCTGTGGAATCATTGAGTTGTTCTGTAGAGCTGAGCGGAGTAATTTCTTTGGATCATCATTTTTCTTCAATATGCAGCATTTCACTTATTGATCTAGTCATGGTAAGTATTTACTCCTCTGTTTCTATTCTATATCCGTTGCAAAGGTTTTTAAATCATAGCCAGTAATTCATAGCTTAAGATGTAATTCTATGAAACCTTCCGTTGTCATTTTAAGAGTTATAGATTCACATTTTCATCTGCCTGAGGACCCGATGAAGACTTTTCTGTCCCCAAATGGGACAATGATTCATGGTTCAACTGTGTATGCATTTGAATTTGGATCAGGATTGTGTTTTGAGTGCATATCTTGATGGTGAATATGGTGGTGGTGCTTGGTAGATGGTTGAACTTTGATTTGGTGAGTTGTTTTTTGTTTTTTTAATACATACTGATGGAGTGCTCTGTTGTTTATCTACATTGATTAGGCATTTAGAAAGATTCCAGGTCTTGCTGATAATACACAACATACCATTTCAGAGCATTCAGGCTCTCAACTTCAGGAAAATTAGTGGGAATGATGTAAATTATTCTAACATCTTTAGGATGGTTAGGATGGTCTATCCAAGCAGAGGATAAAAGTTAGAGATTCATCTAGAATGGAGTCACCTTCCATCTTGAGGTTCTGTTGTCTTGAATCTCCTGTCTCTAATACATAGAGACATAACATGACACAGTAGACATGAAATTCTACTCTCATGAATGTTTGAGATGAGTTCTGTAATGCTGTAAGATGGAGAAAGCCTTTACATTTTCATGTCAGATTTACATTAAAGTTGAAGCTGTGAAATCTTCTGACTTTCCCAGGTGAATTCATTTAAGTGTTCTTAAAATTTTAACCAACAGCATATACTCATGAGCACCTTTCCATATAGTTAGAACGAGATGAAGTTGCTGTGGAGGCAAGTGAAGTTCTTTTGCTTCTTGCACAGCATGGAAAGAAATCTGCATGATGTTCTGAAGAATCAAACTAAAGAATTTTCCTCTAAGGTGAAAGAAGTAATAAATCTGCAGATTACCAGGGGGTATGAGTACCAGAACAATTGCTAAGAAGATCCTCTATAATCAGAGGTCCCAGGAGAGGTGAATTTTTCAAAGGACACATTAGCTTTCTTCTTGTAAGAGAAAGTTACATTAGAAGGTTATCCAGCTAGCTTGACAGAAAACATCTGGGCTCTCTCGTGGGTGGCAAAATATCTAAGTATTTTGTTTCACTCTGCTAGTAGCCATGAATAGCCATGTGCTGTGTTCTGGTGCAGCCATGGGAGAAGTAGTGACACAAGAGAAAACTTTTTTATTTTACTTCACTTTTTGTTGTTAGCATCTTTTAATGATGTCCAGGGCTGTGCAGTATGTGAGAAACAGCCCTTATTGCTGTCATTCTGCCTCACTGCAGAATAATGAATGTCGTATCTCAGGATTCAGAACCTGCCTGCAGCAAATCTGGTCAAAGGCAAGATGCTCTAATAAAGCTTCAGCCCTGGGTTTTAAGCTACAAACCCATGTGTTTAGGAGCAGTACTCTCTGTCACTGGAATAAGCAAATTATTCCTGCTCCACGTGGTTCAAAATGGGGAATGCTGGTTTGAGTATTTACACTTTTATACTGCAGCTTATGTGGTGGTGTTTCTTCCCAGGGCTCAACTTTTCTCTGAGCTGTAGACTAGCAAAAAGTCTTGTTCTTCAACTTTTTAATTACTTTCTAGGCTTTTGCCTTTTGAATCTCTGTTTGTTGATTCTTTAGAGCAAGACAGTTTTTCCATTTTCTGGTACAAACCTTAGAATATAAACAAGAAACAAAAATAACAAAAATGAAAAGCAACCTTCCAGATAGTACTTCATAGTTTTCTTGAACAAAGGGTAAGCCTTAGAAGCAATTATGAGCTCTAGTAGTTATTACCAGTGTACTTGAACATATTATAATTTATAAAACAGTTATTTAAAGTAACTAATATGACTGTACTTTTTCTCTTTTTTTTTTTGTTTTAATTAAAATAACTGCATACTGTCATACAACCTTTTCCAGGAAAAGGTAACAAAGAACAGTAACAGAGTAGTTAATTTTACTACTCTGTATCATAATGAATTAGTTTGGAAAAAATAAGGAAAAGAATTTAATTTTAGTCATAGCAAATGTTTGCCTAGAAGTGCTGTTCCAGCTGATGTCTTAATAACCCTCATGCTGTGCAGAATGCTTCTGTGGTTTCTTTCTGAAGCCTGCAGACTGAAGGAGCATTGTTACACCATTAGCACCTGTATTTTGGATGAGTTTCTCCATTTGAATGGTTCTTGACTTTTTGTTTCCTGCAGGACCTTATCCCAAGGGACAGTGGGCTGTATTAGGTGAAGCATAGGAAGCGTATGTTTGTTGAGCTCTTCAGTGTATCTGATAAAGGCATTATATGTGGAGGGGAAAAATAAGCTGCTATATACGCTGTGCCAAAAATCAGGGAAGTAATCAGATTTCACGTTAACAGTGTCACGGCCATCTGCAGTATCCCTCTCTGGTTATTGCACATGTGCTTTGCTTTCGGCAGTCACTTCAGTCTTCCTGTTTAAAAAAAACCCCACATTTTCCTTGCACTCCCAGTTATCTCTAAGGACAATAAACTGAGTTTTCATACAACTGCAAGACCACAACATTTCTGTTTTCAGGGCTGTAGGGGATGTTTCTAGGGCTCCAAGGATGCAAACGTGGAAAAGAAATTCACTGGATGGGTGGATTTTTTTTTTTTTTTAATTAACATGAATGTAATATTAGTGGAAGATTTTAAACTGATGGCTCTGGTAATTAATTGCTGATATCTAGGTCTGATCCAAAGGCTGTCACAGATTTAAAGGAGCTTTGGAATTAGGTTTTATGATGCCCATGCGATCATCCACTACACTGATCTGATCTCAGTGCATTTTGGTTACAGTGATTATTTAAAAAAAAGCACTTGTGGCTTTTTTTTTTTTTTTGGTTCATTTTACTCATGTTTTCAAAGTAGATTTGGCAATACTTTGAGAGTTAAAGTTCTGTGGATAAGAATTGAAATTCTGTTGGTAGAAGGCAAAGAGACTGGAAAGTATTGAAGAATGGGAGAGATAATCAAGTTCCTTTGTCAACAGGTATAAATTATTAAGGGATGGGTAATTGCTGTGACAGAAATATACACCAGGCTCTCTCCAGACTGCATACTGCTAAACAGAGACTGGATCAGGGACTGGTTTTGTCCACTGGCTCCAAAGAGAACTGGAACCTGAAAGCTGTGGATGGAATCATACATTGCTTCTTTGAATTCAAAATACGTAGTATATTTCAATTATTAAGTTACTATTTAAGTAAGGAAGTAAGCAATGTGAACGAATCCCTGTATCAATAAAATAGGTTAGCCTGAGGTAACAGCAGAAGTTATTATGATTATGTGCCTCTGAACCTGAGAAACTCTATCCCTGTCTGTTCTTTATTCAATTTTTGTGTCCATTTTGGTTTCCTGGTGACTATTTGCCATCAAAGAAGAACATCCTGAAATTTTTTTTTCTGGGTGTATAACATCATCCAATCTGAGTATGAAATCTTAAATTTGTGTTCATGTACTTTCTTAAAAGAAAATAAATTTGCTAGTTTTCTGTACTGTTCACATTCTAATTCAGAGTATTTGGTACTGGGGCAGGTTGTAAATTTTCAGTTTGATTAGAAGCACAATCAACTATTGCAGGGGAACAGGAAACTGCATGTTTCTGAGGTTTCTTTGTCCCTCACTGAGAAATACATTGCCTTTACCTTGTTCTTAATTTGGGTTCTTTTGATGGTCTTATTTTCAGGAACAATATCTCTTTCAATAAAATAATTGTCCTTTAACAAGATATAATGAAAATTACTTTTTTAAAATTTTACATTAAAAATTATTCCCTTGTTAAATTCAATGCATTTGTTTGGTTGGTTTTGATTTTGTAGGTTCTATACGCTGCTGAAAAATGTAGAAAATTTTCTTTAATCTTATTTGTTCCATTAATATTAGATTAGCATAGGTCTATTCTTACATAGACCTACATAGACCTCACATACATCTTACAAAACTTGTCTTCCTATTCTACAGATCAGTGCTAGTGCAATGCAAAGAACTTCTGAATACTGAAAGTCATTTTGAATTCAGTAAATAATGCTGTGACCAAATTCTAGATTCATAATTACTGGAGCTAAGAATCACATTTGGATGCTCATTACTGAATAAATGGTCAAACACACATTTGATTGGCAATGTAAGTCTGATTCTTACAAGGTCATAATGTTCTCCTCTAGAAAGAAATTGAAGAGCTAGGTCGCCAAATTAGGGATTCAAATGTTAAAATAAAGCAAAATTAACAAAATCTCTTTCAACTCTACTGGGAGACTACTGTTTAAGGAGGTTTAAGGAAGATAGGACCATTCATTCTTCAGTTTCTTGATTCATGTTCATGGTACATGAATATATAAGAAATGGAATTTTAGGTGGCTCTGGATTGGTTTTGACTCCAAAAACTACAATTCGTACAGAAAGGAAAGGGAAAGCTTCTTGCATAAATCAGCTGCAAAGGGGAAAGATGCTAGATCCTCTTCCATCTGCTAGACATCTGCAAATATACACATGAATTTCTAATTTCATCATCTCTGTAATCAGACATAATGTCTACATTTCCTTCTTGTCTATGAGATTTTCCTCTTGTTTTGTAGATTGATGGGGTTTAGGTGTTACAATTTGCTTTTGGGTTTACCTGTTAAATCAGTGAAGAACCATTTTCAGCAGTGCTCTCTCCTTTCTTATTCGTTCAGTAGAAAGGGCTGCTTCATGAACTGAACATGGGTTTATTTCTTGTAACTTTTTATTTTATACTGTTTGTCCAAAGAGAACCTATTCTGACATGAGAGCCTTCCTCCAGCCCCAGGGATGTAAGCGTTAAAGCAGCTCTGTAAGGAAAGACCTGAACAGGTTTTTATATTTCATGTCAATTAAAATGAAGAAGACTTGAGGTGGGGGTATGATGTTTTAACCTCAAGCTATTTGATTCCATTTCTAAATTACACTGTAGTTTAATCACAAGAACTAGTCGCTCGCTGCAGTCAGTCATGTTTTAGATGAGTTTTCTGTTGCGTTCTAGTTTTCTGCAGGGCTAGCTGGGGGTGCCCATGTTACTGATACAGAGCATAAATTGCTTTCCTGAACTTTGGGACTTGAAGTTTGAAGCACTACAGGATTTTAAATGTAAAAGTATTAATATTTCACTGTTGTTGAGAAACTGTCTCACTGCCTCGTCTGTGTAGCATATTCTACAAATTAATTACTTGGCAGGTCTGAAATACCTGTTTTTATTAGGCATTCAAAGACAGAATATTGCGTTTTATTCTTTTGAAGTAAATCACACAGCACTACCTGTAAGTATCTCACTGCTCGTTCTTCCCTCACCAACCCATTTATTCATAACCTATTTCATCCTTTTTTGATTTATGTCTGTTACATGTGTCTGGCCATGAATACAAAATGTCTCCCTATGAATGTAAATAGGTCAATTGCTTGTGCAGATTTGGCTAAAAAAATGGTTAGCTTTTTAGATTCTTGTCCATAGAAATCAGATATAAAATATAGACCCACCAAAAATGACAGTATTTCTATCAGGTGAAAGGCCTTGAAGGCTCTGCACGTTCTCTAGTTTCATCTTCAGGACCATGTCCTTCTCATGAGAGTTATCTTTTAATGACATTGGGAGTGGTGAGCAGATAATGTTTCTTTTTTTTTTGGTTTTTTTTTTTTTAAATTTAAGTACATTTACACATAGTCAATATTTTCATTCAGAGGTATTCTGAGCCTGTGTAACTATTACTTCCCTTATCATTTCATATTTCCCTTTTGATTACTGAAACTAAAATAGCTTCCTTATAATTTCTTTGTATGCTATTAGTAAAAGAATTTGTAGTTGTAGATATGTCACTTGCAAAGTAGTCTTCTGGTGTAACTATTATCAAGCAACAATAAAAACTAAAAATTATATGAAAAATAAAGCTAGAAGTTCATACTGTAGGAGGTCAGTTGAGAAACATCGTTATGTACTCTCACACATTCCTGAAAATAAATTGGACTTATGCAGTGGGAGAATCCTTTTGATGTTCAAGCACACCTTTCTGTGTTCACTCTTCTCTGTGTTCAAGGACTCAAATGCTGTATCATTTGCATGTACAGTTTGCAGTTCTTGAACAATAGGGCTCAGAAATGTGTTGCTTCAGTCTGTCACAAATGACAAATGATGATGATTTTGGATAGTAATAAACAGCATTTTGAGAGCCTGTGTTTTTGAAGAAGCCTTCCTCTAAAGAGGCAGCTGAAGTTAGGGAAGTCAAATTCATCTTTAGCTCAGAAGGCTATTCAATGTTAGATATCTGTTCAGTGATAGTTAAATGTTTCTGGGTTTCTGACTTTTGGAAGTCATTTCCAAGAGACACATAGACCACATTAAAGGTCTATGAGTGGTTTATTTCTGAAGATCAGTGGAAGCTGTAAGTTTGGTAAATAGATATTCTATTTTGGGGTTTTGGATTTTTGCTTGTTTTTTATTGTAGTATTGTATTGCTAGAGAAGGTGGGATTCACGTTGTGAATTGACACCTGGGATGAGGTGTGTTAGTGTCTGTAAATGTGCTGTGTAAACCTACTGTAACCACTGAGCCATCGAGGAACCTCTGCTTACCTCAGGAGACAGACTGATAAATTACCTTTCCAGGAACTGGCTGACTGAGCTTCTGCTGTGATATTTCTACACTCGCCATTTTGTTGGGAGAAACTGTGCTGTTTCAAAGTGCTGTTTCCATTTACTGTGTTTTATTCTCAAAGCAGTCTTTCTAAACCTTAAGCTCTTCCCTAAATCTGTTCTAGTCCCATTAAGACCTAAATCAATGAGTGGACAACTCAATTAACAAGATTTTCTAGCACATACATCTAACGTGCTTGTGCTAACAGAGGGCTCTTAAAGTCATTTGCAGTGCAGTGAAGGAGATTTGTGTGCCTCAGTGCCATTCATACTTTTCAGAGCAGCAGCCTTCTTATTCTTCATTCTTCCACCCTTCTAGCTGGAAAATACTTTCCTTCTTGGAAATCCTGTGGTACCTTCTGTTGTCATGTTTAGCTATAGCCCTGTTATTTATATTCTGGTTTTGATTACTTTGATTTCAATCTGTTAAAAAGTCAGGTGAAATGCAATCCGTGATCTCAAGGAAGTGACTGTTGATAAATCTGTGCAATTTCTCTAGTTGCAGAATAATTAGAACATGTTTCTAAACATTTAAATGCCACTGGGAGAAGACTAGCAAACAATGCTGTATTCAAGGTGAAGAAGGTAACTACAGGACACGTGTCACACAGCAGGCATAGATGAAGTAAAGAGAGTTTTAAGGGATATTTGTATTGAAACACATCCGTGAACTTGTTGCTTATTTGAAGTTACAGACAGTGGATATTGTGTGAAGAGGATATGAGAATATGAAGATTTCTGGAGCTCTGTGGTGCTGCTTTGTGGTCTGTATCCTTAGCTCTCACAGGATGCCACTGTAAGGGTATATTGTGAGATATATTTTTGGCCTGCTCTGCTTCCTGGCAGGTGCCACCTTTGCAGCAGCATTCCTGATTCCACCTATGTAAGCATACTGCTTCTCTGAATATGTCTTTTAACGAGGAGCAGGGCTGATGAATTAGGGCATTCAGCTACCAGCTGTGAACTTAAGATGCAATCCTGGTATAACTGCAGGACCTATTTTTTTCCTGTGGCGCTGTGAGCTGTGGAATATATCTTCCCATAGTCACTAGCTACATCAAAACCTGTTTGTTCAGAAGAAAATGACTGAATGCTTAAGGCACACATGGCAATACAGCCCTTCTAGACTTTATAATGACCTGCTATGGACCCTTTCAGATGCCTTTCATTTTAACATCCTGTGGGAATATTTTGATAGAGAAGAATCTGTATGTTTTGGGATACACTGATGTGAAGAAGCTGGTGAGTCTGGGAATTGTTAGTGTGTCCTGCTGCTTCTTTTAAATTTGGAAGAGGAGCTCCCTTTTGGTACCAGTCTGAGGAAGAGGCCTGATGGAAATGCTACGGAGTGGCAATAGACCTTTCAGGAATGACTTAATTGAAATTAGAAGGGTTCATAATTTCCTGCTGGTTAGTTGAACTCTGAGGCCATGTGAACAAGGGCACTTGTATTTAAAATAATCCAACATTTCCTAAAATACACAGATTTCTCTTCCTCTCAGCAGGGCAACACCAGGCCCCTGATTTACTCAGAATTATTTCAGAAGATATGCTTTAACATAGCATGTATATTATGAAAGGCAAACAAATGGGAAAAAGTCCTGGCATCTCTGAAGTTAGTGGGAAATTGATCTCAAAGGAGTCAAAGTTCAGCACAGTTGCAATCCTAGGGTAAACAAGGAGGTGAGTTCCTCAGTTTACAATAATTTTTAATGGCTTTATCTGAATTTAATAATTCAAGAGTTACAGCTGTTTTAAAAGATGCTGCCCATCATACAGAATTGTGCTTTCTGTTAGCATGAATAACTATAATTGCTGCTGTTTGCTCCCTATGGCTTTTGAAACATTTTTTCCCCTGCTTTCATCCATGCATTTATAGTGGCTCAGATTCCCATGGTGCTGCCAGATTGGTTTGGAAATGGAGTCACAACCATCTCATGATTGACTTCTTTTGGTATAACATGAGATTTTTAAAATAAATTCTTGGGTGAATACTGTTCATTTTAGATTTTTTAAAATGTTTTGCAAACATAAGCAATGCATGTAAGCCTCTCTCTAAAACTGAAAGTCTTGGCCACCTTAAGAAATAAAATTTTTAGCCATATCTCCCAAATGCTGCAAACCTCGAATCTTCATCATAATCTTCATCATAATTCAACTCTATCTGTGGATTTGATGTAAATATCTTTCATTATAGAAGTACTAGCATTTTTCCTTCAGGAAAAATCTAGAAAAATAATGGCAAAAATTGCTGTATTTATTTAGACATTTACTTCAAATATTAAATGGGATAACATGTAGTTAAGCTTATCCTGACTTCTTGTCTCTCGGTGCAAAAGAACTTCTGGCTGTCTTGATGGCAGAGGGCATATCTTTACAGAAAACAAAATAAAGCAAATAATTGCTCTACTTCTGTCAACAACCTAAAAGTTCCTAATTCTTTAGAGATCTTAAAGTTTTATTTATGGTTTCTTCCTCATCTTAAAATTTGCATGCTTACCATATGTTGAAAAAGTATCATTGCCCAGTAATATAGTAGTAGTGAAGACTGAATGTGTGCATAATATGCATAATAATATTATATTTCAAATTGAAATCAGAATCAAACAAGAATAATTACAAATACTGATGCCCTTTTCTGGGGATGAACTGTGTTTTTTGACTGTCTAACAGAAGTTACCAAATGTGTTTGTAATGTAGGAGGTACTGTGTGAAATATCTAACACTATAATACCAAGATGGTTAGGTTAAGGTAATGATGCCCTGGCATTGACTGTTTCTTATGAAGATAAATTTAGAGTGATAACAGGAGAGCTAAAATACATCTAATAATTTATCCTTGGTTAAACATTTTTTGTTTCTTCTTTAATTGTTTTACATGCAAGAAGTTATGAGATTAGCTGCTCATTACTAACAAGGCAGATTTCTGAAATATATATTTTTATATATATACATGTATGTATGTATGAAAACATTTTTTGTCTTTCTTGAGGATGGGTTATTACCTCAGCATTGCAAATTAGAATTTTTTCTTATGGCATTTGCATTGAGGGATTCATTAATAGCATGTAGTATGTTAAGAGTGGCAACCCTTGACAGCTATCACAAGTGGATGGCTGAAAGAATAGATATTAGTCTTTCTAGGGCATATGTGTGCCTGCAGTGGAAGAAACTGGCATTTGGAAAAAGAAGTATGCTCTCTAGGCTCTTTCCTGAGAATCTGACAGGCACAAACTCACAGGTACCTTGGTACAGCTAACTGTGGAAATAATTGTGGAATCTGAGAAAATAGTTCTTTCACCATTAATATCAATTGTTTACTTCTCATCTACTGCAATGAAAGTGTGAAGTAAAGGGTGATAAACATGATATTTTTGCTTTTCCTGTAAACTAAGAAGTTGGACAATTCCTAGTGTCTGGGATCTGCTTGGAATATCTAACATGTAACTGCACAAATAGGTGTTTTACATGTCTGCTACAGAGCTCAGTGTAATGTGATCAGTTTACAATACAAATCTGTGTAGTTTTGCCTTTGAATATAACTTATCCACAAAGCTATTATTTCAGCAGTACCCAATCAGTTCCTTCTTTTCCTTTAACTAGAGCAAGTAAGATTGGCAGTGAAATTGGCTGTGATAATTAGTTGATTTTTTGTCATCTAGAGGATTGGATGATAGAATTTAAGTGTAATGTATTACACTGTGTGGGTTTTATTCACCTCTTAGCAGACAGTGATGAAGTTGTCAGGCCTCGTGGAAAATTCTGAAGCTGCTTAAAACACATTTTCTAGAAACTTTTGTCAGGAATCCAAACTTCTGTACAAAAGGTACATGTCAGGCAAGAGTATAGAAGATGGCTGAAGATTAAAAGTAAAGCTGAATATGATTGCATATTTGGTTTTCTTATTTCTTGGATTGTGTGAGGAGCATCTGTGTCACCTGAAATAGTTGTATCATGTTACTGGCATATCATCTGCTTTGGAGGGCTAGTTACAGTCTGCTGCTGCAGTGACCACAAGAAAGTGGAGATGCTCAGGCACCAGTCAACTTACATGATCAGCATC
This sequence comes from Alethe castanea, assembly GCA_024734035.1. NCBI lineage: Eukaryota > Metazoa > Chordata > Aves > Passeriformes > Muscicapidae > Alethe > Alethe castanea. The sequence continues at coordinate 58,909,059 of JANRGV010000062.1, read as the reverse complement.
ACTTTGGTTACTTATGATGAATGATTTTGAAGATAGAAGACAAACTGGTCAATTTCTTGAAAGCTTCTACAGAAGTGATCTCATGTATTGTCAGTTTATTAATTACATGTTTCATAAAATCTAACTGTTGCTATATACTCTTGTTTTACTGTGCTAGAGTTGAGCTGTCTTTTTAGACTGCATACCTAGTCTGGGCCATGTATTTTGATCTAGTGCTACACTTCCCCTCCCCATAAAAATTAGATACTTCACAGATTTGGTTGCCATTTCTGTCTTCAGGAGGCATGAGAAGGAGGATCTAGGAAGCTACAGGCTGTTGAGTCTCGTATGAATCCCTGAAAAGTTGAGGCTTAAAACAATTCCCAGGCTAGAAGTAATTTCCAAACATATAAAGGACAAGAAGGTAGTTGAGAGTGGTTAGCATGGATTTGTGAAGGAGAAATGCTTAACCAATCTGATAGCCACCTACAATAGGATATCTGCTTCAGTGGATAAGGGGACAGCAGTTGTGGAGAGCTAGGCTGAAAGGATAGCCTAGGAGGGAATCTTTCCCAATGTCTTGCAGCTGTACTGATTGCCAAGGAGTGGAAACATCTGTGCCTGCCCAATCAGTTTGGGGGTTATAAAGGAGTGGG
>JANRGV010000062.1:58837413-58903386 GCA_024734035.1 Alethe castanea | reverse complement strand
GGAAACCGGGTATTTTAATTAGATTTAGACACAGAGCATTTGAAAAATGGATATTCATCTATGTAAATTATGCTACAACTGAGAAATATACATAATATATATAATTTGCTTTTTGATTGTTTGGGGAAGCCTCTTCCATGTTAGTTTTTCAGTTGCACAGCTGTGTTTGTGTGATGGATAGCGTCACACAGAACTTGCAGAATTGCACTAATTGAAAGTAGTATCAGGCCTATTGGAATATTGAAAGTTATAAGATAAATATATATTTGATTATGTGGTTCTTAGCTCCAATGAGAGAAAGGCGATTCTGTCAGTTGAAGAGGCTGATTTCTAGACTCCTTGGACTATGCCTTTCATCAAAATAAAGCTAGAGCTTTAGGGAAAAAAAAAGGTGAAAATTGTGTGGGCTGTTGGTTTGTTTAGTTTTACATATTTATAGCACTGTCTTGACAGACTGGTTTCTGGGTCCCCACAGAGTGCATGCCTGACAAGCTGAACAATAAAGCCTGATTGCTAACGAGGTTGAAGACCTTTGAGAGAATGCCTAACTGGGAAGAGTGAAGATATAACAAGGCTGTGTAACACCCCTTAACAACTGACCACATGATGCATTGCACATTAGCATTACAAATCAGGTCATCCTATGAAAATCTTCAGAACTTTCTATTAATCATAGTATTTTATTGTCAGGAATATAAAAATTGCTATTTTAATGTTTTTAATTTGCAAGATCAAAGCACCAGTTAAATAAAAGAAGAGTTGTTTACATCTGAATTTGGTTTCAGGAGAATACTTAACTTTAAAAAATCAATTTTTTCTCTTCTGTTATGGAGATTACACATGTCAGCTACTATAACAGGGTTCTACTCTAAGCTTCCACATGAGGTCAAAATAGATTCCTTTATGAAAGTACTTTTTAGTAACTGTGGTAGAGTTGTAATTTTTGTTTACAACATTTCTTATGGAATTAGAATAATTTGAACAATTTTCAAGTGCATTTCAGCGAAGTTTACATCAGTCTTGCATTATTAGATATTGAATATTGCCAACAATCTGTTTGTTAGATACAGAGTATTTACATGGGCTTTGATTTCTGTGTCTGTCAGTGCAGTTCAAGGAAAGCCTTGAAGCACAAAGAGTTAACTTAAGAAATAATTTTGATGGTAAGTTATGAGTTATTTGTAACTAGTTATTTGGATTGCATGATCTAGGACTTAATGAAACTCAAGACACCATTTTTAAGAATGTTTTGTGTATTCTGTGTTCATCTCACTGCCTGTCATTCAGCAACAGAGGAAGACCTTTGCTGTAGCTTCCCTACAAATGTCATAAAATGTGTAGCTGTAATAATTGTAATTATGGTAGGATGTGCTTTGTTAATTTTACAGTAGGGTTTTATCCCCCAGCTAAGTTTCTGCAGAGTATTAAAAGTAATATTAAAAATGCTGCAGTTGTTATGCCTGCCTGATTGCAGTGATGGAGACAAAATTGATTCCAGTTCATGACATGGTGTTCCAATGTTATGCAGCAGCACCTGTTGGCTTACAGCTGTTCAGGATTATTCCAGGTTTATTAGTCATGAGCAACCTAACAGTAACAGCAAATAAGTTTTCAAATAGGGACCCAAGAATTTTGTCTAAAAGATGTAAGTCTTGTTGTATTTGGATGATTTTTATTGTTAAATGAGAAACCGCATACAGCCATGGACCAAGGTATCTAGATAAATCCATGCAGTCATCATACACATGCCAAAATCTTTTTCTAGGCTGTATCACATGGGGGTGAGGAAGAATCAGAATTCACTAAGGCAAACAAAGAGAAGAAATATTTTTCTGATATCTAAGTTCTCAGCCTAGATGGAGATAAAAAACAATTGCTTTGTGTTATTCCTTACCATATCTGTGCTTTGAACACATGAGGATTTTGTTTGGTCAATAATTTGTATAATAGAGTTAGTCTTTGTGGTGCAATTTCAGAGATGTTTCCAGAAGCCTGGAGAACAACTAGGCACCATATCTCTTTTTGATTTTTGAATGTGAGTGTTACTGCCAGAAGGTCACAGATGAAGTCAGAACTTTTATGATTCTGGTGGAGTCTTTGTATGTTTGCAGGAACTGAAAGAGAAATGTTGTTAAGCAAGAGCTGGTTATGCTGCTTTGTTTAAAGAAATGAGATCTTTACCTGGAGGAAACTCCAAAGCCAAATCTCATGCTATGCTTTTTGGAGTGACTAATAGTGGTATTTTGATAAAATGTAGAAAAAGTCCTACATCTCATGATTTAATAAAGTTATACCAGGCTTTCTTTTTTATTAACTTTTTTGTTGTTTTTTTTTTGGTAGGGAGGTGATATTTTTGTACTGCTAGAACTTGACCAATGCCTATTTAGTTTTCTGCAAGACCACATCTGTCCTTGCTCATTTTACATCCTTCTTGAATAGCTTGTTCTTCTGCCACTGAATTGTTCTTTTATTAGCCATGTCTAGAAATCCTAAGGCATAAAAAGTATCTTCCTTAAGAGTAACTTTAACTAACTTTGTTCATCATTTTAATGACAATCTATTCTCTAAATCTGTTACTTATTTAAAGGTCTTCACCCTTGTCACTTGCCTGTGGGAATGTTTGAAAAGACCTCAAATAGGAAAAATAATCTTTGATTTTTTTAATGTTTCAATTGCCTTCCATTTCCATGCCCCTTTTGTACTCCTCCAAAGTAATTTTATCTTGATTTAGCCAGGTTTATATGATTAATCTGTATGTGGTAGGTATTCTGTATGTAAATGAAGGCAAGTTTTTTTGTGCTATGTCCAGCTCACCATTCCTGCCTCTTAAAATGTTTTGCACTACTGCCTTGGAGCAAGCAATAGTCTCACTAGGGACCAAAATAATGTTCTGCAGATTTTAGAACTTCAGTTTGAACTGAATTTCTGTTGATGTGGTTGGGTATATTGCGAAGACTACCAGAGAATGGAGGGAAGTTGAAGTTTTTTGGGTAGAGGGGGTTACAGACAAGCTACGGAGAGTATGCTCACTCTATTTGGAATTAGTAACTTTGTTTCAAACTAGAATTGCATTTCAATTTTAAGGGTGTTCTTTCCTTGCTCAATTTTTACAAAAAACATCATAAATTAAAGTCTGTAGTCACAGCAAGGAACAGGGAAGAGTGGAATGCTACACTACTCGGTTGGTGGTGCCAACTACCCATCTAAATAAATGGCATGCCACTCCTGACAGCAAGTGTGTTTGTAAACTGCAAGGCTTCTGGAATGGATGAATTTCTGCAAAGAGTGTGCTTAAGCATAGATGGGAGTGTGCCAGTGCTGACAGGCAGTTGAATTGTTATCCTGGTGGAATTGTGCCCAAGGAAAGCCAAATTTAGTTCTGTACGTTTTCAAGTTTTGGGCTTTAACCCTCTAAAGATCCAGTGGTTGCATTTTTTTGCAGTGAGTGCCCAACAGTGGGTCTATGACTGTATCTGTTTGCAACTAAATAAATGAAGGTGGGGAATACCTGTGGCTTCATAGATGGCCTGATGTGCTTGTAACAGGGTGCAATTACAGGAAGGGATGAGCCTATCATGCATGCTTTAGCATTGATTTGATTTTTATTTCCATTCTTTACACATCCACATACATGAAATAAAGCAGCAGCAGATAATGTCTTTAAGGAGAAGGTTGTGGGATTTTCCACTTTGCTGAAAAGAATTTTCTGACTATAGAAGTATTTTTTCCTCCTAATGAAGTAAACATCCCAGGTTGTTACCTCTGCAACATAAATCCTTATGTCAGCAAAGTATACGGACCCTCATGAGTGTCAATAAAGAAGTCAGCCGAGAAGTGAGGACTAGCCAAGGCCATTACAAGCAAATTCACTAATTATGCCCTCAGTGTGTGCCTTGCAGAAGCAGGATAAACTTGCAGAAGTAAACCATAGCATGAATGAGGATAGTTAGTTGGACTAGGCAGTTTGGATCAAATGAAGAAATTAATATGTTCTTCTTTGTCTGACTTCTGGTAGCTGCTGTCGGAAGATTTTTGTCACCCAGAGACAAAGAATTCAGACTCTGCCTAAGAATTCTGCCAGTTCTAAACAAGGCGCAGTTAAGACACAGTGCCTAAATTCTGACCCATAATACCTAACTTCTGACCTGTTCTTCCAACTTAAATGTGTACTTAATTAGACTGTATGGAAATGAAAAACCATCAAAATGCATTTTCTTCACATTTCTGTTTAAGCTGAATTTGGTTTCAATTACATGTTCTTCAGGTTCCTGGCTGTCCATATATATGCAATATGAATTCTTTATGGAATTTTTATTTAACTCAAAGTCAAATTGACTTACAGGAAGTAATTTTTTTTTTTGTACTTTAAGGTAGCTACTCACAGAGGTTCTTGCTTCTCTGTCATGCAAGAGACATTTAGAAGTGGGCAGCAGAACCTACATATCCTTAGTGGATTTGTTAGATTTATTTATGTAAAATTAAATAAATATTTGATATGCTGTATTGCTGCTTAACTGTGATGAGTAAACTTGGAGTTATCAGTATTGTATTCAGTTGGTCTGTCAGCTTCTGTTATCTGATACTTGGAGTTACTAAGTTTATTAGATTGACTGTTAAGTAGCTGATGCTTTACCCAGCACACGCAGAGCATTAGCTGTATCTAAATAGATTGTGGAACTGTATATGTAGATTCAAGTTGGCTCTGTGAAAGATTGTGGAACTATAGAAGAGCGTTACACTGGTTTTCTTGTAGTGTTAGTTTAGTGGTTTTTACTGAAATTTTCTAGTTTTTTTTTCTGTGCTCATTGCCACGATGTCTGTTATTATTAAACTGTGTAACTGCTGGATTGGGAATTTCCCCACAAAGGGAATTCTAAAATATCTAATCAATTATTCTACAGATCTTAAAGTTCCTTTACAAAGGGAGTCAGAATCAGTTTTATCTATTCTCAGTGTTAATGTTTGAGAAGAGAGGATTCCCTGTATTTAAAAGAAGATGAAATGTAATGTTGTCACATTGTGTATTGCAGCTGGTTTAAAAGCTGCAATATGCAATGTGACAATGAAAGACATTGTCAGATTTTAATGTTTGAACATTGTTTAAATAAATGGTTCATGAGAAGTGTCTTGGGGTGGCCTAACCTAATTCACTTATGTGTGTATATATATGTGTGTGTTTGTTCTTCCCTAACCAGGTAAGTGGTGCGTTTCCAGAATGAAAGGTACCCTTTGACCTTCCTTAATCTCCTATGTCAAAAAGGTACACTTTTTCCTATTTATTAGAAATAATAAAAGATATACTTAGATGTTGCAACCTCAGGATAAATACAGTACATATGTAAATATATTTAATTTTTTTTACCTCTAGACTTTTTCTTCCAGCTTAATTTCCATATCTTTTATAAAACAGGGCAGATATTATCTCCATTTTATAGATGTGGAGAAAGAGGTTTTAATATGGGTCTCAGAATAAATCAGTAGAGTTTGAAGCAGAACTTTGATATTTTGCCTTCCAGACATTACTGTGATTGATTCATAAGTGTATACTTCATGGCAGTGGAATTTTTAAAAGCTATTTCCATTTCTTTTAACTTAAGCCTCACAAAAGTGACAGAAACTGGGAGAAGCAAATCCCATCCTTTATGGAGTGCCACATGAAAGAAGTTCATGGGTTTGTTTTGTCTTTGTTTGCAAGTACAATGTTCTAATAGGACAAAAATGTTATGCTTTTAAAAGCAGGCTTATAGTAAAAATGGAAATAAATAAAACAATAACATGGAAATTGTGTAAGAAAACCATATATGAAGTTTTTCCTGTTGGATTGACAGTATCTTGTTGCCTGCATCAGGTGGATATGAGTTCTTCCGATTAAAACCAGTGGGCCTTTTTGACCTGAAGGAACACCCCTCAGCTTTCCTAACTTCAGAGCCTCTTTCTCTAGGTATTGGCAGATCAGAGGTTTATCTTACAGATTTTTGGTTCATATATATATATAATTTGTCTCTTCATACTGCATATTCACATTTTCATAAATAATTTCACTTGCCAAATTTTCCTTTCTCATAAATGGGTATTCTATTTTATATTTTATGCCTATGTTATTTCAGTGTCTTGTCCATGGGCAAGCCATCTGGTCATTCAGATATGTCATTTTTTAGAACCAAAAAGACTGAGAGCATAGTAGTTTGTAGCATTAAAAAAAAGAGAGTGCAAGTATAATGGGGAAAAGAATTCCCATATTGGTATACAGAATGGTAAGAACTGAACAAAGGCTTAAGGAAGTGGTTCTTGAGACCTAAATGCCTGGTGAATTTTTTTTAAAAACAGACTGTTCCAGTTTTACTTCCCATCCAATTGTGGAGTGATTCTATCACGAGAAGCTGCCCTAGGCCATTGGAATGCCAGTGGGAATGGCAGCTGTGTGTAGGGGGGGAGAAGCCTTCTGTGGCCAGGACCTAAGCCTTATATGCACAGAATACATTGCAGGTATAGTCAGGGATAGATGATAGTCCTCACATTAAGATTTTTCAAAACATACTGCTAGGGATTTGTACAGTTGACAACTTCTTTAGTAACACTGTTTTGGGAGTTTCTTTATATGTAGCCTCATCAGCTTAACAATCATCTAAAATCAGAGTATTAAAGATAAATGTACTATGTGCAATCGGTGTCATGAATGTGTGTAAAACATGGGAATTCCAATGCCCTTCCTTGTGTGTTTCAAGGAGAATGTTATAAATAAAATCTCGTAGAGGTGCCTGAGGAGAGGGAGCCATAGAAGAAAAAAATAGCCTTGGCTTTTTAATACCAGGTCTCCCTTAAATGAGAGATTCAGGTTCTTGCCAAACTGTCTTTGGAGACTTGTCACTCTGCAGAAACTACAGTATTTATCCTTCAGATTTCTCCATTAGGTTTCTTTCAGATGAGAGCACAAGAGCTCAAATCTAGTCTGTGTATAGAGATTATAATCTCATTTGATACTGTACAATTGCTTGCTGGAGATCAACTGTGTGATAAAAATAGTCAGTAGAATCCAATTAAAATAGGGAAGAAGGATTAGAATGCATATTGATTAAAATAACAGAAAACTCTAAGATGATAAAATAGTAATGTTACATATTTTTGTCAAGGCTTGGAGCAAGATGAATCAGGTATGAGGAAACCCCAAGAATCAGCAGAAAATGGAATTGTGCTACATGACAGCAGGGATACTTTTATTTGGCCTCAACTGCATTGAGTACAATTGAACCATTATTTAAGAAAGGATAAGGACCAGCAATATCATCTTACAGAGAGAAACCACTACCACAGAAAACCCATCTACCAACCCACGTGCACTGTGTCTCTCAGATATTGATTATGTGTGAGGTGGGCATGCAGTTGAGTAGAAATCTTTGAGGGATATTTGTGAATAGTTCTAATTAGAGTTGAGTAGTTGGCTAAAGATGACCCTAGGGCTTCTTTTGTAATATGAAGAATTAATTGAAATGTATTTGTTATCTTTCCAATAACTGGATTGCTTCTGTTTCTAATAAAAGAAAATTTCCTGTCATGGGATATTAAACTGATCTCCACTGTCTTACAAGTTTAATTTTTTCAACAATTTGATAAAAACTTATCAAAAATGACATACTTAGGCAAGTTGTAAGATTTAAAGGGTTGAAAATATGGTGATTCTCCCTGGTGTTATTCAAAGCTTCCTTGGTTCCTGCTGGTGTGCTGCATGAGAACTGCAGTAAATTTCAAGAGGCTTTGCCTTGGTCCTAGTCTAGGAAGAGCTGAATGCACTGCCAAGATTAATATAGGTTAATATATTTGGAGTAGAGAAAGATATATTTTATGCTAGGTAATGCTGAATGGAATTGTCTGCTGCCTGAAAGTAATAGTTACATGGAAAGACATTAAGATCAGTGTTTGAATTTTACAGAGTTAGGACATAGACTGCATGAGAATGGCTACTTCATACCCAACCAAACATTGAAGATTCCCTATATAATGCAAACACATGGGAAATGTGTAGATTAAAATATACTTATTATATATGCCCTTTATTTACTTCTAATAGCCCTATCTTTGTGATAAGGGTCCCATAATAAAAATATTTCAAACATGAGTCTTTCAGAGGGAATTCATTTGTATATTTTTTCAGTATCTCTTGTCAGCTTCTTTGTGACACTCAAATAATGCAGAGTCTAATAATTGTGTACTGTTGGGTTTCATGAAGGTTCAAAGACAGTGCTTGTATTATTAGTTTATGCTAGAGGAGTAAGGAGACTTGGTACTGATTGCTAATTTTTTCAGGAATTTCAGTCCAAGGATTTATGATAGAGATGTAAAAGAAGTTCTCTTAGACTCAAAATTAGGCATGGGATTTTAAGGAGAGGGTGCACTATTAGTGCATAACAAAAGCTGAGATGTGTTAATAGATATGACTCTGCACTAGTTAGAAGAAAAAAATTAGATAAGGATCAATGTTCTTTCTTTATTAGAAAATGCAAACAAAACTTTAGAATTAAAACTTTCAAATGAAGAGATGTGACTTCAGGCTTTTTGTTCTTTGCTAATTCTACAGTGGCCATTGCGTACTTGGAAGCCCTTTCCACAGAAAATTACTCTGAAGAAAATTCTCGGTTTCTCCCACTGTGCCTGTAGAAATGATACCAGTCTATCTTGCAATTTTTTTTTTTTTTGACATTGGGATGATGGCTTCTGTTGTCCTTTGTAAAAGGAGGCTCTTTTTTCTCCCAGGGTGTAAGGAGAAGATTACAGTCTTTGTATTCTTAGTAACCAGAGTTATGTGTTCCCACCCAAATTTATTGTGTAAGTTTCCAATCATCTTTCTTCTCTTTGGGAACAGCCTTTGACTTGTTTCTTACAAGTTTTCTGTTACACAACTTCTTGTCTCTCATTGCTAAATGTGCTTATTGATGTTCTGTTTTCAGCCTGGAATCCCTCTGTGCTCTACTGCTCCCACTTCATGTATTGTGTTTCTTACTCTGTGCCCTGAAGTGAGACATAGTGCATCTCCACGTGTCACTGCCCACACCCTTGGGTCCTGTGTGCCCTCCTTGTCTTCCTGCTTCTCTTCAGGTGTTGTGGGTTTCAAAAGCAGAAGGGCTGCCCAAACTGGTGGTCTCTTGATCACCCTTTCCTCTGTGTATAGGGTTCAGATACACTTTTATAAGACTAAAGGATAAAAGAACACTCAGCAGATGATCTACCTTCTTCCTTTCAGGGACTTCCTGATGTTAACCCTTTCTCTCTTGACAATGTCTGTGTTTATCCCCTTGTTTTCTTTGTCTGCAAAAGGAGCTTCTCCTGCTCTACCATCTGCTTCAGCTCATATGTCTAAATCCGCCCAGTTTTGCATAAAAGGAGTGCTGTGTTTCATTGCTACCTATCTGCAGTATTAGGTTTTCTGACTATTTCAACTCTCAGTACCTATGTTAAATTCTTCCCTTTTTCTGGATTTTCACTGGTCAAGAAATTGTTCTCTTCAATTCCATGTCTCAGTAACTAGACTCCATGGAAAGGATAACCAAGTGTATTGCTGTAACTTGGAAAGCATGAGTAGGTGCCTTTATCATCCAGCTCTGGTGGTTGTGAATTTATACAATTACAAGCAGTTAAACCTGTCACTCTTCTAGCTTATCTGGCTCTGATATTTTTGGGCCTCTCCTTCCCTTCCTCTTTCCCAGTCCAACTGATTCAGAGAACACTTAAGTTTTAGAATTAGTTTTAAATATTACAGCCAATGAACACAGCTGTGCTTTTGAGTGTTACTGACTTGCTAAATGCACAAAGACCTTAGCGTTTCAAATGTAATTCTTGTATGGATCAGCCAATCAGCTGTGTCTTGTCAATACTATGGCTAGAAGTATCATTGCATAATGTGGAACTGTGTGTTTCAGGGGACGGTTCTTGCAGAACCAAAAAGTGTTGAAGGTCTCCATGAATGGAGCAGTCTCTTGCCTGAATGACTGAAAGCAACTTCTGTTAGTCATAAAAAGCTGCATAAAAAGCTGTTGCTACGCATAAATGTGGGGAACACGAAAACTGCGAGGGGAGGGGGGCATTGTGCTGACTTCTTGAACAGTGAGAACAGCCAAAGGAAAACCCAAGAGATGCACTTTTGATTCATACTTCTGAAAAACAAAGTTTGTTTCCAGCTGAGAGTCCATTGCTAAAACCTTTAATTATGCAAGTAAATGTCATATTAGTGACTGCAGTACCACTGAAACTTGTTAAAATCCTGTTGGAAGACCTGAAGAATTCCTTTCCTTGACGTATCATCCCATGCGTTTTTAAAGCAATGTACAGGGATTCATCTGCATGCAGTTCTGACTGATTTTAATGGAGTATAAAGGTGTGATATCTGTGTTGGCTCTGAGTCTACTTTTATAAAGAAGAAAAGGAGGGTTTCCACAGATAGGCACAGCTTTAACAGAGAAGTATTAAGAGATACTGATACAGTTCATTTTTCATGAATGGTAAAGCAAGTATGTGTAGGGATTTTCAGACTGGCTTATATTTGAAGCCAGATGTCTTTGGTGGTTACAAGCAGAAATTATATACCAGGTTGCACATTTTCTGTCTAATTCTAAACCATGGTATGTTGTCACTGGTTTGCTTGAGAGCCATCTGCTCAGACCTCATTAGATTTTTTCATTGTCAGTTCAAGTAAGGGGATGAAATATATGGGAGGCAAGGAAACTATCTGTCCATTTTTCTCATGGAGAAAATAAATATTATTGAATATTCTTTTGCACAAAATATATATTAAAATATATTGGAATCCTGGATATATTCTGTTCTCTTAATGAAATAGGAAGAATTTTAAACTTACTACTGTGGCTGCAGATACAGACACACTGTCTATTTTATTTTCCTATCTGCATACATTGCATATATATAATTTACAAATACATGAATACAGTGCTACAGCTCTTACATGTATTTAGTAGCCCTTTTGTAGCAAAGTCTCTGATAAACAAATTTAGGTGAACACAAGAACTATATCAATATATTAGAACAAAAGAATACTCTAAAACTGACAAAGAGCGTTCACAATATTCTTTCATATTCTCATATGTAGCTGGACACTTCTTGATTCACTGTGTTGTGGCAGTATTACTACACAAATATAGAATTTAATTTTTCAGTTTCTTGTGCTTTTTTTTTTTTTTTGTTATTTGCAGTATTTCTCAGTTATTCAGCTAATTCATGCCCCAGAATACTGTCTGTATGGAAATGAAATAGAAACAGGTAACCTGTTCTGTTCTATGAGAAGCTGGGAGTCTAAGATGTGAAAAATATATTTTGCATTCTTCCTTGATACTGTAATCACTGACGGCCCTGATCTTGCTAATTTTACTTTACATGCTTTGAAATTGAACAGATCAAAGGTGTGTGGCCTTACAGTATAATCTGAGAAAGGCAAATTAGTTCTCATTTTATTAGAATATTGTTTAGCATGGGTTTAAGTAAAGCATACATGTATAATGGTAAGTGTGAATGGTACATGTAGCTAAAATGATGGTTTTAGGACCACATGCATTTTTGGAGGACAGTTTGTGATTAGCCAACCTCATAGACTTCTATGATGAGGTAACAGACTTGGTGGATGAAAGGAAAAGAGTGGATGCTATTTATCTCAGCTTTATTAAGGCTTTTGATGCTGTTTCAGTAACATCCTCAAAGAAAAGCTGATTAAATATAGGCCAGATAAGGGGACAGCAAAGTAAATGAAAAACTGAAAAGGTAGGTCTGAAAAGCTCTATCAGTGGCACAAAGTTTATCTGGAGGCAGGCCATTACTGATCACTAGGCAGGCACTGGCAGTCAATACTGGGGCCAATACTGCGTAACATCTTTGTTAATGACTGCAAGGTGGGGTAGAGTGCACCCTTGGGAAGTTTGCAGGCAATATGGGATTGGACAGACTGGTTGATATGCCAGAAGGCTGTGCCAGAAGGGCATTGGCAGGCTGGAGAAATGGACTGACCTTACAAATTTAAACAAAAGGAAGTGCAAAGTCTGGCATGTGGGGAGGGACAGCCCCATGCACCAGTACAAACTGGGGCCAAATGGCTGGAAAATAACTTTGCAGAGGAGGAGCTGGATGTCCTGGTGGGCAAGCTGAACATGAGCCAGCAGTGTGGCAAAGAAAGCAAGTTGGGTGCATTAATTAGAATGTCCACAGCAGATTGAGGGAGGTGGTTGTTCCCTGTCAGCTCAGCAGTGATGAGAGCACACCTGAAGAACTGAGTCCAGTTCTGAGCTCCTCAGTACAAGAGAGACATGGACATGTTGGAGCAAGTCCAGCAAAAGACTGGGAAGATGATTAAGGAATTGGAGTGTCTGCTCTATAAGTAGAGGCTGAGAGGGCTGGGGTTGCTTAGTTTGGGGACATGACAAGGAGATTTTATCATCATGTGTATCAGTATGTGTTGGGGGGTGATATGGAAGATACATCCTAACTTTTTTTCAGTGGTACCCAGTGGTAGGACAAAAGATAATGGGTACAAATCGATATACAGGAAATTCCATTTAAACAGAAGAAAACAATTTTTTTTACTGTAAGTGTTGTCAAACAATGGAATATATTGCCCAGAGGGGCTGTAGAGTTTGCATCCTTAGGGATACTGTAAACTCAGTTCCACACTCCTGGGCCACCTGCTCCCATGACCCTACTTGAGCAGGGGTTTGGGCTAGATATGAGGTCCCTTTCAGACTCAGTGATTCTCTAATCCTCTGAAGACTAATCTCTAATTCTCCTCAGTGATTCTCTAATCCTCCTCAGAGTTCTTAAGAACTCTGCATAGAAATGGCTAATTGGTGATCTCGCATTTTACCAGAATATGCTGAAAACTTATAATCCTTATCAGTATGTGTTTGTACAGCATTACAGCAGAATAGTGAGAAGTAAATCAGTTCAAAGAATGAAAATTGAACTTCATGTTTATTCAAGCTCATCAGCTGAAACACTTCAAACTCTTTTAATCTGAATCCTCAGGGTGAGTGTAAGTGCACAGAATCTCTTACATATGGTAAGATCAGTTTTCCCATTTGCTCTTTGGTTTCATGAAGTTAGATTCAGTTTGGATGATTTTTTTGTCAGATGATAGTAAATAGATGGATGACTTTTATTAGCCCCTATAACATGCCTTTTGTTGCCTCTTGTAGAAGAGCACTGTATACATCTGTCTTTCTGTTTGAGTTGACAGTATTGGAGACTCAAGGGTGCAGTAACTAATTCTGACTTTCCTGTGTGGTTTCAATGGACATTGATTTTGAAGTTATTGCAAAAATAGTAATATTCTTCATATTCTTTAGTGTCTAAGACAATGCATAGCAGAGCCTTTTTTCATAAAGCAAAAACTTTATCAAGCCAAAAGTCATCAGTAAATTGCACCAGAAGGCTCTGGTTTTCCCAGGCTCTATCCTACCTTTGAGAAATTTTGATTTAATGTTCTCCATTTTTTATGCTTGCTTTTTTTCTTTTCTCTTTCAGTGGTGGGATAGACAAATCATACAGGTCCGTGTCTTGCTGTCTGTTTGCAAATGAGGGAAGTGCATGCGTATGTCTCCTTAGCATGGAGACCTTGGTATTCAGTCATGGGAATGGAATAAAAAAGGAAATTTTCAGCCATGTCCTGCAGTTTGGGGAAGTTGTAAATTGGCATGTGCTATCTAAGAACAGAAGACATGCGATTTGGGAAAATTCCTGTTTGCAGAACACTTTGGTCTCTCAGAGGTTGTTTTACTTTTCTTGTTAGGCCTGCTTGGCTGCCCAGGATCATACTGCTGAATTGCAGAGGTTTTAATGAAGATCATGTGGTCATTAAAAAATAAAAGGAAATAACTGTAAAGAGTGTACTGCTGCTTTCTTCTTCATGCATAGTGCACCCTTTCTACAGATAAGGTATTTGTACAACTGGGATTTTGCCCTTCAAAATTTTTGGCAGAATACAGATGGAATACATTTGAAAATCAGTGGGTGTCTGACCCAGGCTGGGCATGTAAATACCTTTGAAAATGAGATGTCTATTAAGTGTTTGTACTTTGGATTTTTGATTCAGTGGGAGTTCTGCCATAGATGTCAAAGAGACAGGATTTCATCTTCACCTGTGTTTTTCCTGGTCTCCTTTGCAAAACAACCTTTTCTGACAGCTCTGGGAAAAAAAGAAAATTCATTGCAAAGCAAGGAGAATGCTTCTATATTTAATACAATAGAATATTGGGGTAAGCCAGTAGCCATTTTTTCACTCAGTCTCCAGTCTGTAAAAGTGACAGTTTTGCTGTTAAAATAAGCAAAGTCCCCACAGATTTTCAATGGAGAGGTAAAGTAATATTACTAGATGATCGATATACCCTCTTTCAAATGTGTCTGCTACTATGTAAGGATTATAGTTAGATTTGCTATCAAGCTTCTTTGGCTTTGTGTTTCATACTCCATTTTTTGTGTTGAAGATATATATGCAGGAGGGTGTATGAAATGTTGCTTAGAATGAACAGCAAGCCATCTCTATGACATCAAAACTATTTTTCCACTTCCTTTGGAAGGAAAAAAGGCTGACTGCTGAACAGTACTGTAATGCACAGTGATTTGGGGCAACTGACATAAATGAGTACCGAAACATTTGTTTTCCATTTTGTTTTCCTCTGGAAAAATGATCCTTTTTTCTTTTTTTTTTTTTTTTTTTTTTTTCCTCCAGTCTGCACGCTCTGTTGTGTCTGGACAGCTATTTCTTCAAATTGGGTTTATTTTCTAGTTGTATAAAAGTATTCATCTACATTGTGGGTAGAGTGCATTAAGTTACTCCCTGTTGTGCACAGCTGGAAGCAATTCAGTGCTGCAACATTTTGTTTTGTTTTGTCCCAGTTTTTTCTCCCCACTGTGTTCCCACAGCCTAGCACAGCTCTGCACTGCAGCAGACAAGTCTCTCTTTTTCCAATGACAGTTCTTAGAACATCGGAAATTGACATATTCTCTTTTGTCTTTTTAGTACAAATTCAGTGGCAAACAGCTCTGTTTGACTGCATGAACATTTCAAAGTGCTCTATAGACTAGGAAGATTGGCTTGAAAAGTTAGACATATTTAGGCAGGCTGTTTTATTTGCTTCTTTGAAGAGACTAGGGATATTTTGAGAAGATTGAAGGAAGTATGCTGTGCCAAATACTGGTCTGTTTAGAAGAGAGAAGAGGAATATGCAGGTCTTAACAGAGCTTTTTGAAGGAGAAAAACATTTTCTCTCTTCTAATGCTTTAATAAGACACAAAGAAATCCCAGAGCTGGTAAACCAAAGTTTGTCTTCCATCTTGGAAATACTTTAAAAAAGCTACTAAAAATCAATACTGATTTTTTAAAAGTTGACATTTTGTTTGTATGTGCTGGCACTGCAACTATTTATATTAATTTTACCCTCAGTAAAATGAGATGCTGATCTTATCTCTGTGTAATCAAACCACAGTATAGACATTAAATAATACTGGATGCAAATTTCAGTGTGCCAATAATCTTCAGTAAAGAAGAAGGGTTACGGGCTCTATGAGTATCTTTGCAGTGGTCTTTCTTTCAATTTTCTTCTTTCTTCCAGTCTCCCCCAGTCAGAGTTGCTTCCTTTGTCTCCATGCAGAGATCGCTGTTGCTGTCTTCCATCTTCTATCAACCACCTATGGTGGTGCCTTTTTTCTCATTTAAGATGTCTGCTCTTTCTTCTGCACAGTAGCAGAAGTCTAACAGATTATAATCTTGGTCTTGGTTCCTTGCTTGTGTGCTTCCATTGTAGTGCTGGAATGTAATTCTAGTGAGACTTAGCCCACCAGTTGCTCTGTAGGTGATGTGATTGAAACAGGATTTACAATTCTCCATGAGTTACATGAAGGGAAGGAAAGAAAAATGTGTTAGAACTGGTGAATGGTAGGAACACTAATGTGCAAGGTAATTATTTTATTTACATTCATATCTGTTTCCTGTTCTCCTTTGCTGTAGCTGCTTCTTGACACATTTTAAAAGTAGGTTACCCCAGTGACTATCCCCACTTTATAATGAACCTGTAATCACCATTCGGCAGCTGGAGATGCAGTTAATATCTTTGATTTCCCTCTAGAATCCCTCCATCCTCTCTCAGCTAGGGAAATCAACTCAGTGGGCTCTGAAGGTCAATCAAACAATGCTGTTTCAGAAGGGAGTGAGAGTGAGAATGAGAATGAGACTGAATGCAGCAGTTGACAGGCTTTATGAAAATGTCTTGTACCTGCTACTTGTGTAGCTCATCTGCTTCTGCTGATCTCCACTATTGCAATAAAGCATGTGGAAAATCTGTCAGTTTGGCAGGGAAGTAGGTAATAGGGCATGACAAAACAGGGCAGGGTGCCAGGCATCAGATTGGTAGGTTTTATTCCGCTGATACTCCTGGAGCTTATATGAGCTGAAGGTTGGTGGGAACTCATGAAAAGTAGATAAAGGAAAACGCATGAAGCTGGGCTGTTATTTTCCTTTATGCAGTGAAAATAAGGAAAATGAATTAGGTAATACTGCTTTGCAGAAAACTGCAAGGAAATTGCCAGGCTCCAGAGAATGTTCTATAGAAGATCTATAGAACAAGATCTATTCTATAGAATAAGTAGCCGTTGAGAAAACCTCAATGCAAGGGTGCAAGGTAATAGTGGGAAGTAATATATGGTACAATGGCTGGTGAAAGAATTGAATACTGAAAAAATATTGCAGTTTCATTAGCAATACCACACAAAATTAAGTTCATATTTTCTCTTCCATTTTGGATGAATCTTGGTGTTGGGATGTATATGCTACCAGCCTTAGTAAGAAAAAGCTACAGATAACCTACCAGCCACAATATTGAGGAAAAATGTGAAGGAGTTTTCCCTAGGAAAGACCCTACATCAGCTAGTGATTTAGGGATGTTCTGGACTGGCAACTGAACACAAGCCATTCATGTTTAACAGCTCTGGATGAACCCTTGTTCTATGTATTAATCTAATTGGTTTAAAACCCATTCTTGCCTTTGGAATAAAGATATTTTATTGTATAACTTACTCTTCTATTCTAGGATTTAATTGCTATCATACTGAAAAGCAATTCCATTTATAAACGGGAAAAATGTCCCAATCAGTGAAGAAAACTTCTGTCTGATAAGTTGACTCAGCACCTTCAATTTGTGGTAGAAGGATAATTAAACTTACCATGTTCACTCCAAAGTTTTACTTACTAAAGCCATTTATGATTTTGTATGCAGTTGCATAATTTTATACATCTCCCAATCTGTTTGTTTTCCAGTGGAAAACTCGTAGCCTATCCACATTCAGAAGCTGTTCCACAGCTGTGGTCTTGTAACATTTTTCTTCGTTTTTTTAGCTCTACCATATCCTTTTGGAGATGAGAGGTAAGGATACCATACAGTATTTGAGTTGTCAGTACAGATGGATTTATGCAATAATGTAATGACATTTTGTTTCTATTCCTTGAGTTAATATTTTTATGGAAATATCAATAATAACTCTTTCAGGATTGATAATAGCTAGTGCAGAAGCAATCATATTTCCCCCTGTGTATTAATTTCCATCCCTTGATTTCATATGCCATTTTATTGCCTAGACAAACCATTGTATAGAATTTTTCTACCATTCTGTGGTCTATGTTTATTTTAATTTTCCTGAATAATTTTTATCATCAGCAAGCAGTCATCTTAATTTTCATCTCTTTTATAAGTTTCTTATGTTGCTATTGGAACAGAATAGGATTCAGCAAAGATAGCTATGGTTTTTCACTGCTATTCTCCATTTTTTGATTCTGACCTTATGAGAGGTCATTCCTTTGTGTGTTATGGTGGCTTACTTCCTTTAATGTCCTTTGTGGAATCTTGTAAAAGTCTGTTTACTAGTCTAAATGTGTTGAACTCAGTGTATCACTGACATATGTGCCAGTGTCTCTAGAGAATTATAGTATTAATAAAGGATGGCTTTTGAGGCATCTGTAAAAAAACCACGGATCCCAAGCAGCCACTATTTTTATCTTTAAGATAGATATCTAGATGTGCTTTGATCCAGGACCCATTATAAAAGAAAAAAAAGATGTATTAAGTACCTTGATACCACACCTACTTAAGTAGAACTGTGGCAGTGCAAAACTTGAGTACCTAGGGGTTTGTAGGCAAGAAAATCCTGTTGATTTTCTGATTTTCCTTTTAACAGTTTCTTTCTAGAACTGTTTCTGTTGAAAATGCTTGCTAAACTTATCATCATTAATTCTCTAGTGACTTGAGCAGCATGCTTGATTACCTGTGCATTGTACGCCACTTGAAATAATTTGATTAATTCCTGTGTTATTTGCCTTTCATAGTTTAATCACCTGTCAACACTAAACAAACTTTCTGTTGTGTTTCCATGCACTGAAATCTTCATGGAATATGTTCCATGTTTAAAAACCAAAGTGTAAAGCAGAGAGATGACCATGCCCATTTCACAGGGGAGAATCTGATATTCTTTCTCTTAACGCAGCAGCAGTCCTCTGAAAACCAGAAATTGAACCCAATTTGCTAAAAAGCCACTACTTAATTAGAAGCCAATCTTTTCTTCCCATTTTCTTCATGTGATTGCTAGAATTTTGTTATGTTTTAACAGATAGAAGTTAATGCTAATATGATTCTACCTAGTGACACAAAGGAGAGAAAAGATTGATGTAGCTGGCAGTTGAAAGGAGTAGAATTTTTCTGCTTGCACTTGAGCTACACAAAATAGAGATGATGTGTTTGTGGCTCAGAGGCGTTTTATCCAGTCTTTGCACTGGAACAAAGGTTTACAAAATGCATTTGGCAATAAAGAAAGAACTCTAATTTTAGCAGATCTTATTTTTGGAAGTGTTTGATGGGAGGATGCCTATAGAATTCAAGGTGGGATTGAGAACAAAAAACTTTAAAATTTATTGGGAAATTGAATGGAAGATGTGTGAAACTAGTATATCTGTTTTTAAATATTTATTGTGCATGATTATTGTAATGAAAAACAAGGCAAAAAATTGACTGTGCTATCTAGAGCTCTCTTGCTTTTTTTTTTTTTTTTTCCTGGGGGTTTATGATTGAAAGATGAATTTCTAAGATGTGAATGTCAGAAAAAGTGACCAGATATATTAGCATCATAAACATACCCATTTTTCTTTAATATTAAAAAGGCCTAGCTAAAAGCTTCAAGATGGTGGTTTCCTCTTCTGTATTGCTAAAATGTCATGCCTCTGTTGTGAAAATATATATATCTATATGTAACTGCTAGAAATCAATATGAATAATATTGCTTTTTTTGTTCTATCAGGCTTGCACATCAAATGTTCTTTTAAAGCAAAGCCTTCTTTTGGGCTGTACAAAGTACTATTATAGAATCATAGAATATCTTGAGTTGGAAGGGACTCATAAGACCTATTGAGCCCAGCCCTCTGCTCCTTGGAAATAAAGATTTTCAAAAAAAGTTTTAATATGTAGTTGTTAATTGTTACTCGTTAAAACCCCAGGGCTGAGGAATTAGTCAATAGCAAAGGTGAAGTGCTGGCTGTAATGTGCATCTTTTGCTCTCTGCCTGTCTCTCCGAGCCTGTGGGGAATTCAGTGTGGAGCACCTCTGTGAGGCTTTTCAGTGAAACACCCAATACTTGTTTTGCTGCTGTGTTTGTGCTGAGTATGGATAAGGCTCTTTTGGTAGCTTTCCCATAAGCTACTCTGTACAGTAAAGAAGTGACCTAAGGGTGAAGTTATGCTCTAATAAATGAGTTTCTTAAATTCTCTTTATTTATTTATGTATCTTACGTTTAAAGCTTGTATTAACATTTAGAACAATGGTGATTTATGATAGACATGGAACAGGTAATATTTTTATAGCTGTGTGAATCTGGAGACTCTTTGGTTGCTCTCTTTCAGCTCATTTTTGAAGGATTTATTCTCCTGATGCCATGTACTGCAATTCTTTGTACGTAGGATCATTCTGTCCTTTGTACGAGGTTCACTTTTGAGGGCTTAAAATACTTAGCTCTGAACCAAATGCCAGACTCTTTGTTAACACTAAATGATTACTGGCTTCTACACTATTAACTTTGTACAGCGTAAAAAGAGAATAATGAGGCTGTCAGTCAACATAGGAAGTTCCACAGCTATTAATTCATCTCCTCTACTAATGCTTATACAGTTTTTTACCATGTGGCCCCATCACAGAAGGCAAAAAATACCAGTGAATAAAAATACATTAACAACTGTAGAGATTTTAAAATGTGATGAAAATGAGCTTTAATCTATACAGAAGGACCAAGCTACATGATCAATAAAATCTCAGGTATTGATTGACTGCACAAATTGGACGTAGTAACTAATTGGCTCTTTTGCTCAAGCATTTTATTTATGCACGGTTTTAAAGTGAGCATGAGAGTCACTAACTCACAATGTCAAAGGACAGCTGTACCTTGATCAGCCAAGCTTGGTAATTAAATGGCACACAGGTTAATTGCAGAGGCAAGCAGAAGACTAGTGTTAAAGGATGGAAAGGAGTCAGTTCAAGAGTGTTGTCCATCTGAAGTGGATGTAAAGAAATGCCATTATAAAGGGAGCTTTACTGGAGTTCAATAACGATCAATTAATTTTTTATTAAAACCTTATTTTGAGTTTATAATAGGATTGGAAGCTGAATGAATTGCAAAAGAATGAGTTTTGGGCCAGTTGAAATTGCCATAAAATGAATCTAAAAGTGATCCCAAGAGTTCATACATCAGCCTTTTTGTTGGTTGGTTGGGCATTTTTTATTTTAACATTTGCCATGGCAAATTTGCTTTTGAAGATGCAAAACTGGTTGATTTAATGCGAGGGTTACTAATATATATATTCAACACATACTATCAGTTTGTGTCTGTGGGTCAATTTGTTACGGCTCAAAGGTTTTGATCAGTACTTAGGGGGAAGGACAGTAACCCACCTTAATGAATATTTTTCATATGGTTTATAATGTTTATAGCTTACTGCTACATATGACTTGGCTCAGCAGAGCACTCAGACATGCTTAAATGCTGTGCTGAATGAGAATCATAATACATCACTCAGCATGTGCACC
The DNA here is from genome assembly GCA_024734035.1 of Alethe castanea. Classification (NCBI taxonomy): domain Eukaryota; kingdom Metazoa; phylum Chordata; class Aves; order Passeriformes; family Muscicapidae; genus Alethe; species Alethe castanea. The sequence goes on along the minus strand of JANRGV010000062.1, from coordinate 58,882,285 downwards.
TGGAAAAATAACAACAGGACTACCATAAAATATATGATGTCATATATATTATTTTCTTCTTGAGGAAAGGGACATAGGACATATGCTATTCATGTTGCTGGATGAATTGCCCAGCTGCTCTGATGACAAAGGTGTCTATGAAGTCTTAAGCAGAACAGTAATACAGTGCTGTAGTCTGTGGAGGAAAAGTTCTTCCATGGAGATGTCAGCAGAAAAGAATGATAGAGTTTTCATAGGTAAACGTTGTGTAAAATGTTACATTGGCCAGTTGGTAGGAATACAAGGTTTGATTGTGAAACATAAAATTTTGTGATGCTTTGTGTGTTTCTGTACTTTATCCTTTGGCATCCTGCTGTTGTTCATGATATAACCAGAAGGTACCAATTTGAATTTTAGAAGAATGAGGAGAATCCCATCAATATAATGGCTTTAGTCTGATGTCTAAATTCTGGATACATCCAAAGTTGTTCTTTATTACTTCCATAGCTGTTGAAAATGAAGGCTTTTACTTTAATGTTGTAACAGGTGTTACGTTCATTTGTGATTATTCTACTAAATTCACTTTGCTTCTTGTGCTTTTGTTTATGATTTTATTTTATTTTATTTTGTTTTCAGGACTGTTTCCTGCAGTGCTGAACCTGGCTAGTAATGCTCTGATCACAACCAATGCTACCTGTGGAGAAAAGGGGCGGGAAATGTACTGCAAACTCGTCGAACATGTACCTGGGCAGCCGGCAAGGAACCCTCAGTGCCGCATTTGTGATCAAAAGAGCCGAGTTCCGCATCGTATGTGTGCCATTTTCATTTTGTTCCTTTGAAAGGATTTTTTTCCAAAGGGTGAAGATACTCAGGAAAAAAACCCCAGTAGTTCACCAGCCTGATTACTGTGAAATGTGTGTCTCTCTTTAAGTCAGGTTAACCATCTCTTCCAAAGGTATTCCAAATCTATACCTGTATGGGCACTCTTCCCATAGAACTTTCTGATTCAAGTACTAAAAAGCAGGGCACCTAAACTCAGATTTTAAAAAATTAAGTATCTACAGTTGTTGAATTCTTTTGATATACACTAACAATGAATAAAAAACAGATAACTGACTTTCCCCTGCATACCTACATGTGGAATTTGAACATTTTGGCCAATCTAAGCAATATCCAAAATTCCAGTAAATTCAGTTTCACTGAGCCAGTAAAGATAAAGTAATGTAGCACTGCTTGTTTTAATGTTTAGTTTTTAATATTAAAATTGATTTTTGCTAACACTGCTTTCTTAATGATTACACGGAAACCAGTTTTCAGGTATGAATTTGTCGTCATCTACTTCAGACATGCTTATTCTTGTAGTTGGGAAGATTAGAATGAAGAAAATGTCTTAGTCAAGTCATACAAGTTTAATTTGTGTAACCTTGCAGTGAAAGACACAAATAGCTTTAACATTGTTAGATTTTCATGGGTATACTGGCACTCTAGATGGTGGAGGACGTAGGGATACTTAAGACAGCTTTTAATGGGATACATAAAATGCTGAAAGAAGCACAGACACAGAAACATGAAGACAATTATTTTTTTCCAATTGTGTTCCAATAAAACTTAGCTCAGATACATTTATACGTCATGACACTTAAGCATGTGCTTAAAATCACAGAATAAAAAAAAAGACATTTAATCTGTCCACTAGTTCTAGATAGGATGGGCTATCTGTGGCTGGAGCTTTCCAGACAAAGCTTGTTTGGATTCTTCTTAGAAACTTCTTCCCATGGCCACACTTTCTACTGTGGCTCACTCATTATATCACTCAAAACAAAGTGTTTTTCTAAAAGCTAATCTGCATCTCCTTGCAGAAATTCATGTTATATATTTCCTAAGTTCAGTCAATACAAGGAATGGATTATTACTCACTTTTTCTTAAAAAAAGTATTTTATCTAATTAATTGAGGGATTATGGAGTTGCTCTATCTAGTTTCTACACTACACTATCTTTTCTTTCACTCTCCTCATAGGTTTTATCTTCTAGAACTCCAAGTACATGAATTGCAGTTCTCTGAATTCTTCCTAGAGGCTTTAATATTTGTTAAAATATGTATGTATATATGCATTTTTGTATAAAATTCACCTGAGCTCTTACTAGCACTACATAGAGATCCAGGTTTGCTTCAGAATAATCATATATTCCTGTTCATGTTTTACTTTGATACTTCCCATTGCTAATGGTGAAACACCACTGAGGACAGTTAGTTGTCAATTGCAAAGTTTAGATACTTTCTTTTCCTGCTAAATTGCTCCTCATCTTATATTTGCAAAGCTATTTATAACTTTCCCAGTGTAGACTATCTTAATTTATCTACTACCTATTTTTTTTTCCAGATCGTTTTCCATGTTTCAATACCTTCTTTAACTGCAGAAACTGCCACCTTCTGAGAGGTGGTCATATGATTTTTTAGCAGTCAACATACACAATTATGTTATAGCAGTGTGTGTTTCACTCAGAGAAGAATTCAGTTTTTGGAAGCATTCTGACTGGCAGAGAGACTGTGCAAAAGACTTTCCTATTTTACAGATGTATATTTAGAGACACATGCATATTACCCAAGTTTTTTTCCTATATGAAGCTTGCTTATTTCAAAAATCAAACCTAAACCAGAGATATTGTTTTGTCTTATCTATGATGTTGGACAGTGTACACTAAAATATGTATACGCACACAGTCATATGTGTGTGTATATAAAAAAAACCCATCTGAATTATTTATATCTATGTTTCCCCTTCCTTGTTCCTACTCTCTTCTAAACTTGCCAGTCCAGCTTTATAATATCTGGTCTTTTGTGACAATCATATCTCATTTTAAGGTCTTTAAACATTCATTTGGCAAAGGGAAGTGCCTTGTTTAAACAGAGATGGCTTGTTAATAGGAGAGCCATGTAATATAACCAGACTTTAAATGATCCCCCTGGAATGTGTGAGTCTGGAGTGCCTCCCCTTAATTACTGTAGTAGGAAATGAACAAAATTTCCCTGGTTAATCACATGTGAGTCCAAATTAAAGTGCACAGTTTGATGGGCTCACTCGCTAAGTTCTCCCTCTTGCCATCCATCAGGGAGATAGTCCTTGAACTGCATTTGCAATCCAGTCCTTTTTACAAATTTTTATTTCCCCCCCTTACCTTTTAAATAAGCTAAACATGCCAGCAATTAATCAATTTTCAAATTAATTATGGTTAAACTTTCATAGTGGTGATTACAGTTAATTCATGTCCCAATCCTCCTTCTGATAATTTACCTTTATATCAATTTCATCTGAAGAGATTTTGATCAAAATTTCCAATTAGACAGCTTCTGTCACAATCACCAAAAAGCCCTGAATTTGATTTACAGCTGAGTTTTGCTACCCCTCGTTTAAAACCAAGATTTGAGAAAGTGATCAGAGGTGTGGGATCTGTCAATGTGTAAAGCATAGAGTGTTTTGCTTTTCTCTTCAATATAAAGATAAAGCTACCTATAGCTTTATCAGTTGTAGCAGCAGAATTCTGACTTAATGTAAATGTTACTGCCCACTAATACTGGTGAATAATATTTAAATGAAATTGTTGACATTTTCAGTATCGAGCGTTTATGACTTCACTCATTCCACGTTCTTTTTTTTTTTTTTTTTTTTCCCTATCTTTAAATATGTTCAGGCATTCTGGCTTCCCTTAATGAGCTAGGACTCCTGTCCTCCACAGGTGGTTGATACAGCAAAAAACCAGAGATACAAAGACTATCAGTCTGGCTGGTCGATTTAAGTAATAATTAAATAATAAGTAAATTAATCAGTTCACAAAGTAATTATTTGCAATTCTAGGCCCAGCTAATAATGAATCATATTCCACTTTTATACCAAGAAAACCTGACAGTACAGAAGTCATTCTTAATAAGAGGGGTAGGGTTTTCTCCTGATTCATATTCTTGCAAACAGAACTTGCATAGAAGAAATTTACTGTATTTGAATTTCCTTTGGGTTATTTTCCTCATGATGTACAGGCCTGCTCGGGAAAATTAGGGACTTCAAGGTATAGATCCTTGTACCTTTTAAAATTCTGATTTTGTTATTCTCCATTTCGTACAAAAAATAACCTGCAAATATTGAGTGTGATTTTTTTTTTCAGTCTAAATAGTGTTAAACTACTAAGTAAGCAAACTTTGATAATGTAGAAGATCTTGAAATTCAGGAAAAATTCAATTCTGTAAATAAATTTGTATCCTTATTTAGGATTAATTTGGGGCACTGCAGCAGAGTAAATATAGGCATGAAAAATAATGCATCTTGGACTTTGATATCGATTATAACCAAACAAAACTTATATGCATGTATGTGAGTCAGAAAATTTTCCAGTTGAGGAATATATTTTGTAATGATTTCTGAATCATTTCCTCTGTAATGATTTGTGAATTATTTCCTGAATTATTTCCATATGTGCTTAGAAATGCTATTACCAGTATTGCTTTAATCTCTGCTTTTCTTACACACCATATCTGAGGTTTCTGATTTTTTGTTTCTGTTGCAACATTCAGTAATTTTGCAGTACTTGAAACCTTGGAAGAGTGCAGGAAGTGTTTACTTGATTTAAATGTCTGCATTTTCTGTAGCATCGGGAGAGCCGTCTGCAATTAGATATTCTGAATGACCTCCTTGTGATCATAAACAAAATTAAACAGCTAACATTAGATCAGTAATAATTCCAGTAAATAATAAGCATGACTGGTGGCCCAAGAGTACAAGAAAAATTGATTTATTGTTTTTTTCTTTTTGAAGTCCTGACTTATTAGTTCTGTAGTTGCCTTCAAATCCAGATTTCAGATCTAAAAATAAATAAATCTTCTAATAACTTTGAAATTTATTTATGTTTCTCCTGTTCTAACAGAAAGACACCCCATAACAAATGCAATTGATGGCAAGAACACTTGGTGGCAAAGCCCTAGTATTCAGAATGGAATTGATTATCATTATGTGACCATTACATTGGACCTCCAACAGGTAGACTTCTATTTATTTGTTTCTGGGCTTACTGTCTTGCATGAAAGATCAACTGAATTATCTTGAGTTTTTACTCTGTGCTGCTTTCCTGTATGAAGACATGACTAGTTTCTCCTACAATTTTCTGTTGTTTATATGGATTTGACTGACCCGTTCATTGTAACATAGTGTGCCAAATGAAAAAAAAAAAACTTATTTCCTATATATTTTTAGGAAGTCATGCAGTTGTAAGTACCATTTATCTGTGAAACTGAAGTACTTGGAGGGATTGGGATTTTTATACCTGGAAGAGTCTTTGAATCCTGGAAGTGTTATTAGCATTCTGGCTTTGGAGCCCTCGTTGCTAATGGCAGAAACAATCCTGTGTCTGTGTTTTCGGCCTTATATATGCAAAAGTATTCAATGTGCATTTCTCTTTCAAGCAGGAGAGCTGAAACTTTTACAGAAGTTTGAGAGTAAGATCCTGCATCAAAGAGGTTTGGGGTTTTTTTTAATGTGTCTTTTAAGTTTTCAGAGTTATTTACTGATTTGCTTTTACAGCAAGGAATTTTGCCTCTTATTGGTTGTGATTTGTTAATATGTAAGTTGGTCTTGGGCATTAGAACTAAATTCCTGTCCTTGTTTGCCATCACTCTAAAGATTTTAGTTGTGTGGTTAAGTCAGGTCTTCTAAACTAGGGCTTTACAACTCCTGTTTTTTCTCCAGCTGTTTGATTATCTAGATTATCATCAGAAATTAGCAAGTTTATGAATTTCCAAAAGTTTTAAGTTTTCTTGTGTATTAAAAGCTAGCTACTAAAGGATCAGTGAGGATACTGGAGAAAAAGTATGGGTTGTTCTAATGTATTTAAAAGGCTTCTTCATGTGCCAACTGACAGGAGTCTCAGAATGCTGCACTGTGTGTGGCATGGGTTTGGGGGTTTTTTGTTCCTATTTTTTAAAAATGAGACATTGATCAAGTCTGACCCTGTTTCTTTCCCATGTCCTATTACTAACTGCTCAAAGGAAACTTGGCAGTCCTTCTGCAGCTCTAAAGCTGATTCCTTCTCTTAAGCCCATTCATTTGTTATTGGCTGAAATAGAAGAAGTGTTGAGTTTTCTGTGGATGTCAGAGAGGTAGGATAAGACCCTGTGTCACTAATGCTATCTGGCACACCCTTTATGATATAAGTAACCCATGTAGTTAGGAATGCATGTGATTTTACTCACCACTGTACAGGAACAGAACAAGTATTGTTCCCCAAATTGTAGTAAAAGGTCTGCTGCTATTTGCATGGCTTTTGGACTGCTCAGTAAGGAATAAGTGTGTTTGAGAAGTATTAGGAGTTTTTGTTTGCTTATCCAGGAATTTCATAGTCAGAGCATTATACACTATTAAAGTCACTGGCAGAATATGAAATTTCTTTCAGCTTTTTTGTGTATTAGTCACTGTGAATGTGAAGGTCACCAGATATCTCTGCGACCTCACTTAAGAGAAATTTCATTTTTTACCTTTGGCTTTTAAGAGATTCAGTAATTGCTGTGTTTGTGTTGATGAATTCTTGCTTTAAGCATAAAAATGCTTAACTTCCTTTTGTGAGATAGAACTAACAAATGACAAATTCACAAGTAATGGACTGAAAATTGCAGAAATGCATTAGTTCTTACGTTATTACTGGTAATTATGATAGTACATGGAATGCTTTTAGCAACCCAAATTTCATGAAAAAAAATCAGGAAAATAATTACAATTTCCTCCTTTATATAATGCTTGACCTTTTGGGGCAGTGAATTTTTTTTTCTTTACTCTTTTATGCAGGGAAGCCATATAAAAATGATGTATACTATTTAACAATAGCTAATAAACTAGAAGAAGTAACATATACTTAATGTTAGAACAAGCCCAAGTATTATAAGTCCTGTTGGGAAAAATGTAGTGGGTTTTTTTTGGTATTGTTTTCTCTCAACAATTTAGTTTTGCCTTAATACTTACAAAGAGCTTTTATCTATAATGGGGGCTAGGCTTCTAATTCACTGAAGTATGCTTGAAATCTTTACTCCATATATTATTAAAATATGAGTTGAAAACTGCAACTGTGTGGTTCTGAGCATCTTTGGTAATTTGCACTTAACCCTTCACTTTTTCCCACTTTTTAGCCATTATAACAAGTCTCATCTATATCACAAGAAAATCATAGAACTCCATTCATACCTATAAATGTGAGATTATTTTTTATGGTTCTTTTCATTCAGAAAGTGCATAGGAGGTCAAAAATACAGATTTATTTGGGAGTTTCTCACATTAATTTAAATGGAGGTTGGAGTGACTTGGTAGATCCAAGTTTGAAAGGGAGTAGTTCACAGATGGGCTAGGTACCAAGAGAAGCTGTCTGCTGTTCTGCAGCTCTTAGTCCTGCTGGTTGGGGAGGGTCTGTCTGCTCTGTCTTAAGAGTGTTGGGGAGCTCAAGTGCAACAGAGGTACTTCAGGTCCCAAGTGCAACATTTAGCAGGACTGAAAATAGGCCTTCTCTTCAAGGATTTCAGAGCAGGGAGTTGGCAAAACAGAAATGCTTAAGCATCCAGGGACAACATATTCCCTGTAGTCATGCTATTCCCAAATCCTCAATTGGTCTTAATTTCACAGTGATGTGGAAGATTAGTAGAGTATCTTTAAAGAAAATTGGCAAATTCACAGGAAAACCAGTTGGCATTTTGATGTGAAGTGGTCAGCCCATCTGTCTCTGATTTCTATACACATCAGGACACTTTTATTAGCAAATTCCCAACTACTCTAGGGAACAAGGACATTGGCAATATCCTTGAAACTGCTCAGATACATGTGCTAGGAGCATATTTATGTGGATTGAGACATTTTTGCTATGCACTTCATATTTTTTAATTTATGCTGGAATATTTTATGTGAATTGTAGATGTGTGGAATGCAGGTGGACCCAGAGTTAATATTTTGGCAGAAATTTCTGGGTTTAATAACTGTCTTAATTGCCTTAGAATGTGGAGGATCAGTTCAGTGTCCAGATGATGCTTTCCAGGCATACATATCTGAAGGCAAAGAAAGTAATGGACACTCTACAGAGCCTTGTAAGCTGCAAAGAGCAAGAATAATTGATTAAGTTGTGTCACTATTTCTCTCTAAAACCCTTGCACTTCATCAGTTTTAAGTTCCCTAAGTTTTGATAGCATCCAGCTCTTTTACCTTATCTTTTTGTCCAGTCCTCTACCTGTCTTCTGTAGGAAGGGAGGAAGGAGTCTAAACAATAGTGTTCTGACTCCATGTAGAAATCACTGCAGTCACCATCCTTTCCAAAAGCGGTCTCAGAACACCCACTACAGGAGTGTCATACAGCAAACTGGTGGCAGACACCCATGAATTAACTAAATCTGCATCCCTGTCTAATTTTTTTTTTTTTTTTTTCTTAAAGAGGATATAACCACGTCTTTGAGTCTTGGCCATTTCAAAGTTTTTGCATGATTTTTGGATTCTGGAACAACCTGTCTGTTGCCTGGTTTCAAATTCCTGGTGGAACCTATTGTTTGGGTGTTTATACAGTTAAGCCCCACAATGAGGTCCAGTTCAACTAGTCCTTTAGGATTGACTGAATGTTATCTTACAGCCATAGTGAAATACGAGGTAAATTGGATGATATTTGACAACATTGCTTCTTTTAATACAAAACCTTATATTGTATTTTAACATAACAACAGTTGACCAGACAGTGGCTAAAGAATCAAAACGTGTTGAGCAACAAAGCCATATGAAAATAGCCTTTACATATTAGCTGCATAGTCATATGGGTTATGTATATCACTGGACAATATTTGGTTTAATGTTATATTTTCTCTTCTCTGGAATATCAAATACATTTTCCATTGGGGGGAAAAAATTACAGCTAACTTTCTGTTGAATAACTTCTGATATCAAATACTAGAACAGCTAAAGGAATGAAGAAGTTAACTACTGTGTTTAGTCTTGACATATAAAAACCAGTTAGTAAAATGCCATTTGGTCTGTGTTAAATTTCTATATATGTGCAAACATTTTGTTTAGGTGTTCAATTAACATTTCCCTTCTCTCTTTCACCAGTAACTGTGGGCTTTAAATGCTTTCAAAACTGCTTTTATAATGGAAAGGCTTAAAGCTTCTCTTCACCCTCAAACCAGAAAGTAGTTTAACAGAAATTAAATAGAGTCCAAACTTGGACTTTTCTCCAACAGATGACAGTCGGTTTTGTTCATCTTCAAAAATGTTTGTCTAAAGAGAAAAAGTGAAAAACACCCCGAAGTCTGTTGAGACTATCATGCTGCGTTTCCCTGATTGCCGCTCCTCCCCTCACTAGTGAAAGGGATATGTTTTTGGTACTTCTTGTTCTGACACTGGTATTTGTTGCCATGCAGAAAACCAGATGTACCTTGGTACTGAAAACTACGTCTTGTTTTGTTTTCTGGGATGTGGTATCTGCCAGATCAATTTTCTGATTTGGCTTGCCTGTGTGAGTCTTTATTGCCAGCTTGGGAGAGCGACACTATGTGTTGGATTCAACATTGTAAAATCTCCAAGTGTACAGTACTGACCTGTGAGCTACAGTCCAAGCCTGAAACATAGATCTGTCATCCTCAATGTTAGTTTTTTTACTATTTCTTCCTCATAAAGTTATGAAGTTATGTTTTGAAGTTATGTAAACATTTGAGAATTCAGAAAACAAATTATCTCAAAACTAAGTCCAGTTTTCTGGCTCAGTTACACCTAAGTGGTAAATGAACTGTTGAAGTGACAGCTAAAAAGAGATGCAACTAAAACCACGAAAATGTCTTTTGAATCATTTTTAAAAAGAAAAAGGAATTAGATGTTCTGTTTTCATTAAGTCCACAGCTAACATTTAGAAGGTATGTTAGTTGTAAAACTCCTTATTTTTTTATTTCTTTTTTTTCCATTACCTTCATAGGGTTGAATCTTAACGTTTTAGTGATTCTCTTAAGTTTTTTTACTTTTACAATTTTCTGGTAATGAACTAACTAGATACCTATAGGATGAAAAAAAAGTGTAATTTACCGTTCTGATATTCTTATAAATAATAATCTTTAATTTTTTACTCTATTAATGAGTATTTAATTTTTAAATCTTTTTAGAGCAAAAATATTGGGCTTGAAGTCACTTTATAATAAAAGCATTTGAAAAACTCAAACAAAAACAAGAGAAGAAATTTCATGTAAATATACCAGGAAGGATTTATTTCAAACATACTAGAAAAAATTATTTGTTATCATGAAAACAAACAGAACGGTAGTAAATATTTTGACATCGCAGTAAACATTTTTAAGAACTACCCGTTTTATATACTAGTAGCAAATTTACTTTAGATTATGTATCTTTTCTCCTTGATTTCCAATTGCGGGAGGGAGAGAATATGTGCACACTAATAAGTAACAGATGTTACCTAGGGCACCCTTCTTGTCTCAGAATAAAGTTTTCCCCATTGGTATCACTCAGAAAAAAACCCAAGGAAAATAAAATTTTATTTTTCCGCATTAAGGTCCAAGACTGCAGCTCTATGCCAGCCATAATTCCTGAAGAGGTTGCTGCATGAAAGTTCTAGGTGTTCTAACAAACAAATGTTAGTGAAGATGCTCAAGCTGACTATCCCACAGCATTAAAAGAAAAGAGCAAGTTTTTCATGAGTCATTCAGTAGTACGTGGAGAGACTTTTCTCAAATGCATTCTGAAATGCTGAGAATCCATTATTGTATTGAAAGATGACTTGTAATACCCCCCCAAACAAAGTGATGTAAACTGGGTTGAGAAGTTGTGTGAACAATAAATACCCATAGGATTATTTTGCCCTTTTATTTTTATGCTCACCACTAAATCAGACCATAAAATTATTGTTTTGTACTTAGTCAGAAAGATTTCTAAGTAAGCAAATCCTTTCAGCATCAGTTCATAATGCACAGTAACAACGATTTTGAACAGTGCTGAGAATTTACATATTTTCTTTTTGGGGTTACTTGCCTTATATTTTCCCTGGATGACGGTAATACATATACCTTCTAGTTTTCTAATTTTGGCTTTAAGGAAGACAGCTATTCTCCTTTGCATTCAGTGACACATGTTCTGACATGAATATGAGGTTGGGTTCTGATTTTGTACTGTTAGCAGTTTTGGTTCTAAAGAAAATTGTGGACCCTGGGAGAATGGTGATGTGATAAGTAATAGGTTCATAGGATTCTCAGTCTTGAGCAGATTTTGTTATTGATATTGAAGATATATGTTGTGTTTAAATAGTTTATGATGAATAAGAAGCTTACTTGAAAAAATAAGTTTTGCAGCTGATAATGGTTGTAAAATAGTGCTTTTGTTGTGGTAGGCACATTAAAATGTACACATTTGATATGAACATGTGAGAGCTGGTGAGAGGACAGTGCATGGAAACATCACTCAAGGAAATAAGAATGATTCAGTCTGAGTACTCTCAATGCTACTGGATCCAGACTGAGCATCAGTTCTTGGATCTAGAAAATGAATAAAAAAGGAATTTTTTTGTGTGTGCATTTTAAGCACTGAAATAGAGTAACAACCATTTTTGTCCTCCTCTCTTGTCCAGGTTTTTAAGAAGGGTTTGAATATTGGCATTTTCATCAATTTTTCTTTTTTCAAAATAGTCTTTCTCCATGGAAAGAAGTGATAAACTTTAGAAAATAAAGAGAAATTGCTTACTGCTATTATTTGAAACTATTGTGAAAAGAGATTATTAACTTCAGCCCTTGATTCTGGTATACACCAGGCTAATGATGAGAAGCAAAAATAGTCCAGAGAAAGCAGCTGTTCTTTGAGGCCTTCACAGACAGCTGAACAGTTGGTAATGGAGAAAACCAACCGAGAAAATTACAAAGAACAAGTTGACATTGACAGAAATTTTACAGGTTCTGACTCCTTCCATTTGGCTTAATGTGTCTCAGATAATCAACAGGTGGACAACTTGAGTACTTTACCATTTGACATTGTATAAAGTGCATTCTTTTGATAGACTTTGCTTTCTTTATTTTTTTTAATGACACCTTGTACTTGTAACACGAACAAAAGTTGAGAAGTGTTGGTACAATGTATTTTTTGTCATGGAGAAAAAAGTGTTCTTGTGCCTCTCCAGCAGTTAGATACATGGAAGGGAAAAAACAGAGCTTTTTCTCAGTTCAGGTATTTTTAATAGTTTTTTTTTTAAACACATGTTCTGTAAACATTACCTGAATGGGACTGAGCATTGTACAAAAGGGAATTTTTGCCTAACTGGAAAAGATTAATTTGCAACTGAAATGGCTTGGTTTGGAGGCACCCACCTTAGAACTTTTCAAGGCTGGTTGTGATAAAATCTTTCTCAGTTTTTCCCATGAAGTGCTGTGAACATCTTAATTTGCATGACACTTGTAGCTGCAACTTTTTGTAGTTGCAGTTTTTCTGGACAGAAGATGCTCTGCTAAAATAGCTCACAACACTGGAAAAAAAAAATCTATATTGGAATCAAGTGTGTGTTTCTTTCAGCCCAAATTCCCCATCTGGTAGGAACATTTCAGTTGGAAGCAGCCCAGAGGAACAGGAGCAAAATTGTCATTAAAAGCAAACTGCAGCATGGTGGGAGATGTTCAGCTCTCTAAACTGGTATTAGTGGAATCCTGCTAAGCATGGTTTTTTTTCTACCCATGCCAAAATTTTCAATTATAGAATTTTTAACTGTGAGCAGCATATTTCAAACCATGGCCACTGTCTCTCTGCACACTGATATTAAAAATACATGCTATATGCCGATTTCAGGAATCTGGAAAGCCACTCCATTTCTAAATAAGGTTTTTTCTCTGTCTGTGTTGGATGTGAGACTCAAACGGGAAGATCAGTTGTTCTTAAATAGCTAATTACATCAAAACTCTTGCATCAAAACTGTCTACTTGCTTTCATGCATAGTAGACCTAAACAATAATTCATAACAGTATCTGTGAATTGAAATATTACAGACCTCCTAAACTGGCTTCTAAGAGCACAAGGAACTGCTTCTCAAAACTCACAAAATCTCTGCTTCAATTCATGAGGAGTTGGATTTGGTCTGTTTCATGTCTTAAACCTTTAGAAGAGCTAATCCAAAATGAGAAATGGTGCAAATGTGGTATTTAAGATGCATGGTGTGCTGCATATATAACAATTGTTTACAAATGTGAGTATCAAGAAAGAAGTTCGAGAGGCACTTTTGCATTGAGAATCTGTTTACATCTGTGATTTCTGATTCTTGGTCACCTATGGTTTTAGAAGTTCAGGTTCCTGTGTCTGTTTTCACATTCAGACTGTAGCAAGGCTGAGCTCATGCTCCTGAGAGAGTGAAACACACACATGGCTGGACAGAGAACATAAATAGTGCCCTGTCAGTACCCACATGAATATAAACACAGCACAGCCTGCTTTACCCTCTTCTTCCTCTCCAGCTGATCAAGATTGTCTGCTAGGGGTGTTACATCTTTGGATGCATCCATGGCATGCAGTGCTTCAGTAGCTTGCCTTAGATAATCTTTTGAAGATCTTGGGAGATTTACAGCACCACTCCAGTTGCTGGTTTTTAGATCTCTTCTATTTGCTGAGCTTGAGGTTAACGCTTACACATATCTGCTAAAAAGAGAGAGCACACCTAAAGAAGATATTTAGAAACAGGATTTAGTGGGAAAATAGGATAGACTTCAGCGATTGAGGTCAGGATTAACAAGCTGATCAGCCAGCTAGTTGTAGTCAACTGGTTCCTTTAATCTATTTTTCCCTCTATCTTACACTTGTTCCTTCTTGATCCACCTTGGTCCCTCCCTTTCTCTTCCTCTATTGTCTCCTCTAAATGGCTCCATTTTATGTCTCATCCCTGCATGCAATCCCTTTAACACATCCCATAATGGATTCTGCATAGGCTTTCCCATGCTTCTCTTAATGAGGGTGACTCTATGTAGCTAATAGCTCCCTTTAACCTCAGGGTATTCTGGGGTAGCCTTGACTCATCTGGATGGATTTCACACTGGGACAAGGGATGTCTGCAGTGCTTTTTCTACCTCTATCAGGACTTTTAACTAACTGCTTAAATAAATGTGTCATGGTAAAGGTCATATGGTGTGACAGTATTTATACCAGCCTGCAGGGATGCAAGTCCTTGCCTAAGTTCTGTACTCTTCTTGATGCAAGAATACCACATTTACTTGGACACTGAACTGCAATAATACTCAGCAAAATAATATAACTACAGTAAACAAGCAGATATGGAGTTCACACCAGGTTGTTGATGGAAGCCCCCATTAGAGCTAATAAATTATTCTATTGAGAAAATTAAATGGAAATACTTCTGCAGAATTGTGTGGTCCATTTTTTTTCTCTGCTCGTATTCTGATTTGCATGAACGCTTTCTAACCAAAGAATTTATTTTTTAAATGGAAACACAAGTGGAAATTGGACACAATGAGATTTCTTGCTTCAGTAGTTAACCCTATGTAGATTAATGATTTACTTCAGCTCTATCTGAATAATATTAGTGTAGCAAATTATCCTGTATAGTAGGATGCACTTTTCTATGTCTTATGAGGCATTCACAAGAAGGTACAGTGCTATAACTTACGGAAGTGTTCCTACCACATGTGCTTCATAGTTCTAACTGCTGAGACAATTACCGGTGAAAATGAGACCAGAGACTCATTTTGTTTCTCATCTTGAGGATTATGTTGCCTATAATTTGGGAAAGGTTTAAAGGACTATTTAGGCTATTTTCCTCCCACTCCCATAATTATACTGCTATGGTCACATGAGTAGAACAAGTAGAAAAAAGCATCAGCTGTGCTTTGGCAGATGTGTTAATGTCTTTTGCATGCTCCCAGGCAGCTTGATATTGCTCCATTTTGCCATTTGTATAAGCAAGCTTGGGTGTCTAGGTTGCGTTCTATTGGACTTGTACAAGTCTTAGAGCACTTGTGCTCTAAGATCATGCAGTTACCATATCAATTAACATGTGTTGGTTTATTGGCGCTGTCTGGAAAGTGAGCCAGGTGTGCTCCATCCATTACCCCGTGGGAGTAGAAGCTCAGTGTTACCATGTACTAGGAAGGTTGGCTTCAGAATACTGAACCATGTCACTTTTTTTGATTGTGGAAACAAATGTAGCAAAACTCTGTGTTACATTAGACTTTATTAGTTTTCTCATGCCACTGAGCACTTACTGGTTTTGTATTTGCTAAACAGGTCCCCAGTAAGAGTTACTCTTTTATCTGGAGAAGGACAGTTTTCCAGCTGATTGGAAAGTCAGCATTGCTTCCATTACATTGATTTTCTTTGAGAATAATCATACAGCTGCCATTAATTTTAGTCTGTATGTTGTCATTGCCAGCGTGCTGAGAAAGCACTGTAAAACATGGCATGCATCGTGATTGCTCTCTGCCTTATAGCACTCTGGTGAGCTGGTGGTGCCTGGTACAGCTGACTGAGCTGGGGCAACCATCTTCTTGTGTCATGCTAAAGCTATAGCTTTGCCCCAAAGGAAAGGTATTTTTAAAAAGCGTAGATTAACATCCTGTACTGTCTTCAGCTTAGCCCTAGAAAGATCAGGAATAATATTAACCAGGCCGTGTTTTTGATGCATGATGCTTTTCATGCATTTTCCTTTGTCTGTAGTTAGCAGTAACAGTCTACCAATATTTAAAAATATTGGTAGTTCCATCTCTATTTCTCTGTCCAGGAAATTAGTGGGTTGCAGATATCTCAGTCCTTCAGTTACAGAAGGAACTCTTAAAGGCTGATCAGGTTGAAAACTGTAGCTGAATAGTAGTTAAAACCAGCTCTTAATATGTATTCTTTTATTTACATTAAGTCAGATTTTGATTAAGAGAAATTAAATCCATTCTGCTGTGATGTGCAATATGCTGTTTACTCCCCCCTGTTTGTTTTGTTTGGTTTGTTTGGTTTTTTTTTTTTCCTGTTTTTTGGCTTTTTTGTTTGGTTGGGTTTTTTTGGTTTGGTTTTATTTTTTGCAGTTTCATTTATAAAGGATGCTAAAAATAATGAAAACCAAAGGTATATGTTAAATTGCAGTCAAGCAGTGAGCTATCTGAATGCGAGAAACAAGGCTTCAAACACATCCTCAGCAAAATATGCAGGAAATGTTATTGGAAGAGGGCTTCAATACAAAAAGTCACTGTAGAAAGTTTCACTCTCCCACACAGCCTACTATTTCAAAGCAAACATACAGAAAAAGACTTCCTGTTGATTACACCTTTTGCCCCCCCAGAGCCAATGTGTCCAAGATGTTTAGCAGAGCTAAATGCTTTTCTGGCTGTATTTAACAATTTCTCTTCATGAAATTTTGCAAATTTTAGGACTTCCAGAAAGGAAACTATATGTACACACACCTGCGGTTATGAATTTATTATGAGATCTGTCCTAAACCACAGTCTTCCTCAGCAGAAGCCCTAACAACGTGTTTAACCTCAGTTGTTATCCATTCAACATATATGGAACAATCTTATTCTGACAACTTGAGGTAAATTGCCTATATAAAATTAGAAAAAAAGGTATTTAAAAGTACTGTGGAATGTAATCTCTATTCTGTATTTCTTATATTTCAAAGAGCTTAACTTGGGGTGAACAGTTTGGAGAGACTTGTTAATGTTTTGCTTGTCTCTGATTATTACAAAGAGTATTAGTGACACTGATCCAGGATAGTTAAAACTATAACTGTTTGTGGCCACAGTGGAATATAGCTGTAAGTGAGTTTGAGAGAGGAAAGGAGAAAGGTGGTTGTATGATTCCTGTTGGAACAATAGACTAAAACACAGTTTTTTTCATTCTCTGGAATGTTTATTTAATGCTACTGAAGAAAAATATTGAGATAATAATTTGAGAAGATACAGATACAGACATGCTCTTCAGATTGAAATAAATACAGCCTCACCCATTTCTTAGTCTGAAAAATTTAGACTGAAAAACTTTGGCTGCTAGTGATTTATTTTCCTGACTGAAGTGATTGTGAATCTTACCACATTCTCAGCATATGCACAGAAGGCAGGAATGATAATTGGAGATAAACATTTTCTTTGTCTCCATCATCAAGTGTTTAGAAATACTTGCTATACTCTGCCACTTAACACATTTTCTATTTTGGAGTAATACTGGTGGGTAATAAAAACCAATTCAAATCTTCCTACTGTTTCGTTCATTGTTTATGTTAGATATTCTTTCGGTAGCTTTACTGGTTGCCTAAGCATTCATGAGATTTTGTGTGGACTAAGTATGAATCTTGCACTTCTATCTTGCAATGACTGTCTGAAACAAAAAGCTTTAAGTATTAAATCAACACTGTCATGATACCCTCTGGCATCCTCACAGCACTTCATCTTAAAAATATTAACTTGATATGTATTCTGCTGTTCTGATATAAATAGCTGTTTCTTTTCCTTGGATTCAGTTCTACCTCTGTAGCATATAGCTCTTAGTAGGTTAAAAATCAAACCAAACCAAACCGGACCTGCATCACTAATGTGTGTCATTCTGCAATTGCAAATCTATTTGTGGTTTGCATTCCAGCAAGTGTGTACACAGAAATAAACCTTGATAAATCAATTGAATAGGCAGGTAAAATGGACTATAATGAGCATTGATTATATGCTTGCATTCAGTTTGTAGTGATACTTGATGTGTCTCTGTCCTGTAAAGCTTATTCATGGTCACAGTGCTGAGTTGTGTGATTGAAACAGGAATGTTTTATAGAGTGATTTCAGCATGATGTGATTACCTTTCAATAGCTTAAAACTATGTTTTTCTTTATCAGAGATAGAGTTGTAACAGTTTGGCAACTCTTAAACCTTGTGGAAAGTGTATGTCTCTAAATACACATAAAGAAACAATCCCATTCCTACAAATTGAAAATACTTGTAAACAAACTTTGCAGACATTTGGCTGAAATGGCAGTTTAGCAATTGCCTATTAAACTATGTGAAACTTAGAGTTCTTTGTAATTCTGTTTTCAAAGTCTCTATTGCCCTAATGCACTTAATTTTTTTTTTCCAGAAGTGTTAATGGAGAATTGGTTTCTGTAGTTTTAGAGTTTCCGTGAAATCCAAGGCCTTATTGCATTTCTAGTGGGAAAAGACCAGTCAAGCATTAGTGTATTTACTGTTCCTATTTTGTTAGCTATGAAGAAATTTGAATGCATTTTTGATTGTGTATTTAGTTGTATTTTAACAATTCTTGTATTTTTCAGGTTTTCCAGATCGCGTATGTTATTGTGAAAGCAGCTAACTCCCCTCGTCCTGGGAACTGGATACTGGAGCGTTCGCTGGATGGAGTAGACTATCAGCCCTGGCAGTACTATGCTATCACAGACAGTGAGTGCCTGACACGCTACAACATCCATCCCCGGCCTGGAACCCCCTCCTACATAAAAGATGATGAAGTCATATGCACTTCTTATTATTCCAAAATCCATCCTCTGGAAAATGGAGAGGTAAGATCAGATGGTGTTCCCTATGTAACACGGGAGAAAAAAAAACCTCTTTGGTTAATTGGCAAATCTGCCTTCAGTAGACAGAGTGTTTTGGTACAATTGAAAAATGTGGAGAGAATCTATTTGCAAATTTTAAAAGCTTATCTTACATGGTCCTATATAAATGCACATAAGGTTCAATCTAATAAGAATATTCTACTAAGTAAGTTAAGAAGTAAAAGAGTTTATCAGGTAAGCAGTCAGTACCTTCAGACAACTTTATGTGCTTGAAATATGTTCCCCTTGTGAACAAAGATGAGAATACTTGGAAAAGTCACGGACTCAGTGAAGTAATAAAATACTTTTCTTTTAAGTGTGTTTTCAGTCCCTGCGTATAAGCCAGGATGTCAAATAGTAATGATTTTAGTCAGAATTTAACTTAATGCCTTGAGAGCTGATCCTCTGCCCCTTTTTATGCCTATTCTTTCTTCTTTCAGAGGCCTGTACTATTTTAGCCTAAGTCCAGGCACATGAATCATGGACCAGTCATTTGTTCTAACTGAGGGTGTGGAAAAGATGTGGTGGACTTGGTAGAAAGAGCAAGGCATATGTAACACCTGTAGCTGAAAATGCAGCGTTTTAAATCACTTCAAATGATGAGAGGAAAAGCCATGTGTACCACATTCCCACTGCATGTTCTTTTTACAATTCTTTTCCAACATTTGCTCTGCAAATGAAATTTTAGTCTTTATATTTATCCCTCTGTTATTTTCTCTGTTTTGCTTTTTATTGTTTTATTTTTGTATAAATAAGTACAAAATAACTTTCTTCTGTTGCCCTAAACACAAAGCAATATTCACATGCAAAATTGTTAATACAGTTCTTTTTGAGTCCTGGATATAGATATGCATATTTTGTTTATGTTTTCAAAAAATTTCCAATGCCCATTGCAAAAATTGAAAAATTCAGCTTTCAGTGAAAATACTCTGTTGATACACTTTAAAAAGATATAACCTTGAATCTAAGAGAGTCTCAGATTATCAAGGGTTATCAGATGGGAAATCATTTTCAGTTCCAGGAAAAATTGCAAGTATTTTGTATTTGTAGTTGTGCTTGTATCATTAGTGCTTGTATCATTTGCATGGGTATTTGTTCTTGCAAAATCTAGCAGGAACAGATAAAGTGATACTAAAAGAAATAGTGCATATGCATGTGCTATATTTTTAAGCTGGTTCCAACTGGGTGCTTTTTGAGGGGTGAGCAGAACATGTGTTAGCAACTTATCATTTGCGAAGAAATTTTATTCTGTTTCTTTGG
This sequence comes from Alethe castanea, assembly GCA_024734035.1. Lineage (NCBI taxonomy): Eukaryota > Metazoa > Chordata > Aves > Passeriformes > Muscicapidae > Alethe > Alethe castanea. The sequence continues at coordinate 58,862,490 of JANRGV010000062.1, read as the reverse complement.
GAGACCATGTCTGCACTGAAGATATAATGCGAAAGTATTTATTCCAGTAATTAATTTAATTAACATTGTTCCATTTATTTGGCTATTCAGTTCTCTCACAGGCAGATACTGATCCCAGTACTCTGCTGTCTTCTTGGTTAAACCAGTGAGTCTCTGTGTTCTTTGCTGACTGAGCTGAACAGCGAAGAACTTTATTCAGCACACTAGTATATATCCATGACTGAAGCATTGGCTTAAAGCCTACTGAATTGAGTGGAACTTAATTCTGATATTAAGTGTGCAATTGACAATTTTTACCTGGGCCTGATGTGCTCTATCCTTAACTTAGTAAATTACCTGCATCTGATATGTGGTTTCTTTAAATATAAAGGTGACTTTGAACGGAGGAATGCATCTGTTCCATTCCACTTGGCCAAGAGGAGTTGTTAGATACAGGCATACTCTATGAAAGGCATGGGATAAACCCTAAATTAATCTTATCTCATGTCAGTAGTTATTAATCTGAGATGTGGCTGTAATAGAGAGAGAACAGCTTGGAATGTAAAGCCTAAATATTAACCTTTCTAGTGATTGGAAGAGTATCATTCTGTGTGAACTAATTGTCTTACATATTTAACAACATTCTTTTCATAAGTAAACCACTGGTTTCAGCTGCCTGAGTAGCTGAGGGTTGCATTATGAAGTATGTAACATTTACAGAGAATTAACCCAGGTTAATTAGTTTTCATATTTTGTCAAACACGTAACATGAAAAATAACATTTCTACCAATATCATATTTACTTGCAGTTGTGTTGCTGATGGTATTTGGCTCCTGGTCTTTGAGTGGAACTACATCTGCATATAATTTATCTTTGTTCCAGGAGAGTAATTTTGTTCTGTGAATCAGATATTGCAGTCATCTTGTAAGACTGACTGAGTTATGAAATGTAAATAAAGTGCCTTCGCTTCAAACCCCATGAGTTGCTTAGGCACACTGTTCTGGTGTACACCCAGAAAACCTGATAAAGTACACAAGGAACATGGTTGGCAAGCCAGTGCCAATGCCAAATGTACATCTAAAGTACTGTCTGAAGTTAAAAGTTGTCTAAGCTGTCATCTTAGAAAAATCATAATATGTTCTCCTCATATATACTTTTGATTAACATTTAGTCAATTACCTAATTCATTAGCGTGTTTCCAGAGATGTTAATTCTAAACCAAGTATTTTTTATCATGTAATACTATTCCTATTTGCACCAGTAATATTATCTTAGCCAGTTGCAGAATTAGAACCAACATCAGCCAGCAAAACAAATACAACAAAACAACAACAAATACCCCAATGTGATTTAACTTCAGATCTGTGTAACTTGTGCAAGTTTAAGTCAAATGGGAACAAGTAATCTATAGGCCAGGGATTATTTGCAAAAAGTAATTTTATTGAATTAGCTAATGGAAAATTGCACAATGACAACTTCCAAATGAATAAAAGTAAGAAACTCTCAAAGAATTTTCTCTAAGAGTGAAAGAAAGATTGCTAGCATTCTGGTTTCCATGCTAAGGTATCAGTGATAGCTAGAAAAACATGGTCTCTATATCATACTGGCTGAGGTAGATTTTAGCAAAACTGTTTTCACAGCATCATAGAATGGGTAAGAACAGAAGGGACCGCAGTGGGTCATCTGCTCCAAACTCTTTGATAAGCAGGGTCATTCTAGAGCACATGGCACAGGATTGTGTCCAGAGAGCCTTTGAATATCGTTAATAAGGTAACTTGTTCCAGGGCAGTCACTGCACAGTAAAGAAATTCTTCCTCATGTTTGGGTAGAATCTCCTGTGCATCAGTTTCTGCCGGTTGCCTTTTGTCCTGGTGCTCAGGACAGCTGAGAAGAGCCTGGTTCATCCTCTTGGCATCCTTCAGATACATCGATGCATCGATGAGGACCCCTCTCTCTCATCTCTTCTTGAGGCTGAACAGGCCCAGCTCCTTCATCTTATCTTTGTAAGAGAAATGTTTCAGTCTCCAAATAAATATAAAAGCTAAAGTTTCCTAAAACAATATTTCAAAACAAAAACTAATGTTCATCTGTCTCAGTATCCCCATGCCAGCAAAATAAGGGAAAGAGATTAGTTCACCTCGTAAGTTATTCATTACCTGTTACTGAACTGTTGTTTCATGCTTTAATGGTAAAATAGATATATATATATTTTTTTTTTTTAAATGCTGAATAAGAGAGACACATTTATGTAAGGATTAATAGCTGGTGATATGAGTCTGGTATTTTCAGGTAAATAAGAATGCTTATTTTGTTTTCACCTTTACTTAAATACTATATAAGAATGTCATTTATTTGTTTCTTTATTTCCTCAGATGATCATTAGTTCAAGAACTAAAGGTTAGTGGGTTACCATAGTGATTTTTTTTTCATTTCACTTACACAGGAGCCTCTGATGTTTACCCAGTTTGCACCTTTTTATTGAAATATTTCTTCTTCTGCTACCCTGCTATTTGTTTCACAGCCTCTTTACCTTGATCTGAACATTGGCCTTCAATGTTGTAATTTTATTTTCTGAGAGATGCTGAAAGATTTCTCTTAGCAAATGCTTGTTTGAATTTGCAAATGTAGTATGCAAATGTATTTTGATATGTTGAAATCTTCTCTATTGCTTGCAGCTGTTTCAAAGCTTGACCCTCTGAAAACTTCAGGTGCAACAGATGATCATTACAACGTGTTAGGAGAATATATATATTTTCATAGAAAAAGGACACATAGTTTTGTAGAAAGTAAAATTGGAGGTTACTCTTGGAAACAGCGTTCTTCAAATATACATGGATTTAGGGTCTTTTGTATAGACTAGGAGAAAATAAATGTTTAGGTTAAAAAAAAAATTCTGTTTTTTCTTTAGTATCAAGTAATTCTTTGTGCAAGCAGATATTGAAAGTTACATGCAATGAAGAGAGTGGAAGAAAAGCTTAATTAATCTGATAGGAAAGTACTTCCTTTTACTAAGAAGGCAAAAAGACCCTCCCCCCTCCTGGCCCCTGCCCCCCAGTATTCTGCGAATCATTGAGTTTTTCTAAAATGAGGCTTTCTGAAAGCTTAAAAAAGGAAAGTAAGGTGGTGAATCTAATTTCCGCCTTTTAAAATCTTAATTGAAATACCCAATTGTCTCCCTTGTCTGTCATCATATAGAGGTGTTCTGTCAAAGTTGGTTTAAAAAAATGATGGTTATTCCTGATGGTGCAGAAGGTATGTAAACTTTCTATGAAAAGAAATCTTTCCCTCTTTCCGGGCAGAATCTGTTGTCAGAAGATGCAGCCTCAAAGAGCATTTCTGTGGTTGATTAGAGTTTGATTATACAGTGACAAAGGAGATGAAATCTCAGGATTCAGTAAATATTTCCTTGTAGTGAGTAGAAGAAACAGTCTCTGATTGTCCTGTGTGAGAAGACTTTTAGATGTTATTTTCGGTTCCTGAGAATGCCGTACCTTGACATTTAAATATGTAAGGTGGAAGGATATTAGCCCTGTATTGAAGGGAAGTAATCTGATTGTGGTAATGACAATTACACCTAATAGCAGTATAGCGAGTGGACCAGATTTTCAAAATGTTTATCTAGATTCATCATATCAAACACAGCCCTTGGTGTTGCTTGATTCTTTTCAGCAAGAAGCATTTGTGAAGCAATCAGTCTGACCAGATGGTTGATAAAATATTGGTAATGACTACTGATTTATTATTAAGGAGGTAATATAGTTGCACATGTGCTATGTTCCATTGCAAACTGAATGGTATTTCCGTGTTCAAAGGTGAAAATTGGAGGATGAGAGACTTTGGCAAGAGCTGTCTGTGTGAACAATGGAATTGAAGGTTCTCAGTCGTGGTGCCCTTTAACAAAAAAATTCTTTCTGTCTCCTCTATGGCTAAGGCTGAAGCAGAGGACTGACAGGGAGCAGAGTTATGGTGGAATTAAGTAACCTATCTCCTTCATTCTGCAGTAAGTCTTTCTATCACTGCTATTGTAATGGTGAGAACAATACTGCAGTGAAGGTGATGCTTCAGTTCTGCTTCTTTAAATGCTTAATCTCATACCTTTCTTGTGATAGTAACGATGTAACTGTATAAAAAAAAAAAGATAAACTACTCTGTGGTAGTAAAGACAAGCCTCTTATAAACATATTCATTAGTCTTTGTTTTCTTCAGTCAAGTGGAATTTCAAAGTGTGTACTTACCATGTAAAGAAGAAAAATAAACAGAAGCAAGTGCCTTGTCAGTATTCTTTCTTGTTCACTTGTTGCCATAGCACTTGAATGCTTGTACTGTGTCCCTTTTTCAATGCATGCCTTGGGTCCCTTGGAACCTCCCCCAGTGTCCCCAGTGTACTTTGCAGAGCTTGCCTCAGGCCAGTGATACCGTGAACATTGAACTCTAATATTTCCCAATGTTTGCATGCTGGTTTTCTCCTCTTCATAACATTGTGCTTGTCCTGTATGGTGGAGTCTTGGTGGTTCACAGAGAAGGAAGGGAAGAAAAAGAGACTTAGAAATGGACTCTAAAGTGTGTTCCTCTCATAGCTAGATTTAGTCTCTGAGAATGTCAATGCTAAGAGAGCAGAGGGTCTGAATTTTGGAAGTACTCACAATTGAAATGTATTCAGTTGCAGACTAAGATTTTTGGGTTGATTTCTTATTTATTAATGATACAGATGCTACACAGTTTCTAAAAAAAGAAATTGGTTTAGAGTTTGTGAATTACAGTATTGAAGCTGCTTTTATATTTCCTATTTTTAGATTGATCCTCTTAGCTCCTAACATGTATTCAGTATCTCATCTTTATTGCAAAATAATTTTCTTAAATCTGAACTCTTATTTCCCCTTGAGTAACAGTGATAGATGTGTTTTCAAATGCATATGATGTAGAAAAGGCATCAACAGTAAAAAGTAATGCCAGTAATATCTTTGTCCATGACCTCATCTGCAATCACCTAGGCTTTTCTCATGAGTATGCTAAATTTCCATATTGCATTTCTGTACACTTCAGTACAGTACTTGTAGTTATGATATATGTTGTCTTGTACCAGTATTATGTTGCTGTATTTTCAATGGAAAAAAGACAAACCACCATATATAAAAAATTAGGTAACAATATATTATTATGGATGAAACTGTTCAGAAATTTAAGTGGATTCTACTTCCAGCATCACAGTTTAGACAAAGACATTAGGCAGAGACTAATGAATGTAATCTGACTCAGAATCCAAGATAGAGATCTGGGAACAGTTTTTTTCAGCTTGACATCTAAAGAGGAAGAATAACAATAATTGCAAGTAATTCAGATTTTCTTTCCCAAACAGTGAAACAGAAATTTTTATTTTGATTGTCATGAATTGTTCCATGTGATGCAAAACGAAAACATTTTATTTGGTAACTTAATTTTTTTTTTTCCAATGGAAAGACGATGAAAACAAATTTCAGAAAACTGAATGGAGGACATGTGACAGTCTTTTGCCTAGAATGCAGAAGAAAACTTCAGCAAGTAGAGATCTTATCAGATGCAATCCTTGCATCCAAGATGTTCTGCTTCCCAGGTTTTTAGCATACTTTGAGCCAGGCTGTTTAGCTAGGTGATACAGCTTCATTTTCTAAGAAATAATGAGTTAGGTTTTCTCTGGACTGAAATCCAAGTGTCCCATCAGTTTAGGATCTTTCTCATCCTGCTGTTCCATCTTAAAATGCACAGTCAGTTTTGTGTAGGGATTAGTAGCAGGGACAGCCAATAGGATCTGTAGGTAAATAATGATTGTTATTAAAGATCTTCCCAATGGAGTCAACAATAACCTTCAGATCAAGTCTGTCATGAAGGCTCTTAATCTCATTTTATTCAGTATTGCTTCACTTCAGAGGTTGAACAGTTCCTGCTTAACACTCTTGGATTACTCATACTTTGTTCTTCCTATTGGTTTTGATTTATATTCTCTTTGCTTGCCCTCCCACCCCCACCTTCTGGCTACAGCAGCTTCAGGAAGACTGCTGTTCAAGCCATGGTTTTGAATACCATTTTTTTGGACTTTTTGGATACCATTTGTGTATGATTGGTCTCAGTGAAATGACTGTGATAATTTCTACTTTTAAGTCTTCCTTTTCAAGTGCTTTGAAAGGATGTAGCAGCCTAGAAGGTTACTTGTGTCAACCAAGAAGGGATAGAATATTGATTTTCCTCCAGAATTTTGACACGTAAGCTTTCTGCTGCTCCAAAATTTCCATTTAAAATAACTTTGAAAGAAATGGTTTGCAAAAAGAAACAAAAGAGATTAGAGCTTTGGACAAAGGTTTGGGTCTACTTCATTTTGTTGCTTTTGCGGTTTTGTCTTTTTCAAAAAATTGGATCATTTGTCTTAGTACAAGTAAACTTGAGTATCTAAACTGAGAAAAAAAGAACTTTAACAAATGACTGCCAAACAAATGGAAACATCTTAAATATTCTGTTTACACAATGCCTCACAAATGTAAAATTAACGTTTCCTGTGTTTCTAATAGACATTGAACAATATGTGAAAGGAAAAAGTAAACATTTGACGTATGTGCTCAGTATCATAGGAAAGTATTGAAAACAGAATTTAAGACAGTTTTAAATGATTTTATTCTGCATGATGAGAATTGTCTTTGCAATAATTTTTTCAGTATTCACTGCTAATTTTTGCCTAAGAAAAAGGAAGTTAAATAATATTTTTAAGCTGATATTTCATACTGAACATCAATTTCTGGTATTAAATACTACAGAAAAAGAGAATAAAAGAGATATAAAATATGAAATGTACTTTTAAATTGTGCTGCAAAGAGGAAAAAAATGTGGAAAGCTGAGTATAAGTAGTATTGCAGTCTCCCATTATTGTGAAAAGAAGAGACAGGATATTTACTGGTACATCTGTGTGGGCCAAGTTTGAATGAAAGTTTCTTTTGTGTAGTTAGATAACCTACTTTTCTATCTTGGCACAAATTCTCTCACGAGCAGAAACTGATGTTGTAATTCCTACCATTTCTTGAAAGAAAAGAAAACTGATAAATTATATGAATCATAACACTTAAAAAGTAATGAAGTTACGATATGCAAAAAACATACTATACAGAGCAGTCTTTCATTTGAAGTCAAATTGATTAGATTATTTACCTTTTTTCTTTAGCATCCATCATTTATTGACCACAATTCTTTCTGAAAAGAGCTGTGTTACATGCCTTTATGTAGATCTGTGACAGATTTTCCAAATTTTAAAAGGAGAACTCATGCCTATAAATCTGCTTTATAACTCTATGTACTCTTTCAACATTCCGAAGGGAACTGGTATGCTTAAGTGTATTTACTTGAATGACCCAAATTTCTCTTGCTGGGTTTGGTAGCATATTTTGGGACAGTAATAGATTTCATTCTGACAACGAAACAAGAGTAGTGGGTATTTGATTATGGTTTTTGGTCTTCTGTTTGATTAGAGGAACTGAAGATCTGTTGTGGGTGAGGTTTTTTGTTTGTTGGTTGGTTGGTTTTGGGGTTTTGTTTGTTTGTTTGTTGTTATTGTTGGTGTTTTTTATTAGTTGTTATCATGGAAAATTACTGGCCAAAATAATAGCTAAATTGTCAAAAAATGATTAGTTTTTTTAAAGAAGGAATTTGTTAAAATCCGGGTGGACTACATGAAGGAGTAACTTTAATTACTAAAATCTCATTGAAGCAGGGAGATATGAATATGTCAGCCCGAGGCAAAATGTAGGTATGCTTTCATGTCAGTGCAAAGGAACTGTATAAAAAAGAGAAAAACAGCATAGTTTGCCTGGAATTTTCAGTTTAAATGGTAAATGTCACAGAAATTCAATAGAAGGAAGCATAGTCAATTAAACACTATGGACCAATGGACAAATTACTCAAAATTCAAATTATTCAAAAATCAAATTATTTGGAGGTCTGGAGTCCAGAACATTTGAATGAAGAAAGCAGAGAGACCATCTGGGTAACTAGGCAGACTGTCTCTGTCAAAGAAAATTGGCATATCATGCCTGAGGAAGAGTAGGAAAAGTTAGGTCTGCAGTACTACTTAATCAAGGTGGTGACAACATGTAGGAAGGTTCTGAAGCAAAAAATCAAGGCAAAAAACCCACTGTAGTGAAAAACTGAGCTATTGTTAGCTTCCCATAGGCTGGGTAACTGTCACAAAGGGTGATTTTTAAATCCCTTTGAATGTTCTTTCAGGAAGCAATATACTGGTACAACTAAGAATATGAGATGCAACTCAAAATCTTGTGAGAAGATGTGCAAGGCAGGATGGCTCAAAATGCTGTTATTTAAACACTGTTCTATAAAATGACAATAATATTCTCACTATTTAATGTTAAGAAAACTTGAAAGAGTAAAAAATGATAAAGCAATCTCTGAGGGTGGAAATACATATGTTTTCTTTTAAAATACGTAGGAGTTTATGCATACTGTTTGTGAAAAAAGAGTAGATCTTAGAGTATCAAAACAGGTAGCAGCATTAAATACTTGAGTATTAATAGGCATTAGAAACTGAAAGACATCATATAAAAACAAGGAAAATAGGAATTTTGCAAATTGATGTAAAATTGTTGTAAGGCAAAAGAAGAGTCAAGAACCAAACTGCTGTGCTTTCCTACCAAAGAAATGTCTGTGCTGGAGGCCTAAAAAATCCAAAGGGAAGCATTTTCAAGCACATCAGAATTATAAAGCTGATAGCCAAGTGAGATATAATAGGTGTGCCAAGGACAGCAAATCCATAGCAGGTGGGATCTGTGGCTTGGGCTTCCTACAGAGGGACATAACAAAATAGCCACAGTAGAGTTTTTCTTTGTTTTAGAAGTTGGAGGCTCTTCTGAAGGAAGAACAGATCCAAAAGAACAGTTTAAAGGCCTTGGCAGATTTGTTCCCCGGCTTTTATTGCTGATCACGTTGTGGGGATATCCCTGTGGTCAGTTGGGGTCAGCTGTCCCAGCTGTGCCCCCTCCTGACCCCTTAAGCACCCCCATGCTCCTCACCGAGGGAGGCAGGGTGAGAAGCTAAGAAGGTGTTGGTGCTGTGTGAGTGCTACTCAGCAGTAGCTGGAATATCTCTGTGTTATCAACGCTGTTTGCACAGCCACACACAGGATACTGTGAAGAAAATTAACTGTCCCAGCCAAAACCAGCACACTAGTTGACTATATAAGTCATTTTATATCATGTATCATAACTGAAATCTGAAAAATCTAAACATTTGAGAGTTGGTCAAAACCCTGCCAAGTGTAGCTTTTTGTAATTAAAGTAAGAACTATTTTTGTAACTTTCCAACAATTAATCACAATGGGAGCAAAGAACAAAAAGTGCATTTCATGCACATAATTCTTTAATCTCCTGTGTTTTACGAAAGATTTCTGATTACATTCTGGGCCTGGACTGCTCATTCTGTGCTACTTAGAAATGGATTTTTTCCCTCCCCTGACTTTTCTTCTAGTAGCTGCTGAAAAATATCTCCAAAGTCTGAACAGGTCAGGTACGCAGTTGGAGAGGTATCAAAATTTTGTTGTATTCTACAACCACATGTCCTATTTATTCTTTCTTTTTAAATCATTAGGAATGGTTTTAAAGGAAATGAACGCTTTCCATTCACAGGGATCCCATTTGGTTTTCAAAAGCATTCATCGGTTTATGTTCCAAATGACATTACACAGGTTTTGCTAGAGCTTTGAGTCCAACACTATACAGTAATTGTAATGAACTTTTCCACACATGGATTTCCATCACGAAACCCAGAAAAGTTTTGTTAAAATTGCTCCAGTCTAAAATTCTTCAGAGTTGCAGTTCAAAACAGGAATGTTGAATCAATGTAAAGCACATTACCACAGTTTATTTAATGATAACATTCAGAAGCAGATGTACTTGTTTACTGTTTGAACAGCTTAAATCCTCGCATTCTCCCTCTTTTACATCACCAGTTGTTTTTGGCAGCCGTTTGCAACTGCTTACAGCTGTTAAAAGTTCCTCTGGATTTTCTTTCTACTGGTCACAATACTGAACTGGCAGTAATTTTTCTGTAATTCCACTGTGGACTCCACAGTGTGTCTCTTTCAGGAGGAAAGATATAGCGTGAAGTGCCATGAGTTTTTAGGATAATCATACAATGAATAAGGGAAATCATAAAATCTTTATAGGAAAGTGGGGATGGATGTTGTTTGAGTGAGTTTTTAAAAATATTGTTTGGTTTGGCATATTTAGAAGTCTTTTAGTTAAATCTGAGGATCAGAATGCTTTTGTTTATAATATCCAAGAAAACATAACTTTCCTTTTCTCTTATTTATTTGAAATTACTTGTCTCATTTATGATCAATGTCCAAAAATGTGTACTACTTTGAAAAGTAGTAAAGAAAAATGCACTTTTCTTTGTAATTTTAAGCTTCAGTGCTTTCTTAAAAAATAGCATAATTTGGATTTTAATGTTGTGCTGTTTGAGTAATTTTAGAGAATATGTTTAACAGACCACTAGATTTCATCCTTTAAGCAAAGAGGTGACCATGTTTAACTCAGTAATGCCTAGGTATTTCACCTCTGCTTGATCAGAACTCGGATTAGCACAATTTTCAAAACTGCTTTGCAGATAGAGTTGCCATTGGCATAAACACAAAATACTTTTTGTGTCTTAAGAGATGAAGTCTTAATTCTAAGTACACTTAGAAGAGCCAGTAGAGCGCAAACCATCATGGTTGTGTACTGTACTCCAGGCCTTGCATCTCATAGACTTGGTAGGCATAACTTGCTTAAACTACAGCTCGGTGCAATGTTTCCACTTACGTAAGATGGTTACAACAAGAAAATAAAAACTTGAAATTATATAAATATACTTTAAAGGTAATCAAATTTCTTATTATTCTGTGATTTATTCATAACCATTGCTCTGACAATGAGCAGTCTGTTTACAAGTATGCAAGATAATGTCTTTGACAAATTGTTTTGTGTCTGAAAATAACAAGTATGAGGATTTCAGGAGCCATAAAAAAAGCAGTGGCTTGAATAGGCAAGTGAAATTGGAAAGAAAAAAATGACAAAAGCAAGTTAATCAAAACTGAAGCAATGAAGCCCTGTTTAGCTGAAGCTGTAGGGTATAGTTGTCAATGACACAATTGTATTTGCTAAACAGTTTGTTAAACTGACATTTGCCTGTATTCTTATGGGGAATGAATTAGTTGAGATACAATCTGACATGCATAGCCCTTGACATTTTAATGCAAGTTTAAGCATTGCATTTCAAGTAGCTCTTGCAATCATTAGTGAGGCACAGAAGGGAGTTGTGCTTTCACTTACTAAACCACTAATTTATTAAGATAGTGAGATGTTTATTAGAAATATAACAAAATTTGCCAAATGTACCATTTCTTATGCACAATTATTATAAATATGTACTTATGAAGAAAAATTGGATGCTGAGTTCTGGCATATACTTCCATCTACTATTCTAGTTGTGAAATCAACTGTAATGATAGATTAGGTCTTGAACTAAGAAAGCTTACAGAAATTTTGTCTTTAGGGATTAAATATAAGATACCAAGAGATTAATTAATCAGCAGTAATTTTCCATCTAATGCAAATGAGCTATTTGCAACAGATAATTAAAGGCAGTATTGGATAGAATTATGAGAGCTACTGAATCACCTGTTGAAAAATTTATTTTCAGCATTGTTCATCTTCATACTGATGTGCTTGCATAACTTGAGAATGTAAATCTTGGGGTACTGTTCCCGTTAGATCATTTTAATGCTGACATTTTTGTCATCTCCACTCCTGATTATCAAGTTGCAAGACCTTTTGTGCAGGACAGGAACTTTTCTTTCCTGCATGCTGCTCTCAAAGATTAGATTTGAGTGAGACACTGACCTTTCTTGACAATAGTTTAGGGTCAGACCACTGCCTCACACAGAGTGCCAAGGTTGAAGCTCTCAGTCTTGATATCATGTACAAAATTAACTACTGAGTACTTGAACAAAGGGAGTTCTTTACCACTACTAGCCAGAAATTATTGTAGGATGATGTTCCAAATCCATCCTTGTAATGAATTACAGTAAGTAGCTTTCTCTTTTTATGAAAGAATTAAGTCTTTCAGTTTATCATGAGTGAAAAGTGTATTGGTTAGTTGTGCTGTTTTCTTCAAAAGAAAGTGAGCATAAAAACTCCCTGCCACACAGCTGGAGTTTTTTATATCCTACAAACAGCTTGAGATTGATTGCACTCAAATTGCTTGGCAAAGTAATGGGCTTCAAATACCAAAGCTCTAAGTAGAAAAATACACCACTTGGATTCATACATGAGTATTTAAAATTTGTGTGAGAGCATGGTACATACTTAAAATTCTTTAAAACTTTGTTAAAGTGTGTTAATTTTAAGTAACTCAGCAGTTGATAATATGCATTAATGCCAAATGGCAGCATTTTTACTGTTGCATTAACAACAGAGGCAGCTAACTTGATGCATGTTTGCATTCATGCTAGAAACCTGCATAGAAGGTGAGGTGGAAAGAGTGGTTTTTGGTGCTCAGCCAGGGTGATGAGGCACAGTCCTCAGCACTGGCTGCCACGACTGCCCCAGTACAGCAGAGCCCTCAGCTCTGGCTGAGTTCCAGAGCTAGGATGCAGATTTTAACCTCTGAGACTGCGACAGCTGTCTGGGACCTTGCTGAGGTTGAGGGAGAAAGAGGGAGTGTCACTGCCTGCAGAATGGGTGATGTGTTTGGATATTTGTGTTACCAAGTAAAGGACTGCAGAAGGATGCCAGTAGACATCCAGTAGAGCACACGGCATCAGAGGTGACAAAAGTTTTATCTGGCACTCTGCAAACTGAAGCCACAACTGTATGAAAAAAGAGAGGCAGCCAGAGTCTGTGCCTGTTGGTTCAGAAATGGAGACTCCCATGATGGTGAAGACTGCAAACTGGTGACTTCTGACACCAGGAGAGAGGCCTCTTCTTTGCCTGCAGATGGGCCGCTACATGACAATTCATGTAGCCCACAGTGGGCTGAGAGCTCTGTTCAATGAGATGTGAGCCAGCTGTGCCTACATAACCCAGGAGCCTTGGGAGGAAGCTGAGTGAAAAGTGGAGGTGTACTCATTGCAAGTGTACCAGCAAGGTGCCCTTGCAAGCAATGAAAGCCAAGAATATCCTGGGCTACATTTGTCAGGCAGTCACCAGCAGGTTCAGGGAGGTCATGAGAACACACCTGAAGAGCTGAGTCCTGTTCTGGGCTCCTCAGTAATAGATAGATATAGACATGTTCTAACAAGTCCAGGAAATGTTTGGGAAGACAAATAAGGACTTGGAGAGTTCTGTAACTAGAGGCTGAGGGAGCAGGGTTTCTTAGGCTTGAGAAGTCCCAGGGAAATTTTGTTAAAATTTAAAAAGTATTTGGTGGGGTGCAGGATAATACTTTCTTCTGTCCAGAAGACCCATTACAAGTAAAGTATGAATAAGTCCTTGTTCATCAGTATATGAGACTTGTCTGCTGCCAAAAATAGCAAGAAGTTTCTTAGACTGTCTGTCACTTCTTCATTGGCAGAACCCCAATGAAATATGTTGTGAAATTCTAGTCCTAGGTCTCATCGTCACCTGGCTGGAGCACACTGCAAGCCCTTTCAGGTGTCTTTGTTACAGAAGGTAGGATTGGATGGATCCAAATATTTATTGCCCAGTATCCAGACGCAGCAGCTGAGAAAGGTTGCTTTGATAATTAATACCATCCTTTGAAGGGTGTTGGGAAAATGTGACGCTATAGGCATGACAGAAACAAGGAGCTGTTTAGGAATGACTCAGTGGCTTATAGAGGAGAGGCACTATGGATTTAATAATACAAGAAATTTGGCAGAAATAAAATGGTGTATGAAATCTCTGTGAACTAAAATTCAGCACCTAAACTGGGACAGCATTGCTTTAGTGTTGTATCAACAACTGCCCAGAGGAACTGAGCTGTTCTTGCTGAAGGAGGGGCTAAGAATATAATGTCAACCTTCTACAACCCTTTGGCAGACTCTCTAGGTGTCAACAAAATGTAGTGCAAAAAATTATTTCTTAAAAACCTAAATGTTCTCGGTGCAGCTAGTAAAGGAACACAGGGTTTAGTTGAAAACAGAGCACAGATCCTGGTGTGAATAATTAAGTGTCAAATAATTATGCAATTACACACACATGCATGCTACATTTTAGAATGGTCCCAGAAAACACACAGCATGTTTAAAGCATAAACAAGGAAAGAGAATAGATATCAAAATTAACTGGTATTATTTGTAAATGGGCATCATATCTTTTTCTGCGAGTGATGCAAAGAGGTAAAAAAATAAGTTCCAGCAAATGAAATGTTAAACTGCAATAAAGATGTGAAAAAGATTCTGAGTGACTGAGTTGAAATAAACCTTTTTTCAGACACATCAGATTCAGGAAATCTGCCAGAGAATTGGTGGGCTGAGAGATGATCAAAGAGCGTTCAAGAAAGATAAGGTCATCGCTGAAAAACTAAATTAATGATTTGAATCAGTTTTTTCTATAGAGACTGTCAAGAGGGCTTCTGCACTGGAAACATTATTTACAGGAGAGGAGTTGGAGAAACAATTGCAAACTAGGTTGTTAACTGAAGAGGTGCAGAAAAAATGGATAAATTGAATAGTGAAAGGGAACTCAAGGCTAAAATAGGTGAATTATAACAGTTATTATTTAACTCCTCACTGTCAGAAATTCTCAGTAACTGAGAAGCGTGGAGTGTCAAATGAAACGCTCTTTATTTGGTAGCATTCGTTAGTCATCCAAGGAAACTACAGGTCTGGAAGCCTGATACTTGTGCAAAGCTAATTAGTAGTAATGAAATGAAGAATAGAGCTGGTAGAAAGATACATTTCTTTGTTCCAATTTCAGAACTGGAAGCATTAAGTGACTTTCTATCTAAAACTAGCAAAGGAAGGATCTCTTTCCTTACAACATGTAAATGAGATGAGAAAATCCCAATTAAGTGATAGTGCAGATATTGAGAGGTGACTTGGATTTAAGGTGAGGCTGAGTTTATGGAAATCTTTTGAGGCTTACCAGATATATAGAAAGTACCTATAGCTCAGCAAATCCCTGAGGAAGTATTATGTATGCTTGCCTTCATCTTACTGTTAGCATGCTGGCTTGGACGCTGCATGAGGCAGAGCTGGATAGGTCTTTTGGTACTGGCATGGTCCAGAGATTCTAATGTACTTGAGATGTCCTTTGAATATCTTTGGTAGTGTCCCTGTTGTTCAGCATTCTTGCAGGCAATCCAAAAAAATCAGAGAACTGTGTAATCATTGCATTTGTTGATAATGCGAAATTTAAGATAATTCCTTCTATTAGCAGCTTATAGTACTACATGAAAAGTACTATATGGAAATGAGTGTTGCTAAAAGCAAAGTAGTACATGTAAGAAGAAAAAAAGAATTACGCATGTATGCTGATGGGCTAGTCTTAGACTAAATTCTCTTCAGAGTAGAGAACTTGAACATCCTCCTCAGTTCTCAGATAAGAAAAAGTTGATTTATCATCATATTTTAAAAATTAAAAGATGTCAACTGCTGATAATTTTCTGAAATTCAAAATTAAAATACTTTCAATTGAATAATTATGAATTCCAGGTTTAAAAGGAAAAAAAGAAACAAACAACCATACCAGAGCCAGCTATTTTTGTTGTTTTGGGTTTTTTTTTAAGTAGCAAATTTCCTCACATTGGGACAAGTGCATGTAGTGATGAAAAACATGATGGTTGAAAAAGGAGTAGAACTATAATATAGAAAAGGGCAACTCGTAGACATTAAACACTATGACTCAGATTCACACTGTGGCTCAGGAAGCCTTTAGACTGATTAGTCAGAGGAAATGATCATATTTTATTAGAGGGATCAGTGCCTAAATACTTTGTTTCTTATGGTCCTTCATAACCATTTCCTTCTGGCCTCTGTTGGAGATTCCTAAAGATTCCATTTGTTGGAATATAGTCATGGACAAATGCCTTGTTAAGAAAAAGTTTTCTTTAGTTGAAATCTGAGTATCTGTCATTTAGAATCCAAAATTATGATGATTATTTCAGTCTTGGAAATGATAAATAAAAGTTGTGCATAAAACCTGAAAAAAAAAAATTGACATTGTTCCCTCATGGAGACTTGCATTTTCCAAGTCTTAGCAGCCCAGTGGGTGGATTAAGGTATTAATATTTTCCTGGAAGACTCAGCTTTGGATCTTTGCTCTGGTGTAGAACTGTGGAGTGGCTCATAGTGCAGCATGTGCACAGCGAGCACAGGCCATCAGCACCGTAGCTGATGTGTGGAAGGGAGGCTAATCTTCACAGGAGCTGTGTGTGAAGTACTGTGATGGTCTTATATGGCATAGGCGTAGATGCTTAGTGAGGATCGTGTTCACTGGGACAGTTTTCAAGTCCAATTCAAAAATACTTGGAGGACAAGGGGCCACGATAGAGTCTTGACTGAAAATGTGCTGTCCTGGGAACACTGTCTTACAAACAGGTGGAAGATAGTGGAGGGAGATGAAAAGAGTAAGCGTGCTCTGGAAAAACTTAGCGACGCCTCATTTGAAGAGTCATATTGGAAATACTGTAAATCTAAATCTATTTAAGCTTCTTTAAATTAACATTCTTGCTTTATTTTTTTTTCTCATTAATGACAGATGTTCCTAAAGTAGTCTTAATTTTTTCCTTATTCTCTTTTCAAGGAGCAGGAACCACTTGTTTGGACAGTTTTCAAGTTGATTCTAAATGTTTCTAGGAAGAAATGAATGATTTCATCACAGATGTTTATAGGAGGAGAAATAGAGTAATTAATTTTGCCAGTGTAAAATTTTCAATTCAGATTCATTTTGATAAAGCTATCCAGTTTTGAATTTTCTAGTCTCAGTGTCATTTTGCTGTACATACTTGAACAACTGCAATATTTCACGCAGGACATAGTTGCATTTCAATAATTATGTGAACTTAATTGTTTTAAAATGAAACTGTGAAACATTTAAAGACAAAGCTTAAAAATAACATAAATAGAAGTCATCATCTTAATAGATTACCCTTGCCAAATAGATGAACTGCTGGCAGATAGATCCTTGCAAAAATAGTGTGTATTCTAAAATGAATACCTCTGCTTTTATTTTGTTAATTTACATTTTACTTGTGTAAAACTACCATTCCAAGGAGGTGAGTTTTTTCCCCCATCAGTGTCTGAAGACTAAATTTGTTGTTTTAAAAGTAATCAAAAGGTATGACTGCTGATTGTCAACTGTATCATTTGTCGTCAAACTGTGTCTGTGATTAATACTTTTAGCTCTCTGTGGGCACTTGCTTCTTTTGATACATGGGATTTCACCTGCTTCTTTCTCCATTCCACCCCCTAAAATCGTTATTTCTGTCTTTTTGAAGATAGATTGCCATGCTGCTTATCACCATAGTTCTGTTGTTCTATTAGATTGAGCAAGGCGCTACTTTAGGTTTATTTCTTCTTCATCTCTGGAATGTCAAAGCTCAGTGTTTAGTATTCTATTGCTTTAAACAATAACCCATGTATGTTTGCTGGCTGTATAAAAGAAATTGCTTGGATCCTGTTTTCAAGGAAGGCAGTAATGGTGTGAAAAAATGCTCTGAAGAAATGTATTTCCTTGCATACAAGTAAATATTATGCAAAAAAAAAGTATTTAAGCATGTGTTTTTGCTAAAATTCACCTCCTTTTGGGAAGATCTGTCAATTTCCACTTGACTTTTTGGCAGCTTCTTCAGGCTTCTTTTGAAGTTTTCTCTCCACATGTGTTCTCTCTCTTTTCACCAGGGACTTGAGCAGTTCTCTGGTCATGTGGTTTTGTCCTATTTGTAGCCAGACATTTCTCATTCAGGACCTCCTCCTTGCTTCCTCTGGGGTTTTTATTACAACTTTTTCTTTGCACCATGTCTTTTTCGTAGCATTTCATTCTGTTTGTTTCCAGACGTGTCCTTTATTTACTTGTAGTCAGGAGCAGAATTGAGTCAGAGCTCAGTGACTGCATTGTTACGATCTGAGTAGGAGGTAGTGATATCAACTGTTCCTGGTGATAATGGCAGAAACCCAAAGGTGCTGATTCATACACAGGCAAGATAGAATAGATGGCTGCTCCTGGCAGAGTGGTTCCCAGTGATTTGGTGTGCCTGTAGATACAGTGGAGCAGAATGCTGGACATGATGAGGTTTAGAGTTTCCCTCTTGGTAGTAAAAATCACAGTATTGCAGAATTGTTAGGGTTGGAAGGGACCTCTGAAGAGCATCTAGTCCAAGCCCTCTGCCAAGGCACAGTTACCAGAGCAGGTTACACAGGAATGCATCCAGGTGGGTTTTAAATGTCTCCAGAGAGGGAGATTCCATGACCTCCCTGAGCAGCCTGTTCCAGTGCTCTGCCACTGTCAATGTGGAGAAGTTCTTCCTCAATACTGAGGTGAAACTACTTGTGTTCAGAGACATTGCTCCTTGTCCTGACACCACTGAAAAGAGCCTGGCACCATCCTTGACACCTGCCTTTGAGATAAATGAGTTGATAGTATCACATAGGCAATGTAGGAGAACAGTTGTTCAGTAAGTCTATCCAGCACCTCCAAAAACTCCAGGAAACAAGAGCTGCTGCTTTGCTGGGAGCAGTAGATTTACAGTCTCTTTCCTCAGTGTGAGGCAGCCACTGCTGGGTGAGTGCCAGCTGGTGTCTGGAGTGCAGCTGTTTGCCTAAACCAGCAGTGATATGACCATGTTCAATGACAGAAAATGGCTGTGTGGCCTGACCTCTCACTAAGATCACTGAGGTATGAGGCAACACATGTTCATTGCAGAGAATAAATGACTCTCTTATTCATTCCAGTGTTCTGCACATTTGGCTTAGCATCTGAACATTCTTTCAGTGTACCAGCCTGTAATAAAAATGCCCCAATTAAAATTTAACACTTGAGAATACAGGAAAATTAATGGTTTCCTTCCTCTCTCCCTCTAGGTGCTCATTAACAGTATTTTGCTATACTTGACATGCTTCTTCTTGTAGGCCTTTTCCAAGAACAGTTCTGTATCAGCCCATCTGCTTTTTTCAGTAGATTCAGAGCTAATGTGTGCCATGATCAGCTACAAAGACAGGAAGGGAAGAAGACATCTTATTTTTGTTGCCTTGCCCTTGATGCTTCAGTTGGGGTCAGAGAGTCTATGAAGGAGCCACAGAGCTGACCTAGAAGATTTCTAGACTTTAGGACAGACAGAGAAAGGGGCAGGTAATCTTTACAGAAACCATAGTGTAGGTAGAAAGTGGTAGTGTCTTTGGAAAAACAAATGCTAAACAAAGTTCTCAGAAGTGATAAAGACTTTCCTCAGGGACCAGGTGAAAACAGTTGCAACCCAGGAAATTGTTTCACCTTGCTGAGAAGAAGATTCAAAGGAGAAGATGTGTAAAGAGACAGTGGGAAAGGAGAGGTGCTTATGAATGCTGATATTGTCTCATCTAGCCATTGTAGTTTCCAGTATTTCAGAAGTTCAAAAGCCTTTTGATGATGATCACTCTAAGAGGTGCAAACTGACCCCTGTTGAATTCTGAATCCCATTCCAAGTATACATTCCTTAACTCAAAATTTTTGAACCTATTTGGTTTTATGATTACCTATGTTCAGACTAGGGGAGGAGAAGTGAATATCCTGCAGCATGGACACTGTTTTAGGGCCTGGGTATACATATGCAGTTTGTGCTGCAGTCTTTTTGTAGCTGATGACTTTCCTTGCTCTAAATGTTTTTATTATAAAGACTCTTCATAGCTGAGGTCTGTGGACACGTGGAATATTTTGGGGGAAATCTACTTTCTAAGGAAATAAGTTATTCTGCATGTACAAATGCATTAAAACAATACCTGTAATGATATTTACTGGCCTAATCATGACAACATTGATGTACTGTAATTCCTTACTGCTTTAATAATTCTTCAGATTCACACTTCTCTAATTAATGGACGACCTAGTGCTGATGATCCGTCACGTGAATTACTGGAGTTCACCTCTGCTCGCTTTATTCGCCTGAGATTCCAGAGAATACGCACACTAAATGCTGATTTAATGATGTTTGCACACAAAGATCCAGCTGAAATTGATCCCATTGTTACAAGGAGGGTAAGTTCTGGCAAGGCAGTAGAAAGGCACATGTAGAAGTTCTCTTACACTTATAAGTGCTGTACCTGGCTTTGTTTGCCTTAGGGAATTTTGGGAGATGATGATGACCTGTTATTATCTTTCGAAATCCTGATGTTGGAGAATTCCCTGTGCACTCTGTTTTGTTATCTTTTCTAGAGCAGAATTAACAATTTTACCTTTTCTGCTTAGTGGTGTTTCTAACATAAACACCCAGATCCTTTGGCTGCAAACATTTGAATGTAGGTATTTGGCAAGTATTTGCTGTTAACATCTCTTGCTTTTTCTGCTACTCAATCCTTTGCTACCTTTAACATGCCTTGAACACTCCCTTGGAGTAGAATTTCTAATTTTACTATAAGTAGTAGTAGAGTCTGAATGCAACGCTTTTAGCATTATCATATGATTGAGAGTAGCAGTAAACATTTTTGTGTTTTGCTTTAGCTTGAAGGAATGGATACAACATTTAAACTTGCCCCATACCCATACTCTGGTCTTCTTGACTGTACCTTGTGTGTGCACACCCCTGTCTCTTCTTTCTGCAGTCTTTACTTCCTTTCTAAGCTATATCTTCCTGTTGTCCTGCTGATCAAATGTTGTGTATTATTCTTGTTTTCCTCTGATTTTTCTATTAAGCATTCTCAAAAACTGGTTTGGGGGATATATAATATTCCTTTTTAAAAAATTTTTTAATCACGTCATCATCCTGTCGGTCATCATATTATAGTGGTAACTTAAACTTCCCAAAACAAAAATAAGTCTTGTTATGAAGAAGGGGAGGTGTATCATTATTCTTGACTTTAGTTAATATCATTTGTCAGTCATGGCTAAGTGATAAGAAAATTTGCTTCTTCTGTTCCCCATTTCTGATTTCGATTTCCTAAATACAGGGCGCTGGCTATTTCTGAAAGTCTGGAACAAGCCATTTTGTTTTGAATAACAAACCCAGAATCCTTTCCAGTTGAGTGCAGTTATTTGAACCTCACTAATCATGAGGACTGTGTGTTCATGTGTAAGTGGACACTTAGTAATCTGATTCTAAGTGACTAGAAATACAAAGTTGAATTAGCACTTGAAAAATTGCTCTAAACCCATGAAAAGTGAGTGCAGTCTGATACACTGAAACTGATTTGTGAAACCAACAAAGAACTGTAACTTCTGTGTGGTGTCTCTCCATGAGGCTGTCCCCAAAGGATTGAGGAGCAACTGGAACTTGCCACCCTTGTCAGGATACAAAGGGTATCCACAAATAACACATTTTCTTTGTGTTGGAAGTTTAACTGGGTGTGATAAGAGTTCTCATTTTTGTTTTATATATTTATTCATGATCTGGTAATGAGGTTGAGCACTGTGATAGCAAAATTTGCAAATGGCATATGTTTTTTTTCATTAGCCAGATGTGAGCATGTTGCAGGACCCTTGCCGAAATAGAGGACAGTGAATGATATTCACTTTTCACAGGCTTTCTAATATAAGGTTATGAATATCTTTCTGTCCTTCTTTCTGCTTAGGGCTCTTAATCCTCACAAAAGAAAAAAGAGAAATGGTCAAATGGCAGAAAAACAGGTCAAAAGTACTTTAAATCTCAGTAATAAAGACTGTTTCATGATCATTCAAAAGGCCAATAGTGAAAAACAGTTCAGTGAATGCCCAAATTAGACTCAGCTAAGGTGAACAAAGATGTTTCATAAGTTTCTTTTCTAGCTTTTCTCCTCTTCCCACCATCATGCCTTTTCCTTTTCATATTTTTTGGAAGAGAATAAATTCTATAGCATTTGGCTTTTCATTATCCAGGGTGCATATAGCCTTTTCGTATTCTCATGTTTTTGTATGCTGTGTATAAATTGACATGGCTTTTGTGACTTCAAACAAATGGAATTGTGCCAATTTACACCCTTTCTTTCACTCAGCCTGAATCTGTTGATCAAGACACAGCTTGGATTACACTGTCTGCTATATTTGTAATAGATCAAAAAAGAAATATAACAGGACCTGACAGTTTTGTCACAAGAAATGAATTCTGCAGTTTGGCACCTGCATTTTAGAATCCACTTAGCAATTCAATTTCTGTTTTGTCTTACAGTATTACTATTCTATAAAAGACATCTCCGTTGGAGGCATGTGTATATGTTCAGGCCATGCGAAGGCTTGTCCGCTGGATCCAGTGACCAATGTATGTTGTTTTTTTTTTTTTGTGTGCCTTATTTATAGGGTGGAACATGAGGAAAAAAAAAAAAACCCTGACACTGATATTCTTCAGAGTTCTGTGAATTTATGTTTGTTTTGCACCTAGAAGGACAGTCAGAAGCAGTGCCAGAATGAAACATGCTAGCAGCCAGAATAATAAACATTCATACAGTGTCAGCAGAGGCTTTCCTGAAATGAAAGAATAGGTTTCAGATAATTCATATTGGAAGTTTCCTAGGAAAAACAGAAATCTGGGTTACACTGTGTAGCTGTAGAAATGAGCATAACAGTCAGTCTTTCTTTTCCTTCTTGATATTAATCAAGATGTTTCCTAAATGATTGTCAAATATTTAATTGAAGCTTGTAAACACATGATGGCTCTAAAATGGTACATTGGCTATGTAGGAAGTATCAATTGACTGATCAGCAAAGCTAATCTAGAAAATCATGAGCTGTTTATAATATCTTTCAAATTGTAACTCTTTTTTTGCACATGACCAATACAATCAAAACATAACCAGTATAATTGATATTGAAATATGATTTGTAACTGATTGTCCAACTCCATGCACCCATTATCACCAATACTGAATTTCCTTTTTACTAATATTACATGCCACAGTGTGGGATCTCTTAATGTACTATTCACTTAAGTAGGAGCTTTATAGGATTTAATTGAAAATCATGTTTGTATGTGGCATTAAGCCATTATGTAGGAAATAATTTAAAGAAATTATGAAATCTTATACAGAATACATTTAGAGCTCTAAGCAATTTCTGTGGGTCCTTGTAAAAATTGAGCAAACTCTTTAATTTAACCCTTCTGAGAATTTTCTGTAATGATATGTACAGCAAGTGTTGAACTGTTGTTTCAGATGCCCTTAGTGATGAAACTGCAGCATTGTCTGTGCCATCTGTTAGAATCAGGCCTGCCTCAGAAAATAAGTGCTGCTACTGAGATTAATACATACTTCAGATAATTTGGCTACTAGATAAAATAAAGCCATTTTGACAAGCATGATGTCCCGTTTTGCAGGATGTCAAATACGTATTTGTTTTCTGACCAGTATGAAAAGTAGTGTAAGTGAAACAGCTCAAGCCAGAAGAGATTTAGGTCTCCAGGGATATTCTTTAGACTGAGCCTTGCCAAAATAGGCTTATAAACATTATGACTGTACTTGTTAGCAGAAAGAATCTTTCCCTTAGCATTACATGGAATAAACTTGGTGCAACTTCTTCCATGATTTTCTGAACCAGTCCTTGAGTTGGCCTTGTTTTGCAAGATTTATACTTTGTCCTGTGAGCCATCGAGTTTCTCTGGCTTCCTGGTTTGACCTTGTGTGGCCTCACAAGGACCACAGAGAATCCCCTTCACTAAATAACTATCAGGAAGGCAATTTTACTTTTTCTGTTGGGAAGGCAATTTTTACTTCTCATTTTTCCAAACTGCATAGTTTTTTGACCTTTTTCAAGCTGCCTCTGTGGCTCAGGGAGTTTGGGTGTTCCTTACAGTAATGTTTTCATGCTGGAATTAAGGGGGTCTTGTGAAGAGCTATGAAGTGACTGAAAGGCTTGACTTATGCTCATCTAATATTACTTTAAACACTCCTGCTATCCCTCCCATAGAATTAGTTACATAATTGGATGGTTACATGATAAGTTGACTTATTCAGTCAAAAAATAATACCAAAGTGTAAAAAGAAGGCAGTTTGTATTGGATCAGCCAACAGAATTTATTTCATTTTGCAGCAGCAGAATTGGTGCATCCAAGGGGAAGGGTGGATAATGGCATGCTCCTTCAGGGGTCAGATCAGTTTTCCTGTATCCAAGGGCTACCTGTACTTCAAAGTATTTGTTTGTTGGGGAGCTTTCCCACCCTCCTTTCTTTATCCAGTTGGAATTAAAGTCTCCTGCATTCTTAGATTCTCCTTAGATTGTCTGGCCAATTATCTTCCTTTGCTTTGTGGCTGTTTTCTTCAAATAGAGCTATAGAAGTTAAACAGCCTTGGTGAACGCAGGATAGATAAATGAATAAAAATGAATAAACAAAGGAATTACGGAGTAGAGCCATTCTTAATGTTTTCATAATTTGAACTGGAATGCATATTATGTACATGGACAGATTCTTCAAATCATCACTTTGTGTAAATATTTGTTTTTCTTTCAAATTAGAAATCCGTCTGTCAGTGTGAGCACAACACATGCGGAGAGACATGTGATCAGTGTTGTCCTGGTTTCCATCAAAAGCCTTGGCATGCTGGCACTCTCCTGCATAGGCATGAATGTGAACGTAAGTTGAAAGCAGTAGAGAAAAGAAAATTTATTGCAACTGCTACTGAAAACTGAAATTAGGTCCTATGTGATTTTGCAGTTAATTTGGTTTCTAACCACATTGGTTTATGAGCAACATTTGATGTGATGTTATTCACTTAATTAGACTGACTCAAAAGACTTAGCAGAAAAATTACCCGTGGAGTTGTGGTTTTCTTGAACACAAAGTATTTTATTGTTACATGGTATATCGGGGAAAGGTTATATAAAAAAATCATCTTCTGTAGTTTTTAAAATCATGATGGTTTTGTTTTGATAAAATAACAGGGCTATATCCTGTAAGTAAAAAAAAAAATATCTCTATCTTTGATGGAAGGTTCCCTGTATGGAGGTGTCTCCTTTACTGCTTTTTCCAGATCTCATTTTTATCACATGGAGATT
>JANRGV010000062.1:58773607-58837313 GCA_024734035.1 Alethe castanea | reverse complement strand
TTTCATTATACAAAAGTTTACTGGCTTGATTTCTGTATAAATGGCAATTTTTTATGTTATAATGTTCATCTTTACTGAAACAAAATATTTTTATATGATCAAAATACAAGCTGAGTGTCTGATTTTTTTCAAAGAGAAAATACAATCTATCTCTAGTTTTCCAACATGGAATGAAAACATACCTTGAAATATCAACTTCCCACAGGGTGGGAATTTAATTTTCAGATTTATTGTAGTAAGGATAGTTATAATTGAACTTTAACATTGTGCTTCCAAAGGTCACATACCACTTATATCTCTGAACATAATAAAATCTAATGCACCATTACACTAAGTGTTTATTCATTTTTAGGATTTCAGCTTTAATTTTATCATGGGTGATTAAAAATAAATAAAAAGGAACAGATATGCCCATATTTAGAGTAGCTATTGTTTATTTATGTCCCATAAACTTTGGTCACAGAGGTCTTTGTTTTAGTTTGGACTGTGTCTGCACTGGGAATGCATTATGGAATGAAAGCAGAGTACATTTAATTTCATGTTTAATTTTTAAGAGACACTTACACCCTGTTCAACTCTCAGTGAAATGTTGTAGTGTCTTGGTGGAAACAGTTCCCTGGGATCTCGTTCAGATGTAAGGAGAATGCCTCACCATAGTGTTGACAAGATTTGAATTTCTCTTTATGATGAAATGAATTTTTTAATACCATGGGAAAAGTGGTATTATAACTACCCTTACTACAAAAATTTTTTTTTAATTACTTTAATTTGCTCATGCCATTGTGCTGCTTTCCTTACAACTCCTTATGAACCATGTGTAATGCAACCACCAAAAGGTTTCTCAGTTATCAATTTAAACAGGAAAAAAATCAAACTGAAACAAAACAGGAACATCATAATTAGGCTGTGTCTGTCAACTTCTGTACTCCCCAAGACCAAATATTGAGGAGAAAAAATTCAACATACAGAATGTCAGGCTGTGTTTGTAATGGGACCGTGTTGCCTTTCACAAATGAAGTAGCAAATTAATGTTTGGACGTGCTTTTACAATGTACACAGAACCAATGATAAAATATTGAATGGCTTTTTTTAATACCTCAGTAACAGTGGGGTAACCCCAGTGGGAAAGTATTTGCTAACGCTTTCCTTCTGTTTTAGCATGCAACTGTCACGGGAAGACTGAGGAGTGTTACTACGATCAGGATGTGGCAGACAGAAATCAGAGTTTGAACATCCACGGGGAGTACCTTGGGGGCGGAGTGTGTGTGAATTGCTCGGGCTACACCAGTGGCATAAACTGTGAGACCTGCCTGGATGGCTACTTCAGGCCAAAAGGGGTAAATGCCTGCTCCCGCCTCCTTGCATCGCAAAGCTCGGCGTTAAAACCACCCCTTCAGCAGGGCAACAACTTATCTTGCTAAAAACAGTTTGGGCTGCCATTTTGTGAAGGTTAACTTCCAAACCTGACAGTGCAGCAGTTGCTTTTCACTGCTGGAAATGTATAACGTTAACGCTCGGAGAAATAGGAAGGTGAATTGTGTTGATTTGAAGGAATGCACTTGAGGTCAGGGCCTCCAGCTAGTATTTCAATTTAATTTAAAAGAGGATACGGTCCTGTAAACAGAACTTTTGCCTCAGTAATGAAATTCAAGTTTTGTTATCAAAGTTCAAAGAAATATTGCTATATTTGATATTGATGAAAGAGAGACCGTAATTTCTATTTTTCAAATGCAGTGTAGAATTAATAACCACTAAAATTCCATAGTGTTTCATGAATGTCTTTAAATTTCAGTGCAGTGGAAATTGCTTTTTGTATTTCATCATATAAGACTGTCTTTTCATCTAAGTGGAAGCTGTCAGAAGATGAATCTTATATTAGGTTGTATTGTCAATATGGATCATTCCTGTGCTTTAGACAGCTACACTATTAGTGTGTGCTTGAATTACTTATATTTCATCTGTATCTTTTCAGTTGGGTAAATAATGGCCTTTAGTCTGATTGGTGTCCAATCCTCAAACAGAAAACATCAGCAAATAGCAGTAATTACGTTTTCCCTGATAGACTAGATTTAGCCGTACAACTTGAGAAAAGGAGTACTGAGAAATGATTTCTTCAGCAGCAGGGCACTTACTTGATTTTTTTCCTGTGTTTTAAGTTATTATCCAGCTAAAAGATTTTATATATGTGTGTGTGTTTGTGTAGTTTGTCCTCAGTATGTGCATGTATTTAGTTCATGTAGAACTTGTAATTTATATTTTAGTGTGATATTAGACCAAGGTTTAAATTTGGTTGAGGTAACCTCCCAAGAACAAAAGGAAGTTGTTCCATGGTATAATAGTCACTTTTCTTCACTTACCTTTTTGCTCTCTTACTAACATTGGTTAGTTTTTTTATCATGTTGACCAGAACAAGTCATCTTGTCAATATTGCTTTACATAGTAAACGCTTAAAATCTACTTCATTGCATTAACTGCTTTTCATTATATAAGGTTCTGTTACAATTTCTGCACCTCGTATTTTATTAGTTGAAGACATTTGCATCCAAGTCACTATATATTTCTAAATAAAAATCCCAAATTTAACTTTAGTCACAGAATCACAGAACCTGGAATAATTTATGTTGAAAAAGACCTCTCAGATCAAGTCCAACCCTTAACCTAATACCAGCAAGTCCTCCGCTGAACAGTGTCCTTGAGTGCACATCTACACATCTTTTAAATGCCTCCAGGGATGGTGACTCCACTGCTTTTTGGGGCAGTCCATTCCAATGTTAGACAACCCTTTTTGTGAAGAAAATTTTCATGATATCCATTCTCTGGTGCAATTTGAGGCCTTTTCTTCTTGTCATAGTCTGCATGGACTAAGTTTATCAGCTGTCTGTTTTGTTAAAGTGTAAGCCACCTACACAGAAGTTGTTGTCTCCTTCGAAGGTGTAAATAAAAGTTCCCAATTATTGAAAGTAAGGTTTTTTTCTTCGAATATCTTTGTTTTTATAGGTGTTGCCAGATAACCCAGATCCATGCCAACCGTGTTCCTGCGATCCAAATGGGTCTTTAAATGATACTTGTGTCAAGGATGAGAAACATATGGAAGGAGGTAAGATCCCTCAAATACAGGGATGTTAAAGATGAAATTTGGCAATGGTCAAAGAAATGCTGAATCACATTTTTGGTATCTTTAACAAGAAAAAAACCCCAAAAGGTTTGATTTTGGTTTTTTGTAGTTCTTTTTTTTTTTTTTTTTTTTTTAAATTTTACTCATGCAAACAGTAATCCAGCTGCTTTCTTTGGATTTTTTTTTTTTTAACTCATATTCCCAATTTGTTGAGGCTTCTTTCAGATTCATAGCTGGGAAACTTGTGTATATTTGGAAGAATATTCCCAGTGGAAAATATTGAAGAATTTTGACATTACAGAACTTTATTTTACCACGGATATTAAAATACATGCAACAGTGATGTTATAGTATCTTTTCCTATCTAAGTGTATTTCCATTTGAAATCTAAAAATTATTCTTGAAAGATATTTATTTGCCTTCTGTGTTATTCATGTAAGATTAAGATGCTTACCATAGCCCTGCAAAAGCTGTCTTCACATAGACAATTAACAGTTTGTTGGGCTTTGGAAACAATGAATTGCCATATTTTTTGGTTCTTTCATTGTAAAATGTCTGAAAATACTGTAGGAAGATACCAAAACTCAAGGTCAGTTCTTAAGAGATTTATAAATTGGGCAAATTACAGTCTGTTGATGAGGTGTAGCAACCCTTTAAAATGGACATCAATAGAACATAAAAGCAACATGGCAGAGAAGCAAAGACAGGGTCCATAATCTACTGTAATAACCATGTACTGATTGCATCAGTTCAATAAAGTGATGCTGATTTACTGTTCAAGTGGTATCTCTGGAGGGCTGATCTTGGCCAGCTGAAACTGCCCACACAGCCTCTCTCTCACTGCCCTTCTCAGCGGGACAGGGACAGAACAGAAGATGAAGTAGCTCATGGGCCAAAGTAAAGACTAGAAAATCATTTGCCAATTATCATCCTGGGCAAACAGACTTTACTTGGGAAAAGTTAACTTAAGTTATTGCCAATTTAAATAGTTCCAGGTAGTGATGAACAAAGACAAATATTAAAAATACACCTCTTCTACCACCTTTTTTTTCCCCCAGATTCAATGTCACTTCTTCGTTCCAGACTTCTCCTCTACCTCCTCCCCCACTGCCACAAGTGATGCAGGGTGATGGCAAGCAGGAGTCATAGCAGTGGTCATAACAGTTCCTCTCTGACACTCCTTCCTCCTCACACTTTTCCCCAGCTTCACCCCAGTGGGGGTGCTTCCTATGGGCGTACATCCTTCACGAAAAACATTTTCTCTACCAGCAGTTGTCCATTGGATGTAGTTCCTTCAAGAAATATTCAACGTTTCCTTCCTGGGCTGCAGTGTGGATATCTGCTTCAGCCTGGTTTCCTCCAGGGGCTGCAGAGTGTATCTGCTCTGAACCTGGAGCTTCTTCCACACCTTGCTCTTCTCCATCCTCTGACCTGGCTGCCTGAGGGGCTTAGCTGTGTGCCCTGATGGGAACTAGCTTTGTCTGGCACAGAGCATCCCCATCCTTTTCCTTACAGAGGCTGCCCTTGCAGCCCCCTCCCTGCTGCCAGCACCTGGGCATGGATACCCAGTGCAGTGTATCATGTGGAGTGATATGAGAGACGGTAAGAGCAGAAGGGAGGATGAATCCCAGAGAGGGCAAAAATACGTCAAGACTCTCCAATGCCTGTGCCAAACCTGTGGGTGAGACTTAAACAGGTTACAGATGACAGACAGTGCAACAAAGGAGCCTCTCAGACTGTGATTTTGAGATAGGGACTGATTAACTAAAAAAAAAATGTGATGTCCCACTTGCATCTTACGCAGCTGCTTGGTCTCTCAGTCCTTTTGCTGCTGCAGTCTCTCTTTTCACACCTTCTTTTCTGGCCACAGGTGTGGGTCATCCTTGTGGAGCCTGGCAGCTGATCAGCACTTAACAGGCTGACAGCTCTTCTCTCATAAGAAGAGGAAAGAAAAAAGAGACATTTTTCCATCTTGTTTGTCAGTAATGGTGTCCTTAGGAGGTCTCAAAATGTCTTATGCCTCTGAGCATTCAGCAGATCTAAGACATCTCATAGTTGCTTTCTAAAGCTGCTTGCACTTTCTGGATCTAACAAGGTGGTACTTTGCTTTGACACCTTGCTATGTCGTCTCCTGCCTTTTTAGTGCTCTCATCTTCCTGGCAAATTCTTCTCTTGCCTCATTTCTGAATATCTCTAGGAATAGAATTAAGCTCCTCTTTGGAACATTACCTTGTCTTTCTAGAAAATCAAGAAACAAGTCATGCTAACATGTTGAAGATAATGTCTTGGATTATTTTTTTCTGATTTTCTACCTTTTAATTTTATTGCAGGTAGCCAGGCCTGCTCATCTGGTCCCAGGCATTCAAAGAAGTTGTTGAATGCTCTAGTTTCTCCAGTACTGAGGATCAGAGCTCTTTTGTTCTCTTCACAAAATGAAAACTCTCATCTTTTTCTGTCTTGACTGTAACCAGCTTCTCCTCATCTTCCTGAAACTTGACTCATGCTGCTGCAGTTGGATGGGGGCCTGTTGCTTTTGAGTGTGTTAGAGTATTCTTAATCTCTCTTGAATCTGTTATTTGCAACACATAATCTTTTTTTCCTTTATTCCTTTCTAAACTCATTGATGCCTTCTGTTTCCAAGTTATTGATTGTAGAGGTTATTCTGTGCGTTTAAACTATTTATTCTCATATGTGACAAGCACAATTGTTGTTTAGATAACTATCATCCTGTATGGAATTTCCTCCCCAAAGCAGTCCATGCATTTTTCTTGGGGACAGTTGTCTGTGTCCTGCCCAGGCTTGGAAGTCTAGAATTATACACTTTGCACTGTCTGGACAGTGGCCAGAAGATACTTTTGATATCTATCTTATTATTTGTCTGTTTTAAGACTACAACAACAATAATATTCCAGCTCTACATATATCTGGGCATCGCAGCTATTCTGCCTACAATGGACTTGCTCTTTGTTCTTACTGTTTATTTGCCCTTTTTTTTTTTACTTGTACTAAATAAGGTTCCAACACATTAGGAAAACTGTTTACTTCTTGCTCATTATGTTTACATTTATGTTTCATTTATGTTTCTTGAACCAGTCACATATTTGCGACTGTAATGCCTTATTCAACAACAAAGACAAAAAAGCCTTTCTAATATTTGTTTTAAGAAAAGATTTCTGTGGTAATAGAAGAAGTTGTTTTAGAATCAAGAGTGAGTCTGGATATAATTCTTAGCATAAAACTATCCTGAAAGCAGATCACTTCTGTCCTTTTTGCCTTCTCACATTTGTATTCAGTACACTGAAAAAATTCTTTTTGCTGCATACTGCTCACCCTGGGCAGCAATTGGGTTTGAAGCACTGGTGAGTGTTCATAAAGGAAAGGGTAGAAAACATGATCTGTCTGAAGGAATCTATCTATTCAGCACTGAACCAGAATGAACACTCTGAGTGGGTTAAAAGACATCTTAGGAGTCACTGGCTGGTTGTATGACGATAAATTGTTTGCTTGGTATAGGATGGGAATATACTTTTTAAATGTGTGCTAAGTAAATGCTTTGAGAGAGTAAAAGACATTAAACTAAAATGGAAATATGATAGTAAGGAACATCACTGAAGATATATAGTCATTGTGAAGAGTTCTGAAGTAAAATAAAGCTGGACTCTCTATATTCTGTTCTCGAGTACAGTAGGTAAGCAGCAATTAAAATGGAAAATTGTAGCAAATACCACAAAAAACTGGTGCATTGATGAAATGCATCAAGAGGATTAAATGACTGCATCCTGTAGTCATAATCAGGTTTTGCTAGATAAGGACATATAGAAGCTGCTTTATACTATAGCATTCATTGTTTCAGGAAAGAAAGAAGTATTGTTGTGTTTTATGTATGATTTCCATTTTTATACTGCATCTCAGTCAATAGTCTAAAATCTAATATTTTTATTGCTTGTAAAGTGTATTTTTGGTTTTGAATCTTTGAGAATGCTTTTTGAAAATTCTTTCATGGCAGTCCTATATCATATGTTATGGGAATATAAAAAAGAGAAACTTAGGATCAATCATAAAATAAACTGATGAACATGCCTCTAGGTTTTGTAACTGAAAGGCAATAATTCTAAAATAATTCTAAAACTTGTCCATCTGTGTTCAACTCATCCTAGTAATTACTAAACCTGACTCTAGCTGTATTGAAATTTTCCATATAGAAGTGAAGGTCCAACCATTTAGAACTACTCTGTGCTCCAGTAATTAAGGTTTTCTCCATGAATTGGTACTTCTATTTCAAGCTCTAATGGCTAGATTTTAACAAATAGCCATTTTACTTGGCTCTTAAGCACCTGCAAGAATCGGCAGATTTGGAACCTGGCTGAGTTTTGTGACTCAGTCTTCAGGGCATGCTATCTTTTTTTCCCCTATTGCCTCTTTATGTACAATATAATCCCAATGCCAGATGTTTATTTTTGCTGAAAATCTCCTCAGACATTTTAGGATAAGTAAGATCCAGACATCTCAATCTTTATTCAGGCTTTGTACTACTTTCCTCAGCAAGCAGTCTCACTGAATTCCATGAAATTATTTTTGAAATTTATGTGCTGTTGAACAGGAGTGAAAATGACAAGAGGCCATTCCTAGGATCACAGGTTTTTTTATGGGTCTGGTTCATGCTTTTGCATGCACTTATTTTTGTGCACTTTTGAAAGACTGCTAGGCTTGGAAAAACTAACTGGTAAAACTCATATTTCAAGATGACTCATCCTCTAGGGTGCATTTTCAAAGCCTCTGTATGCTGAAAGACAGGACAGAAACTGATAATATGCAGGGAGAAAACAGAGAATAACAGCTTCATCAAATAACGCCCCATTCGAACAAGACCTATGAAGTCATAGACCAAAAGCAAAAGATGTTCTTCTTCTGAAATATCAGTTAATTACAAGAAAAACAAAAGACAGACCTGGAACATCTTCCCTAAATTGAAATGTAGTTAGATGGTTGACATAATGTACATTACATGTGCACTACAGCAGCCTCATCAAAAATAACCAGTGGGACACTGAGAGGAATTTACACTCTGTGTAACACAGAGAGAGCCGAGATCCCACAAAGGCTGTAAATGAAAGAAGGTGTGGAGCCAAATCGAGTATGCAGACTAGCTGTATCAACAAGTGTGAGAGCTGGAAGAATGTATGACAGGTAGCAGTCTCCTGCCTTCCTCTGTCTCTTGTGGAGTGTGAGGTCTCTTGGTACGTGGTGTGCTGAGGTTATCCATACCTGGGTGTGCTGTATAGGGACGGGGCAAGCTGGGCTGGTGACAGTAGAGTTTTCAATAACTGCATGGACAGCAAGAGCAGGAGAAGGGATGGTTCTTGTTGGGGAACTAAAAAAAATGGAAAAAGCGTGCAATGGAGGAGTGACTATAGATTTAAGTGAATATTTGGGAGCTCCATACTGAGACGTAATTGAATTTGAGCTTGCTGAGATTTGATTTGTGAGATACAAGCTTCTGAAGCTTTCAGATGAGGTGAGCTCCCTTGTAAAGGTAGACTTACCTATGTCTTTTTACTGCTGAACCCTGGAGTATAGCTGGCTATTTTTATCTGGAAGAAACAAAAGTTTCTCTGTTCCAAATTGTCCAGTTAGGATGCATTGACCCAGATTACAAGAGCTTGTGTCCTTCTGTGCTGTGGTGCCTAGATAGTAGCTGCTTGAGAGGAGAACAGCTCAGAAATTTGAGAATCAGCTGAGCCCAAGGCATCAAAATCCATGGAGCACATCACTTTTAGCTAGTAAGTAACAGAAATTTCATGCACTGAAATTCTGTATATAATTAGGACAGATCAAGAAGGTAACAGTTGGTATGATGTGCTACAGGAGATCAAAGAGGCTTCAAGGTTAGAGTAGACAGATTGAATTTCACCTCTGTATAGATTAACAGATAATATAATTTAAAACTCCTGTAGGTGGTGGCTGGTTCTTGAAATAGCTAGTTGGAGAAGCCATAAAAAGAAGAAGCACCTCTGGATTTATACATGAGGGACTGTTTTAAAACTCTCCTTCTGAAGGGCAGTCAAATGCAACATTCTTGTAGGAATGAGAAAGCCTCCCTGAAAAACAACTTAATCAAAACAAGGAAATCTATAAAAGGAAAATATAAATGAACAATCCAAGACTGCTAATGGCAAGCTTAAGGTTTATAGACTGCATATTAGACATTCAGAGAAGATGCATTTCTCTGGTTCAAAATTATTCAAGCAATGCAATTAAGCTAACAACAAAAAAAGAGATACATCTATTTAAACAACCAAAAGAAACTCACTGAAAATCAGAAGTTATTTCTAAGTGAGGAGAGTAGAAAAGAATATAAGTTGTGACAGATTCCAGAACTCTTAATAATAAATACGCATATTTTAAGGAATAATAAAATACTTTGCTAATACTTAGAAGTTACTGAGAGGTACTTTTTCAGATAATTCAGAATCAAACAGGGTGCTAGAGATTCAAATAAAGTAGGAGTTAAATATGGTTTAGGCGTAATCAAGTTATAAATGGACATCTCAAGAAAGAAAGGGACAGAGCAGAAAAGCTATATTAATTCTTTTTACCAGTGAGTAGAATATCTTAGGGAATTTCCCACTTGGGAGTCTTCATTCATGGGGACAAGTCAGAAGAACTGCCTCAAAGAAGTGTCAGGTTTAAAGCAAGCTGATAAATGCAGAATCAAAATTTGTCAGGCATATAGCATATTTATCCATGGCTTCAGGATGAGTTGAGTAGTTGAAAATTGAGCTGCTTGAGGCATTAAATGTAACTTATAATATTTTTTAAAACAGACATTAATATTAAGTAGACACTGTTTATTCAAAAGGAAGACAGGATGTTCCAGGAAACTAGAATCAGAAAGTCTGGTTTGTATTCCCTGGAAATCACTAGAACTACAACAAAGGATTTATACGATTTCTGAAATATGGCAAGAATGGGCAAAACTCAAGACTAGGGGTTTTATGTAGAGGACAGTCTGCCTTATGAGTCTTTTTGAAGGATTAAATGAGTATGTGAACAAAGACTCATTTGATTAATATTGTATTTTGATTTTCAAAAGGTTTTGACAAGATCTTTTACCAAAATCCACAAAAGAAAGTTTAATAGAATAGGGAGAAAAGGTTCTTTCATGGCTTAGTACTTGGTTAAAAGAATAAATGGACCATTTTCACTGTGATGATCAATATGAACTGTTGAAAATATTCATATTTAACCTGGAGAAGGGATGAGTAGGAAGGTGACAAAGTTAGCAAGTACAAAATCTTTCAGCATAGAAAAATGAAAGAACTGCAAAATGTTCAGAAGGATCTCAAGATAGTGAGTGGCTGGGTAGTAAAATAAATTATGAGTTTTTGTAGCAATTACAGGAAAAGTAGAACACTGAGAAAAGTAGTTCTACTTGCACAGTGATTACAGTGATTTCTGAATTAGGCACTATCAGTAGTGAAGAAGCTCTTGGACTGTGCCTCAGGTCTGTCAACTCAGTTCTGTTTCGGCAGTAGTCAAAAACATCAACAGGGCCTTAGGAAATACTACTGTTTTTTAACAAAACAACTAAAAAATAAACAGAAAAACTAGTCAAACCAATCTACACTATGCACTCTTCAAATAATTTATTAGAACTGAAAGCATCGCAGAGGACAGCAGAGGTTTTCAGTCATACCAAGCAGTTTCTGTGTAGAGAGATTGAGTAGGTGTAGGAGTTTATCGCATATGAATTAAAAATGTCAGGTAGGATATGATAGATGTATATTGAAATCACAGATGGCATGGATAAAGTGAATGGTTACTTGCTCTTTTCTATGATATGACGATTAGATGGCAATAAACAGAGATTTAACACACATCAATGTTTTCTTTCACACTATGCAAGACTAAATGTGAAATTCCCTACTAGCAAGCCTTATGGATTCTGAAAGTAAAAGCATGTTGAAAAGCCTTTAGATGAGTTAATGGAATAGAGGGCTTTCAAGGACTATTATATGCAAGGAAGTGGGGATATGTTTAGATTTCCAAGATTTCTAATATGCAGATTTCTGGAAACTCAGAATTCAAATCGCTGTATACTTTCCCTATTCTTACATTTTTCATTTCAGCCTCTCTCAGATGACTCTGAGTTATAGATGGTGATATGAGCAACAGTAAACATCCCCTTATGTTAAACCTACCAAAGATGTTGCTTTGAGCACTCTAACGCACATATCTGACAATAGTAATGACAAATGGAATATATCTCATGCTTTCTCCCTCTTCCTGTAGATTTGTTGCCTGGTTTCTGTCACTGCAAGACTGGCTATGCAGGAGAAAGCTGCAATCGGTGTGCCTTGGGTTATACGGGATATCCTGAGTGCCTGCCCTGCAACTGCTCCCTTGAGGGCAGTGAAAATGATGACCCCTGCATAGGTCCCTGCGTCTGCAAGGTATGGATGTTGAATTCTTCTGAGCAATAGAAAGATATTAATGATGCTGAAAGATTGCATTAATGCTCTTTTATTATGCCAGAGTATTCCACTGTTCTTCCTAGCTGTGTTAGTAATCTGTGTTAGCCACTTCTCACAGAACACTTGTTCTTGGTCCTACAAAATCATACATGGTCTTGCATCATCTCTGAACTCACTGCAATCAACATCAAGTCCTTAGAAATCAGTAATGAAGGGATACTTACAAAGCCTGTGAATCATTTGCTTCAAACTCCATCCTCATCAACTCAGAAACTATATGTTTACAGTATTATGGATTCTAAAACTGTAAATGTGGTTTCAAAAAGAGAAAATGAAGTGAACTGATGATCTGTTAAAACCAGAAAGTTGCCTTTTGCAAGTAATCATTAGGGATATATGACATTCTTTCTTGCCTTGGGATGGTTGTTTAGAAATCTCTAACATGTTTAAAAAGATGAAATCTATCCTTTCTGTAGGATGAATTTCTTAATTTCTGTGAAGAAAATTTAAGAGAGTTTTTCTCTGTGTGCCATTGAGTATCTCCCTCAAACTATCTCTTGATATTTTATTGAAATGAAAAACATTTTAAAGCACATGGATCCACTTATAAAATACCTAGCTATCGGAAAGGTTTTAGAAATGGTTGTGCTTTGTAAATCACAGTCTAGTAAATGACCATGAATATGCCCAAAGGACAGCTCACTGTACTGGGGATCAATTTTTCTGTATTGTACTTATGGGAATTCCCTTCCAAATTCTACTTAACAGAATTAGTCACAAATGAGAATTTATAAGTACTTACATGACATTCTTAAATACAGGAATATACAAAAAATGCTTCGATCTCATGCTGCAGACACACACAAAGCTCTGGTTTGACAGCTGAATAGCACTGAAATCTACTCAGAGAATTAACCTTATCCTCCCTTTATGTAACAGCCACCTGCTATCTGTCAGAAATAAAATCATCCATATCACATTTCTAATTACTTAGCCATTAAGTCTAGAAGACCATAAGAGGGTGATTTTGCTGTGTTCTGGCTTGGAATGGAGCTTTGATGAAGGTGTATTATGCTAAATACCAGCTAAATACTGCTGAATGATTCTTATGATGTTACTCATATAAAGCCAAACTGACCTGTTAGTACGTCCAGACCAAAATGAACAAATAAGGAATAAAAATAATTGTTATATCCCAGAGAGTACTCATAATTTTCTCTCAGTGTTCTTCTTTTGTCTTCCCTTTTTAAGTGGTTGTGGGAGAAAAATGATACCTTTTGTAGATAGCTGAGATACAGATACATACACATTTAATTTCACTAGCAATCTTCAAATTCAAATCAAAGCAGAACATGGGCAAAGGGACACTGAAATCATCAGATTAGTTATGCTCCATGTGAAGAATAAAGTGGGATGTCTGGTTAATAGCAGGTCTTAGGAAAATACTTTCCTTCTTTTAATCACATCTTTCAATTACCCATGATGAGCTGTAAATTTGCTAAAGATAGTTTTCTTGTAAAGGAAGTCTCTGAAAAGCAGTCCTAACTGTAAGCAACAGAATGCAAAAAAGTGAGTATTAGATTGTTATCTTTACCACATTATCTAGATTAAATTAAAATCCTGAAAGGAGGGGGGCAACTATAAATGCCTTTTTTCATTTATGCACCTTTATGCAAGTATGGTCAAAGTATAATCTTCGGATAGCTTGATGCTGCACTGAAAAATATTGAGAAATGGGGTTGCAGAAGCATTGTTTTATTTGCTGAAGGGTAGGTTAGATCTCCTTTCCAACTCTGAGTTTTATTTTTTTTTTATTCACTGAATTTGCTGCCTAGGCAATGGAATTCTACAGGTTTTACTCACAGTGACGTTTGTGACTGCGGAGTGGGCAGCTTTGAATTTAAACATGTTTGGTTTGCAGCTCTCTTTTTATTTTCCTCTTCCCGCTCTGCACATACTAAGCACATCAACACAGTATGAAACTTTTGGGACCAGTGTTCATAATTGTGGTTTCTTAAATACTGGGTGAGGGTATGTCTGTGCTCTGGTTGTACGTGAAGCATGAGTAACCAGTTGATTTTGACATACCCATGGCAGTAATATGCATTAATCCAAAGATTTCTTGTGAAAGTGTAAAAATGCCACTCTTGAGATGATTGAGATGTTGAAGTTAAATGTAATTGACTTATAACCTTGAGTTTTAGTAGAGATATTATTAAAGATATTTGTTATTTGTTTAATAGTCTGTATGATATTATGGAAGAGGAGCATAGAGACAGAGCATAGTTACTTTGCTACACATATTGTTGCTGCATAATTAGTGGTGAAAACGTTATTACATTTTCATTGTATCTCCACAGGTCGTTCCCCCTTCCTGCACATCATCTCTATTTTCTCTTAATTCATGTGTGCTATCCTTTCTCCCCATACCTCTGCCTGCTTTGCCCTGTTTTTGCCATGCTTGCTACATCTTAACCAGGAGGCTATCAAGTGGCTTTCAGTGAATTTACTTCAGAGCTGTGTGTATTTTGAGCTATCCTAGAACTACACAGTGTAGGCAGGGTTTTTATAATGTGTTCGTTCTCTGCTGATGTAGAGCCAACAGTTCAGTCCTGTGTGCATTCCACAGACTGCTGTCTCCAGGGTTAAAGAGACTGTGCATAATACCTCTGAAAGGGGAAGAATTTTCTGAGTTCTGTTGGGGAAAATACTGAATTACTAAGCTAGCACCACATCATGAGCCTCCTGGCACATGCTCCACGTAGAAAACCTAGCTTTAATAGTTGATTTATAGTGTAAAATAGTAGGATTTAATGCACAACATAAGCTTTCTATGAAAAATATAATTACAAAGTGCTAAGTTTAGAATAGCTCACATATATATTTAGTACCTGTCTTCCTGCAGGGGAAGAGTTTCCAAACCTGGCTGCATGGCTGGCAAACACATGTAATTATGGAAAGAACAAGTGCAGCCTGTTTAGCACTTGTATTTGTCCTGAATTCAGCTATTAATGACAGACGTCTGAAAATCTCGTACTCTGAGTGATTAGTACAACTATTGCCATGTACCTGTAGTTTGCATCAGCTGGATATGCATGGATTTTGTCAGCCCTACCTACATACTACAGTTGTTGAGGTCATAACATTGTGCCATTCTTCCTTCCCCTCTGAGACTCTCAAGTGTAATGGATATAAATTAGATTATTACATGAAATTAAGTATGTCCATTCATGGAGATGAAAAATGACAATTCTTTCAATGTCCAAATTCCATGTCCTATTATTTACATGCAGCCACATAGAACCTTTTACAGTGTAAACAATTTGCTACTAACATTCACAAATAAGAAAATCTTTCCTGTAAATGTCTTTGGAGTCCTCCTGAAGAAAAAAAAGCCAGTGATCTCTAATTCTTATCTATGGCAACTGAAGTAATATTCTAATGTGCCTTTCCAGGAACATGTTGAAGGAGAAAACTGTGACCGTTGCAAACCAGGTTTCTTCAATCTTCAGCAAAATAATCCTGAAGGCTGTGAGGAATGTTTCTGCTCTGGGAAAACAAACATCTGCAGACACTCTCCCTTTACCTACAGAACTGTAAGAAAAATCATACCATATCAGTACATGTCATTGCTTTGTATTTTTTGTGTTGTCACTAACCATTGTCTCTAGGTTTGTTCCTTTTAGAAAATCATGCATATTCCTTATTTTTCATTTATCCAGAAGAAAATGCTTGTAAGCTTTGTCTCTCTTCTTTGTGAGAAAGTTCTGAAATAGAGCAATTAGAACAGTGAAAAGCACAAAATAAGCTATAACAATAAAAAATGAAGCCATATGCATAAGCACAGTCCTGGAATGTGCATACATAACCACTCTGAGTTAAATGCACCATATCCATAGGGCAGCCTCTTTTACAGGTAATTATTAAATTTCTAGACCTGAAGTAATTAAAAATTTGGAAACACTAAATGTACAACACACAAGTTAAGTAAGAAGAAGGAATGCCTAGCAGGGGGCATTTTGAATGCATTTCTTTTGTATGCTGCATTCCTAGGAAAGGATGTGAGAGGGAGATGAACCTACTGTTCTTATTTATACTGTAAAAATATGTCTTTAGCTTGCAAATAGACTCTAAACTGTAAATTAGTTCTCAAAGCTCAGACACTGATGCCACTGAAATGGATGTTTGCTACATATTCATGCCTGCAGATTGAGTTGGGGGAAAAGTGTTCCAGGTCTACTAGATCTTGATTTTGGCCATATTGTTATGCTGGAAGTCTGCAAGTAACATTATATATGTCTAATGTTCTCATTTACATGCCAGCAACTGGGAAATTTTCCGTTCCATGGCTGAGCTCATTTATTGTTCTGCTTGTATCTGGGCTCCAGAAGCCATCTTTGTATGAACAGTGTGCTCTTCTCTGATAATTCATTTCTAGTTATGGGATTTCAGAAATTCAAGTTCTGGTGCTTTCCAGCACCAAAAGGGTATAAAAGTCTAAAAAGTATATTTGGCATTGTAAGGTTTTAGAGTTGAAAAAAAAAAAAATTATAAATTATGCTGCCTACAGCAATCAGAAAATATATATGCATTTGTCAGCTCATCTTCTGTACAATCTGTGACTGATATTATTTACTGAAAACTTGCAAAATATTTTAAAATATTCTTGCATGTATGTTTGAATGATGGAATTTCCTTCTTGCTCTGGACCATGAAGCACAGAATGCAAATACTTGCAGTTATTTCAAACTGAGAAGTGATAATTCACAGTCATATACAATAATAAATGTTTGCTGATATTACATTGTATTTTCATTGGTTCCTACACTGCTATTAAACCTAATCAGTTTTTTTAAAAAATGGAAAAATGAGAGGCTGTGACTACTGAAATGATTGATGCCCTGATTCTTATTGTAATGTGGCTTATATTTATTTATTTATTTTCCTATCATTTTAGATAGAAGACATGAATGGTTGGTATCTGACTGACTTACCAGGTCTCATCAGAGTTATACCCATGCAAAAGAGGTTTGATGGGCATCAGCAGCTCAGCATCAGCAACGTAGCTGCACAAAAAGTACTGCCACAGATTTACTACTGGAGCGCACCCAGTTCTTATTTGGGCAACAAAGTAAGTGTAGGTGGTACTTGACTAAACACTTATTTGATTTATTGAGAAAAAAAAGGTGAGGTTTTGAAGGGGGATGGCACTGAAGGAGGATAAAATTGGTTAGCTATTTGACCGGCATAAAATTGCAAGCAGAAAGGAATCACCTATGTGCAGTATCCTTGTGAGGCGAAAAGTTAGGTTGACAAAATTAACTAAGTTTCTTTAATCTTGAACCCTCTTTGGTCTCCTGCTGTCAGGCGTTACAGAAGTCCAGCTAGTTCACAGCATCGGTTTTTGAATGCACTAGCTGGTGTGTGGTTCAGCTTGCCCTGTTGTCTTCCCACCTTGTCCTCTGCTTTGAAAATCAATTCCCTCATCTGCTTTTCAGAGATGCAGGTTGTGTATCAGATGTTGTGGGGGTGTGTTCCAAAACTTTAATGTTTGTCAGGAAACTTTTGTGTGGGGAGCTCTGTGCACTGGAACGCAGAAAATGCTGTTGTGAGTTTTGTGACAGTTCTAATGCATGTATTTAAGTCTGCATGTATCTAAGCATGCATTTACATACATATTTGCACCCCACAGGTTAATACCAAATCCAAAATACTTTCATGAAAAATCTCGTTTTTTTCCAAAGAATAGAATTGAAGACTGAATGAGTCTTGAATTTGAAGAAACCTTAACAGCTTTCCATTTCCTGTAACTCTGATTATGCTAAAACTTATCAGAAATGCTAACACATGTATTTGAACACATTTTCCTCTGTAGTCTCTTCAGGCTACTCAACCTCTTATTTATTTATTTCTTCCTGTTGGCGGAAAATCAGCATGACAGAAGGTAAGTGAGCACATTGAAACTAAATAGCATCATTCCTAAGAATTGGGCATCCTGTTCATGGCCTATAAATTGTTAAAAAGAGTCAGGCTCACTTAGCTGGGCAAGGGGGAGTTTCTTCTATAATATTGCATGTCTGGTGAACTTGCCCTGAAATATGAACTGATATTTTTCCTTACAGAATTCCATCTTGCTTCTAGTCAGTGAGCGAAATAATGTAGGAATATGCACACATTATTTGAATGTGGAAGATATTTTTTCAGTGTAATTTGGAGGTCCTTTGTGGTTACTGTCATATATTGCTGTATGAATGAAGCAATTTGCCTTAATAACTGAACCATATAAATTTTTGATGCTACAATAACACTGAAAGCACTCAAATTACCACAGTACATCTTAACTGTCATGTTGCATCATGTAAACTATAGTTGTAATGACATGCCTAGGCCAGATGATTTATGCTATGGAAGGGGAAATGGAAATAGAATATTGAGAGTCCTTATTTGTAAACTCAATAAAACACTTCTCTAAATAGTTGAAACTGAATAAAACCAAATAGCTGAATCTAGATAAAAGCATTCTTTCTTGAGAATAATTGCTAGCTATAGAATAATTGGTATGTCAAAGCATGCAAACTCTTAAGAATTTTTGTCTTAAGAAACATAGAAAAAAATTTAGGAAATCTTTTATCAAGATGTATACTTCTCTTGTAATTTATAAATCTTCTGTCACAGAAAGCTGCCTCTCCTATATGGTGCTAAAATTATTGCTCTTAAGTAATAAGTAATTCCCCAAAATAAAATTGAATAAAGAGAGGTAGTAGCTATCCTGCATTTCCTAGTTTTCAAATATAGCTCAAAAACCTTATATAAAATAATTCTTTGAATATGAAGTTGGCATGTCCTACATGTGCCTTCACAATGTTAACATATGTGTGCTATCTGCTTGTTTTACATCCATATCCAACTGCCACTTTTGGAGGGAAAAAACATTATAAATAGGATGCCTTTGTGCACCTTCACCTTTTTGTTTTTCATCTAAAACTGTGTGACAGTAGGCTATGTGATAGTGGCCTTTGACTATCTCGAAAGAGACATTCTAAGTAACAAGAGGCTGTAGATGGTACAGGATTCTTGTTTATGAGTGGGACAAAAACATGAGCAAATTACTTTAACATTACCATCCACTTTTAGTCTTCTAAATATATGTGCTGCTACCGGAACTTAAACTTTGTTGTATAAATTCAGGTAATTTTTTTAAAACTCATATAATATGCACTTGAACTGAAAAATTGAACGATGCTTTTGATGCAGAATACATTTGGGAGTAATCT
Organism: Alethe castanea; assembly: GCA_024734035.1. Classification (NCBI taxonomy): domain Eukaryota; kingdom Metazoa; phylum Chordata; class Aves; order Passeriformes; family Muscicapidae; genus Alethe; species Alethe castanea. Next base: position 58,818,450 of record JANRGV010000062.1, on the reverse strand, counting down.
GGAGGAATTTAATTTCTGGAAATAAAATACTTAGTGGATAATTTGAGAGAACAGATTTAAAAAGGCTAGTATTAAGGTTTTAGTAGGTATCATAAAGCAGTTTATAATCTTTCCTGCCTACCTTCTCATAGCCTACTGAATTAAGGATTGCAGCAATCATGAGGGCTTGTGCTGTCTTAGACCTTCTAGTATCTGAAAAATTGCATTTTTTTAGAAACTCTAATTACATTTTAGGTGTTTGAAAACCCCATTTTCTTTTAGTTAACGGTTTCTTTAATTGTTTTGAAAACAAATCTGTTAAGTTTCTTTTAAACATATGTCCACATTAAAATATTTTATGAATTCGTCTGAAAGTGTTAACGGGTTATAGTATGATAACGTTTGATCACAGCACTGATCAGATACCCAACTCAACAGGATAATGTGAAATGCTTGTTTTTTTCAAGTCAGTGCAGAAGGGTTAGGATTGTGTAGTATTTTGGAAATCTAACATTACCTATATGTTCTGCCTCTGATGCCTCATGAAAAAGCAGTTTGATAATTTCTATGATATGTAGAAGCTTCTTAGAATTAGACAAAAATAAACATGATATTCAACATATCTAAACGTTTGACACCCCTCCCACCCCTCCATGGCACAAACATGAGAGGTGGCTTAGGCCACTTGAAATTCCAGGCGGAAACTTCCGTCTTTGGGTACATGCTTTATTTTTTTTTCTGCAGCTACAAGTTTTATCTTCCTTTCTCTGCCAAGAGCCAGCTTTAATGTGAAGGTGGAGATTTACCTTGCCTTTTTCAGATGATTGGAGCCTTTGGTCAGCAGTTGCAGGTTAATTCAGTCCTTCGGTGGAGCTCATCTTAGAATTCAAATCTGTGGACATTGTTAGGTCTCAATGCACAGCACGTCATGCATCCTTTCCCACTCTTCCCTCTGGGTTTTGAGCAGACACTAATGCTGCCATTACTCAAACTGCAAACAACATGGTGGAAGGCCTAAACCACTTTTTCTCCGAACCACTGTATGCATACTGAAAGACTTGGATTGAGAAATTTCTTGAATCCAACTCTGTTTTACAGGAATAATTTAAATTAGTTGTACAGCATGATCCCATTCATTATAAGCAAGGTTAAGCTGATCCTTCATGAAGTCAGAGTATGTTGAAAATTAAAGCAAAAGATGTTTGAATGTTGTTGTTATCTCTTGGAAAAGTTCTTGGACATCATGTTTGTCAACTCTGTAGACCTAAAGCAGCCATAATGATAGATATTGTTCTTTCTCTGACTTCTACTTAAAATCAAGAAAGCAGCTGAAAGTTTTATGTAGCGTCTGTTCATATAGAACAGAAAGGGGACTTTTTGACCCTGTCCATTTATTTTCCTGTTATTTTATAATTAGCTATTTGCTAATAACCTATTTGCTGACTTCACTAAGTCACTGGTTCTTTGAGTCCAGAAATGAAGACAGTATAATAAGCCTGTAGTCAATTCATACAAATTAAAAAAAATCTGTCAGCCTTTTAAAAGTACTTCACTTGTGGAAAACTAGATTGGGATAGAATGAGCAGTTTGTTTTGTGACATATTATCTATTGCAGAGTGCCTTAAATACCTCATAGGATTAAAAATTGAATTATAAAATAATCATAAACTAGGTCCTCATGGCTTTTTATGTTTATTTCCTTACATTTGTTTTCATTTCTTAGGCAATTCTGGTACGAAAGGCGGAATAATGCAAGCAAATTGCAGTCTATGGCTCCCAAGGGGGAAGGGATGGAGTTGAGACCCAAAGCATAAAGAATCAGCTGGAACTGAAATGCGAGGATCAATTGTCCTGAATTATGAATGCATCTAAGCCCAGAAAGCTTCATCTAGTATTGTCATGGTTTCAGATCTCAAGATTTTCTTGTTCATAGGACATGATGCAGTTAAACAGACCCACAACTCCTTTGCTTTTAGTGCCTACCTCAAAAAGGAAAGCAATCTAATACCTTTTGGTATAAATATATGAAATACAAGTTAAATTGTAGTTGGAAGCTACTATTTTTACCATCAGTTGGTTTTGAAATTATTTGGCTTAATGAAAGGAATCTAGCCTGCAGAATTCCAACACTCAGCTCTGTTAAATTCAGCCAACAGACTGATTTTTTAAGGCATGTGTCTGTATTGCTTTTATTGTCAGGGAAGAAAAGTAGCGCAGCTTATGTGGGCTGGTGTGATCTCCATTTGTGTGCCTTTGTAAGAAAGCCCTCTCTTTCAGCTGGTTCTGTGGACAGTTTAGGCCATCAGTAGAAGATTTTGTCCAAATTTAAGCAGGTCACCCTTTAGTAACCTAATGGTAGTGCTGAAGTATCTGTGGTAAGGCCAGTATTTAGTGATGAATTTGCCTTTTTTATACCCTCTGCACATGAAAGTGTCAGCACCAGATTTGAATGTGTAGCAAAGCACATCTCCAAGCTTGCAACAGTAAATTGAGAACAGAGTAGGGAATGCAATCCTCGTACTCAAGTGTAAGGTATAACATAACAAAACCAATTTTGTATTAAATATCCGTACATTTAATGATTCTTAATGTATTGCAAGTATGAGTAGGATTAAATAGTTGGGTTATATGCATGCTATCCATAGCTATAAAAGGAACAGTAATAAAGTAAAATAAACAGTAATAAAAAGGCATCAGCAGTACATAATATGCAAGAAATGTCCTTCAGCACCTCTGAAGTTATTCACAGTTGCTGCAAATTTCAGATTTTTTTAAATAGTCAACAGCCAACTCATGGCGAAAATTAAAACTACGCAGTTAAACCTAAATAAAAAATAAATTTTGGGAAGACAGGTACTTCAGTATCTTTTGTCTTTCGTATTAGGATGCATTCTCCTAAGAAAAAGATGGCTTAGGTTATTGATGTTTTTCTTTTCATAGCAAGTAACATTAAACTGATCTAAATAATGCTGTTCTACTTTGAATCACAATCTAAACTGGCTTGACTGAAAACAAGTCACCATGGTGATCAGACTCAGTCAACAGCATGAAATTGTCTTCAATTTATACCAAATGTGCCGTTTATTTTATTAGCACTTCTTTCAATATAACTTCTAAAAATTGAGATAATAGACAAAGTCAGATATAGAAAAGATGACACAAACAAAGCAGACGTCCAAGGGAAGAACAAAACATTTTAAGGATTTGAACCACATCTGACTGATGCTTTCTTTAAGTTTACTTAATTTGTACATGATTTAGTTTTGATTCTTTATTTTTCTTGAAATATTCTTTCAGCTTAGCACCATGAAATGGACAGGGGTAAGTCTTCGTGTTCTTTCACAGCTGTGGCTTGCCAAATTTGGCTTGATCCCCAGTAAAAAGTGCAACAATATTAGTACTGTCCTAATTGGGGCTCAGCTACCCGTGACTGTAAAGAACCACCAATCACAATCATTATTGTGATTACAAGTAAACTAAGGATGCCCAGTAGACTGTTACAGCCTCTTTGCACGCTGGAAATGGGTTGAAACAGGGCTCAGACTCTGCCTAGCTGAGCCCACTGACTGCAGTATTTCATGTATCCCATGTTATATTTAATTTCTTAGTGCTAAAATCATCTTACACTACCCTAGATAAAAGAGGAAATTTACTGTTGGTGAAATTATTTCATAAATCTCAAGTGTCCTTTGTGTTACCTGCTTACCCAAGTCTGCCTTGAAGGCAAGGGTTTCAATCAATAGAGGCAGTTGAAAAATGGAGAAACAAGCAGAAAATAAAGCAGTTTCACAAAAGGAGGGAAGTGAATGCTAGAGAGAACACTGAGGGTGATAAGAAATAATGAAGAAGAAAGTAAATTGGGGGAATATGCTTTCCAGATTGCAAAGTCTTACTCTTTGATTTCCTTGATCCGAAATACTGAAATAATGAAGGATCTGAAAAAGCAGAAGAAAAAGAAAAAAGGGCTTTGACTTCAGAAGAATTTATATATCTGGTGGTTTGTACTGAGGGCTGATCACCATGTAAAGATACATGGTTGTGATGATTCCCAAGTTAGAGATAGCTAAATTGAATAGTGGTTACTTAACGACTGAAAAGGAAAACTGAAATTTATGAAAGAGAGGATACATAGTGGTTTTGTTCTTCTTATATTTCATTCCTCTTATATACATTCCTCTGCATGCTAAATACTTCATCAGCAAATAAGTGTTTGCTTTGAAAACTATATTTAGAGTTCCTTGCTCATCACAGAGTACCTGTAAGTAAAGTGTTTAATCAAGTTTTACTCACTTAGATTAATCAGAGAGAATTTATAGTCCAAACATCTAGTTCATATTGGGTTACACAGGAGTGTGATGAAGGAATTTATGCCCATCACCAAAAGGGTATACTTGAGAACTACTGAAAAGTCATTCTCAAAATACTGAGAGCCATAAAGAGGTAGTTTTATGTTTAGTTTCCATATTTCCCTTTATGAATAAATAAACTGCAATTTCTGTTTGATTTACCAGCCCCCCCCCCCAAATTTACTTCAAATTTAAATAATTTACAAAATCTTGAAATAGAATGTAATTGAAATCGTTGAGTTTATATAACTCATTAGTAACACTGCATGATGCCACTGAGCTTTAGTTTTGTAATTTTGTGGTGTTCAATTTTGATTTCCACATCAAAAAGGCAGTGTGCAGCAGGGCAGAAACACTGAGAATTTCTGATGGTGCGCAAGGGAAACAGCCTTTAGCACAAACCATTTGTTGTATTTTCAATCTGTGCTATATTGTTTTTGAAGTTTGATGTGCTCAGTATCATTTGACAATCTCAAAATTGTCCTTACATGCAGCTTCTCTACAAGATGGATAAATGCTGTTGTTTCCGTTTTACATATAGTAGTTAGCCTTGCTATTCTACATCTGTCCTTAGAAACTTATGTTTTGGTGCCTAAACTTGATTGACACACTATCTTTTGTCATTAAGAAGTTTTAAAACCAAACAGGTGTAACACAGGTGCCCAAATCCAAGTTAGTCACCAGTGTACACATGCACTTAGGAACTGTGTGTGTGTGGATTTATGAGGCTCATATTTTATTATATGGGTGTTATGGGAATTTTTAATCAATTCATAGATCTGGAAGACCTAATCCAAGTAACTTGGTTAACAGCGTTTTACATCTATTGTCATTAACAAAAAGGTTGTGTGTTTGTAAAACAAAATATTGGCAGGAGTTGCTGATTTTTGAAACACAAAGCAACGTTACTAATAAGAGTACAGAAGATGTAAAGGTGGTGTTAATGGTTGAAAATTATACAAATTCAATTAAGACATCATTAGTGAAAGAAAACCCAAACTGATATTCAAAGTGTACATAAAGTAATGCTTTTAAAATTTATTTTGTGTTAGTTTATGGGAAGCAGTTTATCATTATGGGTGTGATAAACAGCCAAGGAATTGAATAGGGAAATGGTAACCAGAACTGACAAGTAAGTAGCACAAAAGTGATCAGAAGTTTGAATTACTTGCTTAGTTTAACTTGTGTTCTCATAGCATTATCATTCTAAGCACATTAATACTGAGTATCATGTTTTGATCTAATACCTGAACAGAATATGAAGCATCCTTTAAATCCTGTAGATCCTATGTCTCATGTACACTATTCCATGTCTCATCTATCCTGATGGCTCTTAATGGACTCATAGTGCTTTGTTGAATCTCTAGAAGGCAAAATGAGATCCATCACTTAACATTCCTAGTAAGTTTGCATACTGTAAAATGATGTTGGCAGAAGAGATTTTATTTTCCAGAGAGAGACCCTAGCTTAATACAGTAGATTTGTTTAGAAAGTCAGAATTCCAAATATTCAGTAAATTTTTAGAAGTATGGCTTACCATAACTATAAAATGAATTTGTATTTGTCTTCTTGTACCCAAGCTACAAAAGGGTTAAGACCTCAATATTTGGCATGTGGAAGGGATAATCATGTGCTAGAACCCTAATCTGAACTGCAATGAATTATTAAACAAGTGGTTTGTTGGATGATGGAATATTACCTGCAAAGCAGTGCTTGTCTCCTAGAGGCACATCTAGAGCTAACTGAATTGAGCCAATTAGGCTGACTGGCTCTTCAGTGTGTTGTGACCTATCAATGGTAATAGCTTATTGTGATGATAAATGAACCCATCTCTCAAACTGAAGCCTGAGTACACACTTCAGCAGTTTCCCTGAATCATAGGGCCATTACCTATCAACTTCAGATTGACAGGAGTGGCAGCAGCGAGAGCAGATGGCATGCATGAGTGGAGACAGATTATTGTTTTACCCAAATGAATAGATTTGGACTTATTTTTTGTAAGGTTGTTTTGTAGTTTTGTTGAGTTTTTTAATGGGCCTGCCTTAACATTCCATATTTTACTAGAATATTTCTGACAATGCCTGCAGTACCTGTCTCATGAGGTGGCTGGATGAATTTGATTGGTGTCTACATACCTTTTCAGTTTCACAGACACTCTGTGTTGTGATACTAGTTAATCCTTTTTTTTTTCTTTTTCTGGTTGCAGTGTGATGTATGTTCAGCCCTCTTAGCTCTGAAACTGTTTTCTAGAGCTAACTTCCTCAGAAAAAATGGGCAAGATAAAAGAACTGTAACATTATCAATATTTTTCATTATTTTATTACAAGTTTTTGAAGCTGTAAGTATTAAACATCATGAAATACTTGACACTTCTGGATCAATTCCTTGGCTAGTTTAATTCTTTTTTGAGGCAGGAAAATTTTTCATAGTGAAGGCAGTCATTTTAACAACTTTCTGTGTCGGTTTTCCTCTAGGCTTTTTTTATTATGTTGAGGATTTCAAGTATGTTTTATTAATTAAAAATAACAGTGCCAGAGATACATTCGTTCAGTTTAAGATCCTGAAAGATGATTTTGGTTATGATGCAGTTTTTAAAATGAAGTTGCAGAAGAGAAATGGTTTTATATATTCCTGAACCACTTATCTGTTATTCTCAGTTGTCTGTAAGATAGCTCCAGTGTGCTCTGAAGGTGGGACCCGGAGTGAATAGTGCTTTAAAGCAAAGACTTTAGGCTGTTGTCCCCAACCCTCGACAGCTGTGCAATTAGCCAGTCAGTACAGCAATCCTCTCCATAGCCATCAATATGTCTCATACCAGAAGGTTTCCTGACGTGTCCTGGTGAGCTCTCCCTCACTGCAACACGTACTTGACCATGCAGTTACTAAGGCAAAACTTAACACAATCCTAAGTTTGCTTTGCCATGAACTATGTAGCTTGTTTGCAGAAATATTAATGGATATAAATATGGTGAATAGTCATCTGTAGTTTTCCATCAATGTTGTATCTTCTGTGCTCCAGAAAAACCATAACACATTCATTTACTTTGAAGTTATTTGTAGCTCAGATGATCAAAGTCTGTCATATTAGAGAAGAACTTTTTCTTCTTACATATTTTAAATTGAATGCAACAATACAGGGCTGTACATATATCTAGTGATTGTAAATGTTTGCCAAGTTAAAAAAAACAAACAAAACAACAAAAAATAGATGGAAAGGTTAAAAAAGGAAATAACAGATCAGAATTCTGTTCTGATTAGGTATGGAAAGTAGATTTCCTTACTTAATAAACCTAAGCAGTATGAAGTAATAAAACTGGTGGACCGAAGCTGCATTTTTTAACTTGGAAAGTAGATTAGTAACAACAGATGCCTTTTAAGCTAATCAAATAAATAGATACATTGTTTGGTCAGCTGTGTCTTATTACTTTAATGTGTGAGCTAATTCTGTTTAGTCTGCTGTGATGAAAAGTTACTTTGAGAAAGAACTTTCTACAGTTTTATTTGCCAAGTTTCATCTTCTGTGCTCTGCAGCCGAGTGAATTTTTCTTCTCTTTCATAGATGATGTATTAGCTCAGCTAGGTAGATGCACAAAATCCAGTTTTGTCACTGTGTCTTTTGTTTTATATCAAATAGGTGATAAGTATGCCTAGACATTTGAATAAAAATCACTTTATGCATGCATCTCATCTATTGAACAAAGATATGAATGTGTAACACAAAGGATGAAAGAGAATAAAAATTTCCACGTGAGATTAAAAAACACAGAAAATTAAATAGAGAGATGATCAGGGCAGCTTTTCTGAAAAAGCTCTCAAGCTTCTTTTTTTCATTAAACATTCTCAAATTTTCCATTAGAAACATCACAGAGAGATTCCTTGTTTCTGAATTTGGAAAGTGTGATCCTCTTTAGCCTTGATGGAGTTGCTGACTAACTGTAGTGTTCCTTTGAGGAAATGTCACTGCAATTTTCTTTGTTTCTGAAAAGACACTTGCAGTAGTAGAAAAACCTGACATTCGGTAACAAATTGGAGTTGTTTATCCTGAAGTAAGAGCTCAGGAGACCTTACTGCTCTCTATACCTACATTAAAGGAGGATGTAAACAGGTGGACATGGGTCTTTTTTCCCAGGTAATAAGAGACAGGACAAAGAGCATCAAGCTGTGCCAAAGGAGGTATTGAATAGATTTTTGGAAATATTTCTTCACTGAAAGAGTGGTCTAGCATTGGAACAAACTACCCAGGGAAGCGGTGGAATCACCATCCTTGGAAATGTTCGAAAATGTGTAGATGGAGTGATTGTAGATATGGTTTTGTGGTGTACCTGGCAGCATTACATTGATGATCTTCATCACAGGTCTTTTCAAACCATAATGATTCCAGGATAACTCAAAATCTCTTTATATCCACCATAAGTATGATCAAGATTCTATCACTAAATCACCAGACTCATTACCAGGCCTTCCCAGAGCTCCATGAAATAAAACATCATTTTGCCTGCAATATTTGAGGAAAATAAATGATAGAAGGAAAGGTTTGGGATAGGCAAAGAAGCTCTCCAAATCTCAGTCTTTCTTGACTGTCCCTGCACTCTCTCAGATTTGAATCAAATACAAATGCATTCACCATTCAAGGGTGGCCTCATCGAACTGTAAAACCTGTTTGAAAAATGTATGGCACAACACAGTTCTTAATTCAATATACTGAGTTAAAAATCTAATGGTTTTTTTCTGAAAGTTATGGACAAAATTGAAATGGCATAAGAAAAAAACTTCCAAACTTCTAATGCAAGTTTTTGTGGGGGAAAAAGAAAGTTATGAGGTTCACATTCTTTATTTAAAATAATGAAGGCAACAGCTTTTCACCTAATTTATATGTGTTTGTAAATATTATTACTGACTACAGTGTGCTTTCAGTCTGCCATTTATATACTTGGCTGTCTATGAGAGTATTATTCTAGGCATATATGAACAGCTTAGCTTGAGCTACTTTTCCTGTAAATCATTATTTAGCTTCTTTGTCTACTTTGTTTCCTGTACTGTGAAGATTTTTTATATACCTGTTTTTGAGAAATAAGATAATTCTGGGCAATTATCTGTAGATGTATTGTACAGAGAAATAACTTTACTCTGATCACATTATATGTTCCAAAATGTAATGTACCTTTGACTTCCTCTCAAGATTTTTACATGATAGTCCTTTCAGGCTGTCTTTTGGTATTTTGTGTGGCTAAATGCTGCATTTAGAAAATGGTTGTTCTATGATCTGTGAAATTTTTCATGACAAGCAGCTAAAGTAAAAACTTATAGTTGATCCATAAAAACATATTCCTTTGTTTTCTTCAAAAGATTCCTAGTGTTTTTAACCCAGAAAATCTAATTTAAATTCTTATGTAGGTTTCCTGTATGTATTTTGCATGTTTTGTTTTTGATTTCCATTTAAAATTTGCTAATTTGCATCCATTTATGCATTAAAGATATTTAGAATATGTAGTGATATTCTGCGCTGCGACAGAGCAGACTATTTTTAAAAAACAAAAATTTGGGCCAGTTTGAATACATCTGTGGCTTTTTGAATTGAAGATGAGAGATTATTCCTTAGTAACTTTATGAAATTTTTCTTGTGTTTGGAGAGAAAATCTTAGTCTAAAGAGATTTTGATCTGACCTATTGAAGTCCTCCTAACATTTCTACAACATGAGATTAGTTTCATATACAAATATGAAAATCTTCAGAGAGCTGAAAAGCCACTCTCTCATTGACTGATTAGGTACCTGAGATGGTTCTGCAATGCTCAGAACAGCAGCAGAAATAACTGCAAAGTGGCTACAGTCAACAGTGTCTTTAAAAATGATGTCCCAGGGTTTCTTGCCTGTTAACAGCATGCTGTTTTCTAACATGGGAAAGCTCAGTTTTCATAAATACTACAGCATATATGCTATTCCTGTAGCATTTCATAAAGCACTGAAAGCACAGTGAATTTACTGAAATGTCTTCACTTATGCTTGAAGAATGTAGTGAACTTAGGCTTACAAGTCAGGATTTATTTTGCTCTAGGCAGGTAGTGACTACCACTTTAAAATAAGTGGATGTTAATTAATTCTTGAATACGGCAGATATTATATTGGATAACGTGGACACAAATTGACCTTATTAATGAAAAGATCCATCATAATGAGTATATTGCCATCTTGCTGAATTATGATGGAATTCTTATGGAAGAATAAATGACATCCATTTCAAAACCTAATGGGTATCATTATGGTCAGTGTTAAAACAATGAATACCAAGTGAATGAGTAATAGGAGGGACACTAAAACTAAATTTTTCTTCATTAATTCAATCAGTAAAAATGTGTAATCAGTACCACAGATTTATGTACACATCCTAGTTAACTGTGCATGTGCTTTGGGCAATCTGGGACCTTCAGGAAAATTTGACCAGAGTGGCAAAAGCATTCTTAACCACTTCACTAGAAATACATATATATGGTTTATGTAAAATACTGAAAGTAGGAAAACAGATATTCTGAATACTGCCCAAAAGGCCATAAATAGTTTGTTTTCTTCTGTGTACAAAGAATCTTAAACAGAAATCCCAGCAGTATGGCAATAGCAATTAAGCACACATTTTGTAATTGGTGTGCTTTATTATCCTGACTATGTGAACAGATATGGGAATGCTCAGTGACTTGAGCTACCCTGATGCATACATCTGCTTGGGACACTGTTCAGCATCCAGTTAGGAGCCAGCATAAAACCACCCCATCAGGCAGGGAGCTCCAGCTGTGTGTACATGGCATGTTCACCAATCTCAAACTTCCCAAGGTTCTTACAGTTGTCCATAGGGCTGCTTTGGAGCTGTAAGCTCTATGAGGGCTTTTAGTAGTTTATTAATAAGTTAACTTATTCCTTGTTAGTTTCTGTGTCAGCTCACCACAGGGAAATTCAAATTGCTGCAAGCTTTAGAGACAATTATGTTGTTAAAAAGTGGTCTAAAAATATTCTATGAGCCAACTGAGTTCTTTGTTTTTAGGGAGGCAAGAAAGGAAAGGGTGGAATTCAGAAGGGGATTGTAACTAGGAAGAGTGTAAATCCATGCTTACATATGATCTAATTCTCATTTGGCCAACTAGCAAGAAAATGAAGAGTAGTTTTAGTACGTGTCATTTTTGTGGGCAATTTATTAAGGCAAAAATTCTCCCATTTGATCTCAATCAGTATTGGGTATCCATACCCAATAGAGTTATTATTTTATTACAGATTTTTGATCAGGCTCTATATTAGGTATTCTGTGAATCAATATAAAGTATTCTGCAGTGGCTCTGAAGAACTTTCACTTGCAATACTGAAAGAAACCGAAGCACAATCTGTAATAAACCATTAAACTGCAAACAGGATTCACCTTGCAGATCTGAACAAGAGTTTGTACTGAGAGAGGGAAGATCACAGATTCAGGTTTAGAACAAGTCTTGCCAAATGGTTGTTTTGTTTTCCTCAGATAAAACAGGGAGATAGAAACATGTTAATGAATTACCTTCTGAGTATGTAGCTATTAAATTCATAAGGCACCAAAAAAAAGAGCTTTATCCTTCTCAGTTCTTTACATAGAATCGTAAACCATTAGTATGTTTCTTAGGAAGAGACAAAGTTTGAGGATATAACAGTATCTAAATTGCACCAAAGGGAAGTCCAACCAGCCCAGCGGCCTCTTTATAATCACAATGGCCAGTAAGTGCTAAGGGAAGAGTGTAAGCTGGTAGGGATATAGTGATACTTCATCACATACTTATCTAACCTCAAGCCTGTAGCCTGGGTACCTCTGAACTCATGGAGATATCTTTGGATATAATGGTCTTTATTCATCCTAAATGCACATTAAAATTTTTATCACAGGATAAATAAAGGAAGGTTTTGTTTGAGACACCAAGTCTGGTTCTGTGTCCTGCCCTCTACTACTGTTATTTGATTTTGAGAGGTCTCTAAGAAATGGTTTGTATGGGAAAATCTAGAAAAGTCAAAATTTACACTGGCAATTTGGATAAGTGGCCTGGAGGCAAAATTACCTGTACTTCATAAAAGAACTGCGGGTTTTTGTCATGACATCACAGCACAAACTATTGTTTGCTTCTCATCAGTCAGGCTATGCTGTAAATTCCTATCTATTGCATTTGACACTCATCAGAAAGAAGGAAGATATTTTGTGATTATATTGTAGGAAAATCCTTTTAAATGTCTGCTTTTCAGGCATGAGTTATTCACATTGTAATCTGCTAATTGTTTAAAATAATTAATGTTACCAGTGATTAGCATCTGTATGTCCTTGGTATTAACACTTAAATACTTTTTGAACATATCTTTGATTCAGGTTATTGTGAAAATGAATGAAGGAACAACATATTGTCATCAATCTTCTAATTTATGTGATTGTATCACACACTCCATTTTTGTACTAGAGTATATCAAAAGCAGTGAGCCCTGGAAAGTAATCTGAGCCAGTACTAAAACAGCTAAATAGGGTTGAAGAAGTGGAAACAATAAATCAGATCAAGTAGAATCATAGGAGGATACAGAAAAAAGAATTAGTGTAACCATTTTGCAAGGCATATTCTGGTTTCTCTTGAGTGGGCCCATGCAAGAAAAATAGTGGTACAAAAAAATGCTTTTCCCAGCTTATAGTGTCTCCGTTTTATTGCAGAAACGAGGTCAATACTTCATTCTGGCAAATCTGCTTTTTGCTAACCAAGAAAGTGAGTTTTGTGGAACAGCTAATGTGATCATGCCCTCATCCTTTTTAGTCACCAGCTCCTCAGCTGTGGTGGAGCTGGTGCCTGATACCGACCATACTCCTTTAAAGATGCACCAATTCATGGTATTTTGCATACTATCAACAATAATTATGAGGCAGAGACGTACTTCATTTTCTAATGTTTTGTCCTAAAGTTTAAGGATCTTTCTCTGGGCCATAGGAATGACAGTGTGTGTCCTCAAAGAAGAATTGTGATTTTTATTCCAAGCTGCATACATATTCAGTAGCAACTCTGCATCGGTGCTGTCTTGTGTGTTCTTGTAGGCACGACAAGTTGCAGATGGCCAATTTTTGGTTGATGAACATAGTTCCACTGGGTGATTGTTGCTGTTTCTTACATAGCAGGATCCAGCATATAAGTATCTAACAATTAATACAATTTTTAAATGTTGTTAATCATATCTTGTTTCACAACAAGATGTGTTTTGTTAAGTTGCTGATTAAGCCTTTTAGGTATTGAAGCACATGAACTTGGAAAAAAACTCCTTCATAATAGAAATTACTGCTAGAGCATTTTGACTACAAATAAAGTATTTACAAAAAATGTTCAAAGGGAATTGTGGAGTTCCAGAAAAAAAGAAAAAAGAAAAAAAACTTATGACTTTGTGAGGCAAGTAAGCACATAATCGTGCAAAAACATGAGACATGGGTACCACAGCAAGTAACTCACTTCAGAGTTCCTCCTCCTTTGCAAATGTGCTCTGCATTAGATTAGAGCTATAAAAACAATCTGACCTGAGAAATTCTCATGCTGTAGGGACTCAGGATTAGGTCCTGCTCCAGCAGTCAATTCACTTAATAACGTCTCATGCCTGAAGTTACATTATCCACTTTTCTGTCTTTTATTCAGTCCAGCTAAGCTAGATCAATATCCTGAGGAAATGTGGCTTTCTATTTTAGGATGACATTTTCGTACTTGGCAGGATATTATCTTCATCAACATGTGTACAATATGGTACTAATATGTGACTGTTTCTTAGTTTGGTAAAAGTCTTGCACAGTGTATTAGGGCTTACAACTATTACTTTAGACAATTTTAAATGCTCCTAAAGTATAATGTATTTCCTCATTTTACTGTAAAATTATATTCTATTGAGTCAAGAGCTGTAACTGTACTGAAATGAGGACCTAAGCACTTAATAATAATAATTTTCATAATGAACTCCTCATTCCAGTAGGCTAAAACTGAGGTAATAAAATGGTGCTTGGTCTAAAACTCAATATACAAAATTCTTTATTCAGCCATATGATGGCACTTGGATTGAATGAGTTTTAGATATGCAGATGACTGAAACTGGAAACAAAAGTTTGCAAAGTAGTTTTTGAGCTACACTGTCAGTTATTGTTCACATGGGTACTTTAAGGACATGTCTGTTTTATTAATCTAGGAATTGCTCTGCTCTCTAGTTTTGAGGCCACTGGTATTCCCATATTATTGAAACACCATGCTGTTGAATTAAGAGAAACTACTAAAGAGTACTCGAGTAGAGTACAGTTTTGGATGCCACAATATGAGGAGAATACAAAGCTACTAGAAAGTGTCCAGAGGAGGGCAACAAAGGTGGTGAAGGGCTTTGAGGGGAAGCCATATGAAGAGCAGCTGAGGTCACTCAGTTTGGTCAGTCTGGAGAAGAGGAGACTGAGGAAAAGACCTCATTGCAGTGTGCATACATCTAGGTGAGTGTGCAAAAACTTTGAACACCATTAGGTGTTTGGCAGGATGAGAATCACTAGAGAAAACTGTTGTAAACAATATAAACCGTTGTGATTTTCTGGCTCACTACGCACTTTATCAAATGAACTTCTTAAATGGGAAATGCAAAAATCTTGCCAAATAATTAGGTCTGTTCTGGTGTGTTAAATTCACAAGCCAATTTTGATGACTCCCTGTGTAACCAGAGGAGAGGCAAGTTCCTGCAGAGGACAATTCATAGCATTTACTTATACTCTACATGAATTTAGGGATACTCTCTGCTCCTCCACTGACAGTGGAGGAGCACTGGGAATATCATCCCTAAAATGAAATAAAGTATATAATGTTAGATGGGGCTAGGGTCCCTGCAGTTGCCAGTTTAACCTGAAAATATTCAGTTTAGGAAAACACTTTAAAGTGCAAAAAAAGCTTGATAAAAGGGACCAAATCCTGCCCCATTCATGAGAAGTACTTTAGCTTGTAATTTATGTTGGAAATCTCTTTGACAGTCTGCACTGGACAATTTACTGTGCAGTTACACTTTCTTTTTACTTTGCAATAAACAGGAAGCTTAAATGCAGGAAGTCTCATTGTCCCATATAATGATAGAGGCCTGTAGAGACAAGTTAGATATCCTCTGCAATAACTCCCAGATCTCCAGTCAGGGAGACAGCTCACAAAAAAATAATAGCTTGTAATTTTTCTCAATTACAAATGAAATTAAGATACAGCGTCCTTTGTGTAATGTAACTATAAGGAAACTACAGTAGATATAATTTGTAAATAATGGTTTACATGTGACAGAAATGTTTATATGTAAGTAATTCAAATGCTTGCGTGTGACAGGCTATAAAACATCAGCTTTCCAAACTATAATCTTTAAGTCAAAACACATAATTTGTATACATTGTTAGAATCAGCTCATGATTGCAAAGGTCTCTGCTCCATGCAGTCATGGCTGTATATTATTCCAGTGGAAAATAGAATTGCTATTAATAAATATTTATATATTTTAGCTTTCTGCATAAGATAAAGCAACTGGAAACCTCTCAGTAGCAAATGACCAGTCAGTTATTTGTAGATCCTCAGCAGACCAAAGGGGTGTTTTTTAAATAATTGCCCTAACTCTACTGCTATCAGCAGGGTGTTGTAAATGTTCTGAGATAACTTTTAATAATCTAGGTCAGGTATTAATTACTGAATTCCCAGCCCCTCTAGTTTAGACTGCTTCCAGTCCTTGCACCCCGAATATGAAAAAAATCAGTGCAATAATTCACTAACTTTTGTACAAATTTGCACTAACTTGGTGCTGGTTCATCGATTAAAAAAGTCTGATGAAATTATTTGTGTAATGGACAAAAGCAATATAGAGTCAGCTTATCCAAATAAGGAGATAACTCAGTGAGTTGAGAAGTAATTTTAATTGAATGGAAACACATGAGAAGAACCCTGAGTAAAAACAAGGTCATCCTGTTCCTAGATAGATTTCCAGGAAAACAATTACTTCTGTGGGATTTAATTTAAATTAAATGTGCTGAAAGCTGCATAAATATTTGTGCCACTGAGGGGAGTGTGATTGTGATAGTTCATGTCCTGGTGCATAGTCAATGCTTTCATACCCTCCTTTGCACCTTAGCATAAACTCTACAGTGTCCTGGGGGCCTGCCCTTTCCAAGCAGAAACTAATGTTTTCTCAGAAAACAGCAGCAGTGGAAGCACCTGTGATTTACAGTAAGTAGCCAACTAACAGTCAGTCGTAGAACCACTTAAATTACCTAGCTAAAATATTTATTTTGCACCTTGATGTTCCCACAGTTGCTTCTTCCCTACTGCAGCTAGATTTTTAATCTGAAATAGGGTACTTGAAATTAGCACTGTAAATAATTCATGTGCATTCATTTTAAGGGTGAGATGATATAACCATTAATGAAGAGCAGGGATTCTGGCAATATGGAAATAATTCTCAAGTGTGTCTGGGTGGATAATTCATCTTTCATAGGACCACTAAAAAGTCTGGGAGAAAGGTAGTGGGAATTTATTGGTATCAACTCATAGTAGAAACTTTTTTTGGTCGTACTGAAATGGAAAACTGAAGGAATTCATTACAGATCAGAGGTTTCATTTGACCTGGAGCAGATATTTTTGGCTGGCAGGTATTTATTTAAATAAAGAGAATTAACAGCACATATGTGGAGGAATAGTTAATTCTGTTTTGTCATTTTAGCCTCTGAAATACTTTTTGGATTGCTTCAGATTTTCTGAATAGTTCCGGAACAAGCAAAAAAGAATTTTAAAAGTGGAATTGTTTCATTATTAAAAACAAGAAGACTCCTCAGCTCAACTCATATTCCAAGTAGTTTTGTGGTATCAATGTGTCATTTTTTATGTGTTCCTTTTTCTTCCTTCTTTTAAGGAATAATGGAGAACACACAGAATTTTTTTTTAAAGCATCTTCTACTCATCTAGTTATATTGGCATCTTTTTCCTCTTTTCTTTTGCATTCTCACAAATTGATATTAGAAGCTCTTCGCTATTGCAGAGGATGCTAAACTCTTCAATGTCCAACTGGTAAAATAGAACATTTTTTCTAGGTCTTACATACTTGCAGTTAGACTCATTTCCATATAAGGCTATACCAAATTAAGTATATAGATATAAATGAAATTAAAAATTTTTCATCTAAAGTTTTGATTGGATTTAGGGATTGGACAAGATTATCTCCAGAGGTTCCTCCCAAGCTCAACTGTTTTATGATTGTGTATTAGTTGCAAACCCACAAGCAGCTAAGTACTAGTAATTACTTTAAAATTAAAATTATAGAAATTAAATTTATTTACAACTTGCTTTATATCACAGAGAGACAGTTGACTATTTGGAAACCACTGTATTGTAAACTATTGCATTACACTTTCGTTTTTTAATCTCAAACATTCTTATTACTCTCTGGTAGCAACAAAATGCAGTGCTGTGATCTTTGCCAGTGATTAAGGATCATACTAGAAATCTTAAATGCCAGTAAAGAGTGCCTGTGTTCACAGTAGTTAAATGGTAGTAGATAGATCCACAGGGTCTAAAATACAGTGGGAAACAATTTGTGCTGTATCTGGCATATGGACTTAATGGAAGTCTTTTCTTTAAAGTCTTGTGGCAGTGTGGCTGACACACTACAAGTTAGGAGTTTTAGTTGCAGAACCATTCATTTACTGGTCATTTTAATCAATTCAGTATCTAAGTAAACTGAAGTCAGTGTAACTTGTTAGATGCAAAACAATGTGTTAATATGGGTAAACTATTTAAAATGAAAGAATTTGTAAAGGTTTTTGTGATGTATTATATTTTGATCTTTTCTAATTACATTTTTTGTGGTATACCTGTGAAGTTCTAGGCAACCTTAGACACCATAGCTTGAATTCAGATTATTAAATCCAGCTCCCTGCATTGACTTCAGTGAGACTTTAGATGTCTTGGAGTTTAAATGGATTGTATTCCTTGCCTTCAGGTATTTATAAAAAGACTGGATGTTTTCCACAAACTATAGCTAAAAATATCTCCGAGACATTTTCTTCTGTTTTTAGTAGGCATATCTTAATGTTTGCACACTTCACATAATAATCTCAAATCAACTGTTCCAGAATGAAAATGAAGTGGTATGGTAGGTTAACTGTGGTTAAGGGCCAAACTCCCAACAAGATGCTGACTCTCTCCCTCTTCTCTGCTGGATGGGGAGAAAATTGGACAAGGAAGCTCATGCATAGAGGTTAAGACAGGGAAATTGCTTACCAATTACTATCACTGGCAAAACAGTCTCATGTTGGGGAAAATTAATTTAATTTGTTGCCAATTAATATAGTGAGAAATAAAGAAAAAAATTTAAATACTTTTCCTTTGTCCTTTCCTAGACTTAACTTCAATCCTTCACTTCTGATTGCTCTATCACTACCTGAGCGCATGAGAGGAAGTCAGATGATGTGATCAGTATGTAATAGTTCCACTCTGCCACTTGTCTTTCATACTTTTCCCCTGCTCTGGCATGTCCTTCAGGAAAAATTCTTTCTAGTTTGGGCTCTCCATGGGCTGCAGTTCCTGTCAGGAAAACATGTCCAGCATGGGTGTTTCACAGGCTGCAGGGATATTTGCTGTGCCATGAAGTACCTCCTCCTTTTCTGACCTAGGTGTCCTCTGTGATGTTTCTTACTATTTTTCCCCTCCTCTGTCCATTCCATGTTTTTCCCACCTTTCTTACATATGTTTCCACAGAAGCATCACCAGCTTGGTTGATGGGCTGTGGTGGGTCCACTGCAGAGCCAGCTGGACCATGCTGTGCCTTGCTCATGGGAGCCCCTGACCACTTTCCAGAGGGTTATTCCTGCAATCCACCTGCGACCAAAATCTCACCACTTATACCCATTAACTTAAAACGCACTGTATTAAAAAAAAAACAAAACATTGAAGAACAAAATATAAAGTCAATAGTTAGGTGGAAAATCACTAGGATAATTTTTCATGTGCATAAGACTTGAATTAGGCCTTTAGAGCAGGACCTTATCAAAAGATGCAGCTGGTGTATTATGCCCACCATGCATAGCATTGATATGATTTCTTATGGCCATGTTTTTTTAAATTCTTAGTTAAAAATATGTAACAGATTTTGCATCTAGAGTGTTAATGGTTTTGTACGTTGTTTGTGATTCTATGACTTCCTTGTAAATACCTGGCATTAATTATTTGGTTGTGACAGGTGCTAGGGGATATCACTGTTATTGCTTTAAAATAAGTATTTTGGTGGTTTTTGGCACAATAATACTAAAGTAACTGATACTACATTTGATGCCATTTATCCTCAAGAATATTTAAAGGAAACTATAAACAGGAAATAATTTGAGATTCTCTGCAGAAGGATCTGAAAAGTGTGACTAGCTGAGGCTTATTCAGGCTGCAGTCCATATAAACTATAATTTTATGAGGATCACTTACTGGTGTCTCAAATGCTAAAGGAATCTGTGGATCCTAAATTTTTGTTGCAAACTAACTGCAAGATTTACAAAAACCTTTTACCGTTTATGATTTCAGTAGTTCTTGGAACATGTCCTAAAAACAACCATGCTCGCATCTGAATATTTCAAAATACAGCTTCTACATACCGCAAATGACAGGCCCTGTTGCCTCTTTCTGAGCACTGTTATTTGTACAGAAGTCTTGTGCACCTGAAGTTACACTTCACTATGAAAAATCATTTGAAAAAACCCAATTCCTAACTTAAGCTAAAATATTTCAGAACTATATTGAGAATACACTGGAATTCTATGCATATTGCACAGGACTGTGAAATTCTACAATCTTCCTAAATATGTATAATTTATTTTTTCCCATTAATGACTTGTTTAATGGTGTACAAGAAGTTTCACAAAATTTTATGTACAAAATTTATTGCCAGGGCAGGAAGCTGACACAGACATGAGACAAGCTGATGTTTGAATGAGTACTGTGTGAGTACACAGGTTGTGTGTTGCATGTGCCACATAGGGGCTGCACACTTTTTTTACGTTTCTTTCCCAAGCACAGCGCACAAAAGTAGTGAAAAGAGACTTGTTTCAAGTGTCAAGTAGTGTTAATTCTTGCTCAATGACCTTGGACATTCATTCACTCCTCAGAGATTACTAGGTCTCTCTTTAGCTCTTCAGAAGTGAGATATCAACACCTCAGTTGGCACTTGGTGCAGCAGGAAAAGACAGATTCCCTGTTAACAGAAATTTTCAGAAATCAATTAAGTTCATGGAGCTACAGCAGCTTCTATCAGCAGGAAATCAGTTCTGAAACAGCTATGAGAAAGCGAGAGCAGCTGCAGTTAGTCTGAGGAAAGGTCTTTGCATCTCCAGCTGTGGCTAATACCACATGCGCATGGATTAGTGTAAGAATGCAAGCACACATCAGTGCTGTCCTGCCCACCAACCCAGTATATTGCAATTTGCACTCATTTCCTGAGCTAGAGAATGTCTCTGTTACAGTCGATGTAAGAGAATGAAACATTGAATCGTTTAGAAATAGACAGTTTTAAATTAAAGGTGATTTAATTATGCTTAATTAAACTGTAATTGGTAGTTAATGCAAGAGATTATGAAACAATAACAAATGGGCCTATACAGCTAGGGCGTGGGTGGGAAGATACAGATGAAGAAGCAGGATTCATACGTTAATGAGGGACATGATGGTAGTGGAGAACTGAAAGATAGTGTTGGATCTAACCTCTAATTCAGATTTCAAACAACTGTAGATCTAAGAAATTTTGCTACACTGGAGGGGCTAATTTTTCATATGACCAAGTGCAATAGGATATTAAACACACTGCTGTGTCAAAACAATGACTTGCAACGTGTAGAGAGATGCTATGACATAAAACCCCACTCTCTGATTGTGTGATTAACTTGATAAATGAGCATTATTTAAATATTGATTAGTATTTTTAAAAGAGTTTATGATGTGTTCTTGCTGTGTCCGGAAACTTGTATAGTTTTGTGTAGGTCAAAGTCTTCATTTAAGACACATTTTAAACAGCACTAAGTTAAGGTCAACATTTTCAATATTTTTTTTCTCCTTATGCTATTGTGAAGTGGTAGCTTTTTTACTCATATTTTATCTTAGAGCTATAAAGTTAATTGTTGCTTTGTACTACACCATTTGCATTAAATCTAAGGCAGCATGAAACCCTGCTAAATATTAAAGAGTTTGAGATGAAAGCAGAAAATTTACACTGTTAGTCAAAACTTGGTTTATTAGGACCTAGCAGCCTGGCTTACATTAGAAATGGGGAGAAAATATACATTGCCAACAGAAACAGGGAAGGAAGGAACACATTCAATTAAAGGAAATTTATGTAGGTATATAGATCACATTAATCACACTCAGAAGACCTTGCATTTATCTATTATATATGAACTACTTGCAAGAGTTGATTCTTTCTGAGTTTTTTCTTACACCAAGAATTCAAAAGACATTCAAGGGAAGTTAAAGGTTGGTATCTTGGATAAAATATAAAATTAAGCTGAGGTTTTCCAATCTCTTTGTAGAAATTCAAAATTACTTTTGAAAAGCCGTTGAAACCAAGTGAGTAATAAAGAAAAATAAAAAAAATCCTAGATTCTATTAGATTCAAGATTCATATGTTGCTATGAATAATGTTTAAAAATCCTAGAGCATGTGATGAAATTCTAAGATTCTGCTCTTTGAGGGTGTAAAATTACATTTATTTTTCAAACAATTACATGCAGCACCAAAACTTAGCATGATTTTCTCATTCTTCTTCTGGGCTTTGATGCACATAGATAATGTCATTCTCTATTCTCCAAGGATAAAAATAAGGAAACATGAATAAATCAGTTGCTAGAAACTGAACTTATGTTGAGAGAAATAGGTAACCAGCTTAAACTGATTTTTAGTGGTTTTTGTAAATAATATTTCAAAAATAATTTCATTATTTGAGTATTACAGCTGTTTCACTTTCTATATGTTTATCCTGACATAGAGTAGGGAGTGCTTTCTTATTTAGAAAATTGACATATGAGAATTTTTACTGCAATCAAGTGGGCTAGATTCCAAAGCACCAGGAATGAGGGTTTGTGTATCTTCTCCATTTAGGTTATCTCAAATACAATGTGCTTGCTATATGCATAAAAACACATACGTTTGCCTGCATACACATAAACACAGACTCTGTCTTCTTTCAAGGTGAAACTGTTGGTCTGTCAAATCTTGTTCAATGTTCTACATCTAAATTTTCTCTCTACAAAAGACACTGTTGCAATTCCAACTTTTTACAAAGGCTCTTCGGTCCTCATAAAAGGGTATTGATGTGTCCAGGGCTCTATTTCAACTGAAGGTAGCCCAAAAGAGAGTAAGACTTACTCTCTTTTGAGAGTAAAAAGAAAAACATGGAGAACTGACTTTATTTCATGAAAAATGGATATAAATAAAATTATAAGGACTGAAGCAGATGTTTTAAGATATCTAAAATGTAGCAGTTCTGTGGATGGAAGGTATAGTGCTGGGTTAATGGTTGAACTTGATTTTTTAGGTTGAGTCAAGAAGAAGACTGCAGTCTATCACTAAACTTTTGGTTTTTGATTAGTGATCTGTTGAAATATCAGTGTCCCCTTCCTTTAACTTGGTTGCTCTTTGATGATCCCTGTGTAGATTTTTTTCTTCCTTGTAACTATTCAAGTGACCTTTTCTGCATCCTAATGATTTTTCAGTCCTGAAAATAAAAGCTGAATTTGATTCAGCGAATTGTCTGAAAGATAATGGGTCTATCCTTCCTTCTTTCATACTCAGAAAGAGTGAAGGTTGAAATAAATCTTTTTAAGAAAGGGCACTTCCAATCATTAAAGGCAAGTAGTATCCACTCCTGTAATAGCAACCAGAAAAAACATATGCAGTGCCCATTCACTGTAAGGTAGGGAATTTATTTTTGAAAGGTCTCCATTGAATTGAAAAGTGTCAGTATTTGTAGGTAAAGCAAAAAAAAAGAGGGGATCACTTTTAGCTAATGAGGTCAAGTATATCTTCTGGAAAGGTATGAAAACATACAGTTAGATGGGTGAGATGACTAACATGGGCATAAAGAAGATAATTTTTCAGTAGAAATATGCGATTTTTTTACATTATTTTTATTTTTCTTTATTACTATGTGTGGATACTTATTCTGTATTCATCATATGCATTCATTATGATCACATTGGATATAATTTTATGGCTTGACTTAATGTATTTATTCTCCAAGCCTGTGAATGTTGTATTACTTTTTAGGTGCCTCTTATTTTTCAGAACATTAAAATGAAGTGTGCGTAGGACAATACTATCACATGGTTTTCATGCTCAATTTGTTGTGCGCTATATTTTATAGCCAAAGAAAGGAATTTCTGATATTTTGAAAAGTGAATTTGTGAAGGGAATAGTAGTCTTTATTTGAAATATGTGACTTTTACCTATATCCACATAGGATTTTCTGTAAAAAAAAAAAATTGCAAAATATTGACATGATTAAGTGTCTGAAGTCGACAGGCCTGAGAACATTTAATCTCAGTGGAGCTTTCCCTACCCACGTGAATTCAAATTCATGTTATATTAATCACTCTCTCTATGTTAACATACCTCATGGAACTGCAATGTTTTTTGATGATGAATCCTTCAAATGGGACTCTATATGACAGTCATAGAGCTTATGTCAGTGTAAGATTGATGTTGATTCTTTCAGCACATGTAACCCTTGGGCAGTAGACTTGTCCTCTTTTTGTGGAAGTTATTAATTCATCCAAAGCAAATTTTTTTCCATCATTCTGCCTTTAAAGCAGAGGCAACTCATGAATTTAAGGGTTCTTTTTTTTTCCTTCCCATAAAAGATACAGTATATAAATTAATAATTGGTAGAAAATATAAGATACTGCTTCAAGTCTGTAAACAGAAGGCACTTGTGGAAACAAATAAGAAATGAAAACCTATATAGTCTGCTGTAGAATAATGTATTTTTTCTAATCAGGACAATATATGGAGAATAATTTTTAAATCTTTTTCATTTCATTTTTTCATTTAACATGATTTAACTATTAAATCATGTTAAAAATGGTACACACAATTGCAGCAACCACAAAGTTCTTACTACCTGCATTATCCTCACAATGGCTGAAGGATTTTTTTGTCACCTCCCACTGAGGCCAATTGAAGTTGAAAGAATTCATTCTCTTGTGGAGGACTTATGAAACTATGCCATTTCTGCTTTCTCAGTCTTGGGCATCAGTTCACATCTTCTGCCTTTCCTTTGCTCTCCAATCTCATTAGCTTGATTGCTCATCCTTCCTTCAGCCTTCTAAGAAGAAATGTAGGGGTTTTTTTGTAGAAAATCATACCTAAGAAAGATAAAGACTCGGAACTTGAAGAAAAAAAAATTTCTTGAAAAGATTTACAGAAAGGACCGGGTTTTTTTAAGATTATTTGAAACAAGCTTGGTTTAATCTTTCCCTTTAATACAGCAGCACTGTTTGTAGTTTTCAGAGATGAGTTCATATCAGGTTTTATTTTCACAGCGTGCATATGATGCATTATGTGTGCGTGTGCCTGCGCACGAGTAATGTTCCTATATATAAGCATATTGCCTCAAGTAATGATCATCAGTGGATTACCATGATGGTGATAACAAGTGCAGAATTGCTTTCATGGGTACAATAAAGAATGGCATGATAGATTTTTATCTACACTATTTTTTAAAAAAAAAATCTGTCTTAAAGCATATTTGTTAATTAAGTGCTATCTGTACTGTTCTGAAATATGTTTGTTCCTTGGCTAAAACAGTATTAAAATTCAGGGTTTGTGTTATACATACATACATTCAGTTACTGCTAACTAGCGTTCCTTTCAATTAACATCAAACACAAATTTCTTTCTCTAAAAGAACACATAGGTATTTTTCAAAACTATGTTAGTTTGTCATAAGTAGGGTTAGCAGAAGAAAGGCTGCAAAACTAGAAAGCCAGGAAAGTGGCCATGAATTTAATCATGAGAAAACATTGGGTCCAGAGGCAAAGTAATTCAAAGTATGGTTTTTACTGTCTGAAAATAGACAAAAATCACAGGGTTCTGATTCACTGTTTTGTTTTCCTCTTTACCTGAAAAATGAAAGCAAAATGCAAGGAGTTGTTGGGGTTTTTTTTCTATGATTACTGTTGGTGAATTTAATACAGAGACAAGTTCATACACATCTATATCCTTTTTTATGCTTAAATATTTATTCCTACTGCTTTTGCTTTGATATGTGATCCTTTGAGGCCTCCATGATATGCAGCAAAATACTAAATAAGAATATATTATTGTTGCATTTATTATATCAAATGACAAGCCACCTCTGAAGAACAGATATTTGGCTTTGCAAAGCCTCGCATTTTTCTTAGAAAAGAATTATTTTTTTTTTTAAATATTGACTTCTTTACATTTTATTTCATTCAAAATCTCCCACTTAGAAACCCTGGCTGTTATTAAAAGCAGTATATTCTTCCTGTCAGAATAATTTTGCCCAACAGATACTCCAGTTACAAAACTCCTTCATGCTTGAAACATTATGATATATTTCAGTTTCCTAAAGGATCCCAAAGTGCTTCTTATGTCATACTATGCTTTGAATTACTAGTGCAGCTGTCACTGTGGTACAGTACTGTCAATAGTAATGTTGCAGACCAGTTAAGTAGAGGGAGATAGGAAAATAACCTTTGACTGGATAGAATTGAAAGGGTTTTTTTTCCATTTTCTTTCGTGACAAACTGGAAATAACATTCCTGGGCTGTTTTGCTTGGTGCTTTACGAACATGGAAACAAAAGAAAGTCTGAAATCAGGAATACTTACAGTCTAACTTGGTGAACTGTGCTAACAACAATTGGTTGTACCACTTGATGGCACTTGGAGATATATTTTAGTGGTGAACAAGGTGGACTGGGTTAATTGTTTGCCTCGATTATCTTCAAGTTCTTTTTCGACCTTAATGATTCTGGGATTCTAACAAAGACACAGAATTTAACTATTTCTTCTGCTGCTTGCACTGTTTAAGCTTTTTCAGCAGAAAGTAAACACTTTTGGAGGCATCTATGGATTTTCATTTAAAGATCATCACACAGTGTGAGGTCTTCAGCAATATCACATGCAAATATTGAATAGCCCTAAATGCCATTGCAAAGCTGAGGAAAATATTTTTAAGAACAGATTTAATTTGAACCTGAACAGTTGCTCTTGTTTTAAAGTTCTGCATTTTTGTGTTTAATAATCCTTGCATGCTAGGATTTTGTTGCCATAGAAATATAAGCTTGTAGTTTTGCAAAATTATGCAAATTTTTTTTCTTGTTAAAATATTCATGAAGGAGTACAGTCAAAGAAGAGAGGGGAAGGGTCGGTACTTGTATTTTAATGGAACTGGACTTTGACATAAATGTTCTAATTAGTCATTCATTCTAATATTACAGGAAGGCATTTGTTGATATGACTACTGTAATTATAGTTTTCCCCTTTGGAACCACAGACTATGGAACTGGGAGCCTAACATTTAATCAGTTAAATTAAGAATTACTTTCAATTATGAGATTGTTTACAGCTACAAGACCAGCAGTAAACAGGTTTTTTTAAAAAAAAATTTTATGAGGATATGTTACTTAGAAACATGTCTCAGAGTTGATACTCAAATAGTGAATTTGATTCCAATATTACTAGCAGTCTGAAACATCTTCAAGTTGAACAAAAAGTGGTATTTTTACCCAGACTCACACCATTTAGCCACTCTGGCCTGCTAAATTGGTGCTTATAGTGATCAGAGCAGCAGTTGCAGCAGCTGTTGAGTTTGTATTAATTGGTTTGTTTGGTTTTGTTTTTTTCTTTTCCTTCAGTTTAACTGTATTCAGGGAAACTGTCAGGGAAAAATGTCTGCAACTGTGATGACATACAAGGTTAATTTCTTTAAATATCCCCCTATGATGCATGCTTGACATACTATTCTACAGGGTCACAGCTTCTGGTATATTTTTGCTGGATTGGTAGACTTCCAAAGATTGAGATTTACCTGCCACTGCAGAAATAGTCATGGACAATAATTGTACATGAATTAGGTTATCACATCACTACTGGAAGAATATGCCCATTTTGTGTTTTTGAATCCTTGGTCTAGTTACAGCAGCTTGGGGAACAGTGGTTGGGAAGGCACAGTCAAGATCGTATGGAAAACAAAGAAAAGTAAAGTGATAATCATATTAAAGTTATGTCCTTTGATTCCTATGGTTAAGTAACTGTAATAAAGCAATCACTTATTTTTAATTTTGTAACAGTTAATCATTAGAAAATATTTCAGACTTCAGGAGTGGTTGACCAGAGAGCTCTGTTTCTCTTCTCGAGTGAGAGGAAATGACAACTGGGAATTATGGTAGAGATTTGAGAATTTGTGGAGTAAATGTCAACATTCATAAATATATTTTAGGAGACAGCATATAATCTTGCTGTGCAAATTTTTCAATCAGTCACTGATTGCATTAATTTTTTCAGTGCTAAGTTCAGAAGGAGCAACTGCTCAATGTAAGTAGGAGTGGCAGCAAAGCGCTCAAGGGAGAGCTGATGTTATTCAGTTCCCATCTTCCTTAGAAACTAAGATTTATTACATTTTTCATTTTAGAGTTCCATGTTATAATTGGATGTTTCAACATTATATATTAAACACAATGAGTAGTTGTATTTTTTTTAGACATCCAAATAATACAGTCTAGTCCATCCAAGGAGGAAGAGAACCAGGGTTATGAAATGATAACTTTAATACAGTATCTCAGTAACAGTGAGACTGGGCTGAGTTTATGGATATAATTTTGAAAAATGTAAGAAGCTTCTTATTGATTTTATTAAAAATGCTTCCCATTTAAAAGCTGCTTAGCAGATGTATTGAATTAAAGGAATTGTGCAATAATTTAGTTGGTGACTACATTGTTTGTGACAAACTATTTCAAATATGAAGGGCCTGGAAATAGGCATCAGATTGTCATGTTTAGGATGACAGACATTATCAACCACTGTACCAAAATTATGACTTGAATTTCTGGAGCAAGAAGGAAAAGGCACCAGGATCAAAAATCAAACAGGTTTAAGTTGTCTGGTTACATTTGATCTAGTGATACTCTAGCAAAAGCAAGGGATACTTTCAGGGGCTGATTAATGAAGATACTCAGTAGATTTTAGTGTCTTCCCCTGTTCTTTCTTCTTTCATGTTTCCATTGTGTTTGAATCCGAATGCATAGTATATCTCTTCTAGGTGCAGGGTATTCTTTCTGTGGCCAAGTGATCAGATGCTATGAAAGACTTTGCTTAGTTAAGACTAATGAATGTTCTGGAACAGTCTCAGTTGCTCAGATATTGAGAATAAAATAGAGAAGAGACATGGTCAAGGTACATAAGAAATACAATTTAGCAGAATTTTCGTTGCTCCTTGTGAGTTGTGCTTACTCTTTGGCCAGGTTTTGTCTCCTAGGCTAAAAACATTTACTTAGGGGAAAAAAAGTAAACCCACAGATTTGATGGCTCTTTCCATTGCTAGGAAAATTTTAAATATTAAGATGCATTGTGAATATATTGTTCCATTGTCCAATGGAACAACATAATTGCAATATTTGTGAAGAAAACTCCTTTGAATAGGAATTTGAATAAAACTACTTTTTCTTTTACTCAACTCTGCCTAAATGTATGATCAGCAGGGGAAATACTAAAAATTAAAGAGCCAGGATCATAATATTCTTGATAAGATTCCAGGAAAGAATGACTTGGAAATCTTGGAAGTCAGAGTGGTCTGTTTGAAGAAACTGAAGATGACAATGGATAGTTTGAAATTCTCAGTTTTCCCTTTGAATGTTCAATATTGTAGACAAATTCTCATGGAAAGCAATTGAACCAACCACTGGTAAGTAGTCAGGCTACTTTATTTAAACTTACTCCCTCACTTAGTCTACTCCAGAAGCAATATTCTGGAAAACTGAAAATAAGTAGAATGTGGCATCAAATTATACAGAAGAATTTTCAGTGTACTTAAGCAAGGAATCTAGGATTGGGAACTAGCCGGCATAGAGTTGAGGGAACTCTAGATGGCAGAGATCTTGGGGAAAGAGTCCATTCTTTTGGGGGAAAAGTTTAACTTCCCTATAAAGAAAACTGACTTTTTTCTAAAGCTAGCCAGAACTATACTGTCATTCAAATAAAACATGATTATTCTGCTCCCTGCTTTATCTGAAATATTGCTCTAATGCCTCAGAAGAGCTTTTATAGCCTATCTAAATTCAATCTGTCTAAAAGAGGAGAGTCTATTTAATCTCTAATTGGATCTGGAGTAGAACTAACACATGCAATCTTTACTGAGAGCTATTACTAAATGAAGAAAGGTTTGACGTCTTCTCAGTGATGGTTCTATCAGAATTCTTTCCTAGTCCCTGCCTTCCCTCATGCTACAACTTGCTTGAAGACTGGATCAGCAAAATCCAATTAAATATCATAAATTTACAGCTGGTACTTTTTTATAAAGAAGATAATAATCCAGATGAGAGCTGAATTACTAGTGAAATATTTCCTTCAATAAGTAAATTAAGTGAGAAAAAGCAGCCCTTGGTCCACTCCCTTCTACACTGAGTGGGCTGCTAGAAGAACATATGTGCACTTAGCCATCAGTTAAGGTGGTACATTGTTCATGTCAAACCATATCACAACTGCTTAGGTGCTGATGAATTATGAACTAACTCTGTCACCACGAATAAACTGGGAAAAATCTTATTTTATTTGAAGGATTTCCTTCCCATAAGTAGCTGATATTCTTATGGCAGATATCTCTACATTTGCTGAAATCCGTGTCATAAAATAAATGTGTACCTAGAGAATTTGTGAAGGTGAAAGAGTTCAAATCTACTTCAACCTTTTATTGCAGTTCTATTTCATGGAAATTCAAAAAGGCTAGCAGGGAGTGTTAAACTGTGTATCTTATGATTCCATTACCTTCAAGCGTAGTATCTAGTGGTAGATAGTGCCATAGGAATATGACAGAGACCCTGGAAGCTCGGTGAATATCTGTGTAATTTCTCATAATCATGGCAGCAAGCAAATAACATTCACAGGGTATCAGGAAACAAGTGGGGTGTTTGTTTGTTTTGTGGATGTCTTCCAGAATAAGAAAACATTATTATCTCTTAGTACCTTAAGTTACTATTAGCAGCTTGCTGTGAGACTCCTCAGCTGTATGTGTGTTAACATTCTCTACGGAAATGTTCTGCCCATTCATGTTTGTCGCTTTTGCGCTTTTTTCCCCCTGTTCTAAAATTTTTCTGGTAGCATTTGTTCATTTGTTATAGTTCTAATTGTATGACAATGTGTACAATTATATAATAGCAAGCAGAATTCATGTTTTTCCAAATCTTTTTATCTTTCTGTAAATTTATTGTAGCTATATTGGTCTAATAAAAATATTAAAATTCTCAACACTCGATAATGCTTGTGTCTCTAATACAATATGCCAGTGACTGCATTTCTACCACAACCACTAACAGTCAAAAGAGAAAAGAGTTCTACTTGTTGATACTTGTTGATGCTTAAGGATGGGGTTTACTGGTGGGCTTGGCAGCGTTGGATTATTACTTGGACTTGAGTATCTTAGAGTTCTTTTCCAACATAAATGAGTCTTATGATTCTATGATGCCTTTTATTTTGCTGATTTTGAAAGTCTGATGTTGTATGGGTATTGGTCTAAATCTAGTTTAATGCAGTAATATAATTTTGGTTTTGAAGGTGTTGTGTTCTCGTGGGTTAGGCCTGACATCCAAGCCCTTATTAGTTAAATCCATTGTTGCATAGATTTTACTGCCAAACATCTGAGAAAGGTGTATTTGTTATATTTCAGTAATACACTTAGTGCATAATTATTTATTCATTTGCAAAATTTTATGTCTTCCAAGTTGCTTTTTAAATATAAATACCACGTGGAATGATTTGAAGGTCATCGCTTAGTCGGGTCGCTGACCAGCCACTTTCCTTTGGCTCTACAGAGGACTTCTTTCAGTTGCCTGCACATAACCACATAGTGCCCTATCTGATGTCCCAGTTCATTTTTAGGTGTTTTAATCACAAACTGAGTCTCTTCTTAACTGACAGAAGAGCATTTTACTGCTTAATGAGATAAGGGATTGTAATCAGCACCCTGTTTAATGGCGATAGCTCATAATCTTCTGAAGCTACATTTGGCAGATGTTCAGAAGAATGAGACAGCCCCCAGTGCAGTGGACTAAGTCCTAAACCTTTACAGACAGAGTTACAAAAGGCATTGGAGAGGCAAAGTGTGAATTTTCATGCAGTGACTAAAGAACAAGATGGAATATAAATCTGTATAAGAAGGAGATATTATCCAAGGACATTAGCAGGAGAGATCCTGACAGCTTGCCTTGGGAAAGCATTGGCAGCACATTCACCAAGTACAGGAAGAGAAATACTTGTAAAGCTTGATTTCCCTATGAAGAGATGCAAGCTTTCCTCAACTCTAGCCTTGCTAATATTTGTAGAAATGTTTGTATTCAGTGCTGTAAGTAATTGTGGTTTACTATCACTTATCTTGGCTTAAAAGTAATTTTAGTGGGACAAGAATTTTTAACATCAAAACATGCTTTACACAGGGTAATACTGGGTGCTTCCTCCTACCCCCCAGCTCTTTTGCTATTGAGCATTTTGGTTGACTCCCTGTTATGGTGTGGTAAAAAAGTCTTGTCTGCTCTCTGGTTTTAATCCTTAAGAGCATATAACATAATAGTAGAGTACAGTTAACTGTGAACAATTGCAAAAAGCCTCAAAAACTTATCTTCCAGAAACTTCTTGGATTAGAACTAAAATAGCTGTAATTTCTCTCTCCTATGCTTGTCATTTCTTGGGGAGTTCTGCGACTTTTTCTTGAACAGGTAGGTTCTGCCTCCAAAGCTGGGAAGAAATATTTGATGCATTAATCTAAAAACAGGTGGGAGAGACAAAGGGAATTCTGTGGAACTTCCTTGACATTTTGAGACAGCGATACTTGTCTCAACAATACATGCCTTTGCCCCCAACAAGGTAAACTTTTATGCCCTGTTCTCTTTGGTGTTGATGGTCTCAGATGACAGTCCTTGAAGCAGAACTCTGAATCTTGGGGTGATACAGATCTCATGAGTGCCCAATTTCTCTATTGCAGTTATATTTAAAATGCAGTGGAAAGTACTTTTTACACAAGATGACACGGAGCACATGGATTGACCTCTGAATTCCTTTGCCCGTGAATGAATTTGTACTTTAAATATGCAGAGGAAGGAAATTCCCATTGCAAACAATGACAGAAGGAAGTAGTACTTTTTGGTTTGTGTAATCTTGAGGGATTTTTTTCATCTGTATTGGTATTATAGAGCACACAAGGTAAATACATATTCTGAATTGTGAGGTATTCTCTACAATAACTTCCTTTTGGGGACCTTGTCTTCAGTGTGTGATCCTGTTCATGATATGCATATCTTGCCAGTTGCAGCAGTGAAACTAGTGCTGCTATGGCTAGCAGAGACCTCAAGAGACTTCTCAGTTATATTCCAACTCTTAGGCATCATATCATCTCTGATATGTTGAACTGCTGCTAATTAATGAACCTGCTTCAACAGCATTTTCAAGTAATTTGATACTCTTTTGACCATCGTTACAATCAGCTATCTGTATAGTCAGGCTGAATCTTTTTCCTGCCTTCCTTGCAGTTGCCACAGGTAAATAAAAATGGCCACTGCATTTTTCCAGACTTCTACATTTTGGCATACTATTTTCCTACTTCCTCTGACTTTTCTCTTTTTTGGACTAGGCAGCCAACCCCTTTCCTCTTGTGTTTCCTGTTTGTTATATATTAGGAGTCCCTAATCCACTCTAGTCCACTCTATCTGCCTTTCCTTTAGGCTTTTTTTTTTTTTTTTTGTCCTGCTTTGTGACCTAGCAGTTCCTGTGTTGGATTTTTATATACTAAGGTAAAGTTTATGCAGCTGGGAAAAAGTAAAATCTGTCTTGGTACATAATTTTTCTGGGCTGCCTGAAACTGCCTAATCTTTGTTTTCCCATTATTTTCCCTTTCTTGAATCATTGTCGTTAGTGAACTTGAAATAGAAATGATAAAATTCTGCAAAAGTTTCTCTCCTAAAATGTTTGCCTACAGCTGAAACTAATTCTGAGTACTTCTTGCAGCATTTCAGATATGTAGATTTTCTATGTTCTTCTTGCTGTTACAAACCAGTGCTTAGACTTGACCACAAGCAAAACAAAAATGCTGTAATAGCTATATCCAAGGAAAAAAACAGTCTTTTCAAGTTGTTATGGTCAAGGCTTTTAAGTAGTTGCATTGGTCCCAGCAGGTTTGCACACCATGTAGATAAACATGTGATGCTACTGTTTGCCAGTGACTGAACAGGAGGAGCTGCAGACTCCATCAAGGGTGGAGAGGCCTTACAGGGAGACCTGGACAGGCTAGAGAGCTGGGCCATCACCAGCAAAATCTAACAAAAACAAGGGCTGGTTTCTGTCCCTGGGATCAGCGGCAGAATTACTTATACACACAAATTGTGGGGTAGGAGGCCGGAGAGCCGCGCTGTGGAAAGAGATCAGAGGGTTTGGGTCCATGGCAATGAGCCAGCAGTGCCCTGGCAGCCAGGAGGGCCAAGCCTGTCCTGAGGAGCATCAGGGACAGTATCACAGCTGGGCAAGGGAGGAGATTGTCCTGCTCTGCCCTGCACTGGGCCAACCTCACCGCAAGCAGTGTGTGCACTTTTGGGCACCTCAAGGACATCAGACTATCAAAGTGTGTCAAAAGGAGAGCGACCAAGTTAGTATGAGTGCCTTCCAGCTTGAGATATTCTATGATTCTGTGATCCTAGTATTCTATGGTGCAAGATCCATGTTATAAATTGGAGGGAATTTTCTGGCTTTAACCTAACAATTAGCTGTACCGCCTCAGATGTGGGATTTTTATATCTTTATCACTAATTCAAAAATCAGTTGATTTCCAGGCCTCAAATGCTGGAATTATTTTTCACCCCTTAAATTAAATTAATCAAAATAATGCAGATGTTGATTTTCACTGCTTTCTGTTACTGTGTGCAAAAGCATGCAGTATGATAAACAAATATGTCTTTGAGAATAACCAGATTATTCTCTTTGTAAAAGACACAGATTTGCTCTGTGCTCAGCAGTAGGCATTGGAAGGACAGAAGAATCCCTGTGATTTTAATATTCTCAGAGAGGAGGCTCACGTTGCAATGAAGTATGAGGCAGATACATTTAAAACCCAAAAGGTTGCTCTTGCAGGATTTGATTTACTTATGCTGCTTCCAGTCACTTAACAGAAAGCACTATTTCTGTGCTGAACTCTGTCATTCAAGTCTGCAGCTTTTGATTTGCATCGTACTACATTCCATTTTTAATGGAATAACTTGTGTCAATGCCATGGTTCTGGGGGCTAAAAGAGCATGGAAAAAATATATTGCTGTGACACAAGAGCCTGGTCATTGACTTCTCACATTGTAGGCTAGGTCAAACTGAGCTAAAGGGTTGAAACATTGTTTTAAAGTAAATTTACTTGATTCCATCAGGGAAAAGTCTTACTTTATTTTAGGTTACAGTTCATGCTAAGAAAAACATCAGAGCCCTTTTTTTTTTTTTTTTCTATTTTGGTAGTTTGATCCATCAATGAAACTGAAGTTATTGAATTTTCTGTAGGTTGCTAAAGCTGCTGATAAAGAGACCAGCATAAATGAGGACCATATAACTGAACAAATACACTGAAAGTCTAGTGCAAGTGTCTGGTGGAAATTTGCACAGATTTCTTATCTGGTTTTTATTTCTCTGCTAATCTGTGGGTTTAAGGAATTCACAGCCTTCAACAGCTGCAACCCTCAGGGATCTGCATGTGGTTTTGCAACACTAGAAATCTACTCATGCTCAAGAAAACTGCCCCCCAAATGGTTAAGGCTCATTTTCTTTTATTTAATTAGATCTTCTTTCTGTCTTTTTATTCCCCAGGTAGCAGCTGCTGGAGGACATCTGAAATTTACAGTCTCCTATCATGTCACAGAAGAAGAAGAGGAAGAAACAGCTAAATTGATGGTTCAATCGGATGTCATAATAGAGGTAAAGTATTTTCAGCCCAAGAAGGAGATAGAGAAAAGAAAGAAAAAGAAGGAAAGAGACAAAGAGAGAAAGAGAAAATGGCCTGCTTTTTCAGATGTTTGGTGTGAAGTCTGGTGGTTAAGGACACAAAACAGAAGGGTGCACATACTCTTAGCTTGTTTCTAGCGTGAGAAAATGGATACACTTCAGAAAACTTCAGTATCTCGAGTAGTCTCTGGTATTATTGCAGTAGCTTAGAAAACTAGAAAGCTTCCTGTTCATCAATGCAGAAATATAATAGTTGTTCGTTTGAGGGTACACTTTGACATTCTTTCAGTAGATTTGTTCTTTTGCACCTCAGCATTATATGAATTTTATTTTGCCTATGTAGTGCTGTGTACCATGACCCTAGGTGTTATCTGAATAACCCAAACTTCCTTTTCCACTGCTTTTCAATTCTATTAGGCAAGACCATTTCCGGTTTATGAAAAGTGAATGTTATTCCTGATATTTGTTATTCTTGTAAAATATATTATTCAACAAATCATGTACCCCAATGGGCTTTTTTTTTCATGACTTTTTTCATGTTTAAATCTCTCTCTTTCATGGCTCTCTCTAGGGAGGTGACTTGAAAATCAGCACTCCAAAAGGGATAATTCACCTGCAGCCTTCTGAAGAGCACACTGAAGAAATTGTGCTGAAACCAGAGTCTTTCTCAGTGCATGGCACCGATGTTCCTGTCAGCAGGAGGGAGTTCATGACTATCCTTGCAAATGTGAAGAGGATCCTCATAAGAGCCACATACAGCAATGGGATGAATGCCATCTACAGGTGAATGTGAGGAACGGGTCCCTTTGCTACAGGCAGCTTCTCAAAAGAGTTGTTTTCTCTCTTCAAAGAACAAGGCTGATGTAGTTTAAAACACTTTAATTTATTATCGTGAAATCCATAGCATTAATTTACACTTTGAAAGTTTTGCTAGTATGTTTTTCATTTTGGGTAGACAGGAGGAGGAAGGCAACAGAAAGAGGCAGCCTTTTAAGAAATGAAATTACATGGACTATTAAGGCATGAATGACAGTTTTATAAATATGTTTATTTTGTGAACACAGTAATTCCCATGTATATGGTAAATCATGGAGAGCGGTAATAACATGTTGAAGTAGGAAATGATGTATTGCTTATATATTGTTTTTCCCATGTAATGACCATACAGGGCCACATTAACAGTGAACCAGAGAATAATATCCTGAGTCTCCAAGCTGGAAAAGTGCCTCAAGGGGAATTTTCTATATTTTTAATCAGTACCACACATAGAACTGGCTAATCCCAAGGCCTTTCTCTTGATTTATGTCAGGATGCTGCGTTGACTGCTCAAATTCACTGATTTGATGTGAACTCTTCTGAGTCCTCTGATAAAATTAAAGACACATGAAATGATACAGTTGTTCTATTTCAGTTGTTGCAGTACTTTTGAAACTGTAAAGCTCACCTTGCATTTTAAATTTTCCTAAGTGTATGAACAAATACTCCAGATGGGCTAGAAGAAAACTTCTCTCCTGATACTGTGATTAACATTAATAGTTAGGTGGTATAAGTAATATTTTTAAAATGTGTAATGAAATTGATTGCATAGTAGCTTTTTACTCACAAGGCATGAAACCTGAAATGCTCTCTAATCTACACATCAGTTGATTCAGTGGCATAAGCCAGTTTGGAATGGAGCGCTCTGATAGCACATTTAGTGATTATTTGCTGAGAGCGCAGACACAGTTTTTGCTTCTGTGAAATTTCTTAAGCAATCTAACCATAATTTGAATACTTGGTAATTAAAATATATCCTGAATTGAGAGGCAGGTTGTGTAAACAGCATGCAGTTTTCTGATTGGAGTTTTAGCAGTGTAAATTTTTTCCCTGCAAAAGAATTCATATCTCTTCGGTCTCTGTCTTTTCCTGTGGTTAATTAGTATGTATTGCATCTCTGTAAGTAAGTTTTTGAATTATAACTAGCTTGAGTTTGGGCCAAACTGCTTCCTAATTTGTTCATTCAGTCATCAACCAAAATTCTTTTGCATCTCCTTGCATCCAGTATTGAAAGCCTTTCATGGTCTCTCAGTTTCCCACTCTGGTTTTTGAGGAGAGCCAAATCACCAGGCCAGAGCTTCCCCCTTATGCACTATGAGCAGATCATGAGAAGCTGCTAATTCACAGCTTACAGCTGAGACTAGTGGGAGCTCAGTGAGTGATGATTCTCTGCTCTCTTCTCGCCAAACCATAATTCAAAATTTTCCAAACTAAACGACTGCAGGAGCAATTTTGGGGTGAGCAATAGGGGTGTTTATGCTGTTTTTAAAGCAGATATGTAAGACTGACTTTCTTTGGGCCAGAAGTCTTACTGAGTAGTATGGAAAATGCAAACTTTTAAAGGAGATACATGTAATTGACTTGCCTGGGACAAAGGTGTTACTAAGTATGGGAAACGCAAACTTCAGTTATCAGAGGTTCACATATATTTGAGTACTGACATTTGTACTAGTAGGAGAAAGGGGGCTGTCCTACAAAAAGCACTTGGGCTAGGCAGTTGTGAAGAAAGTGCAGTGCTGGATGTGTAGTGGCTCCATCCTGCCTATACTGTGGAACAGCGTGGGTGGGATGGATGAGATCCCCTCTGGGCAGCAGTGTAGAGCTCAGGTAAGCACACACACATAGAACTGGCACAATCTATAGAATGTGACTTGTAAGTAAGATATGGCAGAGCTGTCTGGCAAATTTAGAAGACTATACATCACTGCCTGCATCCCAGATTACTGCTTTAGCCATTTGGTCATGTGTGGTGCCTCACTGTTTCACAGTCTTGTTCATATTCAGCCTTTGGGAGCAGTTTAGTGGTGTGTTACAGATAATTTTCTGAAAACATTATTTTAAAATACTCTTTGAGAAGAGCTCTGCAACGCGCATATAATTTAAGCTTTGCATGTTGATAGCCATCAGCTTCTAGGTGTAGTGACATTACAGTTGTGAAGATTGGTCCCTTAAAGACAGTGAGTTAAAAAGGAGTTAGGGGAAGGAACTGAAGTGATTTTAAAGAGTATCAGTTTTGCTAGAAATGGTCTTATACTGGTGATACATTTCTAGCTGTCTCTGATGTCTCTTACTAGAGAAGAATGCAGTGGTTGCTGTATTACTGTGTAATAAAGTAAACAATTTTATTGAGTGCTCTCAGAGTGCTCATTGTGGTTTTGCATGACAGAAGAGGGGATGTGAAATTTCAATCACGATTAAACAAATTAAGTTTTTCATCTTTGACTTAAATGTAGCAATGATAGTTTCACCTGTTAAGGTGGGATTTACTGAGTGAGGTCTCAGAACAGTTCGTGTTCCCAGGCAGCTGTTGTAGCAGCAACAGCATCTACTGCTATCCAGCCCAGCTTACGATCTGCTGTGTAGGGATATTGCTAATTTTCAGGATGTGCCTCATTACTGACTGTTTTATATTCTCTTTGACTTTCACTCATGCTAAGACATACTTCAAAGCTGTGCTCATAACTCTTAAAATCATGCAAAATAACCCTTTTCTTCATATTCTACCCACTTAGTTCTTCAGGAAAAATGTAGACCCTATGAAGAAGATATCTAGGGTTTTGTGATATCTAGGGCTGATTAAGGACTCTAAAGGAGTTGATGGTCTCCAAAGGAAGACATTTTTGAAAAGAAATAGTGTAGAGCTAAGCCTTAATAGATAAGTAGATATGAACTAAAAGGTTTTTATTGTCTTTAAACAGGTATGTGCAGTGGACAGATGGATATTCCTCTGAGAGGGTTAAGAGAGTCTGGCAGAGAGACAGAAATACTACAGGGTTATTAGATCCATTATGAATGACAATTTCTGCCTCAAAGCACCAGCAGAATTATGCAACATACTAATTAGAGATTGCTACATTAAGCAACCTGTTCATTTAAGTACTGAAAGTTTTCAAAATGGATAATGTCTCCACATCTGTAAGGCTTCCAAGGGTGCTATTATAATCTGTGCTTAAAAAGGGACCAGAATGAAGGCATAAAGTAACTTTCTTGCAGTCATGTAGAGAGAGACTTAAAAATTCAGTGGAGCTGTCTCCAGTTGGCAAGAGCTTTAATTCTACTTTTACGCTTGTTCAGCTTAACCTATTAGAAACATTAGTTAATCTGTTATGCTTTCAGGTATCCACTAAACAATATTAATGCAGTAATGCTGGGTTTGACTCAAGGACAGTTTTGTTTACATTTTTTTAAGGTAATTTTAAGTTTGCAGTGTTGTTACTGTTCTGTGGCATAATTAGGAAGCTTTCTTATATGAGTGGGCAATTAGATGATCAAGTAGGATAAAAACTGAGAATACAGAAACGCAGCAATCAATCTGAAAGAGAACCCAGCTTCTGGGTTGAAAACCAAATCCTTCTCTAACTTGAGAGAGCTTCTGGATGGTTTCAGTTAAGTCCATCTGTGGTAGAAGCAACAGGCCAAGAAAAGATAACTCTCTCTTACTGTTTTGTTTGAGCCAATACTGTTAGCTTGTGTTTCAAAGAAAGTTTCGTAGCCTTGTTTATTCAGTTTCAATATTCAGACTGGTCACTGGTGGTTAATGTTGCAAACATGCAGATAGGCATTGGAAATTGGAGTGCTAAAAAAGAATAGATTGCTTGCAACCACATAGAGAGGAGTCAGTGCTAGACACAAGGAGAAAGAGGGAAGAAGAGGTTAAGGGTTTTTTTCCATGTGCAGAATTGGCTCCAAGAAAGATGAGCAATGATTGGGTCACTACTTCATGTGCTTTATGTAGCCAGTGTGATTCAGACGCCTGGCACAGCAGACAGTAAACTATGCTGATACTGCCTGAAACGTCCCCTTCCCTTTTTATCTTGTTTGTTTTTAGAAGTCAACAGTTGCCTGCTGACAGTAACAGTCAGCTTAAATATTTGGTCTTGATGTCTAATCTCAAATTGTTCATGCATCTCCAGGATCCAGTGCCCCATTACTGCCAGCATTATGTATTTTAATGAATGCAGAATGGCATTGAGGAATCAAAATTGCAACATCAAAATGGGAGAAAAGAAAATCACTGCAGCTTTCTTCACTGAGTAACTGTTAATGCTAAAAACTGTTAAACACATTAAAATCCCATTTAGCAAATAGCAGAATGTAATGAAAATTGGAGCAATTCAGTGAATACAAATGTAGGATAATACTGGGTGGATTGTTTCTGTATGTTAGTGGTTCTCTTTGTTCCAAGATCAATGCTTAGAGGGAACCAGCTGTAGCTCAAAGGAGAAATAAAATTTGACCTTATACAGTTGTTTCTTCATTTACTGATTTTTTTCCTTAAAATTTTAGATTTTTTTACTGGTAAAGCAATCACTATTTTATATCTAATATCCTAGAGACTGGTTATCTTATTGTAAAGAAAATCCAAATGCAAGATTGCAAAATAATTGTACAGCAATGGAGTGAAGGGGATATACTGAAAAGTGAGAGAGATTTTACTGAAGATCTGGATGGGAATAAGCATCCTTCTCTTTAAACAGTATCAATAACCTTTTACAGAGTTTCTAGTATCACCAAAACAGATTGAAGTTTCTAACTGCGTTATGCACAATGGTAGTCCCTCCAAAGTCCAGTCGTATTCCTAGTGGTGGTAACATTTCTATTTTTCTGAAACTTCTATCTTAATTTCAGAAGTCTTCCCTTTTTCTTCCCTTTTCTTCCCCATTACCTTACATATTTAACTTGCTTGGAGTAGTCATAAAATCGAGTGGGAAAATATTCTGTCTTCAGCTTTCCTCCAACCTCTAAAGTAACAACAAAATATTTTTCTTGGATGTTTTCTTGTCCAAGGTCATCCAAATAATTTTCAGGATTTTTTTTGCAGCCAAAAGATAAATGACCTATTATGAAGAGGAAAAAACCTTTTTAAATAAAATGTATATCATGAATAAAAGGTATTTTCTGCTGAAGACAGCTTCAAAACAAGATATTCAAGTAGCTCTAGTTATCAAACTCTGTTAAGATTACTGGATGAAAATAGAAGTAATTTAGCCTCTGTAATATATTAATGTTCCTTTGAATTCTCATAAGAATTAAACTCCCAAATCCCAGTTTCTCTCCATAGAAAGATACTCTTGAGGTAAATTGCTTCTTTCTCTCATCATACTTCCATGCTTTTGAAATAAAAATCATGGTCACTGTTCACCTAAACAACAACTGTTTAGTACTTTTTTCTCTGGTGCTAGGGAAACCAGGGTATACGGCAGAAGATATCCTTTTTTTTCATGTACATACATTTTTCTTTCATATACACAGTAGCTAGATCCTCAATCCTTCTGAACAGGACTGACATCTTTTCCAGAGGTCATATCTCCAGAGCAAAAATATATATCCAAATATATA
The DNA here is from genome assembly GCA_024734035.1 of Alethe castanea. Classification (NCBI taxonomy): domain Eukaryota; kingdom Metazoa; phylum Chordata; class Aves; order Passeriformes; family Muscicapidae; genus Alethe; species Alethe castanea. Next base: position 58,776,524 of record JANRGV010000062.1, on the reverse strand, counting down.
TCCCTATATTCAAAACTTAGTAATGTAATGTTTTAGACAGCTGGGATAGTGGTTCATAAATTCTGACGGCCCTGCTTAGTGTCAGATTTGCTCTATATGCAGCTGCAATGCAAGTTGGCACATGTGGCTTGAAGGCCAGGAATAGCCTTCTATCTCCTGGTACAGTGCTGTAAGACTTTTTAAATCTATTTTTATCGGTGGATATCTGACCATAATCACCCTCACATGATGAACAAAAATAGTAACAAGCCTACAGACATATAGTTTAGGAAGAAATAGATGAATATGAAAACCTCCTTATTTTTAATCAGGAAAACAGAAACAAGCTACTGCATGTCACTATAAAGTGTTTGTTGTGTTCAGCTGCACATACCCATCTGATTTGCTGTTTTACCTGTTTAATTTCTGTTACATCCAGACTAAGAAATGTTATTATGGAAGCTGCTGACCACACTTCAAGGGGGAGAAGGGTAGCATCTGCAGTGGAGTTGTGTGAGTGTCCTCCAGGCTATGATGGTACCTCCTGTGAGGTGAGTATCATGGCACAGTCTAGTTCAATGTTGCTAACACTGTGATAGCTGGAAGCAGACAGTAGACCTGTGCTGATAGAGAATATTAAGAGAACTGTCCATTCTTGTTAGAAATTTGCCATGGCTTGACTAGATACCTTTATTTCCAAGTGATGGTTCGTTATAATATTTAAAATCTGAAGTTTTACACTCCTGTGATGATTTCGAACTTATGAAAGGCATTTTGGTTGATAAAAAGGAAGTGGGAACAATATTTGTACTCTTTAGCCAATTGATGATACAAATGGATGAGCACAATTAGAAGGAAAATGGCAGTTATCTGACCTGTGCACAACAAAGATGGATCAATTTATTTGAGTTAATTGGGTTGAGTTTCTTGTTTTATTTTCCCAGAGCTTTGCCATTTGCCTTTGAGTTGTTGAGAATTGTGCTCTTCTGTGTCACTTTATTTTGGTCCTATAACAGATAATAGTGTAGGCACATGCTCAGAAAAATACCCATTTCCCTAACAAATTCATTAGTTCACACAGAATGTGTTCATACAAGTATAAGTATGATTAACTACATCACATGGGCATCGCTTGGGGTAAATAGAAGCCAAAAAACATTCTTCAAAAGCTTTGCCTTTAAGGAAATAGTTTCAAACACCAAGATGCTCTGCTTCACAAAACTACAAACAGTATGCCATTTACACAGGCACTCTAGGCATTTGCTTGTCAACTCTCTTTTTCTTTAAAAATTTTCATGCTTATATGTGAAATTTAGGGTTTAGAGTCTAGTCTCATGCCAAGTGTGGTTGGCTGTTTCTGGAGCTAGATGAACTAATGTAGAAAGAAGGCCTGAAGGAATTAATAGATATTCCTATCACTTCCAAAATGGTACAGATGGAAAAATAACTGGAGAAAAATAGTTTTTACCTCGGCTGCAAAATAATTTTAAAGCCTGATCATTGTCTGTCTGTTCAATTATTTTAAGAAAAATGCTAGATGCAGTATTGCTGTGTTTCACACTTTTTTTCACTTGTTCATTTATTCTCTCAGTGCAGATTTAAGCATGATGTCCAAGAGAGTTATTGGAAAAGCCCTGATTGCAGATATTTCAGTATCTACTTTTGTTGTAGAACCTGAAGGGCTTGAGTGGAATTCCTGTCTTGGTGTTACTGAAATTGTCTGTCCAACATTATGTCCTTCAGTGCTAAACCTTCTCTTCAATCATAAACAGTCCCTGAAATTTGATACATACCTAAAGTCATACTCCACAAGAGAAAGCACATATATGTAGCTGTAAATTTAAAGTTTCTATGCATGCTAGTGGGCATAGAAAAAAAAAAGGTGAAGTTTAAGATTTCCAGACAGACAGTAGTTAAGAAACTATGGAAAGAGAAGTTGAAAATGTCTTTTTTTTCCCCAGTTACCATTTTTGTTTCTTCTTCTGTATACTTTCAGCCTTGCTCAAAATTTTATTTCTGCCAGTTTCAACCAAGCAGAGTGTCATTTTTATTGATTTTTTGCAGTTTTTCAGTTCTATTTTCTCTTCATTATTTAATTTAATGTATGTATTTGTCCCTGGCATAATGATGATGTGGTACCTGGCATAGATGCTGCCACACTAAAAACAACTACTATTTTCTTGTTTTATGCTATGAATGTTTAGACATGATCTTCCAAAGATGACAATCCCATTTAAATTATGATGTCTCTTTGAAGATTTTCCATTATATAAATTTGGAATTTAATTTTTACAAGATCCAATAAAATACGTACATTTTTATATGTGTAGGAACGCAGAATTCTAAGCATGGGTGAAGCAGATAAAATTTTAAATTTCTAATACCAGTTGGACCCCTTTGTGATAGTTACTTTCCTCCACTCATGAGTTTTCTTGCCTTTGTCAACATCTTCATATCTAATTACTCTTCTCACTCAGATTTCTTCCCATTCTCTGTGCCCTTCTACTTCTGCCCCAGAAGGAGTTATGTTTAATTTGCATCACTAGGATGGTCAAGAACTTTCCTGACTGTTTAATATTATATAATTACTTAAGATCTCAATCTATAATCTTTTAGCTCTTTTCTGAGCCCTGCTATTGATATTTTATGTCTCAGCTCTTAAAATTAGTGACTTTGGAGCCTTGTCTTGAGCAATATCATGTGTGTCTGTGCACAAGAAATTATTTTCAGTCACTATAAGAGGGAAAAGATTTATAGGTCTGTGCAGAAACCACTTGCATCTCAAGAAAGAAATATAAAGCAATTGCTTTTAACCTGGTTTTAGATTTTGGATTTTATAGCTCTAGATTTTTTTTTTTTTTTTTTTTTTTTTTTATTAAAATATTTTTTTAGGAATGTATAACCAAGAATGTAAAGAAGAAAAAATAAGGAAAATAGA
>JANRGV010000062.1:58758496-58773507 GCA_024734035.1 Alethe castanea | reverse complement strand
TTTTTTTTTTTTTTTTTTTTTTTTTTGTATTACAAGATTTTTTTAGGAATGTATAACCAAGAATGTAAAGAAGAAAAAATAAGGAAAATATCTCAGGTTTTGGATTGCTTTTTAAAGAATAATTTCAATTAATCTTTAGATTACTTTCAATTTTTCAAGAGTAAGACGAAAGGGGCCATCTTTATTTTTATAAAGAAGATTCTGTTTGTTGCCTTTTTGGAGAGTGTATGTGAAGGGGAATGGATTTTCTTTATTAAATGATACTTTTAGTATTATGTCAATGCAAAACTTTCTCTTTGCATTATCCAGATGCTTTGGAAGGTCATAAATCTGTCGTGCTTTTTTACCTTATGCAAAATTATTGGATCATGTGAGCAGTCTAATTGTAGAAGGACAGTTTGCAAAAACTGTAAAGACATTTCTGAGATATATAGTAAGGAAGACTGCTGCTTGACATCTCATTATGAGCAAATGGAGTAGCTGAATTTCCACAGATGAATCACAGTTGTATGGTGTCACCTTTCCTACAAAATTACTGGCCACGCATTTAATATTTATTTGAATTTTACTTTCAAAAAAGAAAATTAAAATTACTGTCTTTAAGGAGAGCAGTTTGTAAATAAAAGGATAGCTTTGTTTTCAGCCTGTGCTTTATTTCAGTGTAGTCTTTTGCTGGAGTCCTAAGAAGACTAAACGGTATTTTAATTTCTCTTTGTGCCTGAACTTCTCAGAGAGCATTTTTGTTGTTTTGCGTTTTTTTTCATCCTACTCTCTCCTTCAGTATTTCAGCTCCTGGCTGTTTTTCAGCCTAAACCTCTTGCTTCCGTGCTTTCATATTTCAGTTCTTCATTTCTCTGCTTTATTTTACCATTTCAAAAGAATGATCAAGTTAAAGCTTCCTCTAACCACACACCTGCAGCTAAGGCTAAGGTCAGTGCAAAGCCACAGCACCAGAAAGAATTTTCTAGTGAAATGTTGGTATTTTTATTCATTTGGCAAGTATGTTTGTTGTGCTTGCAAACATTAAATCCAAGAAATTTTTAAAAATCCCATTCCTTCCTCTGTTCAGACAAGAGTTTAACTTTTTATCTAACTTTTCGTGCAGTCATGCTGGCCTCGACACAGGCGTGTGAATGGCACAATCTTTGGTGGAGTTTGTGCGCCATGTACGTGCTTTGGTCATGCAGATGTGTGTGATGACATCACAGGAGCATGCCTGGTAAGTGTCCCTACAGGAAACAATGGACATGGCCAACATCAGTCCAGTGTGCCTGTGCAATTGAATTAGTGACCTCTGAGACCTGGAATAACCAAGAAGAAAAATGCCAGGAGTAACAGAAGAGATTGTTATGCTGGGGTTAAGGATCCCCTCATACCAAGATATGGTGTCTTTAACAGTTAAGAAAAAATTTTATTTATCACATAGGATCTGTGTTTTAAAATACAATAGTTTTAAGGTATGGCATGGAGAAAGCAGCAAATACATGAATGCTTTTTCATGCAAGATTTATCTTCCCCCTCCCATTTGTCTCCTCCAGTATATTCAATTTATATTATGTAGCAGGTAATTTTGTAAATTCTGTTCTAGTTTGATGAGAAGATATTTTTAATGTCTTCCTTCTTCTAAATTCATAGTAAACCTTGAAGGAGCACTTAATGAATTGTACTTCAGAAAAATAATAAAACCATATGATCTCAGCTAAATCAGATTTTTTTTTCTTGTAGACTACAGAGATTTTACATAGTTACCTACTAATTCAGCAATTAAATCTGTGATATTATCCCTAGTAATCCTAGTAGCACACCATTGCTTCCCACCTGTTCAGTAGCCTTTTGGAATGGGTGAATTATGCTGAATATACTTTTCTGATTGACTCAAGGGCATTTTTAGTTTTATATTGTCTGACATGTCATGAGGCTTGAAACAACATGTCTAATTTCATTAGTCTTGCAGAAGCACAATTTAAGCCAGTGCCAGTTTAGTGGGATATACTCTCATTTCCCTGCAGAATTTCAAGCAGACTCCGTAATGTGCATGTTTCTAAATGTTCTCTTTTATTTCCTTAAGAAAAACCTGCTGGGAAAATGCCAAAATGAAAATTCAGGCTTTTTCCAATATAATTTGGCCCTTAGAATTATTACTGTTCTTCCTGTTTTGCTCATAGAAGATGTTTAATTGCAATACAGTGCAAAACAAGATATCCTTAATGTGTGGATCAGTGGATTTTTCAAATTGCTTTTTCAGGAATAGAAGCTTAAAATTATTCTCAATTTAATTATACTGTAAGCCTCAAAGAAGTACCTAGAGTGAAAAACATGTGTGACGTGACAGTCATGTTTTGAATCTTTTGCTTAATGTTCAATGAAAATGTTTATTGCTAGGGAAATATGGATTTGTGTTCCCTGACAAAATTCTTCTTGCATTAATGACTGTATTCTCCAGCTACAATGTGTATAATATCCGTGTGGGATAAAATCAATTAACAGGAGAGAAAAGGAAGGAAGAATCTTGTTTAAGGTATGCTGTAACTGTTGACTATTTTGCTTAGGGGTACATAGCCAGATGTAAGATCTGAGGTTGTTGGCTTCTGTGTCTTCAAGTTTTAGCCCCTGCACAGCGTCCCTCTTTATTTTTGTCTATAGCACCAGCCTGGATAAAAGAGAAGGCCATAAAGGCTGCATATTGCTTTTTGTGCTGTTGGCTGACATGAACTGTTGACTCAGGCAGTGGAGCTCCCCCTTCTGATGTTGCAAGGGTGCTGGTGTGAGATAACACAGCACTGACAAGGAAGTGGAAAATCACCAGCTGAAGATGCACTTTCATCTATACACTTTATCAAGCACTCTGTATTTTATGTGTTCTGTAGCTTATACTAGATCAGGCTATAGAGAAGAGGCGCACAGGGAGCTTAAAATCAGTTCTGGATTTTCTTACAACTTTGAAAGCACTGTAAGTCAGATTGGTTAGTATCCATGCAGGCTATTAAATGCTTCTATTCAATTTGGATCATAAGCCTTTTGAAGTGAAAGAGAGAGAAGTCTGAATGCTGAAAAAGAGAAATGTTTCACATCAAAGGCATTCTTTCTATTGAGGTTTACACAGCCTTTTGGCCTCCTTATTATTATTCATGGTGTTTTTTCAGTAATACAACAGACAATTTAGGCACCTAATTTACTGATATGATACTTCTTTTTGCTCTTCCTTAGCTTTGAAATGTAGTTGAAAAGAAGCTGAAATTTGTTTTTGACTCATGATAAAAGCTCAAATCATCTACTTTGACACAGGCCTGTATAAAAAGCTCATTTTAACATATATCTTGCAGTAACCTGCAAAGCCCTTTGATCCCCACAGCAGCCATATAGGGCTGCACGATGCCTTTTCCTCGTTACCATTGTGATATACATAACTGCTTTGGTACATAGGGAAATTTGGGACATTCAGAAATGTTCTTTTGTGCTATTACACATACACATTTACAGTAGTTTTAGGAGGTTGGTTAAACCTAAACCTTGTGAAAAGCAAGCACGTTTCAATGTGTTTCATTGCAGGATACAATTTTTCTGTTAGTAAGCCCAAAGAAAGTAGATCTTTCTCCCCAAAGATATGCTCAAATTGCACTAAGTGGGCAGCCTCCAGTGGCATCCTTTTCATATTGTATTCCTCTGTGTCAAAGTAGCATATGTCATGTAGGATGAGGCCAGTGTCAGTGCTGATGGACATGTGCTTTATACAGTGTTCATCAACAGAGTGAGAAAATGTCTTTGCTCATCCTCATATACACCGTAACAAAATGACGTGTCCTAGCCTAAATGCAGTACAGGCTCTTGTTCAAATGAAGATATGTAAAGCCTCTGCAGCATCCTGATTACATTTGTATTGTTACACCAGGAAAGGGAAATGTCTGTGTCATCTTGACATTACAGTAGTTTGAAAATTCTAGCAGAGCTTATTCATGCTTCCAAAGGCAGAATACCATTGTCTGGTCTAGACTGTTGGGAATATACTAAATTAGGCACCCAGGCTTGCTTTCTTTAGCTGGCTTTAACAGCTTCCCTGGTTGTCTCTGTGACAGGTATCCTGAGGAAGGGCAGCAGCATACCAAATGTGCTATCTTAGACTTTGTCATAATCCCTGTATAAGGTTTTATTTTCATCACTAGCATTCTACTCTAAATCTTTCTTTCCATGTTCATATACACTCAGCTGCATATGCAGGAGTGGTTTTCAGTGTGAATTTAGGGTTCCCTGATATTGGGCATAAAGAAATTCATATGGTTTCAAAAAAAAAAAAAAAACCCAAAAAAAGCAGAACTAGCTCCATAGGAAGTGGTGGAAAACACTCTCCAGGACATCAGCCAGGCAGCTTGTAGGGATCAAGGTTTGAGTCATACAAAAACTTTTGGACAAAGATAAATCCCACAGTTTTAATTAAACAGAGGTTGTCTAACTGAAGTTTTAAAGATGTTCAGAGGTAAAAGTGATACAGAAAATTAATGCATTCGAAATAGTGTGAGATACAATTGAAATCGTTGTATTGAAATGATTTTGGAATTGAAAGAATAAATATTTGGACGTAAAATTCTTCCTGGCCACGAAGTTTATGGATCTGTGAAGAAAAGCATGGATTTTACCAAAACACTAGATCAATATGTTGGAACAACCTCTATTTCCATGGGAATAAAAAGAAAGCAGATATAATGTACTGAGCAGGTTAGAGAAGTTGATCACCATCTATTTTATACCCAGTCTCATGACATGATAAAAAACAGTATAGTTTTCCTATGAATGTGAATTAAGACAATAGAGTCTTAAGCATGCTTTAAGGAAATAATCTTGGTATAATTAGACATTGCTAAAACCAGATGATGTTCAAAACCATTGCTGTACATTTGGCAAGTTTCAAACTGAGATTCAGCCAATTGATATCAAGAAAGCACAAATCTTTCATGAGTGTTGATCATATTTTTAGAAGGACTTGTCTACTTCAGTACTTAAAGTACTGATCTGTAAATGTGGCAGATTAACAAGAAGTTTAATGCATCACTGAAGAGAACAGGCAGATCAGATCACATCTACAGACTAACTACATAATCCTTGGTTTTTGTCCTATAAGGTCCAAACTGGCTCAGGGAGAAAAGTATAGGGTACATAGGATCATTATTTCTCAAATAAGCTAACATACACAGTATGGTATGCTCAGATTATGGTCCTATATATGTGGGGCACTCTTTTTTTGTTTGTTTTTTAAATCTAAATATTGATTAATTGCTTTTGAACATGCTGGGGACCATGAGAACTAGTCACTTTTTAAACACTACCTCCTAAGGGCACAGGAGCAAGCAATTCCAAAATGTCAGAAGTCAAACAGGCAGAAGGCCAGCTTGGCTGAGCAAGGATTTTCTTTTGGAGATAAGGCAAAAAAGGAAGGTACATGTGGGAAAAAAAGGTGGAAGCAAGATTAGGTGATGTGGGAGGAATACAGAAATGTTGCTTGCTGCTATAGAGTGAAAAGTGGTGTGGTCAAAGCCCAATTGGAGTTGAAGCTGGACAGAAATATGGGGGGCAGTAATAAGAGGTTTTTTTAAGATAAGTTAACAGCAAGAGGTAGTGCAGAAATAACATCAGCCCAGTACAGGATGAAGATGGTCCCCTCACAAACAGGGATATAGGCAAGGCAGAGATGTTTAATTCTTTCTTTGCTTTTGTCTCCAACTTTGATGATGGGCTAAAGGGGTCCCAGTGCCTTGAGCTGAAGGACCATGGCTGTGAGCATGATGAACTCTCAGCATACCCTGAACTAGTGTGGGATCTACTGGGATCCATCTAAGTCTATGGGGCCTGATGGGATTCATCCAAGAATTCTCCAAGAGCTGGATGATGTCATCCTGAAGCCTCTCTCAAAAAATTTTGAACAGCCTTGGAAATATGGAAAGATCCTAGTTTAGAGAAAGCTGGCTAACATTTTCAAAAAGGTCAAGAATGATGGAAGAGAAGGCATGGAAACTGTAGGCCTGTCAATCTCATTTCAGTGTATGGTAAAATTATGGAGAAGATCTTTCTGGGAGGTATTGAAAAACACCTGAAGGATGGTGCAGTCATCGGTCACAGCCAGAATGGCTTCGTGAGGGGAGAATCCGGCTTGTCAAATTTAATATTCTTTTTTGACAAGGTAACCCACCTAGGTGATGAGGGGCAGCCAGTTGATGCAATCTTTCTGAATTTCAGTAAAGGTTTTCATACTGTCTCCAGGATCCTTCTGGACAAAATGTCCAGCACACAGCTGGATAAACGTGTCATGCAATGGGTGAGCAGCTGGCTGATGGGTTGGGCGCAGAGGGCATTAATGAATGGGGTAACATCAGACTGGTGATGTGTCACTAGTGAGGTTCCACAGGGCTCCATCCTTCCATATTTTCATTAATTACTTGGATGCAGAAGTCAAAAGAGTACTTACGTAAGTTTGCCAGTGTTACTGAATTGGGTGAAGCTGTTGATTCCCTTGAGGGCAGAGAGGACCTGCAGAAAGACCCAGACAAATTAGTGTCATGGGTAATCACCAACCAAATGAAGCCTGACAAAGAAAAGTGCCAGATTCTGCACCTGGGATGGGACAACCATGGAAGTACGTACAGACTGGGGATTGAGAAGCAGGAAAACATGCCATGGAAAGGGACCTGGGGGTTCTGGTTGATGGCAAGTTGAACACAAGTCAGCAGTGCCCTGGCAGCCAGGAGGACCAGCCCTGTCCTAGGGGGCATCAGGCACAGCATCACAGTCAGGCAAGGGAGGGGATTGTCTCACTCAGCTCTCTGCTGGGGCGGCTTCACCTTGAATATTGTGTGCAGTTTTGGGTGCCAAAAAGACATTAAGCTATTAGAGAGAGTCCAAAGGAGGACTACAAAGATGGTGAAGGGCCTTGAGGGGAAGCTTGAGGAGCAGCTGAGATCACTTGATCTGTTCAGCCTGGAGGGGAGATCTCATTGCAGTTAAAACTTCCTTGTCAGGAGGGGCAGGCACTGATCTCTTCTCTGTGGTGAACAGTGACAGGACTCGAATGAATGGCTTGGAGTTGTGTCAGGAGAGGTTTAGGTTGGATATTAGGAAAAGGTTCTTTACCCAGAGGATGGTTGGGCACTGGAACAGTCTCCTCAGGAAAGTGGTCACAGTACCCTTGACAGAGCTCAAGAGGTGTTTGGACGATGCTCTCAGGCACATGGTGTGACTCCTGAGGAGTCCTGCACAGGGACCGAAGTTAGACTTGATGATCCTACCAGCTGTGGGTATTCTATCATTCTGTAACTGTGAGGAATTAAACACAGAGGTCTGAATTGAGTAGGATTAGACACAGTACATGGAAATGACTGATATTAAAGTGCCAGAAAATAATTCATCAAAGTGGAGGTGGTCAGGTCTTTGTAACAAGAAATGTTTTCCTACAAAATGGAAGGTTTCAGGTGTTTCGCTTTAAAAAGCAGAACCTGCAAATAACACTCATCAAGAGATGTGAAGCTTTAGTGTATTAGCTTCTCTCACTTTAATAACATCCTTGACATATAAACTGTTCATATTCTTCAAAAACGTTAAGATATGTCTGAGGATATTTAAAGCTAGACTTATCACAAAAGAAGAATCCATTATTTTTCAGAAAAAGTACAAATAATTTGACATGATGTCTTTAAAAAGTTGAATTGAAGAGGATTTTTCTTTTGAAACACTTAAATTATTTTTGTCACATCTTTTAAAAGCATATTGTTCCTGGCTACTTTTTTGTATGGCTGGTAGAGTCTTTTTGAATGTCAGTGCTTGAAATACCAGTCAAATGGATTAGTTAACTTATGCAAGTTAATTTTAACCCAGCTGGCTGTTCTAAAGCCATAATTTTAAATGATTAAGTGTTTCAATAATTTAGTATTAGCTGACAATCTATGAATTGTGTTAAAATGTAGTATTGTGATTGAGGCTTCTTTTTCAAATATATGCTGATTGTATGCACTAGCAATAAGAATGCACCCTTGAAAACAGCAAACAGTATTTCTGGAGGCAAAATGCTTTTGACACCAATGTGCTCATGACTTAAAAGGGTATTGTCGTTTTTCAGCTGCCCAGGTGCAGAGCGTAGTGCAAAAGTGCTTTGCACAAATCGTTGCAGCCCTGGAAAGCTGTGAAGAAGGAATCAGTGTTCCTTAGAGTAGAGTCTGTTTCCTTATTGAGGGTAAATTGTGTCTTCCAGACAGTAAGGCTGTTAAATAGCAATCAGTGCCATATGCGTGACTTGCTAAAATGGTAAAACAATTTTAAACTGTTCTTAAAAAATAATTTTAAATTAAATCTTAAGTTTGAAAGTGCCCACACTTAAAATAAACAAACAAACAAAAACAAACCTCCTGAGCTCTTAAGCTGCAGCTTGGATGAAGCATTCTAGATTTGATCTGGCCTGTAGTCTAAAACACAGCAGAACATACCCCATTAATAAAAGGCTCTCTTATGGCTTTTATTTTGGCCTTTTCAAGTTGACATACGCTTTTTCAATTCTTTTTTCAGTCCATACCAATGACCTTGATATGCCATTTAACATCCAAAACCATTCCTACTGCTTTCTCTGTTTCTGCCTTGTGGAAGGGCTACACTTGGGTATCTTGTGGGAAACAGCAGTGGAAGGAATAGTGTGGTGCATTAGTAACATGGGTGAGGAAAGGAAAAAAAAGCCAGAAAAATAATTTTCTGAATCTATTATGGATTCTGTGAAATTATGTAAAATTTCTAAATCCTATATGGTGAGAGGGAAGAACAATAGAAAGGGTAATTACTCTTTAAAGCTTGGTTCTTAAAAGTTACCATGAGAAGCTTTTTCTCGCATGACTAATTTCCATTCTGCTAAAAGATTGTTTGAGATCAGCCAAAAGCTATATACAAAAATGCAAATGTAGTACTGCAATTTTTATACTGAATGTTTCATAAGCTGTGCTTAATTTCTCTCCTATTATGCAGTCATGTGGATGATCACAAACTGTTGGATAGCAACAAGTATACTCTATACATGGCATACTTGTCCTTCCTTCTACTCACGAAATAGAGGCTGGATTCTATTCTGGCAAATAAGAATTAAGTAATTCAGGCTTTGCTACTGGTTACAAATAGTCCTAGCCATGTACCTTGTAAAATGAACTAATGCACATACATGTCTAAAATAATAATTCATTTTTATAAATTATATCGTCTGGGCTGTATTTTTGGAATCAACATCTGAAAAGAGTTTGTCACAAAATAGGGCCTGCTGCAAGACTGCAATACTAAACCTGTCTTATGTTGCTTTAGAAGTTGGTTTTCTTTAAGCAAGGTAAAACAATAATACAGCTGTTGAGTGGTGTAAATTCAAAGGTTTTTTAAATATTCTTTTTGTTTTACATGGAAAAAAGTTAGCCACAAGAACATATGGAGTGCTGATTGTGACAGCTAACTTGTAGAACTGTTTCTCAACAAGCAACAGAAAATTAAGGACAAATGTTGCAGACCTTTTTCCATATGCAAGTTGTTTGATTGTCAATTTGTACTTTACATCTTCTGTTTAGGACTGCAAACACAACACAGGTGGTTCATATTGTGATAGATGCCTGCCTGGCTTCTATGGTGATGCAACTAAAGGGACAGCTGAAGACTGTCAGTTGTGTGCTTGTCCCCTAAATATACCTTCTAACAAGTAAGTTGTATATTTATTGCATATTGCACTTTTCCCCTTAGTAAATTGCATAATTTATTAATTTATATTTTTGCATGTATGCTTGAGATATCTTTTTTCTTTCAATCAAATAATACATCCTGCAATATAAACTTTTATTTTTACGATTGTACCGGGTGCTTAACTAGGCAGGTAAAGACAAAAGCTGGATGAGACTAAGGTAGAAAGAACAACACAGAATTTGGATGACTGCTTTTCAAATTGGTAACTAGTATTTGCTTTTCTGTCCTCCTTAAGGGTAGTTGTTTCTAGTTTTAAAGCTGAATTTGCAAACATGTGGGTTTTTTCTGCTTTTACTTTTCCTTTTCTTTCAGTCTACATTATGTGATTTGTTTGGAATTTTAATTCACCTTTAGATCTTGTAATTGAAAATATTTTTCAGCATATCTCAGAAAAAATACTGTGAATTTGTTTTATTAAATAAAAGTACAAGTGAAAAGTTATTCAATATTCTGATCTAAGAAACAAGGTTTCCTTCATTATAAAAGTTTGTCTATGCTACTCCATCACTTAACTTAATAGATCAAGTGACTTGAACATTTTTTCATTGTTTTTTTCACAGACAGTAGCTGGAAAATAATAGTACCAAAAGCATTTTACATTATATACCTGAATAAAACTGTTCTGAAACTTGTCTGTGCCATTGCAGCCTATTAAAATTGCACTGATCAGAACAGGAGTAGTGTAAGCACTTATGAGCGGAAATTCCAGGGGATTGTAGAATGGGAGCCTGCCTTCCTGTTAACACAGCTCTTGAGTTGGTTTTATTAGATATAAATATATATGGGTTTATTATATCTGCTGCTCAGGCATGGTTCCTCTGACATTCTCATTACTTGGTATTTCCTTGCCTCAGTAATCAATTATCTTTCTCTTGTTTGAGAGTACTGTGCTGACAAAGAAGGAAAAACACTATCACATTTCCATCTTGCACAGACATGCAACAAACCAAGTCAAATAGATTGAATTTAGGTTATGATTGGCAAAATGCCTGGAGAGCTCCATTACGTAATCATCATAGTTCTGGGTGTTTTACTTTCCTTTTTTGAAGTTAGCAGTCCCCTTTTTAGTATTTAGTTTTCTTGAAAAATATAATAGGTATAGAACAAACACACAATATAAACGTTTTTTGAACTGTGAAACTGTGTGAGTCCTGAAGTCTACAAAGTTTAGCTTGTAGAACTCACGCATGCTCTCACGATGTTACAGTGTAGACCAATTATTAAATTTGTTTATGAGGAAAAAAGAGGTTTTAAAGATTTAATGTATTACCTGAATGCTGTTAAAGCACTTCTTTGCTTTCTTACTTAGTTGTCAATGAGTTTGTTATGCTAGGGGTAATATTTGCAAACAATTCAGATACCTTCATATGAAAAATAAACTTTTACCAAGTTCATGTCACTGTAAAGATCTAGTATGTGTCATGTTCTTTCTGCACAACTGAACAACTGACTAATTGTATATACAAATTATTATAAATCGCTGTGTATAGATTTTGATTCCTGAAGTATTTAATTCCTAAAATGATATGACATGATATATGTAGGTTTCTAAGCTTAATACCAAGTTTCCACTGCCTAGAGAATATTGTCCATGTAATGAGCCTGTGAGATATATTTCTATTTAAAAGTAAGTTTTGTATTTTATAGCAGTGTCTCATTTATTTAAGATGTTTATAGTGGTTTCCTTCACTGTTCTCGCAGCACCTGACACTCTCTGCAATGCCACATACAGGGGACAACTGTTCTAACAGTTGTAGAAATGATGTGGTGATTATGTTGTTCAGTTAATTGACTTCAGAGGATTTAGTTGCTGCTAAGTCCCTTTCCTGTTTCCTAATGGCAGGAGCTTCCATACACAGTCACTGAAGCCAGTCATGTGCCTTCTGAAGCACAACAGTCATAAATGGCTTGCCATATGTCAGAAAAGAGCACTTGGCCAAATCAGAAAATTAAAATTAAGTTGTCTAATCTTGTATTCTACATCCTGGGTTGTATTTTCTTCTTTTTGCATATATTTTCATATATGTGCTTATGTGATGAAGATGAAATCAATACCCATGTTATAAATGGTCTATGCAATGAACACATAACTCATTCATTCTATGTCTTCTTGTAAACATACCACTCCTAGAAACTGTTCTAACATTCTTAGTCCTCAAGCAGTTTCAAAGAAAATTTTTCCCCCCCCATAATTTCTAACAAATATGAATGTTTGGAATAATTACTGCTCTTCTCTTGATGTAGCCATAAATTTAATATGGGTAGCGAAGACTTTGGCAGGAATGCTTTATCACTGGAAATGGGAGATAGAAGGTCTCTGGCTCAGCCTGGGAAGGTTGGGAGTAAATTCATAGCACATGAACTAAGAATTTGTGTTGGTCTCAGAGTTTTATTTTTTTTCTTGGAGAATTAGATAAGATGAGAAGCATATTGTCAGGATGTTTTCTATAATACACTAGAAAGCTTTTAGGATACCCCATCTCCCAGCATAGACTTGTCACATGCATACACATTCTGTGTCTTTATACTTGTCCTGTGTCCTGACTCAGTTGTACTAGTGTTGTTACCATATGGGAAAACTGTAACGAGCAATGATAAATCAAGAGGGGGACTACAGTTTTTTGAAGCTTGTTTTGACAAATCAATACTCACAGTTTGTTAGTGTTTAGCATTAGTGAGAAATGAGATTCTCAATAATCAGGAAGATAAACTCTTCTTTTCTCAGCCTGCTGTCATATATTTCCTTTACAGCACACACATGGGAATTTCTCAATATATTAATGTTTAGTGTTGAAATGTGGTCCAACTACTAAGTCACAGAAAGAATCCAGGAGGCAAGGTCTGAGCATTACCTTTAAGACCTGGAAATTCTACTATTTATCATTATTGCTTAGCAATAATAAGTACATTATCATTATTATTATCATTGTTATCATCCTTACAATTATTATCATTATTATATTTAAAATTTATGCAGTTAAATTCAGACCTCTTGGTGGAACTTTGGTACAGTCAATTTTGTACAATGCTATAATGAGTTGTGATAGCATCTCTACAAAGTTTCCCATGAAACTCTCAGAAAGTGAGGTTGGGACTGACAAGCAGGAACTTACTTGAAGTAAGTCAGGTGCTGCTGATTATATTCAGTGATTATATTCATGTGTGCTTTCATTGCCATTAAAGAATAGAATGAACAATTATTGTTTCTTCAACTGGATCTTCATCCATTTGTGAATCTATTATTAAGTAAATGACATGGCAAAATAATACAAAGATTATCCTTACAGGAAAGAGAAAAATGCCAGCACCTGTCTATGTTTGTTGGACCTGACCATCCTACATTTTTCTTACTAATCTCTTGTATTTGTAGGATGATACAGAATAAAGAATAACTGAGGACAGATCACAGGATGGATGACTCCTGAAAGTGGAGTCTAGTCACCAGCAGCTAATCACAATAAATTATGCTAATTAAGTTTTTCTGTCCTCTCTGGACCTTTTACTTTCCAGAAAATATCATGGTATATCCTGCTTTAATATATCCAAGATCGGATTATGTCTATTTGTTGTTATTGTAGCATGCACCGTAGCATGTTATCTTGAATATAACTTCCTTCTACTGTCTTTGTTCAAGCAATTCTATTGCTTCTCGAATTCTCTTTTCCTGGGTTATAAAAGATAATTTATTATCTTTTTTCACATAGGTGCTTTATTTTACCCCTTTGAATAGTCACCCTGCTATGCACCTACTCCTGTTCTTTTATTTCTTCTTTTTTTCTTTTTCTATTTTTCTATTTAGTTGACCGGAATTGATTACCATTATGTAGATGGGGCTTTATAAAGATGCTCGCATGTCTCTGTCTCTAATAATCATTACTGAATTACAGAAGAGAAGATTGCCTCTTCTTCTCTGTAGTATCTTTTAGTCTGTCAGGAGGTTTCTTCAGAAAGGTGTTTTAAGGGAGAAAGATTATGGAACGCAAAATGCTAACAGTGGAGGAACACAGTGCAGAGTTAAACACAGGCATTGAGATGTGGAGCTTGCAAATGGCTACAGTATTCTTCTTTATTAAAAAAGGAGGAAAAAAAATCCCCAAACCTGCCAAAAATAATTAGAGCATAACAAAGAGGTAAAAGCTTTCTAGTCTGCAAGCTATTCTTAAACTTCAACATGCCTGTGTGGCCTGTTGCTTGAGGTCACTGGCGCTTGATTAACTCAAATACGCTCTCTGGGAAGCTGTACCAGATATTTCCCATTTTGCCCCTCCCCTTTCTTGTTCACAGGGTCCCTTTCACAGCTGACTATACACAAAGTTAACTGAGCTTTTAATCGGTTGTCCTTCAGGAAGATTTATATAGGGGCCACGTTATGGCACAGATTGTTTTGCCAGGCCCTCGGGGGCACAAACAAACAGCTGTACATTCCTGCCTTTTTAATGGTATCCAGACCACTCACTGGCAGGCTCAAGTCCCATAATAACAGGCTATTGGGATGCTGCCATCCACTGCTCTATATTCAGTGTCGCAGAAATAGCAGAGTCATTCCAAATTAAATTTGCTGGAGTCGAACTTAAGCCCCCTGTCCTAGACCAGAATCACTTTTCCTGGGCACTGTTTTGCAAATTAACAATCTCTGAAGTGGGAAGAGAGCTATGCTGCTAACTATGCTTTCTTTATATTTCTTCCTTGTCCCTCTTCTTTCTCACTATCAACAACACAGCTTTAGCCCAACATGTCATTTTGACCGGCATCGTGGATTAATGTGTGATGAATGCCCAGCTGGCTACGTGGGACCACGCTGTGAAAGGTAAGCAGGCACCATGCTTTTAGTCATATGAGACCTGAGACAAAAGTATTGATCACATGGAACTGTTCTACCTTTTGTTACCTCCCCTTCTCATCCCCATTCCTGTTCTGAAACTCACTGAAAAAATTTCCTCTGATATTGGATCCATGAATTTGTATTTTTCTTATGCTTGTTTTATTGTTTTATGGTAAAATGTAAGGTTTCCAAGAAGCATTTGCTGATAAGTAAGAGTCTTTGTTAAAAAAGTTTCTTCTAGCTTTTCTGTCACTCTTCTGAGATTTTTACAGACCTTTTGTCTCCTCTGTCATTTGAATGTTTAGAGCATGGTCATTAAAAAGTGCAGTAAATTACTGATGCTTCCCTTAGAGAAGTTAATATGCAGTGAAAATTCAGCTCTTCTAATAAGTTATTTGTGGATTTTAATTATTTTTAAAAGAATATTTTAAATTTTTGTTGCTTCTCATTT
>JANRGV010000062.1:58709309-58753124 GCA_024734035.1 Alethe castanea | reverse complement strand
CTGACCATGCAGTAGATCAGGGGAAGTCTAAGTCAGGGTAGGTAAACAAATTTATGTCTGTATTACATTCTAAAGGTGTTTTTCTAAACTAAAGAAGTTTTTAAGCTCAAGGGGAAAAAAATAATCAGGCTTTCTGATGATTGAGTACAGAACATCTATACACAATGTGCTGAAATACAAAGTGTATCTAACATAGAGTCATAGAATAGTTTGGATTGGAAGGACCTTTCAAGGTCATCTAGTGCAACCCTCCTTCCTCTAGAGTGCCACTAATATTTCTTGCTATGCTTTGTCTCACCTTCAGTGCCAGTGACAAGATTTTTTCTCCCACTGAAGTCTAATTACTAGCAGAACTGGCAGGATTTCAGCCGGTACTGTATCTACAATATTGTTAAAAAAGAGTAGGAGAGAGAAAGAAAAAAGATGCTTAAGACACACTTGAGAGAAGATCAAATAATTTTTGGTGATCAGAGAGGCAACAGAATTAAATTTTTCTAATGAGAGGATTGTTTAAGGGTCCTAACTGATGATGTCTTTTACTATAGGTGTGCAGAAGGCTATTTTGGACAACCTTTAATACCAGGGGGATCATGCCAGCCATGCCAGTGTAATGACAACCTTGACTTCTCCGTTCCTGGCAGCTGTGACAGCTTGTCTGGTGCTTGTCTGATATGTAAGCCAGGTACAACAGGCCAATATTGTGAGAGGTGTGCTGATGGATATTTTGGTGATGCTCTTCATGCAAGGAACTGTCAACGTAAGTCACGAACTTTTACAGCTCCTGACAGTATTGATCTATCCTGTAACTTTGTTCCTGAGAGGAAGAATGTGCCGCTGTATGTGGGAGCAAGAGAATGATATAGCTCTAATAATGATACTGTGCATCTGCATCTGGAAAGGGAGGCTTTAAAATAAATAGAAAGAAGAGCTTATTAAAAAGCTGTGGTTGAATCAGACATGGGAAAAAAAACAATGGAGCACTGCATGGGTGCAAAAGGTTATACTAAATGTGCCAAGGGTTATACTACATGTCAGATCTACAAAAATAAATATAAATAAATGAAAAATATTCACTAAAAATGCTATAAGCTACCCAGAAAAATCCTGTTCATTTGTGAGATTGAAAGGAGGGAGTGATATTTTAGTTTCAGCATCCAGCTCTAGCAGCATTTGTAACCTGTTTCCCACTTATATAACCTCAGTTAGAGTTGGGAGGTGCTGCTGCCTACAGGTCAAGATTCTCTGACCTGCCAATCAGACTCTAAAATTTCCAGACAATTTTTCTAAAGTGCTCTGGAGGAAGATACCTGGCACTGCAGCAAGCTACCAATTCTCAGCTGAGCAGTGCATGTTATTCAACTACCAGCCCCAGCACATCCTTCCTCATGGTGATTGCAAAATATTATTCAGTGGAGATGAAAGATTTGGTAGGAACAGGAGCTTTTCTTTCTGTAGGAGGCAGTGGCTGTCTCTGAGCCATTGCTGGCACAATTCAGAATGCAGAACAAGTGATTTTAATTTAAAAACTTTCTTCACATACTCTTCGTTCACATTCTGAGAAGTGTAATAAAACAAGTTACAAACTCTCCTGAAAGAGCCGAGCATTTTATTTCACTGTCATAAGGATTTATTCCTGTTTCATCCATTATAATAAATGCAAGAGTAACCCCACTGAATAAAAAGGTGTTATAGCAGTATAAAATTATGCAAGTGAAAGAGCTGGTGCATTGTCTTACTGTTCTCTGTGTAGGAACATGGGGAGCATAGGAACCATGCCTGCAGTATGTGTTGTGAGGAGTCTGAGGCACTGGCATCCATTTCCAGGACTTGCCCTATTAACAACTTGCAGTCTAAAAGTGAAAATCCTAGGTTGTGTTGGACCTCCAGAGAGTGTGTGGGAGCTAACAAGATGCAAAACATCACCAAGTTTCTCAGTTAAGGCCGATAAACACTGATGTACACAAAGTCATAGATAACCCTGAAGACATACCTGGATAAATACTTTCTGTACCTTCTTTACAAAATGCCAGAAAAAATATGGACAATCTTATATATTCTCTTCATAAGGTAAAAGGTCATGATGAATGATGTCATGTAAGTTACAATGTTAAGTGTAAAGTGATTTAAGAAGTGTATTTCAAAAATTACAGCTTTCAGTATCTTGTCACCATTCTCGAGTCATCAATAGGACTGGTACTTTCACCGTTTCCACAGCAGTGACAGGTCCATGAGAAAGATTTTTCTAAGAGGAGAGTTTGGAAAACATACCATTTAAAAAATATTTAAAAGAAATACGTGTTTAATGTTGAATTACAAGCTTTGCTTTTGTTGTTAGTATCTGTGACAAGGAGAGCCCCCTAATGTATTCATACCCTTGTACTTGTGGTTACCTTGTGTTCTACTCTCTCCCTTTCATGTAGGTTTTCTTCTTTGCATATGATTTTTTATTTCCTTTGCAGACTTCTATGAAGTTTGCCCTGCAGCAACAATATCAGAGGGACTGTGCCTTTACTTTGTTGTTTTCAATTTTGTTCCTTATTAAAAAGCCAAATCCAAGAGTATTGCAAAGCATGAATTTGCTTTCAAATTAGTGTTTGAAATGTTTCTTGCTCTTTCTCAGTACAGTGCTGTTGTGTGCATTAACTGTTTCAAATGACAGTACAGCTTTATATCATCATAGCATCTCTGAATTTTTTGGTGTAGCTATACAAAACTATAAATCTAAGAACAATGAGCAAATGTCCTAAGCTTATTTGATTTGATTCTAGTAGGTTGTTTTTTGGAGTGAAACAGCGCAGTGTGCTGAAGCAAATACCTGGAGGTAGACCCGATGGTAATAGAGCTCAGTGTCACAAGATGAAGTAAAGCAAATAATCAAGTCTGCCTATGTTCCAGTGTAGAGGCACTACTGTTATAGGAAAATAAGTGTATAGCTTGATCATAAATACAAGTTCATAAATATTTATAGAAATCTAGAGAGAATGAAGAGTCTTGACCAGCGTTGTTGGGGAAGAAAGACAAATTTCTCCAACAGGCTGCATTGTATTATAACAACCACTTGGAGGTTTGGACAAGAGCTAATTATCCCAGTAGAGGTGAATGAATAGGAAGGCTCTAGGTGAGATAAATACAATTTATCAGATTGTGTAACAGTTTATTAGATGAATAGCCCTGACTGTATGTTTCTTTGCTATGTAGGTACTGCCAGAGCCAAGAAAAAGAAAGTCCTGATATTCCAAATTCTCCCTTACCACTGCATTGCACTCAGTCATCTGTGACTGAGATAAGACACCAGGGAGTGCTGCTTGCTGTAATATAAATAGGACAAACTCATCTGTTTATAAAATCAGTGTAGGTTTTCTTTTTGATTCTTGTGTTGTCATATGCCTGAAAAGCTGAACAATTCAAATCAGACTGAGCCTGGGTTTTGAGGTCTGTATATAAAAAGATTGGTGAAATACTTTTAATTTGCATTAAGGATTGTAGTTTGATGAATCTGAGCATTAGTATCTTCTTTCCCCACTGACCAATTTAATTAAATATATACTCAAAACATATATTTATGTGATACTTATCACCATGTACAATTTAGAGTGTCAGCAGTTTTAAAACATGAATATCAGGGTAAAGAGGGCTGTATACAGGATGGAAGAGGTAAATTATAGATTTGTTTAGTATTGAAAGCTGAAAAGAGAATATAAACAATGTTAATTACATCAGAAGTGTCTTTTAATTTTTTGCTTTTTCAAAATATATTGCAAAACAGAAGGAGATCAAAATCTCTGAAGGTGTTACAGGACTGGTATGAACAGCAGAACCAGCACATTTTTGTTACTTACTCCAGAATTTTTGCAAACATTTGAGAAACAATGCCATGAATAGAATGGCAAGTCACAAAGTTGCTTTCATTAAAAGAAGCAACTTCTGCAGAATACCTCAAAATCAAGGAAAAAACCCCCATACCAATCCTTTCAATTGATAATTTGAAATTGTAAATTAGCAAGTCCAGTCAAGTAATGAGGAAGGTCCTGTTGTAATAATCTATATATAGGAAAAATATAACTGCCTTGTCTCACATAGCACCTTCTGACATGCAAGTATGCGGCTGCCATGTGTTCGCTGCTGGGACTCTGGGACTCTTAAGTGTTTCTTAAAATGAAAGTGTCAAGTTGAGAGAAAAAGAAAAAGCAACACATGCAGATAGGGCACTGCAGGACAGCAAAATGCGGACTGGAGCCCAAGTTTGGAGAGTAGATTGATAATTGGTATAGAGATGTGGATTCACTCCCCTCTGAGGGGATGGGGGAGAAAGGGTGTGCAGGAACCAGCTCATGCTGATGGAATCAGCGACTGTGTGGTTATAGTCCCTGTGATAACAATCGCATCTCTGTTCTCTGCTGCGACTGCTAAGGGTTTTTTCCAAATCTCTACATGCCAAAAGGATTGAAGAACACAAAGGTTCTTGTGGTTGAAAAACATAAAAGTTGATAGACATCTTCCCCAAAATTTGTCTTCTAAAACGTAAGAATTTAAGAGCCAGAAGCATTGTTGTTTTCCTCCAAAACAGTATTTTCTCTGCCTTTTTAAGTGTTCAGGAGAGCACTGTGATGAGTTAGGTTGGTCAGTTGGGTTATATTTCCTCTGGGAACTGTGATGCTGTTCCTGAGACAGAAATCCTGGAGACTCATGGTAGCAGATAATCCTTAGTATGTTTTTCAGTGCAGCCTGGGGCATGGGAGCATTACTGCCCCTGTATAGTGTCAACCTTGTACTGGATTTGCAGCCTGCCAATATTTCCTGATGACTGCTTGAACATGGAGTGAACTCCAGGACAGCAGAACCAGCACATGGAGCAGTAATACTCCCACTGGCTGGAGCTACATCCTTTACACACCCTGTGTAAGGGTCTGGACCCTTTTTGTATGTTTCTCTCAGCACTGCCCTGCCCACTCAGAGTCTCTGGGCATGTCCTTAATAATCTCCCCTCCACATCTTGTTTTGATCTGAGAGGAGCATTTAAAACAAGCTATGAGTTAATGAACTTGAAACAAAATTTCTGACTGCAATAATTTGGAAAAAAATTCCACATTAATATGGGCAGGTTAATGTGTCAGTGTATGGGAGTGACACCTTCCTGCCTAACCCTGAGCGTTTCTCAGGGTGGCAAAAGCTGCACTGTAAACATTTGGCTATTAGATTTACCTTCAGGGAACATGCTGACATCTCCTTCTTCCTCTGCAGCCTGTCACTGTCACACGAATGGCTCCTTCTCAGAGATCTGTGACTCTCGGACGGGCCAGTGTGAATGTCGAGCCAACGTCATCGGCCGCCGCTGTGACATCTGCAAAGTGAGTGACCAGATATTTCAGACCAGTCCTTTCAGATTTCTTCACTGTTTGTCTCAAATAAGTATCATTTGGTTCTGAATAGGCTTTTTCCTGTTGCTTATTTTTCACTTAAAGAACATATATAGATTGTTCTTATGTAGAGAATGGTAAAATGGTTGTTTTTTAAATGTTTTCTAATTGTTTTCTAGAACAGAACACAGGAAATAGCATTTACATGCAATGAATGCATTTTAAGTCTCACTCTATCTGTAAATACATTTGTATACATAGTATATCCACTTTGTATTTTGAATGTTTGATATAAAAAATGAGTTTAAATTATTGCAGCTTTGGGAGATAATACGTCTGTGAAGAAAGCTGCAAAATGTCTGATAACATCTGATGTTTATTTTTTTAAAAAAACGGGGTGCTAGTTTAGTTCTTCTGGAATGTTCTGTCTTTATGTTTTTTTCTTAGGGTTTCTTCTTGTGCTGTCCAAACAATCTATTATTTTTTGGTGAAAGTGTTTTTTGCTTTGACATTGTTTTCCTGTCTCATAAATCACTGCAGAAAAATATTGTTTCATAAACTTTCACAGAGTTGTCTTCAGGCAGCTAAGGAATGTACTATAGCTGGCTGCACATTTCTCTGGTTCAGCATAAGGACTCGTGTTAGGTTTATGTCCTCAGAACACCTCCACCTGTTTGTAATTTAAAGCACATAAATAATTCTGCAGAAATCAAAAGGATCATTTTCACCCTTTAAAATTCTGTAATTTCTGAAGTGGTTTGCTCATGCTCCATTTTCAACGGGATTTAAAGAGTCTGTTCAAAGAAAAATTGCTGGTATGAGTGGATTTTGCAGATTGCATAAGATACCCAGCAAATATCTCAAGCTCATTAATACAATACTGGTGGTTAATTGGAATTAATCTTTGTTTACTTCAGTGTTTACTCCTGTCTTTATTTCTGTACTCTTTTAAAATGTGGCGTAGTTTCATTATCTCCACTTTCTAACAGTGTTTACTTTTCCTTCTTAAAGCCCAATTACTTCTGGGCCCCAGAAAAGCTCTTTTGTGTACCCTGTGGCTGCAGTGCCTTAGGATCTGTGTCACTGCAGTGTGATACGTTGGGAAGATGTATCTGCAAATCAGGATTCACGGGCAAACACTGTGAAATCAGCAGGCAGGTGCCTGAATTGCAAGAAAATGCAGGAGTCAGCCAGCAGATTCGAGCACCCCCCCGGAGGTGGGGCACCAGCAGTGCCAGTGGGTGCCCACGAGGCGCTTACCGGCCTGCGGCTCTGGTAATGAGAAACTCTGCTTTGCATGGGCTGAAGTCTCCTCTGCTTGTGTTTGGAGCTCACACAGATTGCTTGGGTTTTTAATTTTTGATACCTGTGTTACAGTATAAGAAATTCTCAAGAAACAGACAGACTGGGAAGACAAGCAGCGTTTTAGGATGTTTCCCCAATCCTAAGGGCTCCATCGTGCAAATGGTGATATCAGCAAGACATCAAATACCAGATTAAGTCCCAAAACAGAGCCATCAACAGCAGTTTGCGCAAAATGCATGAGAGGTGTACATAAGTCAGTGGAATTGGTGGGATTTTCTTGGACTTAGCAGCCTAAGACTGTATTTTCTAACAATTCAAGAATCAATAGCTTAAGGAGGCTGCAAGAAGGATCAGCCCCAGAGTCAAAGAGTTAAGATCTAATTTTAAAATATTGACCATAACTGGTGTTAAAAGTTCTCATTAGCGAATGTGGCTAGTTATCTGAGCCATTTTTAACTCAGTGCAGTGCCAGTTATGTGAATGTAATGCCCAAAATGATAGGAGTGTTCGTTCTTTATCACAGAACAGCAAAGCAACTTACTTCCTAAAATTAAGTAATTATGATACAACTGCTTCTAACAGAGCAGATTTTAGGAATATTGTTTGTTCTCCCTACAATTCAAAACCTTCACACTTACCACACCCTGTTTGAAAAATACCTGGCAGTGTTTTTCATCCTCAGCTAGACTCTGGGACCCGTGCTGTATCTGTTCATACAGATTTCCTTGGAGAAATGAGTTTTTTTCCAATTAAACATGTATAGGTTACTATGTTTCCCACACAGTACACTGATGGAGACACGATATAATGACATATTCAGAAAATTCAGTGTATTTCCTAATTTTAATCTGGGATCATATATCTTGTTCAGTAGATGTGATTCTTAGAATTTCTCTGTGTGAACAAACTTTGCTGAGAACTTTAACTTGCAGTTAAAGTTTGCATGACCAACCAAAATGTCTTTGTGTGCAGCCCTTCTCACAGAATGCAACCCAGCATGGTGGTGGTCTCAACTTAACGCAGTGTGGAGTGCTGGTATCAGACTTTTTCTGACTGTTACCCATATAAACAGAGCTTATTAGATCCTGGTAAATTTTGTATTGAGAACTGAGATGCATGCTGTGCATTGGTTACTTCACTGCATTAATCTGAATGTCTGTCCTGAGATTGTGTGTATTCACATTTCTGTTGTTCTTCTTGTGTAGAAGAAATCTTTAGATGTAGTCAAGTATTTTATTGAACCTTGAGTTTGATTAAACGAGTTTGACTATCTCTCTGATATACCACGTTTTGTCAGGCAGAAGTATGAAATTTGCAAAACATTTCAATACAGAGTTTGGAAATGAAAATCAGCGTAATTCTTTATTATATGTACAATCAGACATTTGCTTAGGGTCATATGATTTTCAGGCCAAATTCTGACCATAGATGTGGTCCTGTATTCTGGCACCTACCAGCAGATTCTCTGTGTGAGTGGGGAACTTCTGTATTAACCTCAGAGATAAGATTTCAGGACTTTTCCATGGAAAGCTTCTGAAGTTTCAAAGAATTCGCCGATACAAGAGGTTAGTTAGCGGTTCTACTGTGGAACAAATCCATATAAAATAGTAGTCATAGTAGAATCATTAGGGCTGAGAAGGACCTCCAATTTTATTGAGTCCAACCTTTGATTGATCACCACTTTGTCAGCTAGACCGTGGTACTAAGTGCCATGTCCAGTCATTTCTTGAATGACTTCACCGCTGCCCTGGGCAGCCTGCTCCAAAGGCTGACCGCCCTTTCAGTGAAGAAATTGTTCCTTTTGTCCAACCTGAGCATCCCCTGGCACTGCCTGAATCTATGTCCTCTTGTCCTGTTGGTGGTTTCCTGGAAGCAGAGGCCAAATCTTACCTGGCTACAGCCTCCTTTCAAGGAGTTGTAGAGAGAAAAGTTTCACCCTGAGCCTCCTCTTCTCCAGGCTAAACGCTCCATGCTCCCTCAGCCACTCCTCATAGGACTTGTGCTCCCGGCCCTTCACCAGCTCCACTGCCCTTCTCTGGACACTCTCCAGCACCTCAATGTCTTTTCTTCTAAGTGGCCCAGAACTAAGACACAGCACTAGTGCTTAGTACAGAAGGACAATCACTACCGTGGTCAAAGCCAACACAGCTCCATTGATTTGAAGATCTACTGATTTATAGTAGGTAAAAATCTAGCACCTCATGCCTGGGTCACAAAGTAACACATTATAAAGTAAACATTTTTCACTTCGTTTCATTTATATTCATTAGCAGTGATCTTTTAATATCTCATTTTTAACATTCTGCTTTTCTATCAAACTTGCTGATAGATTTTATTATTAATGTTGTAATTTCAAGTGAAGTTATTAATATGATTTAGATTTCAGTATTCACTGAAAATCATCATGCCTGAAAAACAGGTAGAGAAGTACTCCCATTTTAAAGCACTCTAGCTCAAGACTGAGTTTGTCGTTTGAATATAAAGTATGGTTTGTTCCTAGGAGCTTCGGTTGGTGCAGTGAAACTCATGAGGTCTTTTGGTTGAAAACTTTGTGCAGAACTCCTTATCACAGTATACAAATGAGTGTGCGTCTTCCCTTTACTTTTTACACTCCACTAGTGAAGCTAAGGAGGAAATTTCTTACTATAGTTGATAACATCTACTCTGGTTCTGCAGAAACTTTATATTGATCACTGCAAAAAAGAAAGAAAAGAAAGAAAATAGAAACAGAGGCCTAATCCAGACAGAGTTTTTAATATTTAAAAAGCTCCCCATTATTTTTTTGTATTGTACACAAATACACTACCTTCTTCTGAAGTTATTCCTATATATCATTCTAAAGAATTGCCCTTAAGTTACTTTATACAGACATTACCTTTGCTCAGAGGAGATAAAATCTAGTTCAGAGGCTTTCCAGTTGAATCGATCTCCATTCGTAGCTGAGAATTTGAATTCTCTCTTAGCAGCAAACATAGCCTTACAGCCAGAGATGGGATATTGTATTTTGTGCTGACATACTTTCCATTCCAAGTGAGAATTGTACTTAGGGAAACACAGCCTCATAAGAAATGTCTTGCATTGCAGAACATTCATTATAGCATCAGGTAACATTCTGAAATCTTTATTCTTTCTCAGCAGCGTAGGGCATTTAGTGTCCTTGCTCCAGGGTTTTACCACTACAATCTAACCTGTTAAAAGCAGTGTTTCAGCTATGAAGAGGAAAGAGCAACCCTGATCTCCCTACACTCTGAGCTTTTCCTCTTTTCTCCTGGAAATCATTCCATGTACTGACTGCTCTTCCTTGCTCTGTGGCAGCCTGGAACATTCGGCTTACAGTCTTCCAGAGGATGTGTTCCCTGCAACTGCAACTCTTTTGGTTCCAAGTCCTTCGATTGCGATGGAGACGGGCAGTGCTATTGCCAGCCTGGAGTGACAGGGAAGAAGTGTGACCGCTGCGCACACGGGTTTTACAACTTCGAAGAAGGAGGCTGTACTCGTATGTAAATGTTCTGCACCCGAGCACAGAGTGATTTGTTTGTTTGTTTATTTATTTATTTATTCCTAAGGTTCTAGTTTGGCTAATTTTGGATTGCCTAACTAATTTTCCTGACAGAGGGTTCATAGACAGCCTTGTACATTATTCGCTTGACAAGGGTGGTGATTGGCAAGAATGAAAGACCCAAGCAATTTCTGCTATTTTACGGGCAGTTTATGGCTAATGTACATTTAGAGGGAACAGGAATGTCTTTTACTCCATGTATTCTGCCAAAAATAATCCATAAAGTTCCTATAATTTAGTTAAGAGTAACACAGAACTCTGATAAAAATTTTTGCCAAATCACATCAACTTGTAGGGGTGTAAAAACATGAACTCCCTTTGCTTCTAGTTTTACCCCAAACCTTTTCATTGTTCTTATATGGTTGATCCTCTTTCATTACCACAATCCTTTCCTGTACAGTAATATTTAGTTGCTTAATTGAATTTTTTGTGTACAAGAAGATCTTTTAGTAAAACTCTCTGCTATATTCCTTGTGTAAACACATGAAAAGTCTCATTTTCTATATGCTGAAACTCTAGCATTAAGCATAAATATATCCAACCACCTCTTTACCTTTATTGTTGTCCTTTTGGAAATTGGGTCAAAGACTGAAATGAGTGCATCCTATCCTTGAAGTAGTGTAGACTGCTATATCAAAAAGAACCCAATCAATAGATTTCTTCACAGGGAAATATCCATATTTCCTGGTAGAACTGTGTTTTTCAAGTCTCAGAGACTCATTTAGGTGTGATTATAGGACACGTAGATAGTTGTCTGGTGTGACTGACTGCTGCGATACTAGAATGCTGATATTGTTCTTTGGGTATAAAGCATATTCTTTCCAGAAGCAGAAATCACAGTCTGGTAGTCTGTTCTTCCTCCTTTCCTATCCAGAATGGCAGCACAAGGAGCAAGCTTAGTTTTCTGCCTTTTCTTATTCCTTTTTTTTTTTTTTTTTAATGGAAGGAGCATCAAGGCCTTGAGACCCACATTTGTGCAGCAAAATTTAATTTTATCTGTAGTGTGGATAAACCTTGAAACAGGCTGGATTATTATATATAGATTATGTTTGAAAATATTACTCTATGATATTGTCTCCCATGGGAATAAAAGGTACAAAAACACATACAAATTTGAAAAGTTGAGATACATTGGCCCCTTGGAAAAGGGAGAGATTGGTTCCCAGGCTCACTGATGAGAGAGCCTGAAATAAAATTCAAATGATTGCTGCAGTCCTAAAGCCCTTAGCAATTAATTGAAGGGCAAAAAATTGTATTGTTTATGATTAGCATCTTATTCTAACATTCCACAGGTTAAAAGCATATCACTATTGTGAAACACAACAAAATGTTGATAATTACAGTCAGGGAAGGAAAATGAGAGGGCTGTTAATGAAATTGCACATTAAAATTTTAGTTGCTCTCTTGGCGATCTCTGAAATGACAGAGTTTAAGAAACAGTGATGAAATGGTAAAATACTGTAGATCCAAGTAACATTTTAAATACAAATGTATCAGCCTGTGGTCATCAAATGTTTAAAGCAACAGCAGCAGCTGTAGATGTTGAGAAAATTCAGAATTTTGAAAGTTCCAAAGTTAATAGAACAGGTGGAGAGGAATTCTGTTTTCAATGTGCTGTTCTTTCCACACTTATTCTTAGTAGGCTTCTATATATTCCTTCAAATGACAAAATGTAAGAATTAAATTATGAATCACAAAGAAAATCAGAAATTTAATAGAAGTATATCAAATCATGCTGGAAGGAAAAGTACAGAAAAATTCATTCCATTGTGACAGTTAAGTATGAAATAGAATATTGGACCTCTTTTATCTAGCATTTATCCAAAAGGAATATAATTTGATTTTTTTTCTTATGCAATATAAATCCATAAAGCCTAAAAAACCCCTGAAAGCATTCAGTGTTGACATTCTAACAGCAAAGATAAAAAAGAGATTTCTATTTCACTATTGCTTGCAACAATTGTGTTGTAATTTTTCCCTCTTATTTTGAAGAATAATTATAAAAGTAAAAATAGGAAAAACATTTGAGTATTTTCTTCCCCTCCATGCCTTTTTAGCAAATTTTGTGTAAGACCTGGAAGCCCACAGATGAGCTGTCACATCTGAAAGCCTCAGTCTCCCAATGAGATGTATTCTAAAACTTCAAGCCAGAGTGTGTGAAAATATTTTAAATAGCATGCAACACATTGTGTTCCTGGTATGATGGAGGCAAAACTTGCAATCTTCTTTGCATCAATTACCTTATCTTGAAGGCATTGGTGAGGAAAAATAAAGGTCACTTCTTATTTAAACTATAGATAGGAGTTCTGTCTTTGCACATCCCTTGTTTTCTGGTTTCAATCTGAAGTATTTCACAGTAAAGGCAATGAACATAAATGAAGCCCTCAGTAACAAAGTTACATTGCCCTTTAAACACCCCGAGGAACAGGTTATCACACAGAGTCAGTTTGCTAATGAAGCTTTTTTTCTGACCTCATGGGTTAAATGGCTGGCGGGCGTGAAAACAACCACACACCAGTTCTGCTCCTTCTATCACTTGTGTGTCTTGTGCCCCAAAAATACTTATCACTTACATACCTTGAATCTGTATTTGCCACCAATGAGTTGTTCACTTAATAATCCTTTAAGAGCAAAGACCACTTCTGGAAGCACTTCCAAATCTGAAGTATTTTTAATTTAGTATAATCTGCAAAGAATGCCAGTTTCCCATGGAGAGGAAACATCAGTTTCTTGATGTCCTCCCAAGGCAGAGGATATGTAAGCTGAAAAAGAAGGAATAGAAAGGGAGAAAGAAATATCTTTTTTGCCCTTTAAAGAAAGTCTCTTTAGAGCAGCAGAAATTCCAGAAGGTATTTCTCAAATTGGTATAAGAGGTTAAATAGGCTGCAAGTTCCCTGCATAGGTGGCTCAGAGACCATCAGGTGGCTTCTTAGAGGAGACAGCATGGGCCCAGGAACTGAATAGCAGCACTCCTGCAGTTATGTCACAAGAGTGCACCATCTCAGAAGTCTCTGTGCTTCTGCAGTTGGTGCCTTTATTTTTCCCATTCTGTTCCCATTGCAGCTACTTCAACCACAGTTAACCTGTGTTTCATTGCTTCTGGTTTTGTTTTCTCAGGGTTTTCCCTGCCTTGTCTGCCCCATCAAGTCCACAGATAACTGAGAGTTCACTGTACAGTAAAAGAATGATAGTAACGCCTCTAGGGTTTGCTCTCCAGGTGTCACATAAAGGGATAACTTTTCCTCTGCTTTATTTTTTTCTGTCTCCCGTGAAGCCTGTGACTGTTCACATTTTGGCAATAACTGTGATCCTGTCAGTGGACGCTGTATCTGCCCTCCTAATACTGTTGGAGAGATGTGTGACAAATGTGCACCAAATCACTGGGGCCATAACATTGTCAGTGGCTGCAAGGTGAGTGGATTTCTGTTTTCTCTACGCATTACCTCTTTCACGGTAATTTATAGCTGGAACAGTTTTTAGTTTGTAAATCATGGTTTGCCTCCATATTGCGAGTTTTGATGCAAGACTGTGGTGTAAATGTTGGCAATCTGCATTACAGATCCTCTGTGTCAGGTATGCAGCCTGTAACACAAAACACCCTGTTGATTCTGCTGTCACACTGAGTCAGTGTCCTGCTTGAGCCTGATTTTATTTTGCTGTAACTGTGTTTACCGTGATTGAGGAGATTACCACAGTATTGAATTATGTATGTAGATGTATATTTACAGGTAATCACCAGTGCCTTTTGGGAACAAATTCACTTTGGCCTTAATGGTGACACCACTGAGAATTTGTACTCAAAGTTTGCTTGAGAAAGGCTTCAGTTTGAGCATAAAAGAGCAAGGAGAAAAGAAAAGAAACATCTACCTTAGTTGTAGATTGCACTTCATTCCTGTTTTCTCAAAGGGGAAATAAACATTATCATTAGCCTTTAAATCCTTCTTATTCCGAAATTTCTCAAGAGAAGGTGTTGGAGTCAGTGAGTTAGGAGTCTCTCCGAATTCTTCAGAGAGAAATCAGAGGGTAGGGATTAAATAAGGTTTAGTAGGAGCTACAGTGTTTTTAGTAAGTAAAAGGCCTCAAATACCACAGTAGCAGTGAATGTTCTAATGAAGCTTGTAAACACATTGATATCTTCAGTAGAGGCTCCAGGCCTGCAGTTGTAGACAGGACTTAGACATAATAGAGTTATAGTAAGAATATTGCTTATATTTCTTAGGTAGAACACAATAGAGTATATGCGTAGTGCTATACGTAACCTGGTGAGCTAAGAAACTAGAATTCTGATAGGTTGAAGAGTAGTGGTCTGAGTTTGCATCTTAGCTTGTTGGAGAAATCCTATATAACAGTATGCATTCAGAGAGTTGTTGCTTTTAGCTATTCAGCTTCTAGCCCCTTGCTTTAGCCATTCTGGCTTCTAGCCATTTGCTTATTGTTGCTGCTTTTGCCATTGCTTGCCATTGCTTTTGCTATTGCCTGTTGTGACTGATGTGCTTTGTAATAAGATGTGCTTTGTAATAAATAACCTTTTTAACTGTAAGCTGCTTTGCTTATTTAGAGAATTACCCAACAAGTAAGAGCCTAAGAGCTCAGAGTAGGAGCCTTATAGAGCTCCAGAGTCTGGTGCCTGTAGAGCACCTGGGGGTCAGAAAGAACCCCGCACCAGATTCCACAAGAAGGGAGAAGAAATAGGAAAACAATGATAAAATTTTGAGGAGGCCATGAAAGCTGTTGTTAATTACCTTGAGTTGAGGGGTACAGTGTTCAGTTAAGGCTGGAAACTGATGACAGTGGACATCGTGCAAAGTTCAAATGCCTTCATCCTCCCTGCTGTGCTGTGCTCATTCATGATAAGGGATTTAATAGTACTGCTACAATTACTCCAGAAAACTGTCTCTTTTTGGAACATAGTCATACATCATTAATACTTGTTCTTAAAAGGCTGTTAGTTCTGTAGCTCAGGCTGCAAAGCAATTGACAAGAATGATTTCTTTTTTGTATGTATGAAAAACTCCTGTGAAACCTCTGCAGTGCTGCTGTGATATAAACTCTTGGCTTCTGAAACCAGCCTAATGAGGTTGAAGACCTCCGTTTGAGCTCTGGAGTATATTCTCTAATTGTCTTTCATGTGAGCACATTAGTATGACAGTTCCATGGCACCCTCTAAATTAATGGTGATCTATCAGCCCGCATCTCTTCAGTATGTTGCCACTAATTTCTACAAAGTGAGATGTGAATCTCCTACTTTGCAGTCTTTGTAGAAGGTTTCCAAGGCTGCTGTAAGTCTGGGATAGAAAGCATTGCAGAAAACTGCATAAACCAAACACAGCATCTGATTGTAAATTAGGTTCTGATATTACACACCAAGCTATTTCAGAGAATTGTGAACAGTTCACTTTCTCAGCTTCGTGTTTAAGTGTACCTTGTAGAATTAAGTCCTTCTGTCAGAAAGTTTTGTTTTTTAGGTTAGGTAGTCATCTTGCAGACTAATATTTAACTAGTGGTTAAATAGTTTCTCTTGCATTCAGTAAAGATTTCATCTGTATATTTCCTGTATATATTCACCTTCTTTATAAATGGTGTTTTCAGATCTGAGGAAAGGTGCTCTAAGTGATGGTGTAATAAACAGTTTTGCTTAGAAACGAAATCCACATTTGCTTCCTCTCTTTTTCAGCTTTGTGTCTGTAATTTTAGCAAGCCTATCCATGTCAGTTACTGTGGTAACCTGTACTGCTGGCACTGAGTTTTTTCTGTAAACTGAATTTATCCATATGATATTCTGGTCACACCAGTGATTACAGCCAATGTCCTGTATTAACTGTGCAGTGCTACCTCAGTAATAGCACTGAGGGATTCTTCTGTTCTTTAGAAGTCTGCAGTTTTCCCTGCTACTTTTGTATTCAATATCTAGACACCCTGGAAAATCACCTATTTCTATCCTCACTTGTGTGTTCAAGTCTTATTCTGCGAGCCAGTTTGCTTCCAAATATATCATATGACTAAATCTCTAGCCCTTACTGTGTAAATCACTATCATCTAGGAGTCTTGTTTGTACAAAGAGGATAGTTACCTGTCTGATGGATGAGTAATAGACATTGAACTAGATTCCTCTGGGACCACTGAACCAATTGCTCCTGAGCAGTTCCAATTTTAGTTTTTGTTCTGAACATGCCTGTAGAGAATTTACATACAAAATACTTCTTAGAGGGTGCTTGTAGTATTTGTTAATTTCGTCCACAAAGTACTCCTATGCCCTTGACCCTTTTGTGTTCATTTGTTTTCAATGCCTAAATAACCAGTGATAAGTAATATATCTTGAAAAAAAATCCCACCATCATTGTAAATGTATTTATTGTAAATGCTTGACCTATGTTGAATAAAAATAAATTACTGGCCTTATAACACATTTAAATGTGTTATTTCTAGACAGTGGAAATTCACTGCTGTATTTTATTTATATATACTTAAAAGAGGTGAATTGCTTTTTGGTTGGGTTTTGGTTTGGGGATTTTTTTTCAGAAGCACAATTGCAATTGACTTGTTTCTCTCCTTTTCAGCCCTGTGAGTGCAGCCTCATTGGAGCCCTAAGTTCTCAGTGCGACTTAAATACAGGCTGTTGCTTCTGCCGCCCTGAATTTTCTGGGGAAAAATGCACAGAGTGCAGGCTGGGCTACTGGAATTATCCACATTGTGTCGCTTGTCAGTGCTTCCTGGCTGGGACAGATCCACAGAGCTGTGATGCAGAAGGGAAGTGCTCATGCATTGATCATTCTGGCCAATGCAGCTGCAAGGTAGGACAATAAAGGTTGTAAACTGATCTTGTTACTGCTGAGAAGTTTATTTCAGATTCATTGGCACTTGCCCTTACTTATTCAAACAATATATGCAGAACAATCTCCTTGGTTTTCATAGTGCGTTTCCGAACTGATGTGGGAGGAGTCCAACATAAAGACTTAAGTGCTTATCAGCTGCTTTATCGCACACAGACACTTGCCAGGACAGCATCCTTTTAGGAGAATACATAGCATCCTCTTTTTTCCCCAGTTTTTTGTTTCTTTCTGTTCTTACAGAACTGTTGCCAGTTCATCCCCATAATATAATTCTTGTTCAGATTCTGAGTACAATAAAAGCAAAAACATCAGTAATGACAGTATGCCACAGTGCTAATTCAAAGTACGTTGTCTTAGAATCTTCATCATTTCATGAGTAGAATTCGCTGAAATAGTATCTGCTCTGAGTAGACTGCATCTAACTCAGGATCACTAAAGCAAAGACTTTTGACATCACCATCCACAACATTCTTATTTGGAATTGTACTTGGAAGAACAGCACACTTAGGTTGTTTGAGAGTTGGCTGGGTTGCTGGGCTTACAGGGCTGTAATGGATGGTTTGATATGAGGTTTGTAGCCAGAAAGCAGAGTTTCCCAGAGCCAATACCTTCATCAGTGACACAGATGACAGAATTCATGATCAGCACATTTAAAAATGCTGCTGACTTGGAGGAGGTCAAGGTTGACATGCTGAACAGTAGAATTACTGTCTAGAGAGTTCTTGAAAAGCCTGATGACTAGGAAGATTGAAAGGTTATTAGCTGGAGTGGAATGACCTCAAGAATCAGTACAGTTTGGGAGGAAGAAACCTGAGTGGCAATCCTGCTGGAAAACACAGTATAAGCCAACCATATATTCTCATGGTAAATAAGGCAAACTGCCCAGTGATCTGAATGCAGTGAGCACAGTGGCCAATGCAGCTGCAAGATAGGACATCACAAAGAACATGGTGAGCACGGGAAAGGCTTTATCTACTCAGTGCTTTACTCTTACTGTAGTCAGTGCTGGTAACACTGCACTTGGAAATGGTGTCCAGTTTTTGAACTTGATGTGAAAGTGTTGTTGAGAAGTTGAAGAGGATCTGGAGAAGAGTCTCACAGCAGATGATTTGTGGGGAATGTACTGAGAGAAATGGACTCTATCTTAGTCTGAAAAAAGAGGCTAATAAGAGGAAATGCAATTACAACCTATTAGCCACTTCAAGCAGTAGTTGATGGAATGAAGTCCTTTCTGCTGGTGGCAGAAGATGTAACAAGGGACAACAGCTGCCAAAGGGAGCTTGGGAATTTTGGGTTGGACATCAGAAAAAAAAAAATCAGAGTTATGCACCAGTGGTGCACATTATGTAGAAACATGTAAAATGTGATAAGCAGCAGCCCTTCTAACCATCTCAGTGCCTCATTTCTGGGTTAGATCCAGCCATGTCACAGAATCACAGAATTGGTCAGTTTGGAAGGGATCACTGGAGGTCATCTAGTCTAACTCTTCTGCTCAAGCAGGGTCCCTTGACTCAGGGTTGTGTCCAGAATGATGTCTCCAGAAAGGGAGACTCCACAACTTCTCTGGGTTGTCACTTTTCTTGTAGCTCTTGTAAGCCCTAAGTAGAAAGAGTGGGTGTTC
The DNA here is from genome assembly GCA_024734035.1 of Alethe castanea. Taxonomy (NCBI): domain Eukaryota; kingdom Metazoa; phylum Chordata; class Aves; order Passeriformes; family Muscicapidae; genus Alethe; species Alethe castanea. Next base: position 58,734,452 of record JANRGV010000062.1, on the reverse strand, counting down.
ATGTCATTTGAAAATACAAGTGTTTCTTTGTTGACTTTTTTAAGGCTAATAATATAGTTGCTTCTATGTTTCTCTGAGTGCAAATGAACAGTATATATTTATAAATATATATTTAGCTGATGATTAATGATAAGAGCGTGCAATTGACATGAAACAAAATTCAAAGCAAGTAAAAACCACCTTATATGAGAGAAAATGGACAAATAATACTGAATTAAGTAAGCATTTCCCCCCCCAGAATTTTAATCTAAGGTTAAATTTAAATCTTGGGTTGGTTAATCTTTTGTGTAACTTTTTTTGAAAGAGTTATACATTAAAGAAACTAGATTTTCATAAAATGGTAATCATTCCCATTTAAACCTGCTGTTACAGGTACAGAAATGAGCTCTCAAAGGCTTAGAACCCTCATTGTCAGCCCTGACAAAAAGCAGCAAAATCTAAGCTAAATACATTGTACATGCATTTGTTGATAGAATGTGTGAAAATGAGGGTTAAAGCTCGTAAATCCTGAGGGATAATGTTGGTTTCACGTATAAGCTTTGGAAAGTTTAATTTTTTTTTTTTTAGATTGGCTTCTTCACACTAGTCTCAAGAGAACAAAAAAGGTGTGTGGCGAGAAAAAGCCAACCAGTGCTTTCATAGTGGTGTTTGTTTTTTTTTTTTTCTTTTTAATACCTTGGTCTCAGTATGAAAATGGTTTTAAAAGGCTCTGCATAAATTATTTTGTATCTGCCCTATCTGGAATAGCTTTTTATTTGGACTAATTGAAAAATGAAAATAAAAGCATTGACATTACAACAGTGAGACATTTCAGCCTTGTTAATACTGTTCAATGATGTGGAAAACAATCATGAAGAGGGGAAAGCTTTTCTCTACAGAATTTCCATTAAAATACATTTCTCAGCAAGAACATTTAGTGCCATACCTTAAATATCTGAACATGTCAATGCTAATTCCTATTAAACAGAAGGCTTGATTAACATGGGCAATTTCAGAACAACTTATTTTTCTTATCTTATCAATCAGTTATTGAGCATGTCATGCCCAAAGTGCCATTTAATTTTTCTGTGCTTACAGCTTTCAGTGTGAAGCCAGCATCTATTGCTCAGAGCTACTCAGTGGATGCAAATGCAAATGCCTTAATTGCATTAATTACATGTGTTTGCATACACACGTGATAAGAAGCTGGAGAGCTCCTTGAATATTTCCTAACGCTTGTTATTATTTCTTGCTGCACCCTGTTATTATTATTACAGTAGGATTTTCTTTTTCAATCGCTACCTTGAAATAAAATTTGTTGGTTTTTTTTTTTTTTTCTTTTAAAAAATGCTCTCTCTGTTCCAGGTTAATGTGGAAGGTGTCCACTGTGACAGGTGCAAGTCTGGTACATTTGGTCTCTCTGCCAGAAACCCACTTGGCTGCAGCAGTTGCTATTGCTTTGGCCTGACCACACAGTGCAGCGAGGCAAGGGGGCTGATCCGTGTGTGGGTGAGTAGGAAACTGCTGAGCCATGTAATGCGATAATGCTGTTTCCTGCTGGCATCTTTTAGTCAGGCACTGAGAGGTAGCTAGGAAATGGCCAAACATTTAAGCAATCACTTTCCTCTTTATGCTTTGAGGAGCGGTGAGAGCGATATGTTCCATTAGACAATCAGGGTCAAGACATTCAAAGGAAATAAATAGGTAAGAAAATAGGATAGCTGATGTCCAGCCAAAGCAAAGCTATTAAACCCCAAGAAAGGGCTAGCTAGTCATGTGGGGAAATTATGCGGTCTAATGCATTGCAACATAATCCCTGGTACGTGATACACAGTTTACCCAGGTGTATTCAAGGGTCACAGATGCTTGCTGTCCAGCATAAATTTCCCATAGTTCAGTTGATCTGTTTATTTTGCTTGTTGGTTTTGGTTTTTTGCTAGGATTTTCTTTTATTTTTAAAAAAGAGCTTATTGAAGCTATATTTAAATTCAAGCATGGAAAGGTATAATCCATCAGAGCCAACAAAGAGCTCTACACCTGTTCATGGAAAAGGGCCTTGAGACCCATACTGGACTGATAAATAAGGCAGACTGGATGTCTCCATTTATCTGCACAACAAGCACAAAATACACATTGAGACTGCTGCCATGCCAGCTCCTCAGCTGCATTCTGGAGGAGAGATTTCTAATGGAAAATTATTAGTTCTGTCCCCATGTATGATCTGTCATATCTCTGCTCAAAAGAATGCCAACCACAGGAGGAATCAAATCAGCCAAAGCCCCAGACTAGTCATGTACAAGCATCAGTTAGATAAGGATACTTAAGGCTGAAATCAAGTTAATCTCTCTTGCTTAATATAGTATGGATAGCACTTATTCTCCCCTTCACTGTTCAGTCCCATAGCACCTCTTTCCCCATCCAGTGGATGAAGTGATTTATTATGATCTGACCCAGTTTTTCTCATTATTTCAGTTTTGCCCATCAAATGCTGCTAGACTGGAGATGAAAGGCTGTAGAAGGCTGACAAGTTATAAAATTTAATCAAGTTCCGTAACAGCAACAGTTCTGGATAATTGTGATTTGGCCTTTGTGGCAGCACAAAGCAGAAAAAATTTAAACCTCTTGATTGTTTTGTTTCTCTTGATTAATTGCTCATATCTAAAGAAGTCTATGTCCATGTCGCATCTAGTATCATCTATTTCAGAATTGATGCAGAACTGTAAAATAAGTGAGACTGTGTTCTGCCAGCTGCTAGTGGTATTTTGGATACTCTCAGGTGCTTCAAATTACATTAAACTTGTTTAAACAAGCAAATCCCTTTTTATATGACAATAAAGCATGGCTGATGAATGATCTGAAATTTAAATGTATTGACCCTTTTCTTGGTATCTAAAGTATTAAACAGCAAAATACTGTTACGATACAAAGTCAGTAAATCTCACTTGGGGCTGGCATTGTTAGGAGTGCTTCCATATCTGGTCAGTCCATAGATGCTGCTGTAAATGGAAATACCAGGATATTGAGAGTGCAGTCCAGGCTTTGGTTGATTCCTCATTACCTGACTTACATCTCATGACCAGTTTGTTGATGGTATGACTGTTACCTGCATTTGTTTTCTTTGTCTTTCTCACACTTTGGGAGAAAGCAATATTGATACCAGCCCTTTGCATCTGTTCACACATTCCCTGAGATACTTCCATTGGCACAGAATTACTAAGACTCTTACTAGAGTTTTTGATCAAAATAAGAATTTCAGTATAATGCTAATGAGCCTTTGTCAACCAGTCTAATTGCAAGCATATAAGTGACATCCTTGTATTTTTTTAATAAAGCTGAATTTAGGGTTAAAGAAACCTTCACTGAAACCTCACTCTGCAAATTGCCTAGAGAACATTTAGCTTGAATATTGCATAGAAGTATCAAGGGATGGGGCACTGTGTTTTACAGCTCCAGTGATGTAAAACTGGTGGTGAGAACTCTGCTTCTTTGTAAGGTAAAATTTCTCACAATCTGAACAAAAGAGGCCTGAGACTAAAATAGCACTATGAAAATCACTTCAATAAAATTCATGGAATGACTTGCTGATTAAACTATTTTAACCAGTGCTGCTACATTCTTTGTTAACATGAGGACAAGGTGCAAAAGGCTCAAGGGGAAAGTCATTATTAGCACTGTTCATACCTGAAGGAGTAGCAAGACTGCTTTGTGACAAATTGCTCATGATGTGAAATGAAATTACCTAGAAGTAATTTTTTAAAGAGCTAGAATTTAAAGACTAACACTTCATGGGGGAAAAATAGAGTTGATTTTCTTCTTGATTTTTTTCAAATATGCATAGGTGACCTTGAAGCCAGACCAAACGATTCTGCCACTGGTGGATGAAAACCTTCAGCGTAGCACTCTTTCAGGGATTGCATTCCAGCCTCCTGAAATAGTAGCAAATATAGAACAGGTGATGCAGGATCTTCGGTCAGAACCTGTTTACTGGAGACTTCCAGAGCAGTTTGAGGGGCAAAAGGTAAACCTAAAACTCCACTGGATACTGACATGGCTTTTTTTTCTCTTTTTCTTTTTCTTTTTATCTAATTTTATTTTTTTCAGTGCCTTTTTCCCCTCCCAATAAGCATGTCTTCACATAGTGGAAGATACTTCAAAAGAAAGTAAATGCTAGTCCATTATTAAAGCTTATTTGCTCTGTTATTATGGAAATCCATAAAGTAACACAAACAATATTTTACATGTTAATATCTGTAAATACCTATGGTCTATTTTTCCACCGGATAAATTTTCTCATTAAAATGTTATTTGAAAAATTAAACTACACAAATTTAATATAACACTCTTGCAATTTTTTGTTTCTCACACTTTAAAGCAAAAAATACCTGATGTTTGTAGATTACATGGGAGAAAATGATTGAAAGAAACCTCCTTTTGGGTATTGTTATGCACCTCTGTGACAATTTATTTTGCACTTTTGGTATTTCTTGGTTTGGTGGAACACCAAGGCACATGAAAGGAAATAGATAACATTCTGGTTTTAGTGTAATGTAATAACAAATTATTGATGAGTGTTTTTGAACACAGCCCTTGTCCCCAGATAGTTCCACAAGTACATATTACTATTTTCTACCACACATGCATTCATCAGGCTGCTCATAAGTGCAGAGCACATCTTGCTCCTTCCCAGGAATTTATTTTTAGCTAACTGAAAATGAGATTTCTTTTTTGTACTTTGCTAGCTGACTGCTTATGGAGGGAAACTGAAATATGCCATCTACTTTGAAGCACGAGAAGAGACAGGTTTTACTACTTACTCCCCACAAGTCATCATAAGGGGTGGGCCTCCCACAAATACGAGAATTATTGTCCGGCATATGGCTGCCCCTCTGATTGGCCAGCTGACAAGGCATGAGATAGAGATGACAGAGGTAACATTTTCATCTGCTTTTGTAGCCCAAAACTTAAGCACATGGTTCTTTTGAATATTGTTAATAATCTGTCTTTTGTGTTTTCGTCTTTCAGCATGAATGGGAATATTATGGTGATGACCAAAGAGGCAGAAATCCTGTATTCTGGGAATATTATCAGGGTAACCCAGGTGTCAACAGGACAATGTCTCAGTCAGATTTCACCTGGAAACATTATGGAGATGACTCAAGACCAAGTAGAACTGTATCCCGGGAAGAATTCATGAATGTGTTGTATGATGTTCATTACATTCTTATCAAGGCAACTCATGGCAATATCATTAGGCAGAGCAGGTAACTCTTTCATGCAGTGATCTGTAATAGTGCAGTAGGCAGATAACCTCATAGACCTCCCAGCTATTCCCAACAGAATTTGTGTTCAGGACACCAGCTATAAGCCATTGCTGAGAAGAAAGAGCAGAAGGAAATTGCATTTGGCATAGTGGAAGACACAGAAGAGGGAAGTTTTATGCAAGTAGAATCTCTATTTTCAGGATCCTAGAACAGAAAACACATGTAGGCACACACATTCTGAAACAAACTTAGTGTATATTTTGAATAAAGGTCTACTTTATGAAAACATGATGCTGTAATTGAATATAAATGTTAGCACATGCAGGAATTTTCTCCTGCAAGTGGGAAATTAAATATATTGGGGTCAGATTCAACATCTTCTATTCAATATATTAATGAATCAGTTATGCAAGGAAATTAAGATAACAGTAAATTTGAAATGGACATCAGGCAGCAACATGACAGGAACAGTACAAAAATCTCTACAATCTAGAGGTCAGCTGTAAAATTTACACTGAAAGTAGCAGTTAATTGAACTAACAAGGAACAACTGCTTACTTATCTATTCTTCAAAGAGGAGTCTGTTGTTTACAACATGTCACCAGGTGAACATGATTCAGCAACAATATTCTTGTTGAGAAATGCTAATTCTCTATCTGCGTGTATATATGGATATGGACGGCAAAGAGAAGAAAACAACCTCTTATTTCCACTTAACACTACTAAAGCCTATCTTGTGAAGTTCTGGTTAATGGAATTCAAGAAAATAGTTATTAAAGTGCTCAGAGGATATCAGTGACCATCATTGCAGGTTAGAAAATATGACGAGTGAGAGAAGATATGAACATATAGATATGTTTAGAAACTAGAAATTGCTTTAAGATGCTTAAAATGTTGTCAGAGAGAAAAAGGAAAGAATGAATTCTCTGTTGCCATGGTGGGTAAGTCAAAAACAAAAATTAACTTCAGCAAGAATGATTCACATTATACATGAAAGATAAACTGCTGGGGATAGAGAAGTTCTAGAACAGCTTACATAGACTATGGCATAAAGGTTTTAATAATTAATACACAATATCCTTTGCAATCAAAATTTATTGGCAAGGAGATGGGAATAATCAGAGGTAAACTCCAAAGGTCTCCAGAAGTCCTTTTTATAGAAATGATAAGCTAAAATTATTTCTGGGTTTCTAGGGTACAAATAGGTCTTTAAGAGCCTTGTCTTTGGAGGCTGAAGATGCATAGTAGGGGCAGATACCATGCAACTTCACAGCACTGTGTGATCAAAAACATAGTCATGGTTCCTGCCCTTGTTTCTCCTTAAAGTATATAATTGACAGAAAAGTATTCATGTAGCTTGCACTGGCTAGATGCTAAATGTTAGTAACAGGTGCCGTAAGTGTTTAACATTGGTTTAATTTATTTTTGGCATAGTCCATTTAGGATATTGTATTACAAGGAAGGGGATTCCCAGGAAAAGAGTTTTGAAGGTAACCCCAATGCAATGTGGAAAATTTGAGAAGCATATTTGTGTTTCGTGTATGTTTCTCCCTTGCCTCTAAGCTGTACAGATCTTAGTTCAGCTGTGGAAGCAAAACCTGAGTACTACCTCAGCTGGAGCATCAAAAGGAAAGTTATGACAGAAGAGCTGATTTTGTTCTGAGGTGTGTGTGACTCCTGTGACTGCACTGCCCCACCATTTTATCAAGGTTTTCCCAGTAATGGGGCAATCAGAACAGGGGAGGACTTTTCAGTTCCAAGGCAGGTTTGCAAAGTGCCATTTAAAGAACCAGAATATATTTTTACAGCATGGCATTTCAGAATGTGACATTTTATAACAGCAGAGCTTAGCAAACAGTTCATCTGGTCTTTCTGGTAACTCTCCATCTGAAGTCATAACCTTGCATATAATTCTGTATTTGATTTTGAAGACAGTTATGGTACAATGGATTTTTATGATTTGTCTAGTTACAAAGTTAACATTTATCACACGACATCTGAGACTTTAGGTAGAATATAGCAGGAATTCATTATTATTTTTTTCAAGTTAGCACCTTGAATTATTTCAGTGGAAGTTTTGCATAAGACTAAAATATAAATCCCCAAAAATATTTTTAAAGGTTAGTGGAATATTACCTTGCACAAGAATTGAAGGCTTTTATTAAAAATAAGCTGAGACCCTCTAAAGAACAATATTTGTACTCAAATTTAAGCATATGTTTGAATTAAGTGACTTACAATAAAACATTTGCTTAAATAGAGTGTGTTGTGCTTTCCAAATAAGGGCCCTGTTCTAAACTAGTAGAGCTTCTCTTTCCACTTCACTGTGCATAGTAGAAAAAGATATATAGAGCTAAGGAATCTGTGGATGGGAGAAGGAAAAGATGTATATGAAGTATTATTTATTTTAGGTTTTAATAGTGCTTTAATTTCAATTGCAAAGTTTAAAAGCTGCAGGTAAGTGATAAACTACAGGAAAAACATTTTAAAATAAAGTCAAAGTAGCAGCAGCAATTGGGAACATAAAAATAGCTTCGTTCTAGTGTTAGCACTCTATTAGCTAAACAGTTTAGTAGCAATGCTAATGTTGTTTCTGCTTCCAAGCTGCAGCATTATTAGTGATTTAGAGGTTTCTGCTCAGAATCCCAACCCAAACATTTTTCTCCTGTATTGTTCATTTTGTTGCCCTCATTTTCACATTCAACACTCTAAATGGAAACATTGCTTTTATTAGATTTTGTTTTGCAACAGGGCTGTTATAATAAATTTCTTGTATTGAAGTATGCTTTCAATTTCACTGCAAATTATTTCAATATTCCCAACAGTGATCAGGTGGCAGTTGTTTGACTGCTGCCTAATAGACAGTTTCCAAAAATCAGCCAAGCCTGACCTTCCTTAAGAGTAATGTTTTCACACAAACAATAGGTAGCTTTATGGCCCTAAGGTGTATTGGTATCTAAATACAGCTTTATGACTGTAAACAGTTTTTCAACTGTGCCCTCACTTTTGAGGATGATGGAGAGGCAGATTTCATATTCTTTTCCTATTAAATGTACAGAGATTTTAATGTAGCTTTACATTGGCATATCAGATCTGAATGGTTTTGCACTCTTGATTTTCATTCTTCTGTTTTGACCTGGCTCTGTTTGCTTGGGGGATTTTTTTGGTGGTTTTTGGGTTTTTTTGGGTTTGTTTTGTTTTGTTTTGTTTTGTTTCTGTTCAGTTTCCCTGCTTGACTGAACTCCTTTCTTCAGGTAATAAGAAGAGAGCACAGGGTTTAAGTTACTAGATTACTTTGGGGATTTTTATATTGACACAAGGTTATCAAGATGTGTAGGCCTGGTCATGTAAGCTCTGTCACAAAATTCTCATCTAGTTCAGTGGTGGGCATTTGCTTTTCCTCCACTCATCCTGACATTTGTACCTGTATGCCAGTGAGCAGAACATCATCACTCAGTCCCTCAGGAATCAAGGTCTGGGAGAAGTGGAACAGGCTGTGAGCATGAGGAGGAGGTGAGCAGCTCTGTGAGCTCCTCTCCATTAGCACTGTGCTCAGACACTTACTGAATAGACTCCACCCACATTATTGACATTTATTTGGCCAGTTAGTCAGACAATCTTTGACATTTTATCTTAGGTTAGCATCATATTTGAAGGCTTAAAATTTACACTGTTCTGCACATATTGTTTGTCTGAGGCAATAGGTGTTCCAGATCATAGCATTCATTAAAGCAAACTAACAAATCAAATCCTCAAAATAGAGAAGTAAGCTTAAAGTACAGCATTCTGATACATTAGGATTAAGTGTATTTCATTAGATTTTATATTTGTTGTCTTTGTCCATGATGTACTCAATCCTATTTAGCAGGTCAGCATTCATGCTGGAAAGACAAGGAGTGGCTGGGAGGCAAGGGTATTATTATTAATACAATTCAACAAATATTTGGAAAGTTAAAATTTTAGAAATATATCCCTTTCTGATATTAGGAGTTGCTTCTGTAGTAGTTCATGCTTGCTTTAAATTGTTCGTTTATATGTCTAAATAATCCTAAAGAGGAAAAAAAAAATTATACCTGGCTACTGATTTTAAAATTTCTGCTCAAAAGGCAAATGTCCAATGCCTTTGAAATCGGTTTTAGAGCTTGCTAAGATGCTTTAGTTGCTGAGGATAGATTTTATGTCATTTTTTAAATAGTTACCTCATTAAAAGCTCATTTAGAGGACAATTCTATTGCCATACCCCTGAGAGTCATCATTTTCTTAATGAGTCCCTCTAAATGAAGAATCAGATATGAATTTTTGTATGTTAACTTTTGTTAGTTTGGCTGAAAAGAGATTAAAGAAAGAGGTAGAATCAAGCTGGAGATTTAGCTAGTTCTACTATTGCCTGGAACCAAAAGATGAGACCAGAGGTGGTGTTAACTTTGTAGTTTCTTGGGAAATGCAAAAACCAGTGTTGTTTGTCTGCTGTAGATCAAGAATCCTACAAACAGCCAGATAAGATCGTTTCCTCCCTTTCCAGCTGACTGTGAAGTGACTGGATTTGAGTTAGTGCTTGACTAATCTCATTAGAGGTGTTTGTTCCTTTTTTCCAGGATTTCTGAGATCTCGTTGGAAGTTGCTGAAGGAGGCCCTGTGTCCGGGATGGCTCCTCAGGCTTACTTAATAGAGAAATGTGACTGCCCTTTGGGTTACTCTGGTCTGTCCTGTGAGGTACAGTACTAACATAACTCCGTGGAAAAGTCTTTGTATCTTCTCTGGTCCATTCACTGGCAAGGTGTGAATAGTAATTGAGACTGAATTCATTTAATTGGCAGCAACTTCCCTTAATTTAATTGCTTATTTTCCTCTCACAGGTATTTCTCTCACAGGGAATTTCAGCCCTTTTTTTTCTTTTATTGCTGTAGGCAAATATGCCACTGAAACCATGGCAATGACTCAAATACTTAGAATACAGGAAAGTGAGCTTTATTAGGACAGCATCACTGAGGCTGAATTGTGTGACTGACGCTAATAGATAATTTTTGAACATATAAAGGTTTAATACTCTTGTAATAAAATACTAATTCAGTAAACACTGGGACAAAAGTGTTGGTCAACTAAATGACTGGGTGCTGCTTATACATGCACTAATTTTTTTTTACTTACAATTTCATGCTGAAGATTGCATATTTCAAAAATACCCCAGTGTTCTAGAGAATCAGCTGAATTGTATGCTTTTGTAAAATGGATTTCATGATAGGTACCAGAGAAATCATTTAAGATACAATACATTGACTGCAGAATAGAAGTTAATATTTCTGACTGTCCATGCTCTTGATGATGAGACCACCAACCTTTCTGTGTGCAGAATACCGTGTTTTCATTCTTAATCAGCACAAGCCGTTCTAAATTCACTGGTTGCAATTGTTAGGTGGAGGTAGCAGGGAACAACACCTTGAGTATTCTGCAAATGCCTCAAACATCCTAAGTGGAATCTTGTAACGGTTTCCCCCAAACTACCAATGGGAAAAAATTAAAGTAAATGAAGGGAAAGATAGCTCATTATCTGTGAGAACTCTGATCCCTTTGGATGTTATACATGATTGTGTTATGCAGCAAATAAGTCAACAGAAACAGTAAGTTTATAGGAAAGGTGTGCAAGAAAGTGAATGAAAAAATTTTCTTTGCACACTATTTCAGTAAGAGAATACATGTGAACTTGTGCAAATACATGAGAGAATAATGAACTCCAACATTTTCTTAGAAGTACAGATTTTTTTTTAATTACTGTAGCAAATTGAATTTTTGAAGAAAAATATATGATAATGTAATTAGAATGTTTTTTTTAATTTAAACCCTCCAGGGGCTTAATAAATGTCTCAATTGCAACCTTCATACTTCATTCTTAATTGTATGATCTTGACATATTCATAACTTAGTTTATTTTTAGTGTGCTCAGTGAAGGTTATGGTGTGTTCTGTGAAGGTTTATTTAATTTTAGCAAGAAAAAAAGAACTGACATCCTGGCATTTTTTAAGCAAGTGTTAAAAGGGTGTATGTGTCTGTGCCATGCTTTATCCATATAATAGCATTGTGAAGACTATTGCACAGCAGTTTTTACTAGAAGTGATGTTTATATCCCCCACTCTTTTTTTTTCTTCTTTTTTTTTCCACATCTAGTTGCAGGCTGCAGAAGCAGTGGTAAGAATTTTCCTAATGGCTGCTTCTGAAAAACTTCCAAACTAGCAATTAAAAATATAGTCTTTTTTATCTTTTGTCTGTGTTTTATATCTTCTCAGAAATGCTTCAACCAAAATAGATGATAAGACTGTCAATGGCACATAAGAAAAAAACCCCAGATATTAGTTTTGTTTGAGGATGTACCATGTATTTATAATCTGATTCTGAAGTTGTTCAGAACTTGTAAAGCTGTGTTTTGTACCTTGTTTGGACAAGTACACTTGTGGGGATATAGAGGGAGGGGGGAAAAAAAGGATATTTTAGTAAGAAACTGAATTACTTTTTTTGCGATTATTTATCTAGGTTAGAATTCTTCACAAACCATGAAAAAGAATGATAGACTGTTTCTATGCTTCAGGGAACTTAATGTGGTCTAAGTCAAAATAGAAGGGGAAAAGCAGAAATGAGTTAAGATTAATTTCTTTGTGATTCTAAAGAAAATAATTGTGTTTATACTTTTTCCATAACTTAGACTCCTGGAGGTTTTGGCAATGATTATAAAACTGTCAGAGTGGTGGTATATGAATAAATCTAGCATGTCAGCTAATGCTTCACTGAAGAATCCTGCTTTTGGTCACAAAAATTACTTACTTCAGATTCTCTTCTGTTTTATTTTGCATCCATTTTATTGCTATATGAAAAGTGTACCACTCCTATTCTTTCTGAAAAGCAGAAAATGTGGTCATCAGTAGCAAATGACCTCATCAGCCAGCCTTCACATGCTCCTGGCACCACTAGGTGGTGGGATTTATACATGAGACAAGTGACTTCTCTGTAGGCCCTTACTCCTAATGGTCTCAGCTGTCAAAATGTTCCTGTTTGTGTTTTTATACTGCCATAGCTGTGTGCTTTCTGAGAGCTGTGTAAGGGCTTCCACAGAACTGTTTAAGAAGCCTGAAATAAAGATCAAGTGTTTGATTTTGCATGTGTCAGCTTTGCTAGCAATTTTTGGGTTATTCTTGGAATTTTATTGCCAAGCTGCAGTAGAGGAGACTTAGTGATGGATAAACAAGTCTCAAGACATGGAAAACCTTTAACATTTTGAATTCTGTACTTTTATGGTCTCTAAGTTATATAGCTATAAATAATGCAGCCATGCAGCCATTTTCTTGTTTATTATTCGGCTTTTGCTTGTTATCCATCAGGTAGTGTGTAGGCACATGCTAGCTTGTCGAACCTGAAAAACATAGCAAGGATGAAGGAAACAAACTCATCATGCTTCCTCTCCACAGTCCACACAAAAAAAATTATTTCGGAAACAAACTGTTTTCTTAAGTAATGAAAGGAATGATGCTTGGATGCAAAGTGAGAACAGAAAGGTGTTCTGCATCTGAACAAAAGATCTCTCAAGCTGTAGTATAAAAGCCTGATGCCAGTGGAGTGCTCCAGGGATTTTTCAGCCATGTTTCCAATTAGAGCTGGCTCTTGTTATCTGTAAAGTGCTGTATATTGTTTGTAACACAGCTGGAAGCCTGTCAGATTCTTTTCACAACTTGTAAAAACTGGTGATTGGAAAGATGAGCTTGCAATGCTCCCCATACACAGTCCGCACTGTAATGATCTGTTTTCTTCTGCATCTTTTTTTATTGCAGTCATGCTCTCCAGGATTTTATAGACTTCCATCTCCACCTGCGGGAAGGATACCTGCTCAGCCCTTAGGCACCTGTGCTGTATGTCAGTGTCATGGACACAGCACTATGTGTGACTCTGAAACATCAATTTGTCAGGTATTATACTTCTAAACTTTTGCACCAAGTTAATCTTAATGTAAAATTCTTAAGTTGTGCTACTAATCTAAAAAAAACAGGAGACGATATTTTAATACAATTTTTCCTAAATAGCTTAAGTGTCAAAATTCAGGGAGAGTCATAAAAGCAAACTTTTGAAGTTTTCTGTTCTGATTCTCTGGAGTTCAGATTATGTGGTGCTTTTTCACCCCTGAATTACTACTATTTGTCTAAAAAGAAAAACTAGACACCTGCAAGACAAAGAAACAATGTACCATGTGTCATACAGTAAACACAATTCTGCTCTTACAGGCAGTAATACACATGAACTGGTACAGTAAGACTGAATTTTAATTATTTCTTCTTCTCCAATGGCTGGAACAAAGGAGGGAGAAAGGATGAAGGGGATAAGAAATTCTGTAGCTACAGACCTGTATTCTTTCTCCTTTTAAGCCCATATATTATTCAGCAGGCATTTGATAGAAGTTTAAAGCAAGCATTCCCACTGAGAATCGTATCAGGGAAATTGTATCGAAGTAAGTTTGAATCCCTAAGGCTGGAAGCAGAATGTTGTCTGCTTACTTGTAATTATCAAAATAGAGCTTTCATTGTGTCTCCTTCCTCGGCAGGATTGCCAGCACAATACAGCTGGTCACCACTGTGAGAGGTGTGCACCGGGATTTTACGGCGTTGTCCGAGGCTCTCCAGATGACTGTCAGCCTTGTGCTTGTCCCCTATCCATTTCTAGTAACAAGTAAGTCAGCAAACTCGTGGCACACAATTGCCTTTCCAGCAAGCCAGAGCTTTCTTCTGGGCTCCCTGTGTCCTTTTTCAGATGGCTGGGTACAAAAGAATTGCCTTATGGAGGCTATACTGAAAATTTCTTACCTACTTTTGCTAATTGATCTTCCTTTAAAAGTCAGAAATTGCTCCCTTGCTAATTTGTGATGAATAAATTAATAAGTGCTAGAAAATGTGATACTCAAGATAATGAGTGTGTATTATAAAGGTATTCTCATAAATGGAGCTAGAGCAGAGCCCAAGTACAATGTAGCCACAAGGGAGCTGCAAAGTCTTGTCTATTATGTTGGTATAAATGTGCTACAGTGCCTTTCTTGCTCCACTATTGAATTTATTGATTCCTTATTTAATGTTACATGAGTTTTAGGCAATTTGTGAAAGATAGAATAATTTAAAAGCATTATAGTTATTGCAGCATAAATTTTATTGGTTGCTTTATGCTAATGAGCCTTTCCACAGTGCTTCTGCATGTGTTCCCAACAGATGATACATTAGACTTGAGATTTGTTTGTTGTTTTGCTGAGAAGCTCCTAATGATATTTGGTATCATATTGTAGTAGTGCTCTGAACAGGTTTGTGTTTCCTGATCGTGCTTTTGAAAAGTTGGAATTGTTCTGTAAAACCATTTTTCTGTGCTTTATCTGGCCTTTAGGATGTTTCAGTGAGGATTTCAGTCAACGTTGCTGAGAATTTAGGGGGTTTGTTTTTCTTCTTTTTTCATTTTATCATTTTGGATTGGTCTTGGATTTATTTTGAAGGAGGAAAGTCCTTTCTCAAACATTATTAGATAAAGACATCATGATCTTTTGTCTGCAGCAAGAGTTTTTAAGAATAGGTCCAAATCTTGGGTATTGAAAGAAATATCCTTTATCTCAGAAAGTTATAATGCATTCTTAACTACAAGTTTTTTGGAGGCTTGTCCATTTCATGCATGTTTTCTGTTACAACTTGATTATATATTCTGTCTATTAGTATCAGAAAAGTTTCAAAGTTTCAAGTTTCAAAGTTTCAAATTTCAAAGAACAAGACCAACCAAGCTTTTCAGTTTAGCAAATCAGCAAGTATTGGAAAAAAACTTTTTATGTAACTAACTGGCAGTATGAAGGGCTGTAAATATTCCATCCTATTTTTTTCAGGGGGCTTAGGAACCTTTAGTTGCCCAGAAATACATGTGTCAGATCAGAAAATGGCAGGGCTCTTCACCTGCTGTTTATGGTACCATGCTACAGGAATTTATACAGATTGTCCACCCTGTGCTCCCAAGATCATTTCAATATCTTATCTAAAACCTAACATAAACTCAGGAAGTGGGTATTGCTGAAGTGCTCCACAGGTGAGAAATATGTGGACTGTGGGTAGTATGTGTAACACAGAATCTCAGAATTGTTTGGATTGGAAGAGACCTTAAAAATCATCTAACTCCAACCCTCCTGCGATAGGCAGGGGCACCTTCCACTACACCAGCTTTCTCAGAGCCCCATCCAACCTGTCTGTGAAGACTTCAAGGGATTGGGGCATCTACCACTTCGCTGGGCAGCCTGCTCCAGTGTCTCTCCACTCTCTGAGTAAAGAATTTCCTCCTAACATCTAATCTATATTTACCCCTCTATAGATTAAAGCCATTCCCTGTTGTCTTATCACCATCATTTTTTAAAAGCTCCCTTTAGGTGTCCTAGGTACATGCTCAAATTTCTGAGCTGCCTGAGGGAGAACAAGCAAAGTGCCCATACCTCATTTAGTCACATAGCCTGCGTGGCTGTGAATGTTGTCACAGCCTTCTGTGTCATGCGCACATGAAAGTGATCATGAGACTCTCTCTTTCATAAACCTTCACAGGAGATAAGAGAATAGCACCTAGTCTGAATTTAATAAAAACACTTAATCAAGAGATTGTCATCCAATTTCTTAATGCTGTTGAGAAAGGAGTCAGGTCTGAGCATGTCCAGGAACAGAACTGCTTGTTTTTTATAGAGCTTAACTCAGATGTCTAGACATCATGGAAGGGATTTCTATTTCTGTTAGCCACAGCCATCAACAACTTTGGTAGCTGTATAGTAAATAAAGAGACCAATAACTGTACATTTCACTCATGTTAAACCTAAAGGAAAACACCATTGGAGAGAGGGCAGGGAAGGAGGTTTTTCAAATGTGTGTGTAAGTCTGTTTACACATGTCCATTTTCCAGTGTTGATAGAGGATTCCTGAATATTTGGTTTAAACTAAATGCCTGACTTTTAGATTGATAGAGTGGCATGGATTAATTTCATAAAGCTACGGTATAAGGTGAGAAAATGAAAGTATCAGCCCTTAGATTTGTATTTTGTGCAGATCAGTTAAAGCTCTTCAAGATACTATTAAAGAAAAAGTCTACCTGTAGCTATTTTATGGTAGTCAAGTAATCATAATCTACATGAAATACAGCTAGCTAATGAGCTATCTCATTAGCTTGCTATGTCATGACTGATATGATAGTATTTGCAGATGGTATAGTGCAATTATTTTTATTTATGAAATTGTATAAAACTCCACTAAAGCTTTAAATACTGTGTTTATACTGCTATACAACCAGCAGTCAGCTTCAAACATGATGAGCTGGAGGGAAAAAAAAATAACAGAGAGAATAGAGAGAATGAATTGTTCCTAGTATGGATCTATTTTTATGGAGTTGAAAATGTGTTGGATAATGAGTTTGTGAGTAATAGATCAATTTGCGTACATTTTTTGCAAAGGCGTTCAAGCACTATTGATTTAATGCATTATAAGCAAGTTAGATGAGGATGCTGACTGTACTGTACCAAGAAGGAGCCCTGGGCTCACCACTAGCCACCTCTGTACTTTTCTAGTTCTTCTTTCACAAAGAGCTGAAAGAGCTTTATGGTTTTGCATCATTTTAATATTTCTTTCTGTTCTTTTGCTCTAGCTGCCCTTTTTGTTTAACTGCCTGTGCAGGTGCTTAATACACTAACATTCCAATTAAATGCTACTTTGCACAGTACCCACAGGTATACACAACAGATAGTAGTATAGTGATTTAGAAAAGAAAATACAGTGTCTTCAGTAATTAAAACAAGACCTCACCCTGATCATGAAGGAGGTAGTTTTTAGGGTTCTTTTTCTCTGTAGACTGGGCTTTTCCTATACATCCTTGAGAAGATCATCTGATGCTGCCTTTTTGGCAGATTCCACACAGCTATGACTCTGGTTCCTTTTCTCTTTTTATATCTTACCTCCAAGTAAACTCTTTCCAGCTTATCTAATTTCTTTCAAAATGAAATGAAATCAGACCGGAAAGGCTGAATGTTCATTAGCTCAGTTTCTAAATCTTGTTTCACATCCTTCCCAGTGCTTCCTCTGCTTGCTCATGTGAGTGACAGCGCCATTCAATCATACAAGCCTGCAGCCCTTAGAGCCTTTGTCCAAACTGTGCAAGTGTCAAAGCAAGGCATTTGTAAAAATTGTGGCAGAAAGGAGAGACCTCTCACAGGTTTTTATAAACAGATACAAAAACACTGCCATTTACATTAAGAGTGGAACTTCTTGGCCCTTCTGCACTGCTGACCAAAGTGAAATTATGCAAGAGACTAGAAAAAAATTCTTTATTTACTTTTGTTTTAGTTTTAGCCCTACTTGTGTTGCTGAAGGACCTAATGACTACCGGTGTACTGCCTGCCCACCTGGATATGAAGGCCAGTACTGCCAAAGGTAGGATGATTGGAAAAAGCAGAAAGAGAGACAATAAAATGAGGAAAAGACATAAAGGAGATAAATGTTTTTCAATATTACAAGCATGTATTTACTACTGTTTAAATATATGCCTTTGGATAATTTATTTCTCCATTATATGCTGTTAAAACTCAACCAACTTAGACAATTTTTATATACACCACTTTAAATTGATAATCAATGTTATTTATACCATAGATATTGTCCTAGTCTTACTTTTTGATGTATGAGGGGTTTTTTCCTCCAGGGCTCAGAAGTTAAAAAAAATTATCTGAAATTACATGCCATGCTAATAGTGTATCTCAATGTCACTCATGCCCTTTGTTTTAGTGACTGTTGTGCCCTCATGGGCATTGACTGTGAAAGACAGTTACATATAAAAATTTTGATGCCAAATTGTGAATTAATAACCTAAACAGCCTTCTGTTGTCCCATCCATCAAAACACTGAGGGATTAAGGTGATCAAAATTGGCAAATGTCTACCAGGAGATTTCACGTCTGACACAAAACTCAAGTGGCTAAGTCTATACGCCAAACAATGATAGGGGAGGAGTTTTTTTGTTGTTGAATAGAAATTTAACTGAAAATTGTTAAGTATGTGGAATCACTTTTGCATACCTCCTCCATCCAGACTGTTCTGCGTCCTGATTAGAAGTCATTTTGTTGGACAGTTTGCAATATTTCTCTCTTGGTCATGAAGCAACAAAGATTTTTTTTTTAGTGGTTTGTGAATGTTCATATGAATTACACTAAAATATTGCTAAGTATTCTTTGTGCACCGTGTCTCAGTTGGACAAACCTCGTTTTGTATTTGCAACATCTAGATGTTCTCCTGGCTACACAGGAAACCCGCAGATTCCAGGAGGGTCCTGCCAGGCATGTGAGTGTGATCCATATGGTTCCGTGCCTGTTCCCTGTGACCCTGTCACTGGGCAGTGCACCTGCAAGCCAGGATTCACGGGCTGGAAGTGTGCTGGCTGTGAGCATCGGCATGCGCGTCATGGCACGAGGTGCATTTGTACGTACACTAACGCGATCTTGGATAACTTCTCACTATGTTTGTCATACCTCAGAAATTTAAACCTGCTTGTGTTACAGGGTGTGTAAACCTGCTTGTGTGACTTTCTTGGAAAATAATTGCCAGGTTTCTTATTACTTTGGCATCTGGTCCAGTCTTTTTTTCACAAGCCTTGAGATATTAAGAAATGCTCAATAATTTTTAATTTTATCACTGAAAATTGACAAAAAAACTTCGAAGTACTTCTTTTTGGCTTTTCAGAGTCTGTAATTTTGCTAAAGGTTTTCGCTACTATTGTGGCAGTATTTTCTCTTGGTGAATTTTTTAGTGTTGTCCTGTATGTTCAACCAACAATTGCAATGCTCTATGCAATGAGACACATACAAAATTTTTACTAAGGTTTAATTGATCGTGTTGGTTCAACAACCATCCATTGGAATTTAAAAGATGTAAGGAATGACAGTACACTATATCCAGCAAAGAACTTCTATTGTTAAAAGTAGAGAACTAATAGCCTAAAACACCAATTTATATTTTACAGTATATTTTACTGGTATCTTTGTCCTACCTTCAACTTTGATACATACCAAGTGATTCTCTTGTATTTTTGTTTATTTTTTTTTCATTGTATTGGATAGTGCTTGTTTTGAGCCCACAATCTTATATCACATAATGTTGTATACTTATATCGTATAAAAAAAATGTAGCAAAATCTTTCTAGAACTCTTGTTCAGCCCTGACCAAAGTAAGGCATTTTCCTCTTCCCCATCTCTCCCAGGATATGGAGGGACTAACCTTACTGTGATTTTTTTTTTTTCCCTTCGATGTCATGATTGTTAAATTTAAAGTAGAATACTGGTAGAGTTCCAGTAAGCCCACAGTATATAGTATTTATTAATTTGTGCACATTCGAAAATATTGACAAGGCACAATCAGCTGGTTTAAATGTTTTATCTTTAATTGGAGCTTTTTTATGGTGAGTGGGGTGTCTGTGTGAGGGACATGTAACATCAGGAAAAGTAGTTATCATCTACTTTTTTTTCCTTACATCTCCAAAGAATTTATTTCTTTTGTACCTCAATAGCCAGAGGTGCACACCTCTCTAGTATTAAAACGAAATGGTAAAAGTAATTGCAGACATTTGAAAAGAAAATTAAAAAAATAAACAAAGAACTGCTTAAAATGTCAGAAGGCATCATATAATTCAAGAATGGAATGCATAGCTTCTTGGCGTGTCTAAAGAGGAAGATATTTGGAATGTATGATCAGGAACTACACAATGCAGTACATTTTTTCACTCAGCCTAATGGTTGTGATCAGCTCTCAGACAGTTCACCAGGACTTAGCAGAATTAAGCTTCTAAGTCCATTGAAATAAGTGCTTTTGCATCAGTCCTGTATCCCAGGCAGTGATTATAGATTACTGGGAATATAGATATAATTGCTTCTATTTATTTACTATTAACAACATGGCATTGATTCATTGATTAAAAGTGTAGTGTACTTCAGAAAATTAAATTTCTCCTATCCTGCAGTGTGATGTAGTTTAGGACTTAATTCTGAATTTAGTATCTTAAGCTCTGTCTTGAACAGTGAAATGATTGCAACTGGAGTAAGTAGTCCCTTTGCTGAAATAACTATGGTTTGAGTTCCATTTTGTGGTCTATATGTCAAAGAGAATTGTAATTGCAAGTCCATAAGTGTTACAGCTAAGAAATTTTAAGATAAGGACTGTATTTTACAGAGTGGCAACTACATGAAAATTACTTCATTTTTCAATATCCTGAATAGCTCTTACATTATTGCCAGTATTATCCCATTTTTCCAATCACAGGCATGACTTAGTATGTTTTTTTATTAGTCTTCTACCTTATCAGTATTCTGAAAAGTCTTTTGGGTATCCAGGATGACAGAGTTTCATTGTACAAAACAGCCTAAGTGCAAGTTATCCTTTATAATGGGTTTCCAATTTGTTAATCAGGCTATTTCATTGTGTGAATAATAAGGTTAAAAATCCTATTTGTGAACGGAAAAAGCTGTTTGCAGGCAAATGAAATTTTCCACCTTTTTGCTTTCAAAGATGTTATTTGCTATAATCTCTGATTTAACTGTAACGTAATTCAGTGCATTGAAATATACCTACACTATCTTTAGTGGCATTTTTACTTTAACTAAGGAGAAGGTTCCCCCTGAGCCTCTTTTTCTCCAGACTGAGTCCCCAAAGCTCCCTCAGCTGCTCCTCATCAGATTTGTGCTTCAGGCCCATTCCCAGCTCAGTTGCTCTTCTCTGGACACACTCCAGCAATGTCTTTCTTGTCGTGACAGTACCAAAAGTGCACACAGGATTTGAGATGTGATTGAATCAGTCTCTGGAGGTGTGTTTGGGTTTGTGTGTATGTGTGTTTGTGCAGGTACACTTTGCCATCAAGGCATGTGTCTGTCTGTGTATATATATACACACACACATATATATATATACACATACATACATACATGTGTGTGTGTTTTTTGTGAATAATTTGCAAACAGAATATGATTAATAAAATGAATTGCAGCACTAATCTGCACAACATCAGAAACTACACGAGGTTAATTGTGGCTTTTATGTGTAGTGAGCTGATGTAGCTAATCCTTATTATGCCACTGGGATAAACTTGAAAACAGATTACCCACAGATTCTGGTCTTACATCATAGTGGAACAACTTCCTTTTAGGTATTGCCTGCTTAGGTATTACTAATAAATAAAAATAAATTCCTATTGCCATACATGCACACCCTGTGATTTCTTTTTAAATCAGTCAATCAATCTTTAAACTGAGTTACCTGGAGCTCCAGAGCCCTGTACACTTCCCCAGTACGCAGCAGGTGGCACTATTGGAGTGGAGTGACTGTGTTTGCCTGAGACTGAAACATTAGAGATCTCCTTTTGGGTTGCTCTAGGTTGCTGAGCAGTATAAGCAGTCAAGCCATTTTTTACCACTGGCACATGGATCTTTGAACAGCACTACAGGTTATGAAAATTTATTGCCATGATTAGTTTTGTGTCAAAAATTGTTCTTTTCTAATTGAACAAATTCCTGATCAAAACATCACCTGAGTGGTTTTCACTTGTTTATCCACTGAAGTGCCCCGTTTCCCTTAAGTCTTTTCTTCCATCACAATGGAACCAATTCTTCATTTCCTTGAGGCAAAAAAAAAAAAAAAAAATTGAGAATACTTCATTGTCCAAAAGCTGTGGCTTTTAGAACCTGAAGTAGATGTTTACTGCCCTTGACCTTGGTTGCAAAATCTCATTTAAAAAGATGCAACTAATTTTATCTCATAGTAATTAATTTGTGTGCAGTAAATTAGTTTTTTATTAAAAATTGTTTGGAGGACCTTAATAGGAATAATTGTTGATTTAAAGATAATTAAAAATGCTCATAATGGTTAACTGACTGAATACACTTCCTGTAACACTGGGTTTTACTGCACACCTGAGACCAGAGATATATTATTCATGATATTCGTGTGCTGAATTATAGACTTGTTCAGCACTGTTCATGGAGGTTAAAAAGACAGAATGAAAATGTCTGTAGATTTTAACTGGCACTGAGAAGGAAAATCAAAGTTACTGCAATAATCCCCTTTCTCTAGCTTTCTATAATTTTTATTTACGTGCAGTCTTGAAGTGGAAGAAAGTGACTGGTTTTTTTTGCTAGAAAATATAATAACACAAAGAAAGATAGAAACAAGGTGGCTGCTGTTATTTTGATTCCAGACAGTATTAGTAGAATCAATAGTAACTGTTTACTTTTTAGTGAGATTTTTGATAAGAGCACACACATTTCTATTGTTTGACAGCACAACCTTAAAGCAGGGCCTGTTACAGCATGTTGTGAGTAGAGCACGGGATTTTCTGATGGTGCAAGATTATTTCTGGTGCTCTCTGCGTGTCCTTGCTAATGGGGTGAAGGATCCTACAATGGAAGTTTTCAAAATGATCTCGAGATGTTTCCTCTTCTCTTATCTTTCCTGTGCTTTCAGACCTAAAGGGTTCAATTATGTCAGAGGAAGGGACCAGGTCTCCTTCAGGTCCCTCTGAAGGTTTGGTGAGCTTGGGTTGCATGTAATCCATCTTCACATTTCCTTGATAGGATTCTAAATACCCATTTTATTCCTTGTGTCTTTAGGTAAATATAATTAGGTAGTGTGTGTAGGTAGGCATATACCAACTATCTTTGATCATGCACTCTGCCTGGGTGTCTCTGAAAGCTTAAATCAAGCACACTAAGTTAGCACTGAGGGTTTCATGCCAAATATCTTGTGCTTTACATGCTTTTGCCAAGAAAGGTTGGAGCAGTTGATCCTTGAGGTCCCTTCCAACCTGGTATCTGTGATTCTATGATTTAGTACTCACTTATGTGGCTTTCCAGGTGTCAGGGCCTTGATGTTTTCCAGTCTCCTTTGCAGAAACACATTCTTTGGGTTGTTTTTTTTTGTTTTGTTTTTTTGTTTTTTTGTTTCTTTTTGTGGATGGTAAATGTGGTCAAACAGAAGTAACTATTCCTGCATGTCAAATTCAGTTGTGCTGCTTGTGAGGAGTTAAATGCAGCAGACATTCTGTATGTGTTTTTTCTGCCTGACATAAGCAGCATTTAAAAACCTCTGTTCTTCTGTCTTGACTTGCTGAGGATTAAATCATATTCCTTTGGAGTGTTAGTTGCTACAAAAAGTAAACTAAAATGCTGAAGTTTGCTTTGTTAGAAGGCTGCTCCCTCTGTTGGTTGTCTCATGGATAGGACTGGAATCTCTCCTGGGCAAACAACCAGCCTCCAAAATTGAGGGTCAGGAATTGTTCATTTTACAGTTCTGCTATCCTTGCCCACCAAGAACTTCTGAAATTCCCTTTTAGAAGTGACAATGTGCAGAGGCAAGTCTAAGAAGAAACTGAACATGTTAGAGATTTTAAACAAATGAACTTTTGACATCTTCTCTCACAGTTCCCCTGGCCTCCTTTTCTATAACAACTATGTTTCTGGCTGTTTCCTATCCGTGGAGTTATGAAGGCTACAGTTCTGGGAGGTGACATCACTCTGTGGTTATTTGTTCTCCCAGGAGCCATAATAGTCATATAGGAATTATGCGAGAATTTCAAGCAGGGTCTAAAACAATTTGTATGAGGTGTATAACTTTTCTGCCTTGATTTTTTCACCTAAAAACTACAGGATTTTGGCTCACTCTTGATTGCAAGAAGATTTTTGGTCCTTGCAGGATGGTGCTGAAAAGAGCAAGGTTTGTCCCTTATTAATTTCCAATTCAGGCATTGTTTGAGTAGGAATGAATTTATCTTTGATTGCTTTTAATCGATAAGATATACTTATCTGTAAGTGAAGTTTGATAAGAATCAAGTATAGTGTGAAAGAACTATTTAATCTGTTGTTAATGAAAATTTTTATCTGGATGACACCATCTTGCTTTTGAGATATTTGCTTTTGAGCACTAGAACGCAAACCACTTTGGTACTCATCTTCAAGAAACTGCTGGTACATAAGCTAACTTTAATAAGCCTTGCAAATGGCTGTAGTTAGGATAGTCCTCCAAAGAGGAGGGTTAAGTATTGTTACTATTGTGAGAATGAATGTGGACTTGAAGTCTGTGCAGAGGAGGAAAGTATCCTAAAAATAATTTGTTATTCAGAAGCATCTTTGTGTTTGCTTCCATGCAGAAATCTCACGAGGACTTTGTACTGCACTTCATAATCACTGGTAGACTAATTGAGTCAAGGAAATTACATCTGTAAAACTAGAGTGTATAAAACCAGATACAATTCCACAGTGCCTGATGCAGTACCCACTGAAATCAAAACATCTTTTGCTGAATTCAATAAAAGTGAAATTGGAGGATTTTATGTACATGATCAAATAAAAGCTGCAAATTGACCAATACCCATGAAACTGAGGGTATAGTTGAGATAGTGTGGTTGAGGCATCATTTAAATTCTTTTCTTGTACCCATTATTTGTGCGCTCGTGTGTACTTTTATGTGGAATCCTGCACCAATTCCTGATGAGTTCTCTGTAAAGGGCCTTAACCTAATGCAGTACCACACCTGGCATGTTGAATATGTACATGTCAAAAAATTAAATCAGTCAGTAACTTTGTGGAGTAATTACTATACTTAAATTATCTACATTTTTAGTCTCTATGCAACAACTGTGCTCTGGGCTTCCTCTTGTGGAACTCATTCCCTGGGATCTTGCTGGATCTTCGTACGTGCCTTCAGAGAATCACAGAGTGGGTCAGGTTGGAAGGGGCCACAGTGGGTCGTCTGGGCCAACATCCCTGGGCAAGGGTGCTACAACTCACTGTGTCTCTATCCTAATACTAAGATGAGACAGATGAGTTAGCAAGATCAGGAGATGGACAAAAG
>JANRGV010000062.1:58688516-58709209 GCA_024734035.1 Alethe castanea | reverse complement strand
AAAAAAGCAAAAAAACCCAAAAAATTTCCCAACGCCTGCCAGTGTCCCCGGAGGTGGAAACGCTGCAGCTCGAGTGTCCTCGTGGTTCTCCTGCTGCCTGGCACGTAGGCGGGACTCTGGCTGCAGCCCACCCGCCCCTGCGGCACAGAGCCCCTGTGCCCGCTCTCGCTTCCCCGGCAAAGGCCGGGACACCCCGATGGCCCTGGTGTCCCCTGGCACGATGGCAGCAGCTCCTGAGCCCCCAGACGGGCCGGTGTGGGTGGGGGTCTGGCTGTGCTCCCTTGCTGCAGGCTGGGGGATGCAGGCTGTGCCCAGCATGCTGCCCCGCCGTGCCTTGGTGGGAACGGGCAGAGCGAGAGCGGCTCCTGGCCCTTCTGGCAGCCGCCGGCGCGGCGTCTGTTTGCTTTGAGGCCCGGGTCCCTCCTGCCAGGACATTCCCGGGCAGCAGCGCTGCCGTCTGCACAAGAGCCAGGGGGACATCCCGGGCCCCCGGCCACAAAGGCCGGTGCCTGCCCCGCACCCGCATCCCCCCCCGGAGCACCCCAGGAACCCACGCTGGGCTCCCACGAGGGACGGGAGCCATCCGGTGACCCCGTGGGCAGCGGGGCTGGTGTCACCCCCCTCCCCAGCCCTTTCCAGGAAGGGGTGGCCGGTCCCCGCGTGGCCGGGCATGTCCCCGGTGCGCGGGGCCAGCGCGCCCGGCCTCCGCCATGTGGGAGACAGCTGGGGTTAAAAATTAACACGGCAGACCTCAGCTCAGGGGCAGCGGGGGCCGGCGGAGGGGCTCGTGCTGCCCGCCGGACCCCCATCCCGGGGCTCTGGGCTTGTGGAAACAGGATGGTGGCGACTGCTGTGGCCCTCCCGGCGGGGAACGAGGGGCTGCGGAGTCCCCGGGGCACGGCAGAGCCGGACACAGCGCCCCGTGCCACTGCAGCAGCCAGCTGAGCACCGTGGTGGGTCACTCCGCCCCACGCTCCAGGAGGAGGAGGTCGGCACCCAAAGACCACCAGCTGCACCAGCTCTGCTTTCCAGCACCAGCGGGGCTAAGGGGTTTGTACCCCAGCTTGCCAGAATGGGGGTGTCTCCCAGGGTCCCCCATCCACCCCTCCCTGAAATCAGGGGTGTCACCAAGGTCCGGGGCTCCTGACACAGCATCTGGCTGGATTTGGGTCCCCTCCACCAGGAGACACCCAGCACCCTGCACGGAGGAGGTGACAAGGCAGTGCCAGCTCTGTAACCCACTTGGATGGCAGCGGCTGGGCTGGGGGAATTTGGGGTTGAGAATTTTGGAGGTGTGTTTTGCTCCGGAGACTGTTGGGAGGCCTCTCCCAGTCACGCAGCCTTGGCAGCCCTCCAGCCACTGTCTCCTGGTGTCCCCCTGCCACCCGGGGGAGGGGGGCACGGACCTGCAGGACCCCCCCTCACTGCTGCAGGGTCAGGCTGCTCTGGAACACCTCCATGTCCCACCCTCAGTTATTCCTGGCTCTTCTCCTGGAGCTGGGCAGAGCTGCTGAATTTGTTCCCCCTCTGGGGAGGGGGCAGTGCAGACCCCACTGCCAGGGCCTGATGCTCAGCATTGGTTGGGGAGATTTTGGCCCTGGCCCTGGGCAGCGCTGCTGTTTGCTGACAGGTTTCTGCCGTGTCCCTTTGCCATCTGTCCCCATCCCCTGCCCCATCTATCCCTGTGCCCTGGCACCATCATTTTCCTGTCTCTCTGTCCCTTCATCCCTGTCCCATTTGCTCTTCATCCCTGCATCTGTTTGCCCTTCAACTTCATCCCACTCGCCTCCCAACCCTGGCCTCATCATTCTCCATCCCTGTCCTGTCACCCTCCCTTCCTGTCCCATTTTCTCATCATCCTCATCCTCATCATCCTCCATCTCTGGCCCACTAACTTTCCACCACTGTCCCCCTTGCCCTGCATCTCTGTCCCCTCTGCCCTCCATCCTCATCCTCCTGTTCCGCACAGCCCCCATTGGAAAAGGCTCCAGTAGCAGATTGGATGCTCAGGGATGTGTCTCTTGTCCGTGTGCTGTGGGGATCTACCTGTCTGGGAGCACTGGGGGATCCTCCTCTCCATTTGAGGGACTCCCAGTGACTGGAGAAATGGGGACTGGGCAGTGAGAATGCTGGGGAGCCGGGAGGTTTGCTGGGGAGCACTGGGCTGAGGCCACAGATTTGCTGCTGTCACAGTCAGCAAGGCCCAGCTTCGCTTTGTGCCTCAGTTTCCCTTCTCTTTGAGGATTCCCAACCTCGGTAAATGTGATTTGCCCACACATAAGTTTTCCAAACACTCTGAAAGTGAAATGCTGCTGCATTTGGGGACCTTCAGTGGGTGGCAAACTCCACTTCCGCAGGTCTTGCCTTGGCAAAGGGGACATCAACACCTTGTGGTTCATGATGGCATCAGGGGGTCATGTCAGGTCCTTAAAAATAGCCAAAAAGGGGCAAAGAAGATGCCCTTGCTGAAGCCCACGTGGGTGAGGAGGTGTTGCATGCTGGGCAGTGTCACCTGGAGTGGTGCTGGTGGGATGCTGTCCCTTCTCCTGTGTCACCAGTGCCACCCACATCCCTGTGCCAGGCACGAGGCTCCTCTGCTCCTTTTTTGGGGGGGCTGAGAGGATGAATTGTGGAGGGAGGCAGGTTGGGAACACAGAGAGGGGCAGCAGAGGAGCTGAAGGGATGCCCAGGAGGATGGGACCGCGCTCCCCCATCACTGCCACCCGGGAGGGAGATTTTTTGGGAAGCTGGAGCATCGTCACAGCACCCGCGGTTGCAAATCCCAGTGGCTAAATCTGCGAGAGGCGCATAATTAACGAGACGTGGATCAAATACAAACAGCGCATCGGCGCCGCTCGCCCCCCCTCCCCCCTCCCGCCCCATCGCAGATTTTTTTTTGTTTCATTTCGAGGCGGGAGCGGGGTGGGAAGAGATTTCGCATTCCTGTGAAAAAAAAAAAAATCAACGGCAACACAAACCCAGTTTCATTTTTGTCAGGGTTTCTGCCTTTGAGAGGGTTTGGGTATTTTGCTGGCAACTGAAAAGGCTGCAGGAATTGGGGGTGGTGGGTTTTTTTTGGGCTGTTTGTCCCTGGAAAGCTGCTCTCGGCTGAGGAGTGGGGATTTAAAGATTTTTTTTTTTTAACTTCCAATATTTCAGTGCCCACAACTCCAAGGGGAGGAAAAAAAAAACTTCCAAACCAACAACAACTCTCCCCCTCAGCAGCAAAACATTCTGGCAAAAAGTTGAGCAGGAAACTTCTGGGCCAAGCGTGTTATCCCCCCCGCGGGGCCAAACCTCGGGATTTGTCCCCTCCCTCCGGCTGACTTATCGGACCATCGATTATTTGCTGTTTATTCAGGGGGATTTCAGCGATGTCCCGCTGTGAGACCGTGAGGTCCCTCGCGGTGGCGGGAGCAAGCCCGGGGCTCCGGGACTCTGGGACTGGGCTCCTGCTCCTTCCCGAGCCCCTGGGCGGGATGGGCGAGCTTTGCACCCCGCAGTCCCCTTCTGCACCTCGGCTACCTGAGGGTGACTCTTTCTTCTGGGACCTTCTGCCAGCCGCACCCCACGGGGGCACAGAGAGATGGGAACGCTCTGTGGGCACCCCAGGGAAGGGAGAACAGAGGGACTGGCACCCCGCAGGGGATGCAGAGGGATGGGGGACCTGCAGGGGGACACCCCACACTGGGGACAAGGGGTGGAGCAGATGCAGGGGGACATCCCATGGAGGGGACGGACAGAAGGATGTGCACCCCACAGAACGACAGATGGACGAGGAACATTCTGAGGGTGTGGATGCACATGAGGGTGTCACCCCTCGGGGAACAGAGGGGTGGGAGCAGGCACAGTTGGGTGAAACCCAGAGAGAGGATGGTGACATCCTACCAGGGGGGCACGCTAAGGTGGATGGGACTTGGGTGAGGGGACATCATGCTGGCACCCATGGGTGCGGCTAGGACACGGGGAGCACAGTGGGGTGAAACCCGTGGGGGCAGACGGGACATAGAGGGGTAAGAGCAGGATGACATCCGTGGAGGTGGATGGGACGCGGGAGACACACTCCAATCTCATCCGTGTGTGACATGAGGGGTTGGGACACCACAGTGACACTCGGGAGGGGGAGGCAGGGGGAGGGCAGCTGGGACCCGGAGGGTGACACACCACAGCGACATCCATGTCGGGTGTACAGCCCACGGACAGCACGGCACAGTGACACCCATGACGGCATCAGGGACACGAGGGGACACACCACAGTGACACCCACGCGGACAGCGGGGACACGGGGGAGAGTGGGCACGCCGCGGCTACACCCGTGCCGAGGGGGGAGTGCAGTAGAATACCCCTGCTATGGTAGAAAATAAGCCTGATCAATAACCTGTGTGGCCTGTGGTGGACACAGGTCTGTGGCAAGGGGAGTGTGGCAAGCCTAGATTTCGTGGGAGTTTGCCCGTGGTAAACAGCATCTGGTATGTCATAGGCTTCAGAGTGCAGCTGTTGGTAGGGACTCATTGCAGCCCCTAATGTGCTTTAATAGCCCTTGTCCTGTCAAAGAACCATGAGAAACACCTTTGGGGCAACCCTGCAGTTTTCCTTCTTTTCTCTCAGAATGCTGAGCTGTTCCAATCTGAGTTTAATGCAGCTGAGAATTTGGTTCTGTATACAATGTATTTTTGCTTTCATATATCAACCAATTGCAAGACCCTCAGTGAATTCCCTTTTGACCAGCTTCAGTTGTAACAAAACCTTAAAAGAACGAACAATGGTACTCTTAATGTGCAGAACATTAATTAGTGTCAAGAGCAGAATCCAGTTTGCATTCAGTAGTTAAAATGAGCTGAATGCATGTACCTACTTTTGCTCATTTGTAGTTCCATTTCAACTACTGCAATTGCATTGTACCTGTCAGAAGTGTGAAGAACCCCTGGTTAGGTGGTAAAGTGGTCTATTTCTTAAAGAAAATGCATTCAAATGCAGTCACCCATATTGTTTGTAAGTTGTATAAGACACAGTGTGATTAAGCTGTCCTGTTAGTATGGTATAGTTAATGTTTAAGAAAGTGAAATTTTATTTTGAATATTTAAAAAAATAACATTTAAAATATGAATTTTTGGCAAATTCTGTAAAAGGTCACCACACAGTATGACCTGAAAAACCGAATAATGCACATTTAAATCAGATCAGAGAGGTATTTTAGCCAAAATATTGTAATGCATTCCTCTTTAAACATAACGTTTTAACATACTCCTTAACATAAGTATTTTTAAGTGAAGATTTTCAGTGAAAAGGTGGAGGGGAAAAAAGCAAAGAAGCATGCATGTTCACTAAAGTGATGTATTTCTGATATAGCTGAAAATCTGTTTGACTGGGTTCTTACTGGTATTTTTTCATAATGTGTCATTTTTCCGTTGCTTAGTGCATGTCACTGTTCAGTGCTGTGTTATAACAGTTAGATTTTAGAGAGCTACAGGTAAAATAGAATACTTATTTATTTTGAAAGCCACTGCTTAAGGGGGAAGATTTCACTTACAGATAAATAATAATGCTAAGATAATTATAGGTGCATGGCACAGACAGAATTCCATTCCCATTATATTCTTAGAACTGAACAATTTTGTTTTCTCTAGGATGCCATCAGGGAATGAAAAATTATATCCAAAAAGTAGATTAAAAAAAAGTAATACAAGAGTATGGTTTACTACACATCATAAAAATTTCTAATGGCTAGTAGCTAGATTATTTTCCTGGCTAAAGTAACCATCTAGGTTGTCCTATACAGTTATTCATAACACTCTGCTGATGAATACTGTCTTGCAATTTTTTGACTCAAGCAATTAGCTTTGTGGGTTCCCTTTCCCTTCTCTTTTGAAAAAGTCAGTACCCAAAGAATAAATAGTGATGGTTGGAAACTAATTTTAATAATGCTGCCAGCATCCTTGTATACTGTCAAGGATGACAAAAGTTCTTCCAAATCTTCTCTCAGATTTTGAATCAAGCCTGTAGCAATCATGCATTTTCTTAGAAATAGTAATCCTCTTGTGTGTTTTTTGTTATACCTTGTGACATTCCAGTTCACTTCAGTTGTAGAGTTTGTAGTACATAAAAAGAAGAAGCCAATTTTATGACAGTGTTATTGGAACAGTGACTCTGCTCACTACTGTGCCGTATTTATGGAACAAAATTATCCTGGTGAGAACTTCAAGGCTTTATTGTTGTGTGGCACTGTGTATTATATGGCAAGTCAGAACTCACCTTTTGAATGCTTTCAGGGTATCTGTCATAACTACAATGGAGACTTCAAAAAAAAGGTTCTTCAATGTTTTGAGCTGTGTTGGAACAGAAACTGCAAAACCTTTCCTTGGATATATGCTCCTGTCACAAATGTTCCTTAGGGTCAAGCAAAAGCCTAAATGTAAAGCAGTTGACGTGACTGAACGGGAAGCAAGCATGGCACAGGGAGATCAAGCAGATATTTCATTGTTAGGAGTTTTTCCTTAACTCAGGCTTGTGGGGCAAAAAAAAAAGAAAAAGATCTGCAGCCTTGCTGCTGTCAACAAACTTGCATCTTTATATATTTAAATATTCAATATTGGTAGAAGGAAAGAATTATATAATGAGATTCCTCTAATACCAGGTCTTGGGCAGTTAAGTATTTGCACTCAAGACTGATGCTTGCAATGAGAGGGGTTGTTTTTCCCAGCTGTCAATCTCTGTTTCATCACAGTCCTACCCCAAAAAGCACAAGGGAGCTCCCAGCCACTGGTCCCGGCAGAATCAAGGTTTTCCCTTTGAAACAGTGCGGAACTCCATGGTCTCAGCCATTCCAAGTTCAGAACTAGGCAGAGATACTGTCTCTGACAGAGGTAGATCTTGTAGAATTGGTGAAATGAAGCCTCTCCCAGCTCTTACACAGTGCTTAATTCATCAGGAGCTGGGAGCCTTCGCAGAGCGAGCTGCAAAGAAAGATCCCGAGTGTAACACTACATCTATGAACCCTTGAGCTGGCTTCTCCAGTATTCTAAGCTCTTCTGTGTGTTTGTGTTTCTCAGCTGTAAGAATTAAATTGATATCTGTATTGGACAACTGCTTCTCAGGTTGCTTGGACTCAGGACATTTCTGCTTGGCCTAGAAGCTGACAAGCTATCACTTGTTCTCCATTTTTGTGATACATGAGCTCCTGTTGAGTTTAGACCCATACTTCTGTCTTTCACTCAACTCAAGCAGTATTTAAGCTCAGCTACTACTGGTATGTATCAGAACCAGCAGATGAGGATTTCTAGATAATAAAAATCAGAAATAAAACCAAGTAGGTGTTTTAGACCCTGATCTGGGTATGAATTTTCCTATATTTTAGAGGCATGCTGATCATGTAAGCTATGTGAAACCAGCAGCAGTTGACAAGGAAGCTAAAGCTTTCAGCTCTCTACTGGGGCTCTGTTTTGGAAGCCACAGGAAGGCTATTTTATTATTTGGAGACTAGTGTCAAAATGGGAAAAATTAGGTAATAGCCAACAGATTAATGAACTAACAGTAGTTCAACACTTTATTTGAAACAACAGGAAGCTGTTACTGAAGAGTCACTGACTATCATAGGGTACCACCTCCCACCAGAGATTGCTTGGCTGCCCTTAGACCAAAAATTTCCTAGTCATAACACAGTCTTCTGAACCTTCACTGAAATGAATGTATTAAAGCAAAATTGTGTCAGATAGTCACTCAATTTGAGGAACAAATTGTGTCTCAGATGTGCTTCTTTTATTGCACTTTAAGTTTCTTTGTAAGATGCAATATATGGTGAGATCTCTGTAAACTTAAAAGAGTTTCTTTTGGCATGCATACTTTGGACATACTTCTCACAAGAGGTAAGTCAAAATCCTTAGAGATTTATTGTGCATGGAAAAGTGTGGTGAAAACGGAAAATGCAGTAATTTGCATTAATTGCTTGTTGAACTATTGTAATATTGATTGCATGATTTGCCTCTGACATGCTTGCACTGCTGTAATGATCTGAATTTAGTGCTGCGTTTGGTAATATTAGACACAAATTTATCCTGACAGCTTTATAGATAGATGCAGAAGTATTTAGTCTTGCAAAATAAAATCATGCTCTTGAAATATTTCCCATAGCTACAGTACATTACAGACTGCATATTGGAGTAGCTTAGTCCTGTCTCATCTACTCAGCTGTGGTCTCACTCGATGCAGTTCCTCTTTTCAACCTGATTATTGTGCAAGAGGTGTTAATTTATACTGAACGCTCGCTTATCGATTGCCCACTCATTGAGAATACTTCATCTCTTCGTGGGCTGTTCATTTTTTTCTTATTGGTGTGGATTAAGTTTAGCAAATTTTTAGCAATTTATTACCAGCCACTAGGAAAATTTTGAAGGTGAATAGATTTCACTTGTTTCTTAAGTGAAATAATATATGAAAATAAAAAAAAAAAAATCACATCAAAAACTAATCTATAAAGGCCACTCTTTTCAGGTTCAAGATCACTTATTTTCATCCTGCAAAATTATTATCAGGTCTCCTTACCTTCTTGATCAGCTACAGAACAGGGGTTTGTTATATAAAACATTCTTTGCTGTAAAACTTGCTTTTCCTTGAATTCTCTCAGGCTTCTAAAGGCAAGCACACAGATGGCAAGAACAGGGATGATAATAAGTTGGAGGGGAGGCTAAATTTCATGTAGGAGCATAAATCAGAATGTATCATGCCCACAGTTATTGACTGCAGTTCCAGTGCAGTTCAGTTTATGTAACAAAATACTGTGAAATAGGAGGAAGAAGTCTGCAAATAGAAGCAATGAAAATGCAAAAAGAAAGTCTTAAAATAAGAGTAGTATCTACCTTTCTGCACCCACTTCTTACTACATTAATCCATCATTTACCTTGTCTCCTTTTCAATCACCACTTGTGTTTCATGATGTATTGAAATAGTTTACTTTTTTTTCCTCTGTATTTGACTCTACTCTTTGTCGTTGCTATATTGAACAGTCAACAAAATAAGAGCCATATTTAGGTAACTGTGGAAAATTTAATGAATAGAAAAGATTTAATCTACATGAAGAATAGATTTCAGGAAAAAAGAAGTAATTCTCTTTTGAAAATTACTTTTCTACAAAAACATGCACTTTGCTTAGTGGGATTTTTTTAAGCTATTAAACTGCCTAGCTTTGCTGAAATAAATAATTACACACTTGTAAAACTTTAGGTACAGCTCTCCATGTCTCTTAACATCACCAATGAGTTCATTGTTTCACAGTTTGCTTCATCTCCTGAGATGTTTGGGTTTGCCAGTTCTTTATGCAGAGAAACTGAAAGGTATTCCCACAACTCTGTTCTAAAGAATGAAGAATTCTCCTGTCTGCTGCATAAATGATACAAGATGAGAATGTCTTGTGATAGTTAATCAAAAGCAAGGGTGGGGGGGGAAATGAAAACTTCTTTTGATATATGCAGCACACAACAATGTTTTTCATCCTGAGGGATATTTGCAAGAAAAGAATCATGCATGAAAAACTTGTAAGCTGGTTAATGGAAAGAGGTAGGGAAAAGCATTTTTAGGAGAAAACTATCAGTATTTTTACCTAGATGCCTTCAACTGTCTGCATTACAGGTTTTGTATGCTTGGCCATGCTGTTATATGGAGATTTTTTTAGGTTTTTTTTCTTGCAATCAAATCCATAAGCATACTATGTTTCTTACAGAGCTCCTTAGATTTTCCAAATTGCCCTTCTGCTTTTTCTTAAACTTCATCCAAATTACCTGTATAATTTAATATTTTATATTGGCTAGTCCACAGCAGAGAAAATTAATTATTTCCTCTTTTTGTGAGGTAAGCCTATCAATTTTGATCTTTGTGTTTTATATTAAACTGTCCATTACTAAATCCCAAGCAATAATGTCTTTCCTGTTCCCTAGTTGTTGTTTCCATGATTTTCTCACACTACGCATTTGGATGGTGTATGAAATTAGTGCTACCTCCCAGAGAATTGCATGTGTGCCACACAATATCTAAATCAAATGTCTTAAATGTGGAGCAGGAAGAAATGAGCTTTGTTGTTCCTCCCCCAGCTTGTGATGATGAATGCACAGGACTCCTTCTCAATGACCTGGATCGGCTAAACCAGATGATCCTGAGTGTTAACCTCAGTGGTCCACTGCCTGCTCCATATAGAATGTTACATGGTTTTGAGAACACGACACAGGAATTAAAGGTATGTTAGCAGTATTCACATATATAAGCAACAGAGCTTCAGTTCAACTCTACTTGATTCTGTTCAACCATACAGCTGAGAGCAGGTTCAGGGAAGAAGAAAAATTCAAGATTTAATTACTTCAGGCTTGCTTTGGTTGATAAATAAGTATTAGAGTTATTTACTTTTACTCACTTCAATAAATAAATCTTGCAACAGTGATTTCTGAACATATGTGCAAGGAGTTATACTTCAAGCATGGAAGAGCAATGTTGCATACAAATAAAACAGTTTTCATGCTGATAGTCTATAAAGCAGTTATGCGAGATTCCTGAAAAAAGCCTGTTGGATGAATGTGACACGAGTCAGTGACAAAAGGGATTGCATATTGTAATGAAATGTCTGATGCTTCTTTTCTTCAATATTTGGAAGTGCTGACATCCATTACATACAGATTTTTTCACTCTTCCATCTCTTTCCCAACAGCATTTGCTTTCACCTCAGAGGGCACCAGAGAGATTTCTTCAGCTAGCACAAGAAAATCTAGATACCTTGGTGACAGAAATGGATGAACTACTGACAAGAGTATGTCTGTGATCACATTGAGGTCTATGGGTTTGGTTGGCTGCATAATGACAGAAATCTTCTAAATATGCATTAAACATGAATGAATAGATGAATTATAAGATGCTTCTCAGTCTCGGTGTCTAAAATGGCAGCAAATCCTCTAAAAATCTTTTTGTGGGCCAATATTTGACACATATTTTCTGCAAAACTTCCTAATAAGGTAAGAAAGCTTTTTCACATCTATACAGATCACCCTAGAGTGATCTTTTCTGGAAAAGATAACACTAAACAGTTGTGTGAGTTTAGTTAAATATGTGTCTTTTAGATTTCATTTATTAGCATGGTTAGCATCTTCTGGACTTCAATAGTTGTGCTATTTATGCTTTTTATTACAAAAGTTTTCTTTTAATATATACCTCATTTTTGTCAGTAAAGACAATAAGAAAATAATATAAATTGTGCCACCTAGTGGAGAAACAATAGGGAAATGAACCAGCCTCAGTATAAATAAAGCGGTCGAAAATACATTGAAGTGAAGAACTACCAGAAGTCATGCTTGTGAGTTGAAAAAACCAAGTAAGAAAGCTGTGGAGTACTGTACTGATCAATATACACCTCAGAGAATCACATCAACTCCAGGCAGTTTTATCATCATGTCTCTAAATTGTACATGGCTTAAGGAACTAAAATAATCAGAGAAACTGTTTTCTTTGTGTGATTTTTATTCAATTTTGAAATGGGTAGTGGGTAAGAAAGCATCTGAAGCGTGTTTGCATATGTAGACACCCATATGTGCGTGCATACACCAGTATCTATCTGTACATACTGACATTGTGAGAAAACCTGCTTTTCCACTTCTGTTTGATCTTTTCTTTTTCTGCAAGAAGCAGCTGCAGTAGTTTTAAGTCTAGCTGGAATTTTAACCCATGTCAGCTCTACAAGCAAGGAAGATTATATTTCTTCTATTATTATTTCTCAATCTTAGGCTAAGACAATTTTTTTCCTCTCCTAAAGTTGCTCTTTATATCCTTTTTCTGATTTCCCCTGTAGAAATGAACTAAAATAATGCAGATTCTGACCTTCTGTAAACAACTCTTAGAAGGAAAAACATATCAAAAGTGTGATCTTAGGAGAGTTATTGTGGTGGCCACATTATCACCACTCCCTTTTTGCAGTTTTTCATCACTGTGATGACTAAGTAGCCTTAGGATTTTCAGTTATCCTTACAGAGTTGTTTGGAGTAGTTTGGGGTGGGGTTTTTGTTTTGTTTTGTTTTGTTTTGTTGGTTTTTTTTTTTTTAATTTAGGGTCTGGCAACTGTTGGCATGTCCTACCTTTCTCCTTCTGTATTTGTAAACAAGAATAGTGTTCCAAAAAGAAGCAGGAGTCCTGATGTAGTGTGTTCAAGGCTCATTTCCAAATGAAGATACAGCTGATAACTACATAGTGGCTGGCACTTGGAGTGCATAGTACCACCACAGATATCAAAGTTTTTCCCTGTATCTGATTTGCAGGCTCACTATATTTTCAAAGTGCTACCAGTACTGATGAAGAAGAAAAGGTGGTGGGGATTGATGAGTAATCTGTTTCCATGAAAAAAAATTCTAATAATTTTAAGATAAAATATAGAAGACAATAGTGTTTAGTCTTTACAAAACTTTCGGGGATTTTGCTTCTCTGTGGTCGCTTCTCTGTAGTCTTTTTTCAACCAATGATCTCTTATTTCAGTGCAGCACTCCTTTCCCTTCTTTTACATTATTCTGTGCTTCATTAACTTTGCCACGTAGAAGATCCTCATGTCTTTCTTGCACTAATTATGTTCATATGATTGCATGCACATTCCCACACCTACCACCAGAGGAAGGCCTGATATCTTCAGTTCCTTTCAGTTCACTGCATTTCATCAAAACCCCCACTTCTAATTAGGTACTTTGAGAGCATTCAAGAAAGATGGATCAGAATCAGAAATGCTTCTTTTGTCTTTGTAAACTTTTACCTTTCTCTCAAAGTACTGAATTTCTCTAACTTGAAAATTTCTGGAAGTAGTAGCAGAGGCAACTTAGTTTGCAATAGCTGGGAACACTTGGACAGACAGCCAAGAAATTCCATCTGTACAGTGATATCTGTGTTTACACCTCCTTCTGTGGTCTGCAGCTCACTAGCTGGAGAAATTCCTGTAGGACACCCTCCAGATGCTATCTAGAGGAGTTCTTTAAGGCTTGATTAAGTTCTCAGACTAAATAAATACAAAAACAGAACCAAAATTTTAAAAATGTGCATGGTTGCTAATACTTGCTTATAGTTAAAATTGCTAAGTGGCTACTCCAGTCTGGTGCAAAGCCTTTTATGGAACCTCCATGATTAAGTAAAAGCCATGGACAACACCAAAGCATGTTCACTGATTTCAAATACTTTACTGATTTCTGTGGCAGGGATCTCCTTAAAAAGTTTTATTTGTGTCCAAATAACTTCTTGAAGACTAATTCCAAACCCTTGCTCTGTGTCCTGTCTGCCTGACCCTTACTGCTTCCACAGCAAGTTTGCTGGGTCTGTTTAAACTGTTAGAAGATGCTGAAAACTGACCTTATAGAAATGGTGAGCTGTAGTAGATTGGATATGTAGAAAATTACCAGGACCTTATTAAAATAATGAAAACATTTAATTAGCCTGAAATGGCCAGCTACAGTATGAAGAATGTTCGCCATTTAATATGGTTTATGGAATTAAAGCTAGACCAAATAATGAAGCAAAAGCCTACTTTTCAGCAAAAGAAATTCTGTCAAAAAACAGAAGGCCTTCAGTGGACCTGAATGGGATTTAAGTACTAAAGAGAGCTGTCACAGAAAGGAAATGAAAATTGTTCAATGACAGATTAATTTTCACAAAAATGTGGTACATGCTATTCAGTCATAAATAGAGAGGTTAAAGTAGCTAACTCAAATTAGCATGAATGTGGAAAAAGTAATCAAAACTAAGAAAGGAATATGTAAGTTATAAAACACCATTTGTAGCAAAGGACTAGAGATATTAGAGAGTATAATAAAACTGAATGTGAATATTCCAAACAAATAAAACTCAAAGAATAAAAGGCTGCTTGTGGCGGGTTTGACAATAAATAATAAGCTATTCTCAATTACATGAAGAATTAAACAACATCAGAAATGCCAAGTAGGGCTAGAGCAGTGGTCCATCAAGACCATTTGGAATTTTTGCCTTTTTTCTATCCCAATTGCCTCTTACAGCTGACTGTAACAATATTTTAGTTCTGTCTCCAGGCAGGTAAAAAGGATTTGTAAATCTTAGAGGAAGTAACCAATAGTATGATTAAAGCTGGGTAAGTGTGGAAAGACATGTTCTTCTACTGATAGAGGGATGGAATAGCACAAACTCCCCCCAGTCAGTGTGGGTTCTTAATTCTTCCTGTATATTTCTATTTACTTGAACCATTTTCATATAAATTACTTTCAGTGTAACTACTCTGAAGTAGCCCAAAAATGTAAGTGGAGTGATAATGCCAGGGATTTCATTTCAGAAACCCAGATGTAAAGTACCTTGAGGGCTGCC
The DNA here is from genome assembly GCA_024734035.1 of Alethe castanea. Taxonomy (NCBI): domain Eukaryota; kingdom Metazoa; phylum Chordata; class Aves; order Passeriformes; family Muscicapidae; genus Alethe; species Alethe castanea. The sequence continues at coordinate 58,694,878 of JANRGV010000062.1, read as the reverse complement.
ATCTAGAAGCTAATCAGGCAAAAAATAAATGTGTTAAAGTGCTACTGTTTCTCTGACTATTACTGAAAAGTGTAGTCTTTTTGTAAGGGAGAAACAATTTGTGCAGTTCAAGTCAGGGAAAACTTAAGCTCATTTTGAATTATTGACCTTCTCGCCATTTCACAAAGACTGAGAAATTCATAATACCCTATTTCAAGATTTTTTTGGGAATGTAATCCCTGAAGATAAAAGCTGGGGGTTTATTGGTTTTATTTATTGGGGTTTTTTGAGGGGTTTGGTTTGTGTGTTGTTTTTGGTTTTGTTTTGTTTTGTTTTGTTTTGTTTTTTGCTTTGCAGTACAGCCCAACAAGCTTTGTGTCTTGAAATGTTTCACTTCTTTTTAATAAAAAAGGGTCCACTTTGTAAACAGGGACCTCGAGAGCTAAGTAGAATGTCCTAAGATGATCCCTTTCCTTGGCATGTTTTTCAGGTCTGCAGCAGATGTGTCTCTGCTGCTGCTGTGATTCAGTACAATTATAAAGCATTTAGAAACAGAGAGCTAAAATTTTACTGAGCACCCCAATATGTTATAAATGAACAACTTGAAGCATTAGAGCTGCGCAAAACTGCTCTTTGTTTTTCTCTCTCTTTCTTGGTCAAATTAATGTATTGATTTAAAATTCTTCTTGCTTGTTGGAATGAACTGTCTCTTGGAGAACACCTCCAGGGAAGAAGCAAAGAGGTCATGATGACTGCTGCACTTTGTCAATCGAAAAGTACACAATTGTGAAACTATGGGAAGTATTCCCTGAAGAATCTATTAAAAGGTTCCAAACTGCATTTCTTTAAGCAAAGATATTATTATTTGGTGGATAATTTCGTCCTGCCTCCATTGATATGCTGCTGCACATAAGTAGGTTTTCTAAGAACCTAAAATAAAGCCTTCCAATTTCCATTTAAAGGAAAAGGTAATAAATTTAATTGTGTACTTGAACAGAGCATTTCATTTCCCATGCATCTGATCAATAATTCATTGATTGCCTCTGGCCTGAGCAAAGTTTTGTACATGGATTCGGCCAGCAGGATTATAACATAGTGCATCCTTGTCCTGTTCATTAATTATATTTTCCCTGAAATTTTATCACCAGGCTACCAAGGTGACAGCAGATGGTGAGCAGACCAGGCAGGATGCTGAGAGGACTAATGACAGAGCAAAGTCTCTTGGACAGTTTGTCAAAGGCATTCTCCAAGCTGCTGAAGGTATTGGGAAAAATTTTAAATTGGGAAAAATTTTAAATACTTGAGTTGTTTCTCAAGAAAACTGGAGGATGGTAGGGGAAGGGAGTCTGAGAGACAGCGAGGAAGATTTTACTTGCTGAAAAATGTCATGTGCTTAAAATGTTGAGTGAAGAAAAGGCAGTAAACAGTCTTCAAATTTTTGTTCAAATTTGTGTATACAGTTTATATAAACACTTAATGTATTGGTAATTATCAACAAGGACTAGAAGAAAACTGAGCATGTTCGTTCAGGATTTTTGCAGTTACCTGAAGAGCTGTTATGATGAAGTAACAAACGGGGCTTAGCTTTTGTTTATTTTCAAAGCAGTTAAAACTATCTATTAGAAAAAAAAATTGGTGTAATTTTAGCACTTGGTACATTAACAATTCATCTTAATTCGCCAACTTTACTTCAAAAATGCATTTACTTCTTGCTGTTAATGAACATCTGCTGCTTGGAATTTGCAAGTGACTGCTAACCCTACCTAAACATGGAGCCAAAGCCAATGCTCTGTCTTCCACAGACTGATTCACTGCACTTACACTGCAGTAAATACTTACGAAAAACTAGATTCTCGATGGCCTTAAGAAGCAAGACTATATATTTCATAAAGTTATTTGATAAGATAATGGCTGAAAAATATTAAAATAATTGGCAAATACAGACAGGTTTTTTACTTGAAGAAGACTTTTCTGTTCTTTCCTCCTTCCAATAATCACTGCAGTACTGATTTTTGTATCTATGCTTCTGAAGGCATATTTCATTGAAAGGGAAAACTTCCACTTTTGTCTGAGTGCTATAAAATGTGTTTTACATTGCCTTTTGTGTAATGCATCCCTCTATGTGCTTTGGAAGTGAACTGAACAGCAATTTAAAATATCCTTAGGACTTGTAACTTTGACAAGAAAAAATTATGGGAAAAGCCACAAGAAAAAGTGAACAATTTTTTTGAGAATTTTTTTCAGACAAAAGATTGTGTGCCTCATATTTCAGGATGAATTTGGGATGGAATTTCACCCATGTGTGGAATTTACATTCTGCTCCCCATTAGTGATACAGCATGTGGCTGAGAGCCAATGTCTGTCATAGTTATTTGGCTTATTTAATTCAGGGGCATAGACAAATACATGCAGATGGAATATTTAAGATTTTATTTTGTTTGTTCTGGGTTTTGGGGGGAACATGGTTGGTTCTGCTTAGTTTTGACTGAAATTTTCAAAGAAGGAAAAGAAAGGACAAATCCAGTCACTAGAAATTTCTTAATATATTTACTGGATGTCTTGACACTTAAAAAATTGCATGTAGGTACTATCATATTATTAAATGGAAGCTAAACAAGGTTTACTGCTCGATTTAGGTGTTCCTGTTGGCTTTTCTCATGTTTGTTTAAAGAACAAATGCACTATTTTCATACATATATTTATTTTCCTTGTTCCTCTCTAGCTTAAATATTTTCAATACTCTTCTATTTTCGTAACTATTTTTTAAAATCTATTAAAAAACACACATTAAGGTAAATGTATTATTTGGGGATACTAAACATTATTTATTTTGATACCTACTTTAAAATATATGCATCTAGAAATACAAATTCTTGTGTAGCACTATTTTAGGTCCAGATTTTGTATTGTAAAGGAAGCTTTTCTGGAATTATTTCCACTTTTTTTATTAGATTTGGAAATCCTGTGTACAGAAATAATGCTTTCAAAATACTGGTTTAAAGCTTTGCTCCTGAGGCTTAATATATCTTTTGATAATATTTTAAAGTAATATTTAAAAGCTCGTTTAACCTGTTTAGTTATTCAAGCTCCTAGGCTTCACACATATGGCAAGCAATATGTTTCCCAGTCTTGATTCAGAAATGAAAGAGATTGTCCAGTGAGTAATACCTACTTGTAATGAAGCGTGATATGAAATGGTAATGTGTGTATATCCACATACATAGTAAAAAAAGTTGTTAAAACTGGAGACCTTCAGACCTCTTGCTAATCTTTGATTGTTTGATTTGCTATGGTGTGTATGACAACCTCCAAAGAGCCAAATACTGCTAATTCAGTTTGATCATGGCAAGAGGTATTTTGCTTTGCTCACAGAACAAGTTGCTAAAGCAATGCAATAAAATGAGCAGCCTTTTACAAGAACAACTTAGGATATATCTGATCAACTTTGACAGAAATAGGAAACAAGTCAGCATCATTTTCTCTGAAAGACTTTGAATTTACCATCTCTACAGGTATGTTGGGTGTTCATTTATGTATAAGCTTTTGATCATTATGACCATACCCTAATGTCAGGGAGCTCCTGTAAACTTCACATGGATCTCACAGGTGTTTAATAATGTATAAAGGATTTTCTTAAAATGACATAATTCAGAATTCAGAATGTATTTTGTCAATCTTCTGCAAAAATATGCCCTTTATCTTGAATTATATACCTGAAGATAAGGACATACGCATTTTTTTCTCATTTGTCTAATTATATGCTAAGAAAATATTGTATATATTTACTTGTATCTACTGACAGAACAGCTTTCAAAAATGCAACTGAAATAATAAAATATGATGGAACAAAAGAAGGTAGTTAGCAAAATAATATAAAGTATGTTCCATCTCCTCATAGTTTTAAAGTTTTGACACTAAAAGAGATCTTTCTGAAAAATACATAGCTGCTAACATCATCAGTTCTACTTTGATGAAGTCATAGAAAGAAAACAAAAGAGAAAAGAATTTGACCAATTTCCATTTTCCTAACAAATCTGTGTTTTCTTGCCTGATTGCTTACAAAACACAAACAAAAGAAAGACATGGCTGAAATAGGAGATTCTTCTTTAAGAGCCCACTGTGGATCACAAGATAGCTAGAATGAACCACGGTCAGTCTGAAATTATTAATGACCTTGAAACAATTTACTCCCTTTCTTTAAGAGGATCACACAGTAGGAGAGACAAATTTCTGAGAGCCTTGGAGAATAGTCTGTTGAAAGAGCCACAAAATGATGGCTAATACTCACAATTAACTTGATTTATTAAAAAAAAGCTCTGTTAAATTGGTGGATAACCAGTGTGAAGCTGCAAATATTTATGGTGCCTCTGTTCTTTGTCTTTCTCTAACATGGCTCATGTTAAGAGACATTTTCACCTTTCAAAGTCTAATTGAAGAGTATACAAGTAAAAATGTAATAAATAAATTAAACATATGAAGGAGGAGTACAGATATTGAGGTATTTAAAGCCTTCATTCACAAATTATTTGGCTTAAAAGTATTTTAAATGACTGTATGAGCAGTTCCAAAAACTTACACCTATTTATTTGAAGTAGCTCTACTAAAGATGAAGAAAATTCTCTTGTAAGAAAGCATGGAGTGAAAAATGGAAAAATTATCCAGAACACACAGAAGGCTTTACTCTTCCAGGTCTTGTGCAAGTCCCATATGTACTGGGATGATAATTAGCACAAACAGCGGTCCTTGAGTTAACATATGATGAAACAAAATACAATTGGTTGAAGCTAATTACAATGGTTTTAATTATAATGATATTTATCTATTATTCAGTTATGCACCTGAAATCACTGTTATTAGTTTCACTGTTAAGCCAGAAAGAAGATACGTCATCATTCCTTCCAGATTTAATTCTGAATTGGAGCTCCTTTGCAACGTATATTTTAAATCATCTTAAAATTTTGTGCATTTCACTTAAAGAAAACTATCCACGTAATTTAATTTATACATTTTGTGTTAACTTATCTAGTTTACAAATCATGAACCAGTGAACACAAGTGCCTTCCACCATTCCTTTCAATATGTGTTGGTGACCATTTTTATCAGTATAGAAGATGCAAAGACAATATTAATTGCAAGAATGTTCCTGGAAAACGGTAAGAATTAATCTCCGATTAAGTTATTTTTTTCACAACATTTTCTCTGGGAAGCGTGGTCTCTACAACAATACTCCAAGTGAACTTCAAAGTCAGGTTCCTGTCCACTTCTATGAAAATTTAAACACATTCAGTATGCAGAATAGTAGTCTTCAGATGTATCTAGCATATTGTAATAATAACTTTCTTTTAGAATTTAAATACTTATCTATTTATATATATATATCCACATATATATATATATCACATTTTAGATTGGATTTTATTACAAATACATCTCTTGCCCATACATTCTAGTTTCATTAAAAGTACTTGATTATTAAGATAGTTTCATGATTACATGTTTGAAAGATAACAAAGCAGAAGTGGATGTTCAGCCAATTACAGATGCTCTATATCAAACCAGATTTAATTTTAAACATAGCAAATGAAGAAAACGTTTTATTAAACAAAGTATCAATAACAAAAGATCAGATTTTTTTAAAGAAAAAATTATTGCTACCTAATAAATATGAACATGATAGTGACTAATTTCTACATAACCTCCTTCATTAAACACAAAAGATAAAAGCCTCCTACTTAAAAGTATTATGCATTGATACATTAACCCCTCAAAAGTAAAGAAATTGGAAAAGAACCCCCAGAAATATTAGAATTTCTGCAAATACAATGAATATTAATGAGTGCAGCAGTATTCAAGCATTGCATGTGCATCAGACATTGGCTTCCATTAATACTTAATTAAAATAATTAGAAAGGCTTGGTTTGGAAGGGAGATCGTGCCATTCTAACTCTCCTGCCATAGGCAGAAAACCTTCCACTAGACCAAGTTGTTCCGGGCCCTATCCAGCCTGGCCTTGAACACTTCCAAGGATGGGACAGCCACAATTTCTCTGGCAACCTGTGTCCGTGCCTCACCACGCATACAGTACAAAAGTGTCTGGCTATGTTGATTTAAAGAAATGTTTCAATCACTCTCAAGGACAGGGTATTTAAAGAAAATTTTAACTCTTTCCTAATTTTTCCTGTAGTTACCACATCTAAAAAAGTAAATTCAACCCTTTCCACTTCCTTTCCTTCATGTTTCCTTCATAGAAACTCTTTCTTTCAAAATAATTTGAGGCACTGCACAGCAATGAAATTAAAGAGAGGGAGAAAGATAAATTTGAGTTAAACATATAAATCAGTGGTGCTCATATATTCATCACCTGCATATTGTTAACTCTTGAA
>JANRGV010000062.1:58661815-58682034 GCA_024734035.1 Alethe castanea | reverse complement strand
TATCCTAAATATTCCTTTTTAATTGGGATTTTTATTATCTCTAAAACAGCATTTTGGAATTGCCTGAAATGAAATGCCTCTTTTTTTCTTTTTTTTTTTTCTTTTTTTTTTTTTTTCCCTGCCCTGAATATATCATTGGATTAACACAGTGGTGTTGCCTTGTGTGAAACTGATTCAAGGCAGGCAGATGACAATACTCCAGTACCTTAAAACTGGGGTCAGAAAAATCCATTAAAAATATTTCAGAATGTATTTTAGATAAGCAAAATTTTTTGACTACTGGAAGTCATAAATCAAATGATCCAGGTTTTTTTTTTATTTTGCCAGAAAGCAGTTATGATTTTTGACTGTCTAGTCTAAAGGGGTTGCCTGCTTCAAGACAGCTTGAAATTGGGCATATCTACAATTCCACCTCAGTTCAAAGTAGGAAACTACTTTGTGTCACATGTCGCATGAATGTGAGTGGAGGTAATCTTCTAGACAAGTTTCTGAAATGTTTCAGAAAACCTCACTTTGCTAGTCAGATCTCAAGAATGGATATTAACCAAAAAATTGTAAAAAAAAAAAAAATAAGAAGAAAATGTAATCTTCAATGCAGAATATTTATTTTAATATTTTCTGCTTCATGAATAGTACCTTAGTGGAATTTAAAAACCTCTTTTAAGAAAGGGCTTAAAAACAGCTGTCCTTTCACTTTATTAAGCATGTGTCAACTTGAAAATTACTTTGAGACTTAATTTAATTTTTTTTGAGACTTAGTTTTTCTATTTCATTTACATATTGTTGAGATGATTCAGATTATTTGGTGTAGGGAATATGAACTCAGTGTCTTCATGGCTGGCAATGTATTTCAGGAATGCAGAAGATCTTTTGGACAAGGTGAAGAAATTATTTGGTGAGCCCAGTGAGAAAAACGAGGATCTTAAAAATGAGGTCCGGGACAAGCTAGCAAACTACCACAGCAAAGTTGATGATGCTCAAGATCTGCTAAGAGAAGCTACAAGTAAAATTTGGGAAGCCGATCGTTTATCTGCATTCAACCAAAAAAATATGACCGTGCTGGAGGTGAGTGCTGACAAGTTTTATCCTCGATTACTTGGATTCTGATTAAAGCTTGAATCTTTGCATGATTTAATATTGAAACAAAAATATAAGCAAAGCAAAAGTATGATTAAAATATAACCATATCTGATGTAATTTAAAAGGAACATGTTCCTCAGAATGAGGAAGTGCACTGGCTTTTAAAAGTAGAATTACTCCCCTGCTTTATTGAAATAATACCATCTGCTTGGCAGAAGGTACACTGGATTTATTATTCTGTGGGAAGTTAAATCCGTGCCAGTATAAATAGTCATGTAAAATTCAAATCATGTGCTCAATATTTAAATAGGAGTTCCCTTAAAATCTTTGCTGTCATGCATTTGCTTCTAGAAAAGACTAGACTTTCATCTCCCTCTCAACCCCTGAGAAGAAGGCTGAGGGGGTATGTGGATATTATGAAGTAATAAATCAAACTCTATCCTCAGTAGTTAGTAGCTGTTATAATTGATCTCACTCATAGAAGAGGGGTCTGCTTGTGATTTCATTTAAATTGCAGAGACTTAAAGAGCATATTATACTGTACATTAACAAGCATTTAACCAAGACATAAGGAGCACAGTCAACCTAATGAAGATAAACGTTTCAACTCTGTATCTCTGTGAGCTTTCACCTCAAGTACAATATGAGGTTAGAGTTCTGAGACCTCTGTTCTCAGCAGAGATTTCAGCGCTTGATTGAATTAAGGAAATGCAGTGATTTGATGAATTTAGGTGATCTCTGTTCTGTGCATTTTCATCCCAAAGGTGTATGGATAAAGGTTGGAGAAATTACCTGGTATTTCAGTTTTTTAAATATTCTGTGCATCACTGTAGCGGAGTGCCTTTCCAGCAGTCCTGCCCACATGGCTGCTATGGCCTCCAATCAAACTAATCTGTGATACTCAGTGGGTCTCGCACAGGAAATTACCAATTCTTCATTCAGAAGTCCATCCTTACCACGCAATATGCAGTAGTTTTACCAGTTGAAAAACAGGAATCTGTTGGTTGCTCCAAGCCTTTTATTTTGCATTCAGCAGTTAGTGAAGTACCAGTGGATGGAAGTAGGAAAGCAGAAGAATGATTTTTTTCCTTCATAGTCAGAGGTTATTTACAATATGAGGAACTTACGCATCTGGGTAATGATGAGGATTTATGACTTTCTGATTCATTTTGCCGTAGCACTTCAGCCAATTTCCTCTGTTAGAGAGCAACAAAAACCCTTCCACATGGGAGGACAGTACACAGCTGGGGATAGGAGGACAAAGGAAAGATACCTTACATGTGCTTTATTGTTGTCACTGTCTCAGCTCTGAGAGCTCAGAGAGCTGCAGAAGGGGCATTGTGGCATGGTGACACAGTGCAGTCTTATACTGAGGTGCTGGCATTTGAACTGTTCTAGTAAATAACTCATCTTTTTCTTTGTGCAAACTCATCCTATAGAAAAGGAAGCAAGCTGTAGAAGATGGAAGGCAAGATGTTGAAAAGACCCTTCAGGAAGGGAATGATGCCCTTAATGAAGCCAATAAACTTGCAAATGACATCAGCATAGCTGTAGAGGTGGGTATTTTATCATCCTTACCTAAGAATTAGTACAACAATACATCATTGTGGAAGCAAAATAGATAATTAAAGTAACACCTAATTTTTCATTGCATTTAGCAATATTGAAATATTTTACTTGGAATAATTCTTTTTTCCATTGCTGTATGGCAGAAAAGCTAGTCTGGGGTATAAAAATTACTAACTTGGAGTTTTAAGTGATGTGTTGGATAACATGTGACATATCTCATAATGTTTTAGGGACTCTGCCATTTATAAATATGGTATTCTGATTGTGGTACTGACTTTATCTTGATAATTACAGATGCAGCAGACCCATTCACAGTCTCACTGCAGCTCTGTAATCTAGATACAGATTTATCTGCACACAAACTGTGTGTATATCAGAAGGAAACTTCAGAAATAATTTGTTGCCTGTGGCCACAATTTTAAGTCTAGACAGATCAGGGAGAGGATTGAACTCTCATTTTACATAATATTTTTTAAAATTCTGCCTTAGAAGTTATATCAATAGAGTCTGAGAAAAATGTATCCTGAAGTATCATTGGTTCGGAAGATATTTCCAGCATGCATTGCAGCTTGCCATAATAAATGGAAAGATGCTTTTTGGAGAAATGAAAAAGGAGGCACAGTGAGACAGCCTTTTGGAACAGGAATGACAAGTCTTCAAAAAGCTTAGTTATTACTGAGAAGTTTTAATAAGCAAAAAGCCATTGTAGCTACACAAAGGGTCCTGAAACATGAAACTTCTGCCACTTATTAGTTATTACTGTGGAGCACAGCAACAATTTAATATAGCTATGCATGCATCTACGTTTAGGAAACAAATTCAGATTAGAGTTTATAAGCTTTTAAACTGCACAATTCCTTAATGTAAAAGAAAAGCTTCTACTACACTCAAGAAGGACAAGTAGCTCTTGGAATACTGTTTATCTCCTGTCTGCTATCCAGTCCAGCCATTCCTGTTACTCTTTCTATATTAGTTCCCTGACGTTTTAATGGGTAAGTTGTGATAATAGCCCACATGGAAAGAATAAACACCTTTATGTATAGATAAGGCTACAGAATGCTTGCCATCAGAAATTTAAAGGCTTTTCTTTTGTCATTTTCAGTATGTAGAAGGTGTTGCAAATAAGATACAGCCAATGTCTGATCAGCTGAAAGATAAAATAGATGACTTATCACAAGAAATTCGTGACAGGATGCTTCCAGAAAAGGTGTTGCAAGCTGAAAACCATGCGGGCCAGCTGAATGAATCATCTGCAGTGCTGGATGGGTAAGGCATTCACGGGTAATGCTAAAATCATGAAGCAGGTTTCCAAAATTGCTTCACACAGCTTGGAAGGGATTCTTCTTCCTTCACATCTGTCACTGGGGGTGTGCAAATAACCAGTAATGGGTACAAGTATACGACTATTGAGTTAGCCAATTTATGTCTCTCTTGTTTCCTACATCTTGTGATTCTTATAGGCTACCTAGACAGCAAGCAGTGCCCTCAGATGCGCTGATAACACAGTTTAACTTACCATATACTTACTGCTATGTTGTGAAAAAAATAGAAATTTTTCTTAAAAGAGCTCACTACACGTTTTCATGCTCATTTGTTAAAAACAAGTACTATTTTCCTTTTTAAGATGACCATTTTGGTAGGAGATATTGTTGTGATGCTAAATTGTTTACTGCTGAAAGGCCCCCTTAGTGATGGACAGTAATTCCTCTACCAGTTTCAAAACACTCTCCCATAAAACTAGATGTCCTGGACCAAAATGCTTAAACTCAAGAACAGAAACTTCAGTTTCTGTTTATAGCTATCACATTCCTAAATATGAGAGTTGCCCTTCATTTATATGACCACAGCTCTTTTAGAATGATATTATATAACTCGTCATGAAAATAGTTTCCTGGAAAGAATATAAAACAAGAGTTTGTTGGTTTTTTTGGCATTTTGGGGGGAAAAGAGAGGGGGTTTCTTTGTTTTATTGCATTCTATGCATTTAAGAAAGCAAGCCATAAATAGTGAGTGTAATTTGCAATAGTAATATTTAGAAATATTCTGGCTCATGAATGTTCTGCCTGTTGGACCTGTCCCCAGCATAGCTTCAGAGTTTCATTATTTTATAAAAGCACTGCGTGAAAAAAAAAAAAAAAAAATTTAAACATCAACAATATCCTACTTTTTTGCTGCTTAAATCTTTTAGATCTACCTGAAGTCTTGAATATCCCAAAGACTTGTGAGCAGATGCTTAAAACAGCTTTTTCTTACCAGCATCTGTAATTTTGAGGAAAAGACAGAGATTATCTCTGATACTTGCAAGATTGCTGGCTTCATTTACAGTGTAGTTACACTACTCTAAATACCCAATGTAATAAATGTTTTGAGGTTTGCATAAAGTAATGATAGCTGTGATTTCCTGGGTAAAAATGAGTTTGAAAAGGAGTGACTTTAGTGTCACACTCAACCACGCATAAACATCTGAACACAAGGAAGGTTGCCATGAGGGAACTAAGAAAGAGAGAAAAGACAGACAAAAAAGAAGATTGTGCCTCCTAATCTAAGGTTGGCAAGACATGCTTTGAGACAGAGCTTTTTAACTATTGTAAAGAGACCTTTTTATGGGTGTTTATATGTGCTTCTGTCTTTAATGTAAGTGACAGATTGGCCTTAAGGAGCTCAGGGTAGTGTTTAAAATGTTCTAACAACGCCATGTATATCTATGTCTGATCCAGATATTAACCTCAATTTATCAAAAAAAGCCAATAAACTCTGCAGAATCAAGGACTGTTGCTGTCAGACTAGGAATGGTGATTATAGTAACACATATACACACACAATTTCTTTTAAGGCAGTAAGAAGAAGTGGTTTATTGAAAGGCCGCTGCACTGATATAGGATGGTTTGTGTAATACAGAACAGAAAAGGTTTATTGGTTAAATAAGGCAGCACTTTTTTGAAAATACATTTTTTGTAAAACATTACGTAGTTTACGCATTGCTTTGTGATAAACACCGGTGTTAATTTATGTTATTTATTTTTCTTTTTTTTTTGTTTATTTTTGAGAAAGTCTCCAGCCTGGGAAGGATCTGAGCTGGAGCTGAGAAAGCCAACAGCCTGGGAAAAATCTGAGTTGGATTTTTCCTTGAGCCTTCAGCAGTGTCCACAAAGGACATTAAAAATTATGTCTAAAAGCAGATTGTTCAAAGTTCAAATTTCTGATGTGGTCAGATAGATACATAACTTCAAAGGACAAAGAAATACCATGGTGCTGGATAATCAGGATAAAGCTGTTTACTTCATGCACTGACAATAAATAGTTATACTTTACAGGCATATACAGTCTATATTGGTTTGAGGAATTTAAAAGTGTATCTATCTTCACAACTGGCACTTGAGTGTCTTTCAGACAATACTGAATTTGGTGTTGATTACTGTTTCTTCTTAGAGGAGAAATAGAGGGAGAGCCATGTCTCTCCAGTACCCCTCTAAGGATTCAAATAATATATTGATTGACAATGAGGATGTTCTCTTGAGTGTTAGAACATGGAACCATTCATGAACTTAACCTAGAAAAAATTGTTGTTCCTGCTGTATACAAGGAAGCATTAGTATAGGCTTCTCCCTTATGGCTAATTGCCTGCTCGTGAGTAAACGCCATTGGTATTTGGCAAATTCAGTTTAGGTTTTTCCTAACCAGAAAAGAATTTGAACTGTGTTTCTAAGGAGTTCTTGAGCTGCTTGCTGAGTAGCTATTCTACGTTTGTCTAACAGAGCATCACAGAAACTTAGAGTAGCCTAGTGTGCTCCAGCTGTAGTTGAGGAAAGAGGTATGCTTTTCCAAGAGTGATGCATAGGCAGCTCAGTCAGGCAGTTTCTGCAGTAACCTAAAGGGAATCTCTCCCCCTCTGTTAACTATATGTTGAGTCCAGGGACTATACCTTCTGTGCACCTTGTCTTTTCTGTGGCATTTTGTAGAAATCAGTAAGTAATTGATGCGAGGATCAGAGCCCAGCTGTCACAGTTCTCCAGAGAACAGATAAATTGCCAGGATGAATTTTCCTTTCTTCCACACACACAGTCTCAGTGAGTATTTTATATAAGCTGGAACAGGTCCAACAGGAGTAATCCCTGTGTCTCTCATTTTGGCATACACCTGCATGGCTAGAGAATTTCCCAGAGAGGCAAAAATCTGAGTTCAGATCCATTCTTATCCAGTTCAAGTGGGGATTTTAGCCCATTTATACTTTATTCAGTAAAATCAACATAGGCATTGGTCATAATGACTACTGAGATAATTGTCTTCAAGTTCATTCTGTAAGTGCAGCAATTCTTTGTAGAAAATGTTTGAATATATCATACAGAGAGAGTGCAAGAAAAGTTATTTCCCCAGCCTTCTGACTAGAAATTCCCCTATGAAGGAGGCTAGCTGAACTCTGTCCCTGCATCAGCAAATACTAACTGTATTTAATCTATTTATAGCTATCAGAATGGAGTATTTAATGTAAATTGAACATCATATTCAATATGAGGTGTTACTACTTAGGATTTTTATTTTTTTTTTGTTCAGCAGAATTGACATTTAGGATTTGGTTTAGACTGTGAGATCTCCTTCAAAACTAGCAATTCTGGGTTTGGCAGCCAGACCAAGAAATTAATTTTTCAGAGATTCTACTTTAAAACATGTCTGTGATGATCCTTCATGTTCATACACTTCAAGTTTCCTTAAGTTGCCAGGCTCAGCACATAGCCTAAAAACCCACATGATGAATATGTTACTTGTATTAGAGCATTAAGCATACTGCTGTCTTTTCTCAGTGTCTGATCTTTTTTTTATTTCTCAGAACCTCCTCTTTTAGGGAAGATTGTTATTTATTTCTTTCTGCACAGATAAAATATGAATTCCATTAAACACATTATGCCAGACCTCCTGAAATCTCAAATGCAGCATTGCTCTGTAAACAGCTTAGAAACAACCTTAGAAATACAGGCTGTGGGGTTTGAAAATGTAGGATACTCTCTTCTGTTGAGCTCTGACAGCAGGTTTAATGGTGTGTTTATTTTCCCCATCCCAACAGAATCCTCACTGAAGCCAAAAACCTCTCTTTCAATGCCACACGTGCTTTCAATGCTTACAGTAACATCAAGGATTTCGCAGACGAAGCTGAAAGAGTTGCCAAGGAAGCCAAGGCTCTTGCAAATGAAGCTATGCAAGCGGTAAGGAAAATTACTAAATTGGGAAGAAGGTTTAGATTTTTTGTGGAATGTGCAACACCTGATCTCTCATGTTTTGCTGTCTTAAAACTTTATGTGAAGACCTTTGCTGTCAAATATTCTTGTTTCACAAGGAGAAAGTGATGCCTCTGTCAGAGCTACATGTACTTGTGGACAATCCCTGTTTGTTCCTAACTCATCATCCTTACTTTTCTTCCCCATTTTGTTTGCTATCCTTCCTCCTTCTGTCATCCACCTTTTGGTCTGAGTGTATGACTCAAGCCAACAGCTTTGAGTTAGGAGTGTAGGCCATTTGATATTCAATAGTGCTAGTTTAGATGTGGATAATACATTCATGAAATAAAAAGAACTCTGTACCTTAATTAACTCTTCAGCCTAGTTCCCTGAAAATGCTTGGAGGCACTTATCTGCACATCAGATGAACTGGATGCACCTGGCCAGAATGCTAGAAATGAAGAATGGTAGGAGGGGAGTGGAATTTTTTATTCACTTTGTGAGCTCTACCAGTTTTTGCAGAAAAATCTTATTCTCACTATGAGGTAGCACATGCAAATTTCCAGAGAAAATGAAGAGAACTTTTAAAAATAGGATTGTAAGGTAAAGTCAGCTTTCCAGCTTGAGTCACAAAGAGGATCTTGGCTCCTTGATGCATATACTGTGAGCAGAAAACATTCTGAGCATGGCCAAAATTATCTTTTATGTCAGATATCAAAGGAGTTAATGGCTAATTTGTGGGAATTGGTCAGAGACCAAAAGACATGCACTTCATGTCCATACAGAAGCACGAGGCAGTGACAGTATGAGATTGTCAGAACTTATATTTGATATAGAAACATGTAGATGAGCAGAAACAACTTGGAGTTACAGCACTTGCACATGAATAAAGGTAGCTTACAGAAAGGTACTTCAGTCAAATGGATTATGAGAATAGCAAAATCAATCACATGCTGATTTTAACATGCATTCATGTAAAGGTCTGTATTCATCAGAGGGATAAAGTGAACTAGCCACTGCAAAAAAGTTTTAATATTTGTAGGTTCTTTACATTTTCAGTATTTTTTTCAAATAACACTACTGTATTTCTCTCTTGAAAAAAAAATTACCTCACACATTAGTATGTGCTAGTTCTCTGTAAATAGTTCTTTGTTTCATCAGAATGCCTAATTACACCACAAAAATAAATAAGGTCCTGGCACTTTTTGTTTTTTCCTTCTAAGTAAGATTTAATACATGCTGTCTTTTTCTCCTTTGATGACTTGGAATGAGTGAGACAGGCAGCTCTTTCAGGGAATGAAAAGGGGGAAAAAAGAACACATAGAGCAATAAAGAAACAAAGCTAGAAATTACAGGATGGTGACAGAAGCGTGTATATTACTGGGTGATTGCAGAGAGAAAGGGAATTGATAATTTAAGTGATGGAGGTCAAGATGGACAATATGATGTAAATAGAAGCAAGTAAGTAGCAAGGAAAGAGATGAATATATTAAGGTGATGTTTTCAGCATCTCCTTTGCATGTATTCATTAGAGGGAACTTGGTCTTTTTATGAGCAGTATATGTCAAATGGGGATCTAGTTGATGAGGAAGAAAATTGAGGCAGCTGATGCCTTTTAAATGTAATTGACTTGATATAGAGGTCATCAGTGGTTTACCATCAAATTGCTGCAGAGCAATAGATTTAGCTGTTATTTTTTAAAGGAGCATTTGAGGGTTTTGAGCCAGATTTTAAAAATATGTCAGTTATGAACTACAGTCATCACTTCTTTATTCTATTTCCTTGTTTTTATTTAAAGACTGTTGAATGTTTGCTCACTTTAGGTGAAGAGTTTAACTGGTAACCAGGTAAATCAGGGTCCCACTTTCTGGAGGTGCCAAGGAGCTTTTAGCTGAGCTTCAGCACAAGACCAGTAATGTACCCTTAGTCAAGGCTGTCTGGAGCACAATGGTTCAAAAAGTCTCCTAATGGGCAGCACTGGTGAATTTTCTCCTAGAAGGTAGCATAAGCCCCTGGAAACTGTGTAGGCAACTTTCTGAGAAGTTGCTCTGGGGACCCTGTGTAAAAGATGGAGATCATGTCTTTCCCCTCCTTTTGAAAGATGGAGCCATGTTCTCTTCTGTATGAGAGCTGTTGTGGATGCCTCTACAAGTCTTCTGTAAAAGACTCTGAGTTCCAGCTGCGAGCAGATAATGGAGAGAAGTGCTGTGGCTCACTGTCCATCCCTGGTCCTCACCTCTGCCATTCACCAAGAATAATGTTGGGGCAGGGGGATGAAGGAGTCCCAACACCAACGAGCTGGTGTATGAACCAGTGACAGTGGGGACAGGTTTCAGGTTTAGATTCTATCTTGTACATCACTGGATCAAATTTTTTACAAGAATCTTAGTGATATCTCAAGGGTTTTTTGGTTTCTAATGGGAAAATGACTTAATTTTCAAATTAATCTAATGTTGCTAAAAGCGCGAATGAAAAGATGCTCAAAATCCATCATGATTACAGGAAGCCTGATAAATGACTGGAAAAAATGTATTAAAAATATGACAGAAAAATTCCTCCTGAGCTTTTTATGATGGATTTGCTCTCCTCTTTGAAAGCAAAATAAATTCATCAGAAATGAGAAATCTTTAGCATTCAAGCAGTTTCAGCATTCCATTACTTAGGCAGTAGCTGATAGGAGTCAGGTTAACATATTCGGTTCATATCTCATAGATCAGAATCATAGTTATACACTATATATTAAAAAATAGATTATTCTTACTTTTTGGAGAGGACTTACAGGCTGGGGACTGTAGGAAGCACAGGGGACACATCAAGTGTTTAGGATCCTGCTTTCTTGTTTGATTTTGACTTTCTTTGTAAGTGGTGCCCCAGCAGTTTTGTTGGGTGTCTGGATTTCCTTACATAAAGCTGCCTAGACATCCTTGTGAGGATGCCCTGAGGGGTAAATCATTTTTGGTATCCATCATCAGTGTTGGTAGAAATGAGAGTAACCCCATCTCTTTCACAGGAGAAAACTTCACAATGTAAGCATATGTGAAAAGAAAATAATTTAAGAACAAGGCAGAACTATTTTTAGCTGATTTGAATTATCACTGAGGCCTATAAAACCTTGTACCTGTTGTGTAAGTTCACGTGATCCTCAACACTGCCACAGTGCATTTATGCCTCTAAACCATGATAGAGACAGCTTTGTTTGGGTGCATAACATGGTCCCACTTCTGCCAGAAGATGAAGCAGAGATGCAAACTGCACAGGGTTTGCATGGGGAGAGTGGGGGCCATGAAGAAAGGCACAGGGAGAGGAAGGTACCATCCACAGATTATAGACATCTTGGAAGAGACAGAATTAGAACAAATTAAATTCCAGAGACCCTGCAATTTTCAAATTTATTTTAAATCATAATATCTTTCTTCCTTTTTTTTTTCTTTTATATTCTCTTTTTTTTACAGTATTTTTCCTAATTTAGAAAATAATGTCAGTCTGTTGGCTGTAAATCCTATTAAATTGCAGTGGTTCACCATGACCCAGGCTTGCCACAAGCATAAAAATTCCCCTTAGACAAAGTTTTAAAATGTTTGGATTTTAATTACTGACTGCTTCATAACTTGACATCTCATGAACCACAAGAAAAAACAGTAAAAAAGTACATTTTCTATCAGACGTCTTTATTAATCCTCATTTTCAATATTTTTTTAAAATATTAAATAAAGGTTTTAATAAGGAAGAGTTTATTTCTCTCTGAAAAAGCTTTTGTACTATTACCTTTATGCTGAAATCTGTTTCTGACTAATTGTCAGCACATGCCCAATTACTGTCCCTGATTTGATGAACTTCTTGGTTTTGCATTGTAAATCTATCTTCCAATTTCATTTTATTGACTATAAACTGCTTCAACAGCCAGTCAACTGTGCTTAGTCATATAATAATAATAATAATAATAATTACAATAATTATTATTATTATTATTATTAGTAGTAGTAGTAGTAGTAGTAGTAGTAGTAGTAGTAGTATTGGTATTTTGTAGCCACCGAGTTTTCATACCCTGAGTTCTGTTTCTTGTGGGAAAAGAAATTTAAAAGTATTATCTGCTTTGACAGGTGCATCTGTCACAAAATCTGGCAAACATTCTTCCTTTAGGAGCAGTCTTTTGCTTCACTGGGTAGTTTTTTGTATTTTTTCCTGTTTTTTTTTATATTTTTCTGTTACCAGTGCTGGTATTGTTATTATGTGGTGGAGAAAAATCTATTAAAAATTTTTTTTTTTTCATCTTCTGAATGTATGTGTTTTTATTGTGGAAAAGAATGCGTACACAGTTTAATATTTCAGGTGAGCTTGGGAAATGGCAGTGATGTGTACCTTAGTTCTTAAAATCACATAAAATCTTACATTTACATCCCATCTAAATACAAGGAATCTTTAATAGCTATATCCCTGTGACGTGGCAACATATATACCATGAGATATCCCATAACAAAAAGCTTGATTCTGAATTTTGAAAGTGTCCAAAACATTCTGTAAGATTTTTAGAAGAAAATGAAACAGCAAGTTCAGTGTATGTTTTTTTTACAGTGTCATTGAAAAACATCAGAGCTTCAGCAATATGTGAAATGTCACTTCTGGGCTTGCTCATTATAAAAATAATGAATAGCAATAATAATTGTGTCATTTAATTGACACACAGTTAATTTTTGAGTATATGTATCTGCCCTGGAAAATGAAAAGTAGCTGCTTCTTAATTACACACCAGTTACAAGGCTATGACCCATGACTAATATAGAATATTATCTGGCTGTCAGGAGTATTCTCAAAGAAATGTATTCACTATGATGTGTGACCTGAGTTCAGTCTTACAAACTGAAAGTAAGTGGTTCAGAACCTGGAGCATTTCCTACTCTCTGAAAACACTAATCTAATTTAGAAAAATCATTCCTACTATTGATCAGTCTCTCCACTGAAGGTAGAGATGGATGTTTTTTCAGTAGAAAGATCTTTAAGTAGCATGATATGATGAAGGATGGTTACTTAGTAATAAAATTCTTTCAGATTAATTGCAGTATGCCCTTCTTTTAAAACTGTATTTTGTATTTCTTTACTCACATAACAATTATAATTCTATCTTTTAACCACAAATGAATCTCAGTTGACATTATTAGAGTAATCAGATCCAGTCTGGCCTCTAAAGTTTCTGTAGCTGCAGTTAGAAAAAAATACTGTATTGTATGGTGTTCTGTCCATAGCTGGAAGGATAAATACATATTTAAGTTGAAATACGTTTTGTTTGTTGCTTTTGCACAGTTTTGCTCTTAGAGTTAAATACATTTATTTAATACTATAAGCATTGTCTCTCTCTATTGAAGTAATCTCTGATATTCCAAAGGGGATCTGACACTTTATTTAAAAAAATATTTAGAATCTTTTTTTTCTCTTAGACTAATATTATGACAATGGGATGTAATTCAGAGCCCCCTGATATGCACATAAAATTTAGATGGCTATTCACTTAGATCATGATCACATGTCTTTTATGAGCTCAGACTTTCCTGTATGTTTGACATTTTGTTTGTTTGTCTACAGACATCTGATCCTGAAGGGTCACTGAAGGATGGCGCCAGGAGCTCTCTTCAGAAAAGCTTCAGGGTCCTTAACGAAGCTAAGATGTTAGAAAGTGATGTTAAAGGTGTGTGCAGTATATGGCATTCAGACCCACTAAATAGAGGGGGAAACTGTTGTGGGTGAGACTGCTGTGTTTCTGGTATGAAGAAGCCCTATAGGAAAAAAGAGTAGAATTTGTTATCTGATTTGAAATTGGACAGTGTATCAATGAAGAAGATTCTCGTGTTTTGTGTCCAGGAATTCCTGTCTCCTCTGTCCATTTCTTGAACAAGAAGGTTGAGGAGGAGAGAACCTACATCTTCTCTTGCTGACTACAATAAGGGCAAGAAAAATCACACACTCAAGGCTGAGTTTTAAACTTATCACAGAGATGATGCATGAGTCTTCCCCATCCTGCTAGCTTAGGCAAACTAAGAAGGTTTCTTATTAGAATCAAGACAGATTTTCATAATAGAGTCTTCCCTGTTTTTTCATACAAAATTCTCTTTGGTCTCCTGGGAGATACATTAAGAAGTGCATACAGCATAAAGGAGATGATCCATGCAGCTTAGTCATCTTTTGGCTATTACTACACTTTAATTTAGTTTTGGCAGCTCTAGGATTTCCAAATGCAGAACTAGTTAACAGGTAAACATAATGTTTAATAAGGTCATAAAGCATAATGGTTCATAAGGTCATTAATTGCATTTCATTGTCAGATACTATTTGAAAGTGAAAAACATGATTATTTTCTTGTAGCTGAACTGAGGGAAAGAAGTGTGTCTGAATAACTAGTAAATCTTGGATGTATATTTAGTTTCTTCTTTATTGCAACCCTCTACTTCCAGATTCAGTACAGATTTAGGGTTGGAGGAACATATTTCAGGAAATATGTTATAGAAAATCACAAGACTATGGGAAAAGGCCAGTGTGCAATTTCAGTAGCATGGTTGAAGGGGAAAAAAATAGTGATGCTTTCTGGAATGCAAACTGCTGTGGCTTGCCATGGCTGGTGTATAAGAAACACTAAAAGAGCTGTGCTGCCTCTCACCTGCCACAGCGCTCCAGTGAGCAGACTCAGGACCTCAGGGTGGAGTCCACAGCTCTCTGTGCCCCCCAGGCAGGTGTGGTGGAGTAAAGCATAATGCCCTGTTTCCAAGGACAAATTAAAATAGTATCCCTATGAGGATGGACATGAATTCCATGTGTCCACACCACTGTTCAATTTAACCCTGAGACAAGATATATTACAATCTGCAGAGAATTCTGAAAAAAATTATTTTCCCATTGTATCAGTGAAAATTTAAGTTGATAACAGTTTCATGACACAGAAGAAAATTTCCAAACAGCCTAAATATTAATAAAACAAGCTTAATGCAAGCAGGCAGCAATGCTTAAAATGCACATATTTGATCTTTGTCTGTTTTTGCCCCAGCTGAAGAGTAATAAGATGGAGCTTCCTTTAATGCTCTCCGATACATCTTAAAGTGCTACATAAAGGCAGACATTCTGAACTTGAACAGTATGCCTTTTTACATCTAATAAAACATGTCCGTGCTCCACAGCTAGATCCGTGGAGATCAGTTAACACTGTGCCCAGAATACAGATGTATAAGAAGAAAATGCAATGACTGACTTCTATTCCCCTCTCTGTTTTTGCACCAAAGTGGTGATATTATTAGTATTGTGAATAACATAGAACATATGTTATTAGTATTATGAACATAATCCCTCTGGATGTCTTGATTTTCCCATGAGATAAATTGAGAGTTCAGTGTCAAACTAATAGAAAGATATTTTCTTAGAGTCCTTATAAAGCCACCGTTTCAGAGTCTCAGCTGGAAGTACGAGATGGCTAATGGGCACTCCATAAAGATCTGGATCTTAATCACTAGCTTAAAATTTCCCTGTCTGCACTACATGAAGTACATTAGTTAAAGTAGTGTAAATCAGTAAGCCACTCAACTAATATACACTCCAAAAATCCAGCCTGGGCTGTGATAAAGATGGGAGTGTTTTCTTCCTACATTATGACATTCCCCTGATTTGTGACCAGTTACCTGAGTTATAAAATGGTTGTTAATAGTGAAAATGTTTTATATTTCCACCGAAGACTGCTGAAACAGCCTTTACAAAGCAAAGATTCTGTCAGAGGCTATTAAAATGGAGATTTAGTAATTTCTCTCTCAGTGGGGTTAGGAGTTAGTAAGAAGAATCCTGGTGGGGGAAGCAAAATCTATATGTAGCACTGTGGCTAAGAAGAAATTTTGAAATTTGGCTTACCAGTGTGTAAATACTGCTGGTCAATTAAAAGTGAAAATAAGATGCATAAACTCCTCTTCAGCTGAAGACTGCTGTCAGGTGGCTACTGAAATTCTGCTAATGTAATTTCTTTTGCTTAAGAATTGACAACCTGAGGAAGACATGTCTTGTTGGAAAACACGTGAATATTTTCAGCTAAAACGTTCTCCAGGTGATAGGCATCATATCGAGCTGATAGATCCCTTGTTTGTGAATTCTCCTCTGCGTTGTCTTTCTGCTGACCTGGCATATTGCATTCACCACATTATGACAGTCAGTGTTGAATGTATTCTTTTTAAAAAGTTAAACTTAATTAGCTGCATTTCTCTAGTTACATCTTTCTCCTGTTTGTTCCTAATGCCAGTTTAAGTCTTGCATGGTTTAGGGAAAAAATTTCAGCTTGTGTCCCATGTTCCTCTTTATAGGATGAGACTGTGGGGATCAAGAAAGCTATTTGGGAGAAGGAACACAAAGATAACAGAAAGGGATGTGTGTAACAGTCAGTTCATTTCTGCTGTCTCCAGTCAATAAAAACAGATGCATTTGTTGTTCCTTGTTAGATTCCCAACTTTAGTCTAGTTTTGGGATACATGCATTTGGTAGCATAGACTTATTGATGTTTTCTAGGACAGTTTCATGTGGAAAAACTGGATCTATCCATACTGTCAGAAAATACTCGTTTCCACTATGTTCCTCTATGTGTATGTTCCACCATGATGGTGGCACATCATCAGCAATTAACCAGTGTCACCTATTTATGTGATCTGCAGAGACTTGTAAAACAGTGTGTCTCTGGCAAATCACTCTGTATAAACAGTAAGTCATTAGATTCCTGAGTTCATTTTAAGATGAAATATTTGCACACAGCATTGTTTGTTTTCAATTGACTCCACTCCATTCATGCAGAGGAATAAGGGATGATGCTTTATTCTGTAATGCTCTGTTTAATATAAACAGAAATTGAAAATCTTTGTTCATCTTAACCAAGCCAGCAAACACAAAGTCCAATACATGCAAAGTCCTTCAGGTTCCTGCTTACTCTTCAGGGTTTAGCTTCATCAATGCTTGACTAGTTTTGCTGATTTGAACAACAAACAGTGCATTTATTGGCATCTTGTGCCATCTCTGTGTAGAGCTAATCAAGTGGAAACAGGATTGAGATAAATTTCTCATAATACTGCTCAACTTACGCTTTAATGAGAGTTGGCAGTGCCCGGCATCTTTCAGTGCAGACCTACTAATGTCTTCCAAGTCAGATAGGCCCTGTAGTTCGGAAAAGTTTAGACTGTAGCTGCCTATATTTTGACTAATTTCAGCGCTTAACTGGAGGATCTTGGGCTTTCAAATCATTGCCACTTCAAATCATTTTTTTCATAAATACTAATAATTAAAGGATGTGGAAAAGCTGACATGAAGTCAGTTCAGTTTGTGGTTCATGCCACAGATTAGTCCAGTGCTTAGTGAAGATGCCATCTGGATTACAAGATAATAAGTTACTTCAAAATAAAACTTAATATCTCTGTGAAAGATGAACATCTTCGTTGAAAAGCTAACCCAGGACATAGTATCTCCTTACTTCTCACTCTGTAAGAGCCTCCCAAGGAACACTTATTTATGGCTTTATTATTGTAACTAAAAAAAAAAAAAACCACCCACAGTAAAACTGTATTTGAGGAATTAAAAGGAAAAATATTAAACAGGTAGTCTCAATATTCAATTTCAAAATTTCTAGGGAAACTCCCCTTGTTAAAATTCCATAAAAATTAGTTTACTGCTATGGTTACAAAGCTGAAAACAGAAGTCTTGGAAACATGATTCTTCAGAAATATAGCTGGGGGATAATTAGCATGCTGGATAGGAAGAGTAGAGAGGAGAAAAAAAGATAATTTAAAAGTGTGTTACAAAGTTAGAGCACCACCACCATAAATGAGTCAAACGTCTCAGAAATATTGACACACTTTGTAAACACTGACATTCCACTGGAAACACCAATAAAAAATTGCAGAATGAAATGGTGGAAATTAAAGCAGGGGTTCTTTTTGTATTATTACTTAACAGGAAAACAACTCAGATAAAATCTCAGGGCATACAAGACCAGAACCTCATGAGTCCACCCTGGTTTAACAATATCATGTTACCAGTAGCCTCCTTCAGCATAACCTGTCATTTAAAAATAAAGCTGTTTTTAAGGAGAATAGTGATCATATAATATATGCAATTCTTCCAAACTGTATTCTAGTGTTAACTGTGCCTCTCACAGTTCACACAAATGTCCTGTTCTTCTGCAGAACATTTGGAAGGAGTGAAGGCTTAATTCTGGGCACTCCTGCTGTCCTGTGTATTGCTCTAATTTAACTAAAGCAAACAGATTTTTTCCTCAATGGCATTTCAAAAGGTCTAACAACAGAAGTACAGTTCTCATTTAAATTATTTGTACTGTTTCAGCCTTGCTACAGCCTTGGAAAATTTAATAAATAATTTCTTGTAGGCAATATAAATTTTGTTTGATTTTTCTCTTTACAAATTGCTTCTTGCACATCTAATTTTAAGAAACCATACTTTTTTAGAATTTGTGAAATGTAAATCACATAGGTGTTTACTTTCAATAACCTGTCACATACCTGAAGGTCACAGTCATAGCTTGTCATCCTGAACTCCTTTTCTACAAATTATTCTTCTCTTCTGGCTATCAAGCTTAGTGATGCTAAATTAATTTCCCAGTAGGATATGCCTTTAAGGTAAGAAATTACCAGCTGTCTGTTCCAAAGAGCTTCATATGGATACAGAGAAATAATAAAAAATGCCCACTACAATGGTAGTTTAAGCACTAACTACATTTTTTGGTGTCAAACTTTACCTCTGAATTTTGAGATAATGTCTGTTTCAATAGCCATAAAGCTTAGCTGGAATCTCAGTTTTGAGATTGTTGCATTGCTCTGCTGGATACAATTCAAAAGACCCTGCATAGTTTTTATCAAAAGTAAATGCTGAAAAATAGTAATTTGCTTGTAAATGAGGATGTCAGTTTCAGCTGTGATGTACTAAATATGACACACCTGTGCCTTTGATTTATATAGGTCCTTTGATTTGACCCAATTCTTAACTATGAATGTTTTTTACTAGGTGGGTAAATTCCCAAAGAATTTAGAATGTTTAGAATGTTTATTTCATAATAACCTGTCGTTAGTGTATTCATCTCCTATTAACAATCAGTGATCTTATATTTTCCTTGGATGTTAATGTCAACATCTTTGAGCAAATCCAATTGCAGCAGCAAGGTGGCCTAATGTGTCTTGTTTCTTTCACACCACATTCAACTCATTCAGTTCAGGCAACCACCTTAAGAAGAAAGGCAGTGACTTAATCTGGGAAACAAAATATGACTAACATCACAGTTCGTGAATCTATCAGTGGATCATTGTGTGAATTTGCCTAAATCATAACATCATAACAAGTTCTTTCCTCGGCACACCTTTGAAAAACCCATGATAAATATATACAACCCTGCAATGAACTCAAGTATTTAGGAACTATGGAAGTAGGGAACTTAAAGAAACTGGAGAAGATGACCAGTGAACCCCACAGGTTCAGCTGAACTTCCTTATTTACACAATTAGATAGCTTAATGAAAAATGGCTTGCTTGTTAATATGCATTTTAGATTATGTGCAAAGAAAGGATAGTGAAAATAATGAGTTAAAGCATCTGTATCATGTGCATTTTTTTATAGAAGAGAGTGATAATCTGAACAGCACACAGAACAGACTGAAAGATGCTGATGAGAAGAATTCCATTCTCTTGAGAGCTTTGAATGAAACCTTAGGAAAGCTGTCAGCCATTCCTAATGGTAAGTTGGAAAAGTGTTGCAACATTTGACTCAATCCTGCTGTTTTGTTTCTTTTTCCGTCACTTAACATTTGTCTCACCGATTTTTGCATGTGTCCGCACTGGGTCTACTTTACTGGCTGTTACAAGACAAAGATGACCAATGGTAGGGAGAAAACTGAACTGAAAATATTTACGTGGTATCAGTTAGAATTTTGGGATGGTAAAAGGTACCATGCCTCTGCAGTTTGCAGAAGGTTTCTGAAAGAAAATAATTATAATATCAGAAATTATGCACTCTGAGACAAATAGTCTTTTGTTTATATGTGAAAAGTGTCTTTGAAGCTAATCTTAATGGAACACTTTAATTTCACCAGTGTAATTTAACCCAAGAAGAATAAGTCTTACTGACTTTACAGAAAAAGCAGGGTGTCACTTGCTGGGTTTTGTCTTACCTTTCTACCCCCACTCTCAACATTTTCAGCCACTGTTTGGTGTTGTACATCTTTTTTTAGCTGGTAAATTGCTAAGAACTGGAACAGGTTTTCATTAATGGACTCTGAAGAGCACCTTAAACTAATAATTCTTGTGTCCCTGCTATACTAATAGTCAGATAAAAGCAGAAGGATTCAGAATGAGA
>JANRGV010000062.1:58626846-58660559 GCA_024734035.1 Alethe castanea | reverse complement strand
AAGCAGAGGTTTCACCACCACACACCCAAAAACTCTGCTCCTCCCCTTAGTTTAGGAGTTACCTGACCTCAGCATAGCAACCTGCTGCTTTTGCCAATGGACCATTGCTCAAGCCATTAACCTCCAGCATTTCAGTGTCTCACATATGCACATTTGTCATTCCATAGTTACTTTTTTTTTAAATGTAATACTCATTAAAATCCCAAAGTCCTGGGATGTTGGCTACATTGCATTGTGATAGCAAGGGACTGGGAGCTACAACGCACTTCATGACACTGGATAGTAAAAGAAAAAATGAATGTTTTAAAAAATTAAATGTTTTAAACCAATCTATTTTGCTATGAATTTTTCTCCAAGGAGCACTTTATAAACTGAAGTTTCACCTTAAGAAAAGTCTCTGAAGAAAATCAGTATTCTGTCTGATTTCTGATGGTTCAGACTGCTAGTAAACCCTTAGCATGAAAAACAATTTACTATTCATCTTGTACATTTTTGTGGCTTTAAGATTCCAGCTAACTGAAAAGTTTTGGTTTCTATTTAATAATCCTTGAAATCAGCACTCACGAAATAAATGGTTTAATATTTCATGCTTGTCATGTATCATTTCTTGGGTTTTGGTCAAGATACTGACATGGGTATTTGTCTTGAGCACAGATAGATGTCTCAGTCAACCAAAATGGACCTCTAAGGCCTGTTAACCTTAGCACTCAGAATACTAAATATGGAACAAGTAAAAGTAATATGACTTATGCAATCGTTAGCAATGTAATAAACTCTTGGCAGTTTAGAGTTACAGGGTGCTTACTCTTGGCGCAAGGACACACATAAATACAAGCAGATGAGTATCAGAGTTAAATTCAGAGCAAATAAATGGCATGGATAAGAAAACGGAGTAAATTAGTTGACCAACAGGAAAATGATCAAATGAGGGAGGGAGAGAAAATGACCCTGTCATATATCTTGTTCAAGGATTTGAGAAAGCAGAGAGCACCTTAAACTAATAATTCTTGTGTCCCTGCTATACTAATAGTCAGATAAAAGCAGAAGGATTCAGAATGAGATTGACAGATCATGTGGGACAAGGACCCGCATGTGCAGGGATGGCATAATTTAAGGTGTGGCTGAAAATTATTTTTAGTACAAATAGAGGGAAGTAACACAGTAACTCCAGCTTTCACTCAGCCAGAAAGGTGCATGACCTCTAATAATGACCCAAAAGGAACTACTTTGATATGATGAAAAAATGAAATCCGGGTTCTCTTTTCTTTCTCCTGTCAAGACTGACAATGATAATGGTTTGTTAAAGATTCTGTCATATTTCTGAGGTGCTGTTTTATTTCGGGGGTTTTTCAGAGCCAAAATTTCAGAAATAAAGGTGGAGTTTTTTGGAGCACAGATATCTATCTTCACTCAAAAAAATTACTTCTGTACTCTGGGAAATCATTTAATTATCATTGTCTACCTACAGATACAGCTATAAAGGTACAGGCAGCCAAAGACAAAGCAAGACAAGCCAATGATACTGCAAATGACGTCCTGGCCCAGATTAAAGACCTCAATCGGAATCTCCTAGGTCTGAGAAAAAACTACAGTAAACTTACAGATGATGTGGCCAAAACAAATGCAGTTGTGAAGGATCCAATCAAGAACAGTAAGATCTTTCTTGGGTTGTTTGGTAGTGGTTTTTTCCAGTTTGTGGCTTTCATTTCATATCTCAAAATTCAACAGAGACGGTCCAGAATTTTGCTTGCATAGCATTACTATGGTGTGCTGCGATAAAAGGACTCTCTATCAATTCTATTTTCTGGGCTTCTTACATGGCAAAAGGGACCAGAGGTCCCTTTGAATGCTAACAGTTCTATGAAAAGAATTTTAAATCCTATAGGCTAGTGCTAGTGCTTGCAAGAAAAGCTAATGTCAGCAGGATGAACATGTAATGGATAGATTTGTTCCTCAGATTACTTTTTAAAGTGTTTAGGAGGTGACTAATCAAAGATTCTGACTGGCAATTCACTGCCTGATTCAAGAAAAATACCCCACACTAAATCTGTCTTCAGTCAATCAGATAATCAGTCCTGGGAGA
Source organism: Alethe castanea (assembly GCA_024734035.1). Lineage (NCBI taxonomy): Eukaryota > Metazoa > Chordata > Aves > Passeriformes > Muscicapidae > Alethe > Alethe castanea. The sequence continues at coordinate 58,658,476 of JANRGV010000062.1, read as the reverse complement.
AATGTATGACTTCTTTCATATGCGTTACTATTTTTGGTAGAACACTGAAGACACTTCAAAAAAGAAAAGTCTAGGAATGGGGTTTTGTCTGTCTTTTTTATTTGACAATTACTTTAGCTTTTTCACTTTGGTTAGGATGGATAAAAATGAACTCTATATTACAATGTATTTTATGGTAGATTCCTAGACCATCTCTTATATAGGAGTATACAGCCACAAAACTAGAGTGTCTTTAGAAAATGACTGAAGAATTAATTTCTCAACTATTCTGGGCTCCCCAGATTGTTGTCAGCTTGATGAAGCTGGGCACCTAAAAACGTACAGTTTAGGAGGCTGTCATTCTCATCGTGTGGACAAATATCCTCTGCCAGTTGTTGCTGTACAATGTTGCTGTACAAGTGCAAGAAATTAATCGCAATAGCTTTTTGTCACTGCCTGCCTAGAGCAAGTTCCCCATCGCTCATCAGCTGAGATACATGTGGGAGCCCCGGTACAATTCTCATTGAGTGCACACTAGTTTAGACAATATGAAAAGTAGTTTTTGATTGAAATAGTGTGGTTAGATTAAAGCAGGTTGTAGAGCCAGCGGATCTGTAAGGTCTCTTGCAGGGTAGTGAGAAACAACTGAGAGGCAGTCTTAAAGCAGTCATTTCTTGGCACTGCTGAATCTAGACTAGACCATCTGTCCCAGCTCAAGTATTCTGAGCCTGTGTGTACATTAGTTGAGATTAAGAGTGATAATTTAAAATTTAATCTCTTGATTGTCCCCAGTCATTATTTTGTTTGCTTTGAGGAGAGGTCTTAACACTTGCAAACTGTTTCATGTCAGATAAAGCTGAACTGTGAGATGTTCTGCAGAAGTAGACTTCTGTCATTCTCCAAATGTTAATGGATACTCAGATTATAGAATGAGATTAGAGTAATGTAGGGTGAACCATTTCAGATGAAGCGAGTAGGCTGGCACTCATGACTAAATGCAAAAGTAGACATAGCCTCTCTATGTCAAAATTCAGGTGTTGAATTCTCATTTTGATAGATATGAAAGGTATATTTAAAGGATATTTAAAAGGTAAAAAGTTATTTATAGACTCATTCTGTCCCTTACTTTACTTTATATTTCTGTTTAGATCTTCAAAACATTTTCTTATGTTATCTTCTGTCTCTTATGTTATCCTCTGTTTTTTCTCTTTTCTTTGTCTCCATATCTTGCCTGCAGAAATCTGTACGTATGTTTTTCTTACTTGCAGCTTATAGTGTGCATTTTTCAGTAAACAATGACTCACTGCTTACCATCAAAGCCTCTGCATGGTCCTTTATGTTTCATATTCATTGAAGTAGCTAAATAGCTACTTTTTGAAAACTTTGAGATAAACTAGACTTGGTAGCTAGTTTAACTTACATGAAACCTTAAGAAGCATCTTGAAGGTTTTGTTATGAGTGGATGGGTCAAAAAACTAGATATGCAGTTTTCCATGCTTTTTCTAAGCATTCTTTTAATTGCTATTATTATTACTATTATTTTCATGTAATATGAATCTTTCTGGTAAATGCATGTTTGTACTTTTCAGTATCATCCACAAAAACCCACACCCTCATGCAAGCCAGGTGTTGCAGTCCTTAGACCTGCTGATGAGTTGTCAAAGAGAGGGTATTAATCCCTAGTTGTATGTTGTGGGGCAAAAAAATAATTTCAGGCTTAAAAAAAAAAAAAAGAGAGGGAAAAATATCGTGGTAAAATTATTTAGTTCACCTGAAAAAAAAAAAGAAAATCATTTGCAGTTTGCTGTCACTTTTTAACAAGCTGCTTTCAGTATACATTCAGATTTTTAAGCTTGTGATCACAATAAAACCTTTTTGTATTTGTGCCCATTATAGTTAGTTCAAGAATTCATTTCAAGTTAATTTTAACACAGTAACTTCAGAAATTACTTATGGAAACCAACCAGTTTTCATTAATCCAGCATTTTTTCTTCAAAATTTGTTTTTATTTAAGAAAAAAGCAAATACTTCATTCATAAATGTATTTTGCTACAGGAAATGTTTTCTATAACTATCATCCTGGTCTGAAGCATAGTTACATCTTCAAAATCCTGCTTTAACATGAGTGTTCGCTGCTATTGCTATTTTAACTTGATTCTAAACATTTTAAAATTGCCTTATTCTGTTCAGGTAGCTTCCTGGCCTGTGTGTACCTCATAGTCATAGGATATACAATCTCCTGAGCGTTGTGTATGCAGAATTTTCTTGGATTTTATTATTGCAATGTCTCTGACACTCTTCTCTAAAGCTCTGCCATGTTCTTTCTTATGAAGTTGCTGATGCAGATTCCAGTATTAAAAACCTAGAAAAGGAAGCAGATCGCCTGCTAGATAAAATCAAGCCAATCAAAGAACTCCAGGATAACTTAGGGAAAAACATTTCTCAGATAAAAGAGTTGATAAACCAAGCTCGGAAACAAGCCAATTCGGTAAGTCCCATTTTAATTTTCTACTTTTTATTTATTTTCTACAGTGTGAATCTTTCCTAATTCTAAACATGTGTAAAGAGAGCAAATCATAGAGTATAATTTCTCAGAAAAAAAGAAAATATTCTGATGATTTTCACTTTGTGTCTTGTTTCTTCATGTAAAACATGAACTTATTAAATGAATAACATCAGTAGGAATGAATCTCAAAAGGTTATTTTTATGAAGTATTGTAGGTGACAGTACAGCAGAAGAGTCACAATATCATTGATTTTTTGTGAAAACAAGATTTTATTTTTCTGCTTCAGCACTGATATTTAGCACTTGATTTAATTTCATATAACTTACATTACTCAAGAATTACATGATCACAGAATCAGTGAAATTTCTGAGTATATCAGCTTTTCCCATATTTTTGATTTTTCTCTGTCCAGTAGTAGCAATGATGACTTGAACTTAAGAATATATTTTTTGTCCATTTAGTGAGATTGGAATCCATCTCCCTGATTCAGTAATACTGTCAACTCTAGGACCATCTGGTTAATACTGAGATTATTCAGCTTGTGATTTAAATAGCAAAGGAAAAAGAATCTTGTAGATGGTACTTCAGAAATTTTCATCAAAAATAGTTGAAAAATAGTTTTTAAAAAATCAACATAATAATGCCATACTGAGAAAGAAGTGATAGGATACACAGTAGGATACTGGTGAAAAAAGTTTTCAACACATATGTGATGAAATCTGCACAGAACAGGAAGACAGACTACAGTAATGATATGTTTTGTTACATCCATCTTCCATCTGTGGGCTTTGAAGTACTTAACTGCTCAGTGTTTCTGAGATAAGGAAATTAGGAGTTTGGTCCTATAATGGGGCTCCTTTTTAGCAGAGTTTGCTGTAAGTATAAGGTGATACCGATAGTACATTTCATCTAATGCGCAAACATGTCTAGCTGGGATTGAAACACCATTGTACTGTCAATGTCTGTGCTGGCATTATGAAAGCAAATGGTAAAGTGTTTTTATCTGTACTCAGAGCCTGAGGAAGCCAATACATGCATCCAAATGCATATGTCACTCAGTTGTGGAAACAAAACTTAGTTATGAATGCCAACTCCATTAGGGACTATGTAAAAGCAGTGATAGACATAGCTGTTGGTTTAAAAATAATTGTGAAAAGGTGTCTTAAATTGGCATAATCAAAGATATTACAAGAGAACAATAGAAAATTATGACTAAATTATGACTACCCAACAGCAATCTGCTGTAATTCCTTCAGGAACGCTGCTTATTTTCCTAGCTGCATAGTCTACTTACAGACTATCTGTACTGCTAGAATTCCACTGTTACTTGCATTAGACCAGTATATCTTCTAGCTATTTTTAATCTACACAGTTCATCCTTTAAATGTGAATTGCAAAAAGAGATTTTACTAAACAATCCCAGAAAGAAAATTCAATTCCTACGTTCTTTGCATATCCAGGCAACTCAGTGGTACATGTAACAGAAAAATGTGAAGGAAAGAAAAGTGTTACAATTATTTGGAAGCATCTGTGGTTAATTCTGGAATAATAAGCAGTGAATTGAATTCTTTCTGTTATGCTTTTTTTTGAAGATCAAAGTGTCTGTGTCCTCTGGAGGCAATTGTATTCGCACGTACAGACCAGAAATAAAAAAGGGAACATACAACACCGTCATTGTCAATGTGAAGACTGTTGTTGCTGACAATCTGCTTTTTTACCTTGGAAGTGCCAAGTTTGTGAGTCTGTCTCCTGCCTTTCCTGTCAGAGTTGCTCAATCAAATCAGACTACTGACAAATAAAGAAGATGAGAGAGGCTTTTTTTTTTTCACCCAGAGGCTTCAAAGCAGTAGTAGAGGATCTAAAATAATCTAGACATTTTCTGTCTTTGGTATTGATATGGAGATTTCTAAAATATGGCCAGCAAATTTTTTACATCTATCTTATTTTAGCTAAATATGAAATAGATGGCTTGTATGTGAGCTTTAGAGCTTTAAAATTCACAGTGCAACCAGAGTAATTTTGGAGTTGGTTGTGGGTTTTCTCTAGGGAATGAAGTAGCTAATCATATTGCATCTGTCAAAGCTCCTATTTATTGTAATTTTAAGTCAAGACTAAAATTTCAAGCATAATAATGGTGAATTATTCAGTTTCCCATGAGGCCTATAGCAGACAGACTTCTAAAACAACCAATAATAATTCAGTAAATGGGAAAAGTATTTTATTTTCCAACATTTCCAACTTGTATTTTATTTACCTTATACAAAATGAAAAGGCTAGATGGCATCATGTATCTCAACATCTTTTTGCTATCCAATGGATGTTTCACAGTGTTCCTCTAAGTTAAATCCTTCTATTGATGTCTGCAATATTAACATTCTGTAAGTCTGGCATTCATTTGCTGCATATCACTGAGAGAAACAATTTGCTGACTTTAGTTTAAGACTCCTTTTTTGAACTAATAAAAACAGGAAAGAAAGTTTCATTTTAGAGCAATGTGAGAATTAATGTTAATTCTCTATTGTCTACATGTGGGTTACTGATGCCTTATTAGACCTTCTGAAATGTGAAAAGATCTGGAAAACTTCCTTAATTAAAGTATGAGGTCACTTCTATTTTCATATTTTGCATGTAGACTGACTTCTTGGCCATAGAGATGCGCAAAGGCAAGGTGAGCTTCCTGTGGGATGTGGGATCTGGAGTTGGACGGGTAGAATATCCAGATCTGACCATTGATGATGGGTTTTGGTACCGGATTGAAGCCTCTAGGTAAGTAAATATTTCACTTCCAAGGCTTTAGCAAAAATGGCTATGATGAGAAATTCTAGTCTGGTTTGACAAAAGGTTTTGGACCTGCATCCATTAGTACCAAAAGTGTATACACTACAGTTACTATTGAAATGTTAATTGTTCTCTGTCAAGAATTGACTTTAATCACATATTTGCCCTCTTGAATCAACAATCTATGACTCTTTATATTTATTCCCTTTTGTTTATCTATCACTCTTATAGATTGTCCTCTTCAACTAGTTTACTTTCAAAATCAGTTGCAGGTTTTGGCACTAGAATAATTACTACTCTTTTCTCCCTGAATTTTAAAAAGGAGCAGCTTTTCTGAATTTCTGGTCTTGATACAGTACTGCAAGTGAATGGTCTGTCACACAGCAGTATCTTGATTCTTACTCAGAATGCCATTCCCACAGGCAAAATGTCTCATCAAACTGGAAATATTTATGAAAGATACAGTTCATGAAAATTGAAGAAGGAGATATTCTGAAAAGTTGAAATATATTTTGTAATTTGAGATCAGCTATTAAATGCCTTTGAACTTTAGAAATATAGATGCATAAATATTCAAATCCCAAATTGGTTAGTTGAAGCTTGTATTTTCCATTCAAATAGCAAACATGTGGCATATGGTGTAGTAATCACAGCATAAGGATTGCATAACTCTATGGCCTTTATCTTGAATAGATCTTCGTAATTTAGATAAAATCAGCTGTATTTGATAGAAAGCTGAGTAATTTCTCCTGCATCATTACAGTTAATTTCACATAGTATTAAACATAGAATGGATAATATAGTTAGAAAATGAGAGAATGAAGGAAAAAGAAAACAAAGCACTCTAATTCTGGTATCATGCATAGCTCCCAGAGGAGGAAATGGCATTCAGTTTAAATAATTTAATGAAATCACAGAAATCAGCCATTCAGAGCAGAGAATTAAATAAAATTATGGCACAATCTCCAGAAGCTGGCTTAATGAAAGCTTGCTGCAAGGAAAATACAAACTAGGGTACAATATAAATTGTTGAAATCTTTACCATTTCGTATTATGCATACCAAAGCAGCTTCATGACACAGTAATGCCAGGCTTTCATTTGCAAGAAAGCTGCTTCAGCAGAATATGTAGCCAGAACATGGTATAAAATTCACAGATCCTACAAAAGCCCATTACCTATTAGCTGGTTGTTCTGGATATATAGAATGTGCATGCCATTAGTTTTGAACAAAGTGCTGGATCAGCAGTTTAAAATGATTACAGCTGCACAAATCAGAAGTCCAGAGCGGTGTTTAGCAGAATTACATTGCAGAGGCATTAGGTGGATTTGTGGGATTAAGATGAAGAGCTTGGGACTGGTTCTGCATTCTTAAGGCAGACTTCACAAATCACATACCCTAAAGAGTCTTCAACTCTGAACATTTTAGTCCTTTTGATAGCTCTACTCTAACTCTCTTCCTAAACTATTGGAGAATTTTATTCATTTCACTCCCTCACATGTTTTCTCCAAATTTCTTCGCAATTCCAGCCACAGGCTTTTTCAGCCTGACAGGACAGCCTGAGCAGCTGGTGCAGGGCATCTGCTTAGCATAAGGGCATAAGATGAAATTCTGGCCTAACTGAATTTTGCCATTGTTTTCAGTGGTGACAAGGATTGACAATGATATGGTGTTAAACCCACCACAGGTTGATAGCCATCTTCTTAAGAATGCCAAAGGGCCCTAAAAAGAAGAGGTGTTGTGGCACAGAGATTTGAAAATTCTCAAGTTCACTTAGCGTTCTAAATGAAATCTAAATATGAAAAATCTGACTGTTGAGTAGGCTTGTACATGTTGACCAGAGATGGTTGGTTTGCACATGCACCAGAATTTCCAGTTAGTTAGACTAAATTGAGAATTACTGCATCACTTTTCCAAGGACACTTTTAATTTTGGTCACCTTTTTTATTTAAAGTGTACTGATCCTTTGCATTTTATTGTATATTCAGATGTTATAATGGAAATACCTTGATTTTTTAAAAGTGGAATTGAAGTAAATTTCGTTTATTCCTATAGGACTTTCTAAATTAATTCCCTATACTTTGATAGTACAGGAGTTTAGCAAATGTCACTTATAAGTTACCTGCTCACAGAAGCAAATCTGATTGGCATCAAGAACTGCAATCAATCCAAGTATTAATTAACAAAGGAAAATCTGGCATAACAGTATATAACAAAATTATTTAAAGCAGATTTACAATGTACAAATAATGTCAATTTTGTGAGGCAATCAAATGGATGAGAGAATATTTTTGAGACTCACTAGATCAGTGTTACTTGACTTCAGCAGGCCTCAATTAGGAGCAGGACCTGATTAGTTGTGATTTTAATCAACTGTGTTAAGTATTACTGTTGTTTTAATTGTTAGTGACAGAGTCCATCCTTCTTTTGAGGACAAAGGATGCCTGAGTCACAAGTCCACTATAGGCACATCCAGTTTAGTTCAGCAAGAATTCAGTCTTAAAGTACTGTAGCAAATATAAGCCATGCTTTTCAGTGAAGATTTTCTGCGCTTTCAAGGGGTCAAGGAGCAGAGTTTACTACATGGTAGTTTAATTTAATGCTGATGAGTTGATAAAGTTGTCTCATTTATATCCTGCTTCTCCTTAGGAGCAAACACTGCATGTCATTACACAATGTTTTCCTAGAACTGTAGAATATGCTGAGTTGGAAGTACCCATTAAGATCATCAAGCCCAACTCCTGGCCCTACCCAGGACACCCACAAGAGACACACCATATATGTGACAGCATTGTCCAAACACTTCTTGAATTTAGGCAGTCTTGGTGTTGTGACCACTTTCATGGGGGAGCCTGTTCCAGGGCTCAGCCACCCTCTGGATGGGGAACTTTTTTCTGATATCCAGCCTGAACCTCCCCTAGCTCAGCTTCATGCTGTTCTCTCAAGTCCTGTCACTGATCACAGGAGTAGAAATGAGGACCTGCCCCTCCGTTTTCCCTCACGAGGATGTTGAAGTCTGCAGTGGGATCTTTCCTCAGTCTCCTCCAAGCTGAACAGACCAAATGATCTCAGCCACTCCTCATAAGGCTTCTTCTCCAGACTCTTTATCATTCTTGCTTTGAACATGGCCCTGCTTTGGACTTTTCTCTAATACTTCAATGTTGTTTTTTTTATAGTGAGGCACCCAAAACTGCCCCCAGCACTGGAGGTGAGGCTGCCCCGAAGCAGAGCAGGACAATCCCTCCCTTGCCTGGCTGTGATGCTGTGCCTGACTCACCCCAGGACAGGGCTGGCCCTCCTGGCTGCCAGGGCTCTGCTGACTCATGTTCAACCTGCCATCAACCAGAACCCCCAGGTCCCTTTCCATGGGGCTGCTCTCCAGCCTCTCATTCCCCAGTCTATACACACAACTCCATCCCAAGTGCAGAATCCTGCACTTGCCCATGTTAAATTTCATATGGTTGGTGATTGTCCCTCTCTCTAGTTTGTCAAGGTCTTTCTGCAGGGCCTGTCTGCCCTCAAGGAAGTTGGCACTTCTAATTTAGTGTCCTTTCAGTGTCAGTTTGCATATCAGCCACATACTGCTGATACATCCTCTGTAATCCTCCAGTTCTACAGAACTATCACTAGAACAGTGTCTTCCAACCTGATAGCTTGTCATGCACAGGGTAGCAATGTCTTTTTGCTGTCAAGTTAGCCAAGATCTTTCTTCAAGCTCCATTGTCCTCCTTAAATAAGAGAGAATTATTTATAGAAGATACTCCATTGTGAGCATTTCAGTCTGTTTGAAGATGAAAGACATCCATACTATTTGTGAATTATTAGACACCCTAAAAAGTGTCAGTCTGCTCAGTGACTTTTTGCATTATTGCACTTGAGTGTTTTTAAACTAATCCTGATTTCAGCACAATATAGACTGTAAGTGCCAATAACTTTCAGAAAGCATCACATTTCAGTAGTTTAAAAAAAGTTTCTAGCAGCTTTTAGCTTTTCAAGAATTATTACTTTTATCCCTTAAAGGGCTTCACATCAGTAAACCTTCTGCTATAAGTTGCACCTTAGACCCACACAAGTCCATGGAAATAGAATTCACCCAAGACTACTGAGGGAGCCACTTTCAATCATGTACCAGCAGTCCTCTTCACCTGGGGATGTCCCAGATGGCTGCAAACTGGTAAATGTGAGACCCATCTATAAGAAGTTTCAGAAGGAGGATTCAGGAATCATATCTCTCCACAGTGTGTTCCTTCTGATGTAAAAATATGTCAGCAAACTCCTTCTGTGCCAGTTACTACATTAATATAATCAAAGGAGTAGAAAACAAACAGATGCAGAAAATGTTAATAAATGGCAAAGTCCATTGCTGTTCTGTTGCCATCAATATTTGATGTGATTCAAAAGACAATGAAGTAATATTCTTAAACACACAGTGGGGTTTGTAGCTGTTCAAAAAGCAGCCTGACAACTCCACTGCAAGAAATGCAAATTCTGTTTTAGTCAATGCAGCATCCACATCATGTGTATAATGAATTTTGTTCAAAAAGGACATTCAGGTGAGGAAAATATCTGATTCTGTGATCATGACTTTAGCTTATGCAGGTGTAAGTGTCTGTTCATTTGTATCAAAATGAAGCATAATCAAGTCAGTCCTGTGCTTCTGTTAAAAGGCACCATTTAAAATGGAGTTTTCCTATGTTTGGTGTAACTACTGACTTTGTATGCTTAAATTTTTTTTTTTTTTTTTAAATCTCTAGGACTGGGAAAAATGGCACAATATCAGTGCGAGCTCTGGATGGTCCTAAAGCCAGCATTGTGCCAGCCACATTCAGTGCTGTCTCCCCACCTGGATATACCATTCTGGATGTGGATGTTAATGCTGTGCTGTTTGTGGGTGGTTTAACAGAAAAAATTAAGGTAATGCCTTTCCTGGTGTTATTGGGTTAGCTGGCTGTTTGTGTGGACAAATTTTAGTATTTTAGTATTGCTTAAAATAGAAATAGTAAATTTTAATATGCTGATGTCATTGTAGCAGGTGCTTTTATTGCAAGTAGCACACTTGCACTTTTGAAAGGTTATTTGGGTTTGCCTAGAAGGAGGTGCACAGATGTGAGGTTTCACTGCCCATGAAGTTGCCTTCTGATCAGAAGCCCTGTAACTGACTGTACTGCAGCATTTAGCCCAAACAACTAATTCCTGGGTAGATGGATGCTTTACCTTGGACACACTGCTGCCCTGACAGGCTTTCAGTTCCTGAGTGACAGGAGCTCATTTCTGCTTCCATACATTTCTGGTCTCCTAACAATGTATATAAGAGTATATTTTCCCTTGCATTTGGGATTTTCCCTTTGTTATCACAGTATCACTTCCTCCTTTGCAGTCTGCTTTTGGTGTTTCTGCTTTATTTTCTTTATTTTTTGTTCCAGTTTGTTCCCCTACAGATATCTGCATTGTACCCCTGATCTATTTTCTCTTCTTTTTCTGCTCATTTTTCTGGTGACATCTTCTACCTTGCTAAACTTCATAGGATGAATAGAAGATGTATGCCAAATGGAATAGATAGAAATCTTTTTAAAAAATTATTCTCCAATAAGCGCTAATTAGCGCTTATTTTCCAATGGCATTCTTTACAAAACAATTTATTTAACTATTCTGTTCCTGATCGATATTTTAGCATTTGAAAAGAAGCTAAAATTTAGACATTCCCAAATAGTGAACTCGCCAAACTTTTTTTACTCTCAAGTTTTTATATGTCCTCAAGTGCTAAAATAACATAATATGCAGAAAAATTGAAGTTCAAAGCTTGATGTCAGAGCAGCTATTTTCAACAGCTAAGGGTTGTCCAAATATTTTTGAAGAACTCTCTATTTTTTCATTTTAGTCAGGAAAATATTCCTGAATTCTTTTTTTCTCCAGATAAATAACGACAAGGGCAGCAGTAGGAAGGCAGTCTATTTTAAGTTTGGTATGGCTGGTATACTTGCAATGTAGAGTTTTAAACACTGTCTGATTTGTTTTGTTCAAATACTGTCTCTAAATTAAAATATAACTTCATTTTTTGGGGGAATTTCTGTCATCATGTGATACAGTTGTAAGGCTCAAAAAATGAAGACCTTAACCAAGACTTTTCTAAAACTGTGCAGCTCTTTGGACATTTAATCAAGGTTACTGGTATATCTTGGGACACTTACTCAGAAATCTGCTTTTTCATATTATTGGGGTTTGGAATGCTTTCTGTTTGTCCTACGGTGTTGTCCACATCTCTTTTTTTCATGTATCTCTGTATTTTATTCAAAAAGAAAGTTAATTCTCAGTTTTTAAAAACATCTTTCATTTGACTTGTAGACTATGATACTTAGATGTCATGAATTTCTTAGAAGTGACATTAAGTTCATACTTGTTGCTAATTAAAACCTATCCAATCACCCTGGGAAATATCAGTAGCACATTAAATCTTTTGAGTCATACTTTTCCTTGAGTATTTTCAAATTGCACTTCTCCATGTTCTCTTGCAAGATCTTAATATTTGTAATTGCTGTAAAAACAGCAGGTGCTTGTCTATCTCAAATAGCTAAGTGTATAGATTTTTAATCAGCTCATATTGATGACCTGAAATTTAAATGAATCAGGGTATTTTTAGAAGGATCATTTTTAGCAGAGTACTCTGTGTACTGTTAACTATTACTACCTTCATCATGGTACCATTTTATGTTCTAATGTGCATTACTCTATGAGCATGACCCTAGCTTAATGACTTCTGATAGGACATGTATTTTAGTTGCTTTGCCCTCTGCACTTTTTTCTGCATCCAAAATTCAGCATGAGCTTTACAGGTGTAACAGCAGAGTTCTCAGTCTGTCTTTTAGCTTGGACAGTCTGCTCCTTTCCAGCCTTTCAAGCCTTGCAAGATAAACACTTTGCTTATTGTATTGAGGGCAAGATTGGTCATAGTCCTTCCTCGAAAGTCTGAAATGAAAACCCAGCTAGGCCTTGAGCAGGTGAGAGCAGCCAGCTCTCTGAACAGCCAGGAAAACTGATGGTGGAAGCCAAAGCAACTCCTTGTTTTTCAGGACTTGTTGTCTCTAGGCCTTCCCAAGAGTCAGTCTCAAATCTAAAAGGTCATTCCTGTTTGGACTGATAGAAAGTTCAGTTCGCATTTTCACTCATCAGTTGTTCTGTAGGAGGGCTTCTCAGACTAAATAATACTCTTGATACTTAAAATATTATGAAATATCTTGGTGGGGGGAGAGTAATGATTTTAAATGGACTTTTATATGGTATTTATTTTTATTATTTTTGTTCCAGTTATGTTTTCAGATGAAGTAAATCACTTTAAATTCAACGCTAAGGAGGTTTGTGTTTTCTGTTGCAGAAGTCAGATGCTGTAAGAGTCACCACCTTCACTGGCTGCATGGGTGAAACCTTTCTAGACAGCAAACCCATAGGACTCTGGAATTTCAGGGATATAGAAGGTGACTGCAAAGGGTGTGCCGTCAGGTAGGTTAAGCACTGACTGTTTCTTGTGCTTCTTTGGGGAACCTGTCTGCAGTGACATTTCATTACATTTGGTGGTAAGTAGCAGGAATTTCCACAGCAGCCTTCAAATTCCAATGTGTATGCAGCAGGAATTAGGTTGCAATTCCACTGAGAGGAGAAGCAGCCAGTCTGGGTTGTGAGTGTGGTCAGTGAGTTTTCAGAACTGAGCTGGTGTGACAGGGCTGTGATAGAAAGGCTCCTGACAGCCAGTAACCAGAAACAGTCAAAGCATGAGAGAGCATGAGCAGCACAGTGAACTGAGTCTGACTCATGGACAGCTGTGGTGTGGGTGCCTGCACTTCTGACATGGCATGGGGCAGAGTGCAGTGCCTCAAGGTGGCTTTCACAGCCACCAGGGTAGGAGCAGAGAGGCCACAAAAGAAAGGCGTTTACATTCTCCAAACAGAATGGGAAATCCTGTCAGTGGGAGGTTTGATAAGACATTGAGCCAAGTTCAGGAAGACTCCCAGGAGCTGTGCCCACATTTCCCTAGTCCTGCACTTTTTATTTTAACTTCACATGGCAGAAGAAAATGGTTGGAATAGTTCTTTTCAGCCCACAGGTGGCAGACAGTGAAGGAACGGTGCAGTTTGATGGTGACAGCTATGCCATGGTGAGCCGCCCCGTCCGCTGGAACCCCAATATTTCCACAGTCATGTTCAAGTTCAGGACCTTCTCATCAAATGCTCTGCTGATGTATCTTGCTACTGATGACTTGGTAAGAGCAGCCAGCTAACCTCTACACTCCTTGCAGGTTTCACACCATCTTTGCAGTCACTGAATTCATCAGATCATGAAAACAATTAGTAATTTAAGGTGCCAGTATCCTGGTATGATGTTTCCTGGCAGGGTGCTTCACTGCTGGCTGACTGAAGACAGTGTTATAGTGTGGAGGTTGACTACCTACTGCTAATAATGTGGTATGAATGGGGATCATTATGTTAGTCTGGGTATAATCCCAGCTTTTCTGAAATTATTAATTAATTTTCCTTTATCCCAGATGTTTATATGTGTGAACATTTTCAGTTGTGTTTGTCTATTCATAGTTTAAAATATCATAGTGTGATGGCAGGGGGAATATAGGAAGAGATGAGTCATATAGAAATCCTACTCATATAGAGAAAATGTTTATGTTTTATCAAGTGGATTTATAGGGAGACTAGTGCAACAAATAAGATGTAATAGTGATCGTGCTTTTCCAATATCTACAAATGGTGTCTCTTACAGCTAAAATAAAGAATAGAAACATTGCTTTACAGTTGTTTAAGGCTTTTATTCACACACAGTATCAAATGTGTGTGGATAATGGAGAAATTATTTATAAAGACACCTGTCCATATCTGAATAACTCATCTTTGGCATCTCTGATTCAGACAGATTTGCATGACTGACAGGGGACAGTTTCCCATACCCTTTTCATATGAGGCAGAAATTATGTACAATAGTTTTCACTGATGTCTTGAAGAATTACTGAGTACTTGCTATTTTATAAAAACTGTATTTGTGTAAATCAGTCTTATTTCAGATTCCTGTATTTTGGAAATAATTATCAAAATAGCTGGAATTTTCAAGGAGAAGGGTGCTCCTCCTGACTGACTATAGCAAAAGCTGTAATTTCATTATGATAATGAGATATTTAGTTGGCTTTCTAATGAACTTTTATAATTGAATATTGAAAGTACAATTAATGTCATTATTTTAGATTATTTTATATAATTATTGTTGACTTACTTATTTTTTCTATGAAAAAAAAAATTTAATTGAAATCTCAAAAACACAAGCAGCTGTTCCCTGGTATATTTTGTCTCTTATGATACTGTCCCACCGGATAAAAACTTGGATGCTCATTCTAATGATGCATGGATAGACATGCCTAAGCACTAGAATACTGAGTTTGTTCAGTTTTGCTCTGAGAAGAGGTGGAACTGGCCATAAGGAAAATGATAATAAAAATTTCTCTGGTACATTTACGTCCTGGGTCATAGTTCCACCATTGCTTACCTAATGGCTTTCATGCTGTCTGGTTCTCTGGCTATTTGTTTTGCTCTTTGTATCATGCCAGCTCCTTTTCTGGAGATAGTGCAGCATATATCGTTGCTCCAGTCAGCCATCTCCAGTTGCTGCTTGGATACTGGTGTCAGTGGTTTATGAAAATAAGAGCATTCATAGTTCTCTTTGTCTCCAACTCTCTGTGGCTCTGTTGCTTCCATAGATTACTCTCTGGAAATCTAGTAAAACATGCCCAGTTTACCATCTTCACTATTTTTGTTTTCTACCTTACAAGTTTAAATCTAGCTGAGGTATGTAATAAATACATTAATTATAGTACAAATGTACACTCAAAGGTGAGTATTAGTTTCAGGTAATTATAATGTCCATTTTTATCTTCAATCTAAAATAAAAGTACAGCGATCCCATCAAAAACTCCAACTGAGATGCCAGCAAAATTCCAACTAAATTAGCAATCCAAAAGAGAATATAATCGGAAAAAAGAGCTTGGCATCAGACTTTCATACATGAAAGTCCTGGGTAGTAAATGCATAAGTTGTGGCATTTTTTAAAGCTTGAAAAATGTCTTCTATAGTCACCCAGGATTAAAAAGTGTTTGTTTAATTTCTTATGCCTCTTACCAAAATGGACAAGAATCATAATGGTGTATCTAACCCTTTTCATTAACAGAAGGATTTCATGAGTGTAGAACTCAGTGGTGGGCGTATAAAGGTCAGCTACGATCTGGGTTCAGGTACAGCTTCAGTTATCAGCAACCAAAATCATAATGATGGCAAATGGAAATCTTTCACCCTGTCAAGAATTCAAAAGCAAGGTAAGTTCTTGTGGTGTCAGCACCATGAATTTTCAAGGTATCTGTGCACTACACCTAACCATTTAATTACAGAATTATAAAAGGGAATTATAAGTTCTGGTGGTTCAGCAACTTCTTTTGTTTAGATTATAGGCATGTGTTGAGTTGTGAGTGATTGCATGTCAAACAACACTTTATGAACAGGTAGCCTATTTTTCAGGCAGAATTTTTTTATACAGTCATAAATTGCATTCTAAAATTCTTCTGACTGGGGAAAAAAGTGTTTTCATCAGTTCCCTGATGTCATCCCAAATCATGAAATACAGACATGATTTTTGTTAGGAGAGCAATATGCTGTACAGTCCCCTCATGCCCAGCATATAGCAAAGTGCTTAAAAAAAAAACCAGTGACTTTACTACTGATAGTACAGTATCTAACTAGACAAACACCACTACTTTATCTTCCCTAATGATGTGCGTTGTGTCATGAGCTGAGTCTGCATGGAAACGACTGGGAACATCTCTGGAAGTTCTACTAATTCTTTAATGTATTACTGATATAAAATGTGAAGTGGTGGAATTTGGTAAGATCACAAAGAATACTGTTTTTCATGCTGGCCTTTTTTATTGTTTTGAAGTCTGGTTCTAGGGCTGGTAGAATCTTACCTGATCCAAATAGTTTATTTATTTTTTTTTTTTTTTTTATTTATGGCAACTGTGACATACTCTATGCTTTTGCGGTTTGAATTTTTACTGCATTCTGAATCTTCAGGGTCACCACAAGCTCCTAAACACATTCCTCTGCCCCTGCTCCCTGCAGTGCTAGCTCTCTACCTGGCCTTCACACCTCACACACAGTCTCTCTTCCTTGCCATTTGGCTGAAGTAGATTTGGGAGTTGGGACAGTGGCCAAAATTATTTAGTGATCTCACTTGCAGATTTGCTACACCTTTAGAGAAGGAAAGTCTTATTGCTAGCCAGTTATCATAGTTCATTCTTAAGCTGGGCAGTATTAATATAAAATACAATGTCATTAATTAAAATGTAATTATCATTTATCAATAGAATTCAAACATCATGTGTTTATAAAGAAGATACAGGTACAGAAATGAAAAGAAAATTAATCTGATTTTGGTAAGGTGTAGCAGAAAGTCTGTCTATTCAATTCTCAGGGAAGGAAGGAAGGAAGGAAATTCTTTCTTTTCATCCCTATATATCTTGGGGCTTGCTCCCCATTTTTCACTGAGTCCTATTTCTTTTATTGAAGTTTATATGCTGTATTAATCCATACATTAAAAATATGCATGGAACAAGCATCTAAATAGGATGGTTGTATGTAGCACATCACTGACTCTAGACTGAGATTGGGCATGACACCAACTGACTGCTTTGGGTTTGAAAGTAGTTTAGAGTGACTGATCACCAATCTCTAAGGCACATAATGACAATGCTTAACAAACTTTTAGACTAAAAAATCCTGTTCAAGAGGCAATCTTTGGACTGAGATCACAAATTAAATGTAAAATGATCTCTTGTCATGGCTGTGTCCTGAAGGGTTAGCTGCAAATTGCAGTGACACAAAGAAGGCACCAAATTGAAACGGGTTTAGAGCATATATAAAAATAAAGTGTACAGAATTGCTATAGCTTTTCAGGTTGTTATGGAAACAGAGGAAAGTTCAGCTTTCTTCCCCTGCCCATAATTGATAATGTGGAAATCCAGTATCTTAACTGCAAAGTACAGCCTGTCCTCTTCCCTCACCTGCTAACCCTTAAAATATTTTTTCTGTTGGTTTCTTACATTAAGACATTGTTCATGATAGATATTTTGAAACTAATCTCAAATGTCTTTTAGCCAACATATCAATTGTAGACATAGACACCAATGAAGAAGAGACCATAGCAACAACTTCTACAGGCAGCCACTTTGGACTCAACTTAAAAGGGCATGAGAAAATATATTTTGGGGGATTGCCAACCCTGAGAAATCTAAGGTAATGTGGCTCAAACCAATTTCTTTATTCTTAGTAAGGTGATGTAAATACAATGTAATCTTATTCTCTACATTTATTTCTCAAGTTCATTCGCAGTAAGTGAATGGTGAATTCCCAATGTACCCTGTACTGCCACAGCAGAATAATGCTTTATTTGCATATGGTTTGTATTTCACACAGCTCACCTTACACACATACAGTAGAAATGGCACTTGCAGTGCAGTACATCTTTCTGATTCTGTGCAAGAACCATGATGTAACTGACTCTTTAAGTATTTATTTATTTTATGCATAGAATTTGTAACTGCATATTCAGAGAATTGGCTCAATACTTTCACAAAATTAAGGACAAGTATTTACTTTGTTCATGAGTAGAAAAATTCACCTACAGACTACTCCACATGGGATTGCTGCTTAATGGGTATCCATATTTTTGCATAATCAGTGTCAGCATACTTTAAATATGTATTAACATATTTTACTATTTACTATTTATGTAGATATAATTTTAAATTATTTGTAGATTTTAGTTCCTGGTCTCCTTAGATAAAATTCCTCTTGTATTTGGGGCTTAAAATATATGGCATGATACTCTTCATATAGTTAATGTAAGCAGAATGAAATATTTTTCCTTCAGAAGTCTGATCCTGAATTTTCTACACAAATAAAATTCCTAGTAATTATTTGTTAAATAGTGCATAGTAATATTCATAAATGCTAACTTCGGCATAAATAAACTAAAGAAATGGGATAATAGATTCTTGAATTTAGTAACTTTCTTTCATGGCTTTAAATAGACCAAAAAACTTACTTAAAGTTTAAATGAATATTCAGCAGTTTTGCAATGACAAGAACAAGAGAATTCTGTGCTACAATGAACAGATGAGCAACACAGAAACAGGCCCATTAATCTGTGTCAGCTTTAACTACATGGCATAATGAGAGCCTTGAAGTGGTCTTGTGCACAAGGAACTGTTGTGTTTAATCCACAGACTCTTCTGCCACTAAAAGAATGGACATATTTGTTAATTTATTAGGATAATCATTGACCTCTGATGTCAAATCACCCAGCAATAGAAAGATCTAAGCTCTATTTTACTCATGAAATATAACACTATATTATGTAATTGTGAAATCACACCAGTGCATAGCAAAATGTCTAGAGCAATTATCTTCCACTTCCTTTGTGGCTGCCCAGAAAATCAGTGTTCAACAGCTACTTTGACCTGTGGTAACGATTCTGCCTACAGCTATGATTTGTCAGTGCCTGAGGCAAGATTAATGTTATGGCAAATTAGAATCAAAAGTAGTGAAAGGGGGATTAGGGCAAAGCTGAGCTACTGCAAACAATAGACACTGAGGTATCCATGACTTTGTAATTATCAGGTCATGTCAGTTCTGCCAGATTCTTTTACATGGTTTGCTTTTGCTCATGACCAAGTATAGTATCAAGTTATAAAAACCCTCTGAGGTGTTACATTTTAAGCTAGCTGTTTGCAGAGTAAACCTCTTAATTGTTATAGCCTGATAGCCTACATAGAATCTCACCTTTTATTATATGTTGTTTGTAAATTATGTACACCTGCTTCACTGTAAAATGGTTTAACCTTGCTAATGAGTTATCACAGAACAACAATACAAGAAGTACCATTTGCTACAATTAATGCCATGTTGTTGTTTTCTTTTTTTATCCTTCTTTCTCACCCCAGTATGAAAGCAAGGTAAAAACAGATTATTTGCATGACTTGCATGTGTGTAGTTGGAGTGCAGCTTGAAAGCAGGGCTGGCAGCACAGCAGCAGCAGCAGCACGGGCAGTGTTTAGAGCAGATGCTCCGCTAAGGCTCTCAGCTCAGCAAGCTGCTCCTGCCACAGCCAGCAAAGCTGCTCCCAAGGGCTCACCACCATCAAGTTCCACGCTGTGCACACACCTACACAAGCAACTTTCATTTTCCTCAGGCAGCTGGTTGCTTCAGCTGTGTGCTGCTTGTTAAGGATGCTGCAGTGCCTGGGAAGTGAAGCTCCAGCCAGCTGTGCTGCTGACTTTGGCTCTGACCTCCTGGCTGTAGGAGCAGTGTAGTCCCATGTGAGGTGGGGAGTGCTGAGCTCAGAGGCAGTGAAGTAGTTACTGAGGAGAGCAAGGTGGAGATTTTTTTGTGAAATTTGCCACTTAAGAACAGGACTATGAGGGGGTGAGAGGGAAAGTCACCTATTTCTGACTGCATTTCCATGTTGCAACTGTTTGTACCTGTTGCTTTTGCCTTGGTATGCTCAGATATGAACTGATCTTCACTGCATTTTTGCAGCCTAATTCCTGTCTTGAATTGGAAAAATACAATTTCACCCCCACAGTCCTGCCCTGAACCTCAGAAAGATTATTTCTTCTCATGCTCCAGAAATTGCTGTTTGTTTTCCCTCAAAACTGGCCTGTCTTGGCAAAAAAGAACTAACAAGAAAATCCAAAAAACAAACCCAGAATTATGCAAGATCTTAGTGAACTTGGACTTGTTTGGTGTATTTTGAAAAGGGAAAAAGGAAAAAAGAAGTCTTAAGAAAACATCAAGCAGTGTTCAGTGTTTGCCAAGAGGTTGAGCCAGACAACCAACAGTGCTCCCTTCCAACCTTACCCATTCTGTGATTCTGTGATATGGGTTGGGAATTACAACAGCAACTGTTAATAACAGGACAGGATAAGGACAGTCTGTCACTGGACAAGGCAGGAAAGGGTAGTAGCAAGAATGGCTCCTGGATGGCAAAGACTATGGGTGCCAGTGACAATGATAGCAGCAAAACTGTTCTTCCACTAGGAAGATAAATTCATAAAGGAACTGGAGAAGAGCTGGGGGGAAAAAAGGAAAAATGAAAGGTGAACATAGCTACTTGACTGTAAATAAAGCAGCATATGGATCATTTTAGTAAACCAGATGCTTGCTTTAACTTATGCAGAGAGTACTAATTTGCCAGAGAATACATCATGCTTGCTCACTTGGCTATAATGCAAAGGATGGCTTTCAGTGCCAAAACATGCAGCTGATTAGTATTTCTGCTAAATGGTTTTATTTTGTAATTAATATTCTTTACAATTTTTTCTTTCCTTCCAGAGAACTGTAGTGTTTGTTTTTTCCCAGTTCCTTACCCCACCCCACCTTATTTCCCTAGTTAATTTTTCTCTCTTTGAGCTGTTCATACTATTCAGATATTCTAGGAAACACTCATGGGTAATATTTCTTAGTGAATTAAATAGAGGGTTTTTTTGGTTTTTTGTTTTTCTATTTACTCTCCATGGTATCAATGGCAGATTTTTTTCCTGAAGTGACTTTATAAGGCTTTTTTTGTAGCAAGCCTGGTTCAGATGTTACCAGCAGTTATGGTGTTACTCTGGTGTACCCGGGCCTGGGAGATTGTACTCTTTGCAATCAAACATGATGATTTTGGTGTTACTTTCAAGGGGTTTCTCATTTCCTCTCATCAGTCAGCTGATGAGTCAAACATGGAACTTGAATTCCATTACAATATTTTCCTGTCTTGGATGGATAGGTACATTCTATAACAAAGCCAGGTGCTTTGTTTTGTTTAACTGCCTGAAAAACTCAGATGTATTGCTATGTCATAAGAAAATATGCAGCAGTTTTCATAAGAAAGATACTGGAAATATAAAATATATGTTAGTCTACTTGATTGCATCCCTAAAGTAGGTGGGCAAAAACTTTATTCAAATATTTGTACTCCGCTGAAGTTCTTTCATTGGATCTAGCATGCAAAAAGAGGAACAAAAAATGTCTTCCAGTTAGGGTCTCTCCTTACTGTTATGATCTCCTAATTTGCATCTTTCTGCTTTGCCTAAGGAACAACAACTTCCTTATTTCATAGGTCTCTGTGTTTTAACACCAAAGGTGATAGCTTTCCTTCACCAAAGGAAAAACACTAAAAACAAAATAACCAACCAAAAACGCTTAAAGAAGGCAAGAAAGAATTGAGAAGGGGACTGTTGTCAATTGGAGATGAGATTAGCCTCTTGTTACACCTTTGAGTGATGCAAGGCAGAGTGCAGTGTGTGCTGATAGATTGTAGAAAGCAACATGTATTTGGGTGTATGTGTGTAGTTAAAATAAAAATCAAGCATCTGTGCATCTGAAAGTATATGTATGTGTGTCTGACTGACTGTTCTCCCTAAACTCTATTTTTGAAAACACATTGTACTTCTACATGTTTTTTAGGCCTGAAGTGAACTTGGAGAAATACACAGGTTGCCTCAAAGACATTGAAATTTCAAGGACACCTTATAATATATTGAGCAGTCCTGACTTTGTTGGTCTAACCAAAGGATGCACACTAGAGGTTAGTCTGATTTCCATGTATTTTGGCCCTAAAGTTTATAAAGATCTCCTGGTTTCTGATTTTATGGCCTAGTAAATTAATTATATATGGTATATTCCTTAGATAGGAATCTAACCTTAAAACCCAAACAGTTGCATTTAAGAGAAAGAAAGATGAGTAAGTCTCATCAGCATGTAGACCAGTTTTTCAGATCCTGGCTTCTTGAAGAGTATCCCTGGCCACTTATGATATCCCTGTCCCTAAAGGGTAGGATTGTCTGAACTGCTTAGCACTGATTTAGCTTTGTTTCAGCTAACTAAAATGGTAATTATCGACATTAATGAGGATAGGCACTGACAACACTGCAAAAACTAAAAAAAAACTGATGCACATAAAACCCAAGGATTTAATTTTTTAAATTGTTATTATAAAGTCATTCACTATATAAAACCTCAGGTATGAATATTTACTGTCATGAGCTACCACTGAGCTGGAAGGCACATTTCTTACTGATCACTAAGAATGCGCAAAATTGGTGGTGTTATTTTAGCTTTAAATGTATCTATTTTCAGTTGTTGCTGCTTGCAATTGACACCCTTTCAGTGCATTTAGAATTCAACAAATCTGGTCTGAAATTTGGTAGAAAATTTAGTAATTTTCCACGGAAAAAGTATTTTTATATTAAAAAAATATTTCCACTGACATTTGTGTCCTGATAAATAGTTTGTATTTCTTCCCTGGAAAACTCTACTATTTAAGATAGTTTTGTAAGCAGGTGGAAGATATCCATCAGATACCATATATACCATATATCTGATATTCCATATCAGATACCATTACAGTAAATCCAAATGAGTTGTTGTTAATCCGATGCTCTCCAAATATTTTTTTCTGCAAAACATTAAACCTTTACTTTGAACAGCAACTGGAACTTGGCCAGGCCAAAATATAGACGAGGGCCCTATTTTGCTCTGTTTATCCATTGTGCCTTTGCCCTTCATCAGTGCAAAAAGTGCACAACAGTGGGACTCTCAGACAGGATATTAGACTAGATTTGTTATGAGATCTGTATTTTCGAGTCTGTGGTAAAGCTAAATTGTAAACAAGCAGATTGTTCAAATGCTTTTAAATCTTACAGATTTGGCTTCAGCAAAAATTTGATAGAGAAGTTCATATTTGTTTTGAGTATATTCTTTCTGGAAAAGGAAAGAAGCATAGTTGTGTTCATTTTTTCTGTTGCAATTAATCTTATAAAATACTTTGCCTTTCACCTTATTTTGTAACACTTGAGGTTTCAGAGTATGAAATCTAATTGATTAACCCTTTTGTTGGGGAAATAAATAAAATACTCTAGCTGTACAAAACAAGATGTAGGAAAATTAAAAAGAAGTGAAGCAAAGGTAAAGGATAAAGATTGGATATTTGTGCAATCATTTAAATGTCCTCAGATTGCCAGAGAATGGTGAGCACCACCAGCAATTATTTTATCTGGCATAATTTTTTATCTCTAGTCCTGTTCTACTGTACTGAAAAAAATTGTGTACTATTTTAGAAAAAGTCACTGTTTCTATAGATTGGTCTTCCACATCTGGAAGAATACATGAGTTGGCAGCGATGACAGAAAATCTTTGGGAGTATGCACTGATTTATTATTTGATGACATATTCTACTATTTAAATTGTGTTAATGGCTACCAGTATCTGAAGAGTTGGGTCATGTGCAACAAGTGCTTAGTTTATGACTCTTGCATAACCAAGAAAGCAGTGGTGCTTAGTGGAATAATGAAGATTAATTAAAAGTATTTTCTCAGGACATCTGACAAATAGAATCTAGTTTATGTTCATATTGGGTGTTATTACCTATTGTATAGATTTGAAAGCAAACTCCAACCGTATTAGCTCAATGGAAAACACACATATAAAATAAAACCAATCTTGAGCAATTATTTTTAATCCAAGAGGATATATCAACATAAAACTGGAACTTTGCCTTCCTGTAAGACAGGATTCCACAAATACAGTAATGATGCCAGATGTAAACAGATAAACTAGTGTTTGCAGAACACTTTGAGGACTAAATTGTTAAGTGTTTATTATTACTTTCCATCTTTTCACACTAGATATATTTACATAGTTTATTCTTTTAATTCAGAAATCTTCCTGTGCATTCATAATCTTGCTTTTAATTCTATTAATGCACTTTTCCTGTCCTCTCCTTCTTACAGAACATTCATACAGTCAGCTTCTCCAAGCCAGGTTTTGTGGAACTGCAGCCAGTCTCCTTTGACGTGGGCACAGAAATCAATCTCTCCTTCAGCACCAGGAATGAGTCTGGGATCATCTTGTTTGGCACAAGTGGCACAATTGTCCCGCCCAGGAGAAAGCGCAGGCACTCTGCAAGGAAAGCTGCTCCTCTGAAGAGGAAGCGCAGGCAGACAGGACAGGTAAGAGGAGCCTGGCAAAAGATTTTTAGAAATCCCCACAGATCTACTGAACTGCCACAGTTTGTTTCAAGACACTCTAAGGTGTTTAAGTTAAAATTCAGTTATTTGGAATAAATTATTTCTAGTGTTATCCTTTATCTGATGAAGAATCTAATAGAAGCTCAGAATTGTTGGGGTTTTTTTGTCTTGGAGAAATTGTTTCTCTTACAGATTTACAGTCATGTACCTATTGCTTGTTGCTAAGCAGCAGTTTGGTTTCTATTATATTCCAGGCTGGGTTTTTTTAACCAAACCCAAATATTAGAAAATACTGTTCTTCACTCATTTTGAGGACTACTGATGCATTCTTAATGCTTGGAAACTCTCTCAATCCTGTTCACAGGGATATAAATGAGGATCATTCTTATTTCCCTTAGACCAAAAGAAAAAAAAAAAAAAACCAATGCTGGTGAACACAGTGAAGATCAGCCCCTTATTTGGCATCACTGATGTGGAATTTAAGACTTGAGTGCTTTGGCTTCCTCTCCTCTCTTGTAAAATATGAATTTGCTGTATTTGTCCACAGTGTCTGAGTGACTGGTAAAAGTGCGATTGCCAGAAATTGTTGGAAATTATTCGAGTCTTGATTAAATCTTCATTAAAATCCTGACAGACACACAACAACAGCAATAAACCAAATGTGTTGATGCGTTCTTTGTTCCGAACTTCTGGGAAGTGATATTTCATTATTCTCCTTTCTGCCTGTTTTGGAAGAGAGTTCTTGGTGACCTGGGGTAACACACTCTGGGGACAGCACATTTTAATGGCTCACCTGGATAATATTAACTTCAGGGTAGGGGCCCCTTCATAATTTCCCAGCTCTTCAGGTCACAGAAGTGAACGTGACCACTTATTGCTACACTAACTGGAGTTTAGATCCTGAAATCTGGCACAATATGATACTGGTGCTGGAGTAACTACTAGCATGATTTGCCAGCCCTCCAAACACAGAACTCAGGCTGAGATCAGTACACTTCAGGGCTTGATGAGTTTAAGGGCAGGTGTCATAACAACAAAAATCAGAAGAGTTGTAGGTTAAAAGTCTCCATCCTTCCCTGAAAATAGATGGAGTTAAATCTTCTGTTGACATTTTCCAGCATGACCTCGTTTTACCCCTTCCTCATTATGAAAATGCAGAAGTCAGAGTGTAGCAGCAGCAGCAGAACTGAAACAGCAGTGTATTGTCCATGTGAGCACATCAATAGCCAGTGTGAGACAATAAAACATACGCACTAATGTAAAACTAAGTGAAACAATTTCTTTCCAAACATAACTTATCTTTTCACTCCAACACGTACCTTGCAGGCCTACTATGCCGTGTTCCTGAACAGAGGCCGGCTGGAAGTGCACATCTCCACTGGCATCCGGGATCCCCACAGGATCACCATCCGACCGGAGGCTGGCGAGTTTCACGACGGCAGAGCACATTCCATCCGCATAGAACGAGCTAGAGGGTAACAAATGCCTACAAGTGCTGCAGACTACACAGCACAGCTAGTTCAACAAAGCAAATGTATTCGTGGCTTTGGCAATCCATGTAAATGCTTCTTCTGAGAGAAAAAAACAATTATTTTAATTTCATCGTTATCCAAAAGTTCTTAGAAATAAGTTTTTGAGAGTCACTATTGTTCTGAAGAACTGGGTTTACATGCGTTTGTAGGCTACCAGCCTGTTTCTCCAGAGACTTGTGTTTGCCTGAACTGGTATCTTTAACCTTCTAATTCTTTGCAAATATATTTTAGAAAAGAATCTATGGGTGAGAAATTCTGTTGTGGTGCAATGCCTTTTTATTACATACAGAAAAATACTATTTTCAAAGGGTACAAATGCAACAGCACAGCAGCCTGTGAGATGCCATGTGCTGGACACAGAGGTGCCCAGCTAAATATGGTAAAACAGTGAAAACACAGTCCCACTTTTCTTCTTGGAAAAGCCGTCACAGACCTTCTCAGACCATGTTGTTTAACACTGAATTTCACTTTAATTCCTTTGCCCTTTCTCAGACATTTTAAAACTTTCTTATTACATTTCACTATTCAGAAAAGGATTAGAAACATCACTACTGCAGTGTGTAGGACTCTGGCAGCCAATAATATTTATGGCCTGGAATAGCCGGTGTTCCAAGTAGAGTTTACTGTGGACATTTATTATTTGTATGAACATACAAATGTGTACATCCTGTACAGACATTTGTTGAATTACTTCACTCTGCACAATGTTCTGTGTTCTTAAAAGAAATCAGAACGAAGATATGACATCCAGCATGTTACAAAAGGCACTTACCCACTACACCCTCTTACCCCCAGAACACTGCAGCCTTCTTGACCAACCATTTCTGTCTAGTCCCCAGGTGCCCTTCTGTCCTCTCTGTATTTTGCTTTCCTTTCTCTATAATTTTCTGACTGAATTTCTATTGTATTGTTAAAAAACCTCTCATAAATAATACCTCCATTCATAAGTCTCCTCTATTTCGGTGACTAGGTCAAAGTCAAACCATTAATGCTTTGGAAGAAAAAGTTATTTTGAAAAGGATGACAGCTTTTTGTGATACGGTTTATGTTACTGTGACAGAACAAAAATATGCAGATGATATAAAAAGCTCTAAAGAACAAACTAATTTTTTTTTATGCAGTGCTATAGCGAGTACAGTAGCTTGACCTTATGAGGGTACATGTGAGAGTACATTAAGGCAAAATTGCTGTACAATGCCATCCAGGGATGGTACTTGTTCAGATGAGACCTCTGTTTTCAAAGTAGCTTTGTTACAAAACAAATTGCCTGAACTCTGAAGTTTCTGTAACCTGAAATGGATGTGAAAAGGCATAAATTGAGATTAACCCTTCCTCTGCTCATCCTGAAGCTCTGTTTTTTTAAATGTAAGAAACACACTGTGAAAACGCTACAGAGAGATAATTACCCATATAATTATGAACAATTATATTGTTGAAGACTAATTGCATGCTTCTGCTTGGACCCAAAACGTTTACAATGATTAGCCATGGCTAAGATGTGGCAGCGCAAAGGATAACCTGAGTCCTGACAATCTGACTTCCCTACACTTCCTCTGAAGGTAGAGAAGGGAAATGTCCTCTCTGGCACACTTCATGGAACCTAAATTAGTCTTTTGCTCTGAACTGCCTCCAGAGAAATCTGTCTCCCTTTCCACTGCTGAAGGGACTGGGAGATATCATAGGGATTGTCCTGAAAGATAAGTCTTTTAATAACTGCTTTCTCTAACTCTTGGAAAAAATAAGCATACTTATTACTCTGCAGCTTTCCAAACCAAATTAATTAATCCAAAACTATGAGAAAACCGGACAATTTACACATAGTACAGCACTTACGTAATTCAGGTGCTTAAGTCACTGTCCAGTTCTGTCTAGGATGTATGTAAATAAAAAAACCAAGCATTTTGTATTTGAAAAGAGGTCTCTTTTCTATAAGCATTTTCAATATTCAGTTGCTTGAATTATAGTTAATTAATTATAATTAATTATAGTTAAGAAAGAATATCAGAGTTCAATATAATTTTGCAGTTGACAAAAGGGAATTTATTTGCCAGAAACTGATTAGTCAGCCAGTGGTGCTGCAGGAGGTCCTACCTTCCTCTCTTCAGCCTTAACAGTAACCATGGGACTGCTTTTTCTTTTGCTTGTGAAATGCCTATTGGAATGAATTTTAGCACCTGTATTGGTACATGGTGAACCATCGGCAATTTTCCTACTCTGCCACCTCCCCCAGAAGAAGCTATGAGATCTTTAAAAAGTGTACCATATGTCTGCCATTGATCCTGCAGTCAGAGCAGTCTGGTTGTGCTCCAGCAAGAAGATAATAAGGAAATAGGGAGTACAAACAAAATGTGAGCCCGTGCTATTCCCATCCTGCTGATCTCTAGATGATTATATCTGTACACACAGTACAGCCAGCTCAGCCCCTACTGTCAGTATTGCCACACCACAAACCTCTTCTTCCTGTGCAGCCACAGTCTGACATTAACACCCCTCCACAGCACAATTTTGCCAGGCTTTGTCAAATAACTACCAAGGAAGCACAGCAGCAGCTGAAACCCCTCTAGTGGTTAATATGCATTTAATACGAGCTTCCAGTTACATAATTTGAGTTGCTCATTGTTACAGCTGGTGTAGGAGTTAACGGGGCTTGCAAAGGGTTGATTTCAACACAAGCAATAACCAGCATAAAATATATTTTTCTTTGCTTTCAATTTTTTTCCACAGGATGTTCAGTGTTCAAGTCGATGAAGACAAAGTCCAGACTCAGAGGCTGCCATCAGACATGCCCATCTCTGCTAAAAAACTCTTTGTGGGGGGTACTTCTTCTCAGTTTCAGACTGCACCTCTCAGAAACATACCACCATTTCAGGGCTGTATATGGAATCTTGTCATTAATGCCACGTAAGTCTCAATGATGCCAGCAAGCATCCAGTTAATGAGATCTGGTTAAATTGCCTTGGTTACCAGAAGAAAGTTCATTGCTGCAACAAAACATACTAGCCAGCAAATCCTAGAATATGGCCTGTATTCTTTATATGCCATTCCTTTTTTTTTTTTCTTTTGTCTACAGTATATGCTTCATAGGCTGTTCAATTAATGGGTTGTTTTACAGACAAGCCAACACTGTCTGTTTATCCATGAAATCAGAGAAATTCAACAGTACACTGCAGTAAGATGTGTGTCAGCAATAGGTATTTATAGTGTACCATAACACTTTATTTCAGGTAAGGGTGACTTCCAAGAGAAGTCAAAATTCTGAGAACCACCATGGGAATCAATTTACTTTGTGAAAAGTGCAGTAATCTGGAAGGAACATTTGAGTAAAAGGAAAGGCAATGGTGAATAAAATAAAACCTCTATAGAAAGATTCCATCTAAATCTTTCTTTCACATATCTGAAGTACCTAAATTAGGATTTTATCACTCCACATCAGAGTAAATTATTTCTCTG
This sequence comes from Alethe castanea, assembly GCA_024734035.1. NCBI lineage: Eukaryota > Metazoa > Chordata > Aves > Passeriformes > Muscicapidae > Alethe > Alethe castanea. The sequence continues at coordinate 58,629,126 of JANRGV010000062.1, read as the reverse complement.
CAATATCATTGAAACTACATAGGCCTGTAAAGTTTGCCAAAGAGGATGCCTGTCTCTCTGCACTGACCATAGGAAGAAAAGCCAGTGGTCACTATCACCTCTGGTTTAAGTGTCCCGCTTCTGTACCTATACCTACCTGTAGAGGGTGGGATGAGTCCTGGCTTTTGTGTCCTGTGAAGTGAAATTACACTGCGGCATATCCTTGTTCTTTATAAATGGGTGGTAAAAAGGCAGAAAAACTAATAACAGACATCACTCTTTTTCTGTGTTCTCAGCCCCATGGACTTTGCTCAACCCGTGTCCTTTGAAAATGCAGATATTGGCAGATGTCCCACACTAGAACCAGAAGTTAGGCCAACTGAGGATGAAGACAAACCAACCCGTGCAACAGTTCTGGTCCAACCTGAACCAGAAACTAATGGGGAGATAGAAGTGCCGAGAATCCCTCCTACTTCTCCTCCTCCAACACCATCTCTGTCATCAGCACTTGTAAGTATAAGTCACTTCAGTTGGGTAGAGTTTGAAAAGTTTATTTTGCCAGGCAAAATTGAAAGGCTGTTCATCAGGAATAATGAAGCACTTTGCCACAATTCAGCATGATACTGTAAATGAAACACCTTGTTGCAGGTCACTAAAACCTGTGGATAATGGAAAACTGGCTGATATAATTTGCTTGGATTATCACAACAGTAATTTAAAGAGTGATACAGCTTTAGAAATATCTTTGGCTTGCATGCTTAGCCATAAACCCTTACGCTTCAGGATGTGGGCCAAGCAATATTTGCTTGGGGTTGGAAGGGAAATCTTCCCATGGGAAATCCATTTCATTACAATATTTCTTGTGCTGTTCTCTGATGCACATGATAACAGTCACGTCAGTGACAGGATGAAGAAAAGGATAAACCTGGAGGCCTATTTGATATGGCAATTCCTCCACTGCTATTTTATAACTTTAGTCAGGAGAATTACAAAATGAAACCCCAGTCACTGCTAAATTGAGTTCAACTGTTGTTACCAGAAATAAACAGCTAGATAATGGCAAGTAGTCATACAACAAAATTTAAGGAAGAAACTTCCTCTCTCACAAGTGAAGTAATTTTATAATTTGATGCAGTATTTTACTGTTCACAAAACATATGTTTACACATCTGAATATTAAAATTAATAATACATGCACTGGAAGATATTTTTGAGGGGAAAATTGTTTGTATTTTATTAGACCTGAATACAACCGACAGGTTTATGCAGGCTATAGTTTAGTATGAGTGAGGTTTCAGAATGGTTTCAAAATGAAAAGACTGCACATTCTCCAGTTAGGAACTTATTTGCATTGTTGGAATTTACACTTCAATAATAAGATGGTTTCAAGAAGGACCAAAATTCTGTTTAGGATACATGACCACCTTTGTTGGCCAGGTATATATTGCACAGCTCTATCTAGAAGGACTTTTCAGGTATTCCTGAAATCACCACATCACATGCATGGAAGTGGGAGCCTTGGGTTCAAGGCAGGCAAGCTCCATCTCAGTTATTACCGTGCCCCAAGCCTCACAGTCACAAACATCGGCCTCTCAATGCTCTAGGGCAGCGGCTGTCATTCGTTCCCACAAGGTGGAGTAGTTGTAGCACCAGGGCTCCAATGCGGCTTTTCTGTTTGGAGTTCAAGGCAAATCTGCAGTACAGTAAGGCTACTACAGAAAGATAAGGAGCCAAGCAACAAGGTAAAAAGGATTATTCTCTTTAATGCTCACTGTTGTGAAGGAATGCAGTCATAGTATCCCTTGACCAAGCCTTAAAAACAAAATGAAGAAACAAACCACAGAAGAAAGAGCAAGTGCACAGTTCCTAAGATTATAAACACTGACTTTTAAAAAAGCAAAATTGAGAGGAGTAGGTTTACTCATTAATATCAGAAACTAGTCCCATTCCAACTAGGTGAGTTTTGTCTATCACATATATAGAGCAGTTATAATTTAAAACAGGAATTCAAAATAAAAATCTAAATAAAATACCATTACTCCATTTTTTTCTTGGAAATAATGGAACTGTTTTAGTATGCTAAAGACTTGAAAGTATTTTACATAAGGCAAGCTTTTGGATAGCTGTTACATTCATATTAGTGAGTTCTTCAAAGTGTTTTTGAGGGGACTGTTGCAAAAAAGTAACTACAAAAAGTAAAAGTCTGCTAATAAGGTTGCACCCACATGAGGTGGCACTCATGACAGTAAATTATACAGAATCTCAGTGTAGAAGGACTGCATATGGAAAATGTACAGTGGA
>JANRGV010000062.1:58542080-58626746 GCA_024734035.1 Alethe castanea | reverse complement strand
GGAAAAAATTATTTTCACATAGGAGGCTTAAATATGGTATATGCTCTATTTAAGTACTTTTAGGACCTTTTTTATCTACATGCATCCGTCTGCATGTAAAAGGGGCGGACAGTTGAATCCCAAATGAGGGAAAAACCTAGCCTGTACTAAATGCAAGACAAAATCCATAAGTAGGAGAGTTGGGAAATACACCAGGCACCAGCCTGCTGCTGCTTGCTGTGACTGTCAGGATGTTCCTCAACACTGGGTAGCTGCTGCTTCTGCCTCACGTTATTCCCTGCTCCTCAGGGCTCGCTTGCTGCTGAAACGGAGAGCGCCAGCCTTACTTCTTCCTCTGACTCCGTGACGGTACCTCCCACTTTGGATCCGTGCATTTCTGCGTTGTGTTATTAACAGTAGCCAGTGAACTGTGGGGACTGCTCCAGTGCTTTTTCTACTAATTGCTTTCCTTGTAATTACTAATACAGCATATGGAGAATGTGTGACAGTCCACCAGTGGCCTTTTCTGTTCTTCATTTCCACTGCCATACACACTGAGCTTCTTGACCTACCAGTCAAGTCCCTGGCATCTTACAAGACTGAAGTGAAGTGCAGCTGAAGAGTTCAATCTCTCCTGTAATATGGGAGGTTATTAAGCAGCCAGGATACATTAAGGCCATTACTCAAAAATCAAAGCTGAGATATTTTAATACAGGCTGGTGACCCATGCTTAGTGCACAGTCTTGTGAAAGCTGTAAAGCTGGCTGTTCTTAGATAAAACAAAAGCAGACACAGGTTTGTGAATAAAATATGGACATTTTTTAAACATGCCCTAGTGATTTCTTTTTTCATTTTTCTGACTTTTCCACATCAGCCTGATGAATGCTTACTCTTATAAGCAGTTATTAGTAAATAATCAGTGGATGCTATGATTCCAACCACCATGGTGTGTTGGACATTCTCCCACACTCCTTGCCCTTTCTTACAGTCACCCTGCTGGAATGAAGAAAAACTGCGGTGTTTACTGATGCTGGGAAGCAGCTTGTGTCAGGGTCAGACCCTTTACTAACATGTACCAGCCTAGGATTTAATTTACTGTCAGAATATATCCTTTTACTGTGTAAAATGTAAAAGTGTGCCAGAGAAAGGTGTGTGTGTATTTTCAAATTCTTTCCAGTACCAATTGTTATTCCCTATCTTCAAATTTTAGCAAACTCAAATGTAATTGAAGGTATTATTGAAGGTATTATATGCATAGTATTGTCATTAATTTAGTTGTTAGACATCTAGATAAGCCTTTAAAAGTTTAAAAATAATTCAAAATTTTACCCTGCATTATGGGAATATTATTTTTCTTTTTCTTTCTGATGATCACTGGAAGACTGGTATCATACATTCATAACCTTGCTGGTGAATCTTCCCTGTTTTTTCCCTCCATTGCATATTGATGTATCAATTGTTCTTGTCATAATGCATGGTGTTCTACTCTGTCATATTCACACCAGAGCAATTATTATGTAAAACTATATTTTTGAGGTGTCCTATACTGTTATGAAGATCTTTGTGATGTGTGAAAACAAAAAATATTACTGGAAAACTGAGTGAGAGGGAAATAAATTTCCTCTTTGCAGTTGAAATCTCAGGGCTTAAGTCATTCATGACATTTTCAAAATGCTTCAGAGAAAAAAACTCTGTTAGCAAGGCATTGCACCTTGTGCTTTGCAGGTCCCTGCTGAGTCAGGGCTGAAATAAGAGACTGTCACCAATCCAAAATAATAGCAGCCACAGTGCTTAAAAACAGAGCTTGCTGCAGCTATCAAAGTTTGTTTCTTTCCCAGCGGTATTGGCTGATACTGTGTTGAGTTAGATCCTTTGAGTAGTTTCCTCACAATACTCTCAGTGGGAGGTAAAAGCCAGACATGAGTAGAAGCTGGTAATTACCATGATCTCACATTGCCCCAGGCACCCCTATATGAGAGCTTTAGGACCAGAGATTGAAAGAGCTGGTGAAATTAAAACGAGAAAATTACAGTGGACAGAAGATATTTTACCTTGCATTGTTGCACCACTTCAAGATTAATAGAAGTGGAACTACAGGGAGGGGCTTCTTCCTTTACAACCTGGGTAATGTCTCTGCATTAGACAGCTGGGGGATTGCAGCAGCTGTTACATCTATCCATCAGTTATTCAGATTCCCTGATTGTTTATGGGGGCCTTTCAATAGCAATGGGGGAAACAACAGCATATTAAGCAAAGAATACAGTTGTAAAACGATATAAAGAAGTAAAATGAAGGACTCATTGACAGCTGCAGCTGAAACTACTTTTAACTCATTTTTAAGGTGACTGGATTTCAAGCTGACAACAAAGCATCCCTTTAAAACTTAAATCTTGTTTCATTTCTGTAAGAGGGCATCCTACTGTGTAAAACTCAGTTATGTGAGCTAAAAGAACTGCCTGGAAATAACACTTAAGACTCTTGTAAATGTCCACTGGTGAAAGCATGAAAGCAGCAATGTTCATATATTACTTTCATTTGCTTTTACAGCCAGCTTAATGAGCTCTGCTTTTACACCAAATTCCTGTCATACTGGTTTATAACTTTAGCTGGTGTGATGAGACATCAGCCTGCTGGAAAATTGCAGGGCCAGTCTCTAGACTAGGTTCAATATTCTCAGTCCTGAGCACCTGGGAGACTCCCAGCATATGCACAGCTGAGACAGATACAAAATATGAAGTTTGTATGATTGCTGTATATTTTGCAGGATTCCTGTGCTGCTGACACAGAACCAGCCATTCTAGAAGGTGGCAAGCAGTTTGGTCTTTCAAGGAACAGCCACATTGCAGTTGCATTTGACGACACCAAAGTGAAAAACAGGTATGTTATTTGTTTCAGCAATGAGTTTTGATGGAATAGTGTCAAACTAAAATGCCCCTCCTAAATTCTCTCAAAGGTATTTCACAAAACTGTGGATATAATCTGAAAAGATCACATGCCATGACTAATTAATTTCATTAAGCAAACCTAAAAAGACATTAAAGCATGAAATCCAGGCAATGAAATGCCCACCTAAGGAGCTCTCACAATAATAATTTACCTCTTTTGTAAAGGTTTGGGCACACACACAGGTCCCAGACTGATTTGCTGAGAACCGAACAGAGTAATGGATTAGGTTGTGCAGCTAACTTCAAAGATTACTTTTTCAGAGCCTTTTTTATTCACTTGATTTTGTTACCTTGATTTTATTTTATTAACTTGATAATTTATTTTAATAAGCAAATCTTCTTTCCCCTTTCTTCCAATATTTAAGATGAATCTTGCACAGTAAACAGGAAAAATTACATTGCCACCCCAAAGGACAATACTATATACATATAGCTGTTGACATGCAAAGGAATTCAATGAACTGTTTATAAAAATGCATTTTTTTTTCAATGGATTTGTGAAGCTAGAACTTGTTAGTTGTTTATTTTTGCCCTGTAGTCACATGGTTATTAACAAATGTGCCATGTCACACCGGTAAGCAATTTTGCTGCTTACAGTTTCCAAATCCATTAGCCTCACACTTAATTGTCCCTATAAAGATGTTGCACCACATATACTAATTTTAGAAAGCTAGGAATGATCCTGGACTGATCATTTTCATGCAATGATTTTTCATTTATATTATCAGCTGCTTTCAGGTACTGACTTTGCAGCTCAGCTTGAGCAAGGTTAGTGATGTGTTGCCAGTACGACTTCAGCATTAGAAAATCTAAATAATTTCTTCACAGGTTCTTTGCTGTAGAGGAGGTTCTGAACATTACCATTCTGTCCAAAGGGTCATTAGGTTTGCTCAGACACAGCCTCATTTTCTCTTGGGAGAGATCAGAATAAGTGTTTTATATCCTCATTGTAAACTCTTCTGTCTGCATCTTTAAAAGTTTTGCAACCTGTCTTCAGGCAATACAACTCATTAGAAACTCAACATTTGCCAGCTGTCACTACAGCTCTCTCCTCTTTGTGAGCATTATGTGTGTGGATGATGGATAACGCTGCTGGAATTTTACAAGTGCTGGGATTTTCTAGCTGCTACAGCTGCAGCTGAGAATTACATCTTGAAATTCTGTGCCAAGATTGTAGTTTTGTATCTCCACAGTAAAGGAACTAATGAATGCTCACATGTCAGGGATCAGATACGTGTGAAATCTAATTTGCATATAACCACATTATTTCTCTTGAATTCTAATGGACAAGTAAAATTGGCCACTTGCTGTATAGAATTTTTTTAGAAAAAACACAAAAAGATGAATTTGTCTAGTGCCTGACTCCAAATATCTTTTCCTTTTGTGCTGTTTCCTGTTTGTTTGATTTCCAGGCTTACAATTGAATTTGAAGTCCGAACAACAGCTGATTCTGGCTTGCTGTTTTATATGGCCCGCATCAACCACGCCGATTTTGCCACAGTTCAGATAAAGAATGGTCTGCCTTACTTCAGTTATGATCTGGGGAGTGGAAACACAAGCACACTGATTTCCAACAAAATAAATGATGGCCAGTGGCACCAGGTATACTAGTCTCTAATTCTAAATTATCCTTTGTAAGAGTGAGCTTTGTTTTGCCTTGAGGTATTTGCAAAATGTAGTCCACACAAACCAACCTTTACAACTAGTATTTTCTGGGGGGAAAAAAAAAGTCTAGAAACGTTTGTGTCAGATGCATTGGTACACAGAAATTTATCCTTCAGGAAACACATATTTCTGAACATATTTAAAATATGTGCTGTGTATAGTAAGGAACTACAGAAAATGTTCCTTCCTGCTTAATAGGGCTCATATGAGTATCAGCTCATGGTGATGGAATACATCATTAAAACCAGTTGTTTCTACATTAATAATGTTATTGTTAAGCCAGAGTGCTCAGAACAAAGGAAAGAAAAAAAGGTAGCATGTAAGTAAACCTTCCCTGGATTATTAATTCAGTAGGGAATAAATATGATATACATGGATGTATTTGGCAGAACCTTCTGTGATTTTATGGGAGAGAGCATTATATGCAATGCCTGTGGCATTTGGATGCTAAGAGAAGGAATATCATAACCATGAAATTTACTGTTTACTAGGCCAAGGACAACATAAAACAGTATATTCATTAGGTGGCATGCTGGAAGGCACTGTTAAAGACAGAGAAACAAAGTATACATGTAACTGTGGGTTGAATTTATATGCTATAAGTTACATTGAATTTTGTACAGATATTTAGAAATTCAGCGTCCACATCTCATCCTGAAATGAGGAAAAAATCTAATTGCATTTTCGCTTACACTTTAATTGCCTCATTTCCACTCTGTTCTCCAGGAATTTCATTTTCACAAGATTTTTAGTCATGAACTTTTTGATGCTAGCAACTGCTCTACACCAAGAGTATTTCACAAACGGGAAAAGTTGTAGTAATCATTTATCTCTTTCATATTATGCCTGGGAGAACTGGCAGCAGACCAAGACTGCTACTCCCTCTGTACATACAGAAGAAATGCTTTTGCTTCTTTAGCCATTTTCTCTTTATTCTTAAAGAGAACTAAGTGGAGCATATATTTCTTAATGGAAGATTGTGCTCTTTGGTCATACAGCTTGACACTCCACAAGAGAGGGCCCCTTTTTGTAGATCCTGTTTCTGTAGTGGAGAATGGAGACAGAGTTCCCAAAAAGCAAAAAAAAAAAAAAAAATTGAGAAGGAGGAGGAGGGAAGGCAAGGCTTGTAGGAAAAGGCTACAGTCTTTGTTTCTGATAAAGCAAAGGTTTCTCCTTAAAATAATCCTTTTAGTGATGGCCTTTTCTCCATTTGGAATTATTTAGCGTTAAAAACATTTCCATCAGTCCTACAGAAGCCACTTGGTGCTGCTGGTATCCTGCTATCCTCCATAAGAATGTTTGTTCCCAGTTCCTGTCTCACTCACCTAATCTTCCTTCTGCCCAAGGTGTAGTTATCCATCTCAAATTTACAGTTGCCTGTAAACACCAAGTTCAGGCCCTCACCTTCAGGCCATCCTTGTCAGTGTTCAGTCATTCCCACTGCATGACAGATATGCTGCCGCACTGGAGCAGAAGCAGCCATGTTAAAGAAAAGCCAAAAAAATGCTGTTTGTCTCTCTTTGCTATTCTGGTGAGCCAACTACAATGCTGTTTAGAAATCTGCTAACATGCATGATGCATTTAGCATTTATTCATTTTTATGCAAAGCCATTATTATACTGAGTTGTAGAGATTTCAATAGAAACTTTTAGAAAGACATTGGCCTAGAATTTCCTCAGCTCTTCAGCAACTGCATTCCCTCCATGTGATTCACAGTCCATTTGTCTGAACAGAAGCCATAATACCAACAGAACATAGTTGGTATTATATTTAGTCTAGCATGAACTATGATCTGAGGCATGTCCAAGATAATGGAATAGTAAACTCGGTATTTTCTGCAAACATGTGCTGCTATAAAGATTTGCAACCAGTGCCATAACATTCAGCATTCATTCTTGAAGTACTTATCTATTCTCAGTACTTAAAATTGCTGTCTGATTCCAGGAAGAAAAATACTGTGCTGTGCCTATTATAACGTAACAATGAAGCATTTTAAAGGAATCTCAAGTCTTTTCAGTAATTATAGTAAATAATTGTCATGATGCCTCCTGACCCAGGTGCAAGTAAAACACAGTCAAGGCACAAAACTTTGCTCATTAGCTTTGTTCCATAAACATTATCCATAGCTGCTGCCATGGTACTTCTGTAACCACTCCTACTACTTTCTTTTGTTACAGATTTTGGACTGTGAGACTAGTTACAATCTGAAAATATTTGGTTGTCAGAAAACTATCTGCAACTGTATCACATTTTTTTGTCTTTCTAGATAAAAGTAAGTCGAGTGAAGCAAGAAGGAAATCTCATAGTAGATGGTGTTTCCAACATGACTGTGAGCCCCAAGAAGGCTGATATACTGGATGTTGTAGGAATGCTCTACGTGGGAGGATTGCCCATTAACTACACAACCAGAAGAATTGGTCCAGTAAGCAAATTTATTTAAGCTATATTACAAGCCTTAAGTATGTCTCAATTGGTGCAAATGTCTTCCCAGTTTTGTTTTTTCTTGCTTTTCCCTCAGAATGTTCTTCTGTCAGTGGAAGGATTTGACTCAGAATCCATTTAATGAAAAAAAAATTGAAATAGCAATTATTTTCTAGTTTTGGAAAAGCAAAAATTTCCATACACTTGAATCTACCTGGATCACTGCACAGCTAGAGTATAGGTTCCTGAGTAGCACTTGCCCTTTCTCTTGACTGTAATTAATCTAGCAGCAAATGATAATAAAAAGTGAAAGAATCTCCTACAAGGAGTACCAGAAGCCAAAATTACCCTGGACAAAATACCCAGAAGTACTGTTGCTTACTGTAAAAATCAGTTTTGTGTTGCTATTGCTAAAAGAGGAGACAATGTGTTTAGAAGGAAGGCCATGAAAATTCTGTTGTTTCTTTCCAAATTAAATATGCATGTATCAATTTATCACTGCTTTGGTTCAAATGCCCAGCTTCCATGCTAGCATGGAAGATGACAGAGAGCCCAGAGAAATAAATATCATTTTGTCCTAAATTTTGTGGTGTTAACTAGGAACACTGTATTCTGTCACCCAGACTTTTTTATTGCATCTATCTGCACATCTCCTTGCACTGATGCCCTTCCAACCTCCCAAGACACATCAGTATCAGAATATGGGATAAAAACCTTTTTGCTCTCAGTGACATTTATAGACAGTTCTTTCAAAGCAGAAGCCAGAACTTGAGTGAATTAATTTATAGTAAACAAAAAATGCAGCATCTAGCACAGCACAATTCAGACACACAAAAAATGGAATGTCAGTAGGAGCTATGTCTGGGTTCATCCTGAGCAGATACAAAGCATCCATAAAGAGCAAGCAAAGCACAGATCTGGTAAGGAAACAAAACAGACTTCCAAAGAAGCTGCACATGACTAAATACCATTATACCAAGATGTTTATGGAATGGAAAATATCAGTCTGTGGACAGGCAAGAATTCCCTTCTTTGAGTGGACAAAATAAATACAGAAAAGGAATTCCTAGATCCTGCTTAAGTCCATGGACTGACTCATGGCTAGGGAATGAAGGGGGTGAGTAACCACTCTACATCTCAGAGTTGTATTCCGTAAAGAAAACTGACCTGTTAGACCATGTTTCTTAGTAAATAACTGATTGTGCAGAAAACCCAAATTGAGGCAAATCTAAATCATTAGGATTTACCAAACCAGATCTGAGGCACTGGAAACCAAAAGCAGTACTTAACTACCCAAAACATATAATTCCTAGTAGTACCAATTTATGCTCTTTGAAATATATCTGCAATTTACAAATACTAAACTAAGGAGAAAGATAACACTAAGTCCTTACCTATTGCTATTTTGTCAGAGGTAATGGAGGGAACCCATGCAGATAAATGTCTCAGTCTGGCAATAACAGTCATGTCAGGTCCTGACTGTCTTACGTGCTTTGGGATTTAAATGAAGCTGTGACTTCAAATGTTGTGTAAAAACCAATGCTTGCCTTCCGGTTATGCTCAGTAAAATGCACCAGGATGTATGACACAGTGCTGTGTTGTAGCTTCATGTGGAGGCTCTGAAGCAAACCAAGTTGAAAGGATGTGTTACCTTAGTCAGAGCTTTCTTCTATACACACATAAGTCTTTTTAGACAGTAATCTATTATGTAACCATAGGTGGGTTGGCTTCCTTTTCAGTGAAGAAGACTGATACCCACTTGTTTAGCTTCAGCATATGTCATGTCACATTTTGAGCACCCAAAACTGCTTTCAGCAAAAGAGGTCCTGTTCCCATGCTAAAGTATAAACAGATTTGCTTTTCCATAGGAAAGAGAAAATTGTAAAGTTAGAGAACTTTATCAAATAATCTACAAATCTTGCATTTCTATGATTTATTCTTGCAGTGAAGGTTTGTTTTGTTTTCTGACATTTCTCTTTTTTGATAAGAAGATTTGTTGATCTGGAGATGATTTACTTATAAATTACAAAAAGGACTACTTATGAAAAATCTGACAGAAAACATTGTTCAGCTCAGATCTGAATTTATTCACTGGTATAGCTCAAGTTCTCATTAAAATACTGTACAGGTGTATTTAGCTGTAATAAGCTATATAATTTCATAGCACATACAGCTTTGATTTACAAGAAAATAAATTCTTGGAAATTCTTTCCAATTATGGGTCAGAATATTGTTAGAGGAAGCAGTGTGCAGATTCAACACTTCTCTCTGCAGGTGTGTCTTTGTCCTTTTTGTATTTGTATGTATTTCTAGGCTGAATTTTATACACTGATGTTTATTTTCCTCTTTTCTACTGCACTGTTTATGAATATATATTCTTTTTCTTCCTCCAAATACATGATGTATCATTTTCCTCTGTTTCACTGGTATCAGGGATAGATTTTCTTTAAGTCAAAGATCAAAGCCTCTGTCTGAATCCGAGAACCAAAATGCAGCTTCTGTTGACCTTGGAGAGAAAAAGGGAAGGCGAGTTCTGGAGGAGATGCCAGTGGCTTTCAGAGATCCCACTGGGGTGCCCTGCTCACACCCAGAACAGCCCCTGCCCCAGGCAGATTAGTGGGTGCTCAAACCACCATTCCAAGTGTGCCCAGCACCAGCTGGGGATCACAGTGTGCCCATCACAGAAGCCAAACTGGAGCTGCAGTTTGCTACCCTGCACTGGAGCCTCTGAAGACACGAGCACATTCCCTGCCTCCACTTGCCTCTCTGGCCAGCTGCATGGCCCTGGTCACTGCAGTCATCAGACTATGTGCAGTCAGCAATCTTCACACAGGGGCTTTGTTCATGTTAGTGGTGATGTTACCTGCATTACCTCTGTCTTACCATGCAACATTAGGCCCACGCTAAAGTGATTAAAAGAATGGGGAAAAGAAAACCCAACTGAGAAAATTACCAGCAGCCCAGAGAGCTATAGGCACTATCTTCATTTACTTGTAAACCCCATAACCTAGTCAATTAAAAAGACAAAGTGTAGGCCATTAAATTCCTGCATTGCTGATGTAATTTGCTATGTTTCATTATGTGGTGTATTATTTTATGTCCCCTGCAGTAAGCCGAATAGCTATGACTCAGATCACATCCCTGAAAAGTAATCCAATCCTGAGTATGATTGAGTAGATTCCAATTACAATCAGATATTAAGGATTAGCCACGTAAAATTCAAATTTTATTTAGCTCCATAAATCCAGCAGAGAAGCAGAGAAAATGCACTCATTGATTGCATACTTTAGGCTTGCTTCTCATAGTTTTACATTTTGTTTGAAATATTGACTGCAGGTCCTCTATAGCATTGATGGCTGCATCAGGAATTTTAAAATGACAGAATCACCTGTTGACCTGGATAATCCAACTTCCAGCTTCAACGTTGGAAAATGCTTTGTCACTGCACAGAAGGGAACGTACTTTGATGGAACAGGCTTTGCCAAAACAGGTAATGAACAACAGCTCTGGTGATAGTCAAAGAACAGAGAAAGAGGAGATTCTGCTTTCAAAAACTCCTGTTGGCTGGAGGCAAAGTGAGACCAGTACTTGAAACTCTTGCTGATCATTTTTAGTTATCTCACCTGAGGAGAAACTGGTGACTTCCTAGCAAGGTCTTGCACTAAGCACAATTGCAATAAAAGTTATTTACATGGTTTCACATTAAATGGAGTGCATTAACAACGCTGAATTAGTTACTTTGCCTTACTCTCAGCACAATCTGTGTGACGATTATTAGGAATAATGTATTAGATGCTTATCTTCATTTTATTGTGCTTCTCCTTTTCTCTCCAAGTTGGTGCATACAGAGTGGGAACAGATCTGCTCGTGGAATTTGAATTCCGTACAACACGAATGAACGGTGTTCTCCTAGGAGTCAGCAGCCAGAAAATGGATGGGCTTGGCATTGAATTAGTAGATGGAAAAGTGAGTAGCAAAGCAGTTTTGTTTCTTCATACACTGGTTTTAGACAGCAGCAGGTAGTTTAAATGCAAGGTTTGAGACATCTCGAGATGTCTCAAACAATATCAGGGCTGTCGATGGACAGCAATACTTGCACCTTTCCATATATATAGAGGATCTTACACTTTTAAAAGATAGTTTAAAAGATTCTGTAATACTTGAGTCTCCTAAAACTGCAATCAGGTCTTCAATTAGTGACCATATAAGAATTTTTAAGAAAAGGCTTTGTCATTAATAATACTAGATTCTCTTGGATATCTTTTGATTGACAGTCTGGAAAACCAGTCATTATTCTGTAACTATAAAGATTTTAGAGGGGTATAAAACACCCTAAAACTGAAACCAAAAAAAAAAAAGGGAAAATTACAACTTAGACAGCAATTTTGCATATTTCAAAATTCATAATTTTTGCTCAGTGATAGAGCTCAGAGGGACAGCAATTCACATAGTCTTTGGTGCATACAGTCAAATCATGTTTACTTCAAACAAAACAAACAAACAAAACCAGCTGAACTGTTTAGAAAACTTGCTGATGCCCATGCCGTGCTTTTCAGGTGATGTTCCACGTTGACAATGGTGCAGGCCGATTCTCTGCTGTCCATGAGCCTGATGCACTGGGCAGTTTGTGTGATGGACAGTGGCACAAGGTTCTTGCAAACAAGATCAAGCACCGCTTGGAGCTGACTGTGGATGGCACACAGGTGCAGACTGACAGCCCAAACAGAGCCTCGACCTCGGCAGACACGAACGACCCTCTCTTTGTTGGAGGCTATCCTGGTGAGCATGCAACACACAAATTATGCCTTTCTTAGGCTCCAATAACACTGCCTTGGTAATGGATTAAATTAAGTAGGACTAGTATGCTAAAGATGATTATTAAGACAGGCCGAGTTTGTATCAGTTGGCGTGGATGCTCATTTCTGCATTCAGCTGCGTTTCAGAACAAGAAGTTCTGCAGCAAGAGGCTCTTGCAGATACTCCTGCCCCATTTCAAATGGAGGCACTGTCACAAGGAATCAGGCAGATTTTCTGCCTTCTGCTGCTCATAGACACACAGCCTCCCTCTTAAAACTTTCTGTTTGGTAATAGCATAGTAGTTATGTTGTAGTAGTAACAGAATTTGGCATATTTAAATTTAACTTAAGAACAGCAAATTTTAAGCAAGGAATGTATATATGCTCTTGAGGGGGCAGGGCAGTGTATGTGTAAATCCGCTTGTAGAACCTGAGGAACTGAGGAAGAGCAACAGCTTGCACAGAGAGGTAAGAAGACACCATCTTTTTCAAATTAAAGCCTTTGCTTTTGGTCTGCTGGGTTTTAAAGGAAAAAAACCCATAATCTACATTTGCTAATCAGTATTCTGGAAGCCCTTAAGAGAACTTGTTTTATGCAGAGGTAATTGAACAGTATCGAGAATTGGGCTGAGATCAGTAGCTGGCTTCATCTTCCCCTAAGCTGATAATGAATGTTAGTATTCATCTCTTCATAGACAGTCAATAAATTGTCTTACAGCAGTTTACTATCTGAAAATACAGTTAATATGTTTGCAAAGTACCAATTTTGTTGCATTTGTAATAAATTTTCCCTCCAGCTCGCAAACCAAAACAAAAAAGTGAAGTATGCTTGCAGTATGTGTCTGCTCTAGTGCATACTGAGGTCAATGGCAAGACACCTCTGAGTTATTTAATTCCTCAAATATTTTATGGAGGTTGTTTCTTCACCCATTCTAATGTGTGATACAGTGCATCTAAAAAGCCTTCTTTCTCAAGCTTTGGAACATTTAAAAAATTGTCCTTGATACTGACATATGAGAGTTGAACTTTAATCACAATGACTGTCTGTAAAGACCAACAACTTTGTGCCAGAAGGAAAACAGCTTTGTGGCAGCCTTTTTATAACAAAACAAGATTCTAGCACAGGAGCCAGCAGTGAAGAAACACTGCAGATGGAGTTACTATCTCACTCTGTACTGCATGTCAAGAGGAGAGACACAAATCACAGTAACACTGCAATCTGTGCAAAACTAACCTACACTTACCTCATGTTGAAGGGATATTCATGAGTTCAGCCACATGGCAAGTTATGAAATTATTTAATAAACCTGCTGTATGTGTAAGTGCTTCACTCTTATTTTGCCGCCTAGTATAGCTCTTCCAGGATTTGTTTTAACATTCCCAATACCTAGACAGCTACATGACAAATTCATGGGATTTTGTAAAATTAGTAAATGTTTGTATTTTCCAAATAAATAGAGCAAAATGGTTATAAACCAGCTAGAATTAGCTGATGGAGAATTTTCTATGTAGAGAAAATTTTCACCACCATAGTGCGGACAAGAATAGAGATTCCTGGGTACTCATAAAAGCTAGCATTCATCTGCTGGTATCACTCTTCCCCGTGCAAGGAGAGACAAATGGATTCAGGCATCTTGTCCTCTGTGAAACAGAATAATGCTGTGGCCAGACAGCCTCTCTACGAGTATAAAGTTACTTATGCAACTCACTTGGAAGAACACTGAGAAACAAATTGAGCCATGAATTTCAAGCAGTTGAGAGGAAATATTTCCAACTTTCCAGTCAAACCACCCTCACTTCCATCCCCTCCTTCATTAGTGGAAGAGATATTCTCCAACTCCTGGCTTTACTCTATCAGCAAGGGGAAAAAAAGAATATTTGAAAATTATCAAAACCAGTCTGTAAATAACATCTGAGATCCATCCTGAGGAACTGGCTTCTTTGGGATGCTAGGATTGAGAATTTCATCCATTTTGGCCTATTTTCTCCCCTCTATTATTCTATGAAAAAACAGCTCAAGAAGTTGAATACCTGCAGAGCATCACATATGTACTGTACACCATTTGTAGGTAGCAAGCTGCATACATGGGTTACAGTGGCAGTTTATATGTGTTCAGATTCTACCACTTTCATAGTAGGATAGAAAAATAAAAATCTGGATTGTTATCTAACATAAGTATTCATCACATATCCTCATAATGTTTGTAATTTTTTAATAATTAATATATACAGCAAATAAAGCATTCATGTATTGCTGTATGTGTTCTCGTGCAGGACTCTCAAAGAACAAAATTAACTCAAGTATCAAGTCAAACTAATATCATTCCTTTCTAATTTTTTCCTTCCTTCAGATGGTGTGACCCAGTTTGGGCTGACGACTAATGTCCGCTTTAAAGGATGTATTCGATTTCTGAAGCTCACCAAGGGTACTGCGAAACCTCAAGAGATTAACTTTAGCAAAGCTTTGGAGCTGAGGGGTGTCCAGCCACTGTCGTGCCCTGCAGACTGATGGTCACTCAGCCAGTATGGGTCTGCTTATATAAGCACTTCTTTAAAAAAAGACTATATCTTCATTGCATTCATAATAAAATGTCTTTGTGCAAGTATTTGAGTAGTGTTTGTGGTATATTCCTATAGCTACTTCAGTGTACCTCCCAGGAATGCATGAACTAATCCCTTTACCCATCTCCTTCATTAAGGGAGTAACACAGTAATTTTTATCTATCTCTTTGCTTATAGCTTGAAATGGAAATGTTTCATCATTCTTGTAATGAGTGAGACCATATATTATGTAGGTTGTTCCTTTTCTGTGGAACACAGAATCACAAAATATCTCAAGCTGGAAGGGAACCATAAGGATCATTGAGTCCAACTCTGAAATGCTCACTAAGTGCTTTTGGTGAGGTAGATCTCTAAACTTGTATTCCTTTACAATTCTAAATACAATGCACTTGTGGATATGCACAACCTTATCCTTCATTAGCATATTAACTTGCTTCAAAAAATTATGCTTCAGTCACACCCAAGAGCTTTTACAAACCTCTGATCATATTTCCCATGAAGTTTCACTGAGAAATTATATATGGCCTATATGGCTGCTATATATGCTATAGCTGTGGAACCAAATGCAGGAAGGACAATGTTCATACTTAGTTAATTTACTTGGGATTATTGATGAAAATATGTTGCACCTAAAATCCCTGCTGTACCACTTGAACAGCATTGAATTTTAACAGAATTGACAGCATTGAATTGTTTGGTGTTGGGACACTGAGTCTCCAATGGAGGGAGTAGAACTGGGTTCTATTACTTACCTTGAAATACAGTTTTAAATTATCCTTAATAAATAAAATTTGACATTGCTACTTTCTTCTCCCACATGATACTGAAGTTACACATAGCAAATAATCACAAGCCAGTTTTCTAAAGAAAGATGAAATCTTGGCACTTGGAGCAGAATAGAGGTGAAGCAAGAACATTCCAGAGATTATTAGTGCAACACCTACTACTGTTCTCTGCTGTTATCTATTAATGAAATTCTTACCATAAAAGCAGCTTCCTAACTTCAACTCTCCTGCTTCTGCCTGATGTCAGTTTGTGAGGAATACTGAATGCAGAAGCCACCCCAAATCTTCCTTAAATAAAATTTATAGTGCTATGTAAATAGCAGTTTAAATATGGATGAAGAGAGGAAAGTTGCTTCCTAGATTCTCACTAGAATGCCAAATCCTAGGGATTTCATTCGTCCTTTGGATGTTTTAGAGGGCTATGAAATCATCAGTGAAGGATGGGTTATGTTTTCTGTGGATTGTTTCAAGTTGTTAAACTGTAGTTTTGCAAAGGTTGTGATCGGACATGCAGAACAGCTGCTGTAGGAACATGAAAAAAACTACCTATACAAAAGAAAAAAGAACGACAGAAAAACACCCAGAAGTAAGGTAGCACAACCATGTAATTAAATAGAAAAGGTTTTTTAAATTATTTTGCTCTGCCCACAGAAGAACCTTGAATACACATTTTCAGAAATTCTGACATTACTGAAAGAAAGGCAGCTGCAAAATTTGTGCATAGACTAGCCGCAAAATTTGTGCTTGCCAGCGAGCACTCCTGCAGGAGTCCTGTGTATTTTACAAAAGGCCTTTTTGGCATACAATGTTCCTTTAAACTGCCATGGGAGGGGGGAAAAAAAACAACAAAAAAACCACAAACAAACAAACAAAGAAACAAACAAAATAAAAAAACCGAAACTTTTACACTGGAAAACTGCATTAAAGAGGTGGCAATAAATATGTATACTGGCACTCTAATGGTTTAGGGAGTCTACATCAATCAGATGCACCTGAAAAAAACCCATCCAACTCCTGTGAAGTCTTGAAGAATTTGCCTTCAGCAAGTCTTCTAGCTTTAGTTGCAACTGGCCTTTAATGTTAAGAAACAGTTGATGGCTGCTCAGTGTTACCCATGTTCAAAGAGCTGAGAATTAGTAAAGCATGCATTTGTCTCTGAGAAAGCTTAATTGTTGGACATGTACTGTCTTCAACTTCTACATGGTTGTGCTTTTAACAAGCACACTGTAAAATATTGATGCATCTCTGTGTTGTTCTTTATGCCTCATATATTTACCTATTCTCATGCCCATAATGTTTCAGGATAGTTTGAGCAGGCCGTAACACTTCAAATACAGTTGAGTATTTCCAAAAGTCTTAAAAATTATAAACAATGTTATTGTTATGAATGTCTCACAACACACAACAGCCAGTTGCTGGCCCTCTGCACTACCTAGGCACACTTCCCAGACTCTATTCAACTGTTGAATTCTTTTTTTTAAACCAAACTTGCTTGCAAAAGTTTTGGAGTTGATTTTGGAGTTTTCTGAGGGTGGATTTGAAGACACAAGGGAAATTGGAAAAACAGAGCCTAGAGCTCTGTGAGTTAAACCATGCCCAGCCTCAGAGGCAGGAAATTGCTACTGCTCTGTTCACTGCTACATCCGCAATGGTCTTTCACATAAATATGTCTTTGCCTTCAAAACAATTACTGGAGTTTCTATATAAAAGAAGTGGAATGGGTAAAAAGAAAAAGAGAGGCCTTTATGTTCTTCGCTCTGTTGAATTATTTTTCTCTCTTGCGTGACCTTCCAGGAATGTGTGGGACAGAGCAAAACAATGAAACAATGCACATTATTACATTTCTTGAACTTTCAAGTGGAAAAAAAAATCAACCATCTGCTGTCCTCTGCTAAAGGAAATATACTCAGTAGGCTGAAACAACAGCAACTTCAGCAAAGAGACATGCTGAAATGAAACAGAAAAACCTGACTAATTTGTTTTCATTCATCAGTGAGTGGATGAACCAAGTACTGTTAGTAAAGTTTTCTGTCTTTGAAGATTCAGCAGAGAATCTGGGAATGATCCCAGCTCTCTGTTTCTCCCTTTTGCCATACAAAAGATTAATAGATTGTCAGATTCCATATAAAGACTAAAATTTTCTGAAACCAGCAGGCTCTGAGCTTCAGAGCCATATGCATAATCTTCAGAGCTGCTGGAGATTATGCCACTGCTGCCTGTGCTGGGAACAATGCAACACCTTTCCAATTCAAGACTGCAAACTAATACACATTTACAAGGCACAAATATTTAAAACCTTATTTTGGTGGATATTTTGCATGTAGATGTTTTTACTGCCGTTTTCCCCCCTCACACTTTAAATACTCCGCTGCTAAACTTCAAAACAAAAAACTCACATCCAGGTGGTTTGAAATTGTTTTAAAATTAATCTTGTTGAGTGTTGTTACTTCTAGACATTTATGATGAACAGCTACTCTGAACAAGACAAAACCTTCATAACTTAGGCCAACTGCTATGTTGAAAAAGGTTGTTTTCAATTTTAAATAAAAACAATTCTCAAATTCTTTGCAAAGAATCATTTGCTTTTTCATTCTATTAAATCATATTTTCAGCTCTTTATAGAAGCTTGTAAAGAGAATATGTTATTATTTTTCTTTAGAATGCACAAAAAACTTAAAATGCTAAAAAACCCAGACCATTTCTCCCATCTCTCTTTTATCATAGAAACCACCGGGAATGTCAGTTCTAGGCCTTTCCTTGTTCTGTTTCTGGGCAATCTGAGATCCCTGCTGAAGAGTTTCTCAGTACATGCGAATAAAATTTTTCATTGTCTTGTTTCTGACCAACAAGAAAAGTGTACTCCATACCTTTCACAAAAACACATTTTTTGAAGGACCACCAAAAGTTTCCAATCCCCCCATACACACCAATTTTTAAACTTTTAAGAAGACCTTGCAGTTTTCAGCTAAGATTTTACAAAAGCAAATAAAACTCCTCTGAAAATATCATCAATGGATTTTTAACTTTTTTTTTTCCTTTTATCATCTGCATTTCCTAGTGACAAAAGTCTACCAGTTCTTCAGTCATCTACCAAGCCTTAGAGCATACATATGGGCTGAATTTCTGCTGCAAGTATATAGAAAGGATTATCACTTTCACCGTTTCATGCTTCACACCTAAACACAAAACCATACAGACTTTTCTTCAAAATAATTTCTTAAATACACTGCTAATGTGTCATACCATGAAATTGAAACAAGATGCCAAATTATCCCGGTTATATATTTCTATGGTGTTACGTTTCATACTCAAGAGTACATGAAGTCCCAGAAAATACCCAATATGATCCATCTGTTTCAACTCAAAAAACCCCATTCCTGTTCAAATTTAGTGGGCAACATAGCATAAAATGACAGCATTTCAGAAACTAAAGTATTTAATTTAAGCAAAGAAAGAAAACCCTAGGGAAAAATCTCCAGCAGTCAGTTCTCTCATACATGTTTAATGCTCCCACAGGACCAACATCATTCTTTAGCCCAAATCTAACACCCATCTCCCAGTTTTCACTTGACTAAGGACTTGAATCTTCAGTTATTTTGAAGACAACTGCACAAAATTCTCCTAATGTTAGAGTCCCCTACCTTTACCCTATCTTATTTTAAAAGTACCTTTGAGTACAAAAATAAACTGATGCTTCCTCCCTTTATCACTCTTTAATGAAGATGATAATGAAAGCAGGTGTGCAGAATTTCAAAGACTTTTTTATGATATACAGTATTACAAAAAATTCTACAAGACTGAATAATGTGCTGTGACATTTACCCTCTCAAACGTAATTTATTTTGACAATTTTGGTTCTTCTAGTTGGAATGAGCAAAGAAGGATGACTGGCAGTTGAGGCCCTAGAGTAGCTGCATTTCCTGTGGTTTTCTTCATTATGATTCTGTGCTGCAATACAACGTGAATTTGATTTAAACAGCCAAAGGCCTCACTCTTTCACTGAGTTTCATGTCAACAGAATGGCTCTCTGGGAGATGAAAAACTGCCCATCTCTCTGAATTGGGGGAATGAAGCACCTAGGGAGACATGGACTCCTATGATCCTAGAGGCAGAGGGTTAGGTGGAATAAACCAGAGCCCTTTTCTCCACAACTTTGGATTATGTGAAGTTAGAGTCATCTTAAGCACTGAAGTGCCTGGAGGTGTAGACTGGCCTGAGACAGCACAGAATGATACCTCTACAATTTGCATCAGTTTAGACCACTTGAAGATCCAGGGAAGATGCAAATATTACAGGTTATTTAGCATCTATTCAAGCAACAGCTCTATTTTATTCCTTATTTAAAGATTCTGGGTTTATGCTATATTTGCTTAAGGGAAAGTCATTGCTCCTCTTATTTTTTTCTTGGCTTGTTCTTTGTCTGCCTTGCGGACAATTATGTTGAGGGAGGAATAAACCTTCAGCTGTAAAAAAATATTGCTATTTAGAAACAAATGATGTCATGTCAAACTCTTACTGAGACACCCATCAGACTAGAGTTTCAAATGACCAGAGGGAACTACAAGCTATCCTTCACCGTGTCTGCAAATGCCACCACCATAGCTCTTCTGGGCCATACTGCTCCAGAATCCAAATTATAAGTCTGATCCATCAACTGAACAGCAGGGCAGCATGGGCTGACTGTGCCAGCTACAAACAAGCAGCAAACTTTGTTCACTGTAGGATCTGCAGACAGGTCTGCTGCCACCCTGGGTGTTTTGTTTCACTTAATGTCACTGCTAAAACCTTAGTAGCTCTGCTGCAATCCACTACAGCACCAGCATTAGGGTTATTCTTGATGGAATACAGCAGAATGCCAGTTTATGGAAAAACTTCCAGATGCAAGTAATCTCAAACATTACTAGCTACTCTCCTTTTCCAAAAAAAAACAAAAACAAAAACAAAAACAAAAACAAAAACAAAACCACCAAAAAACAAAAAAAACCCACAAAAACAAAAAACAAGCAAAACAAAAAACAAAAAACCAAACCAACACCTGGAGTCACTAAACCTGAGCTGCAAGCACAACCTCTTACATCTTTCTCACAGATCTGCAGAATTAGGAAAGTGAAAAATAAACCTTGCTCATGTATTCCCTTAAGCCCATTTCTTTCTGTCAATGGCTGCATTATTGCTTCTATTCAGTCCATTTTGACAATCTGAATCTCCCCTTGAAGTAATAGTAGTTTTAACAAAGGAGGTGAATTTTGCTTGAGCAGTTGATTAGGCTGGTTGAGAATTCACTGATACTGAGGCAAGTAGGAAAATCTAGTTACTTCTTGACTGCTCTTAAAAAAACACTGCCTTGTGCAAAGTCTCAAGGTCAAAGGGCCAGGATATTGCTAATATTCTACTGTATCTCCTCCAGGCCATGGTCAGCTGAGCAGAAGAGTGAAATCCCCAGACAAAATCTACTTGCAACAGTGGGTTGCCCTAAATTACAAAACCCAGCTTTCACCCGATGCTGCGTACAGCTGGTGCACATTGAAGGAAAAGGCCACAACATGCAAAACACTGAAATCACGTCTCCAAGTAAGAGTAGCATTCATGCAGCCAAAGGGACAGCAGTGAAATAAGCAGGTCAGGAATGTCATCACAGCATGGCAGAGAAAAAGGTTCCTACAGATAGGAGTAATTCATCTGCAAATCTGCACCAGGGCCAGATACAAAATAGCTCACTGTGGTTTTCATCTGGCTTTTCTCATGTAAATGAAAGAATGTTAAAAAAAAAAAAACCTCCTCATTGTGTTTGCATACTTTTGACCGTTTACGCTCCTGAAGATTACAACTATGCAACAAGCAGTTAATGGTTATAGGTCTAAGTAGGTTTTCAACAGTGTTTTTAAATTACTGTGGGCCAGAAAATTCAAGGTTGCTTCCTATGCTATTGAGTCACTTATTGGCCATCCTACAAAGGGAAAAGCCCTATATCCAGACATTACAGTTGAAAATAAAAAGTAAAGCAGCATTGCTTTCTAGTTTAGTTAAAGAAGGATTAAACAGTCATCACTGATCAAAATCCAACATACCTACTTTAAACCTGACAAGTAAGGTTCATAGAGATACGGTAACCTCGATGTTCATCCATACCGTGGCTCTAAGGCCAAGTTTGTGGGGTGCTAATACATTCAGTGCAAGACTGAGGCAAGCTTGGCCACAGTGCACAAGCACACCTTTGTATACAATGTCCATAAGGTATCTGTTATTGTAAACCTCCAAGCAATTTTATAAACTGAACTGCAGCAGGAGTGTGCTTTCAAACACCAGCTGGCAGTGGCATGTTGGGTTGTGAAGTCTCTAAAATGTGATTCCATAAAAGACATTGGATGTTGCTGCTGCTTAGAAACTGTTAAAAATACTAGAACAGATGGAGAATTAAGTTTACCATTTAGCTGCCTAGTTCATGGACCGTCTTCTGCTCCCTGTTTTTGAAACTAAAAATTTTTATTGTTTAGCTGGCTTTTCTCTTTTCCTTGGTGTTTTTCAATAAGCCATTCCTCTTTGTGAATATTCTGCTTTTTGGCATATAAAAATTGACAGTTTTGTCTGGTAGTATTTTGCACTGATAATTAGATAAAAAGTGATCTTAAGAATATGTACGGGTTTCTTTCTTTACAGATATAGTATACTTTCAAAATTTAAAAAATTCTTAATTACAAATCAAAAGCTGTTTGTCTACCTGATTTTTCTACCATTTATTATGTGGCCAATTTGAGGCAATTAAGGAAGCAAAATAATTATTTTCCTGTACCATGGGGGATACTCTGGAAAGATACGTGGATGGCCCTAGTTCTAGGGTAAACAATCTCACAGCAAAGAAAATCCGCAAACCATCAAAAGCCTCTACCTCACAGTGGAAAGAGCTTGAAGAGGGTGCCTAGTTCACTCTCCCATATTTGCAGAGCAATGGCCTAGGCAGTAATTCCCCATTTTTATTTGTGCACAAGGTTCCTCCTGTGATAACATCTTTCCATAATAGGCATCAGCACCCCATGCCTGTACCTGGCAAGTGTTCCAGTGAGCAGGAGACCAAGGGGTAGAGGAAGAAGACCTGGGTTTGAAAGGATTCTTCTTGTCTTTTTTAAATTTAGTAATTCCAACTTTGGAGAGACTTCTGTCCCCTGAGCCAGTTCAAGAGAGCAGACATAACAAGCACTTGAGCTCTGTAGCTGGCTAAATGCAAGCACACTTCAAGATAAGGGTAATTTTCCAGTCCTGCTTCATTTATCAAACCTGACGTGTACTGCACATTATGATTTCCATGTAATGGTTTGACTGTAAATTTACCCTCAGCAAGATCCTTTTATATGCGTTCAAACTAATTTACCTCTTGCTGATCGAGTCCTAAGTTGCAATTTGCTTAAATGCAGAGCCTAAATTGACTAAATCAAATGCATTTGCGCAAACTCAATAAACAGAACCATTATCCAGTGAAATAAGCAAGTCTCCTAAGAGCATCAAATGCTTCCTTACAGTGGAAGAGTTGGCTCAGGAGCCAACCACCACTTCAGCTAATGACCATGTTTCTCCCTCTATTTCATCAGCCAGTCTGAGGGCTCTAATGTTTTTCCCCTCTAAACGGAAGGGCAAGAGGCATTCATAGCTTTACTGAGTACTGCAACCAAAGCAACTAAAGCTCATTTTCCAGTGTAATGAAAAGGCACCAGTGAAGAAAGATACATTTGAATATCCCTGTTAATGTGTACATTAGCTAGGCCAAAAATCTCAGCCTCAAAGACCTCAACCACAAAATCTCAATCACCTAGCACATGGGATCCATTTGCAAGGCCATAAAATCATTGTGTGACTACACGTTTTATACAGCACTGGAAATACAGTTGAGCCAAACTGACCCACATCTGACTTGGTGCTTAAAAAGGAATATTAATTTGCAATTGCAAAATTTAAAAAACTAACACATTGGAGTCAGGCAAGAGGGCATTCAGCCCCTTTTTGAAGGGTGCCCAAACCAGGATCCACTCAAAAGAGATTGAAGGCTATAATCTACTGCACCAGAGCCTACCTCCAGTATTTCACTATTTTAAATTTATTCGATGGCTTTGCAATTTAAATATAATGGCAGTGAACATAATGGAAGCCAGCATCTAGTACTTTACGTCATCTTGAGAAAATCTCTGTTGGATTAAAAGTATTTAAAGTTTTGTGCATATTTGGAATGAGAACTGAGTTGCAGATAGTATACCTCACATACCAATGGCTGTTCTGATATGGAGAATTATTACTACGGGGAAGTACTAGCTCGACTGAGTATTCTCACCAGAAGTTACTGCCATGATCAATGCAAGCGAAGTTAAACATCCAAGCTCATTCTGAACTAAAATTCAAATTTTGCGTATCTAGTTGTCATGAAAAAAAGTTTTACCAAAAATTACTAAGACAATGAAACATTTGTTTGCTGGTATGTGCAAAATAAATATATAGCCAGAATTGAAAGTCTTAAATATACAGACTAATTTTGGTAACAACTGCCAGATTTTTAATACAAAATAGTAATAAATCACAGTATTTATTAAGTACTTGTCTTTAAGATGCTTTAGGAATATTCACTCATCTGTTTTTCTATTAATAACCAGATGTCATAATTTGGGCTTACTACAAAGACCATACCTATGGCAAACCCATTAAAACAGAAAATTAAGTTACCAAATGCTATAACAACACCACTCTATTTCATTTGTTTGTCCTTTGAAACTTCGGCCTTTGGTTCCCTTTCTGCTAATTTCCATCAAAAAAAGAAAAAAGTAAGACTCTTTAGTGATTTCCAAGAACCATGTCAAAAAATTATGTACAGATCAAGCAAAGACAGATTTTCCTCACACATGCCTGAGTAGCTCTGGTGCAGCTGCATATAGATTGGCCCTGAACAGCAACAGCAATAATAAAGAGTATCCTGTGACAGAAATTATTCAATACTGTGGGGGTTCTCGACTCTCCCTAGTGCAGCTGACAAGAATGTGAAGGCTCTGGGAATTACCAATGCTTTGTAACTACTATTACTTTTTAAAAATATTTCTGTTAAGGATTAATACACATCCTTCCTGGGTAGTAGAAAAAATTGCCAAAAGGCAGCACTTCTTATAAAGATTTGTTTATGTGGCCAATCTTTTGTATGACAGGTCCTCGCCCAACAGCTGAGATAAAATAAAAGGAGACAAAACTTTATGAATGTATGACTTCAAACAGCTGAGAGAATTCTGTCTGCTGGACTGAAATTGTAGATATCTAAACACTAAAATCAGGAAGTTTGAATATATCTCCTCATTTATTTTGTTTATTAAGTTTGCAGTTAATAATTACTATGTCTGCCCTGCATAAAAAAAAGGTACATAAATCCCAATCAGGCTACTCAGCAAGATTCTTCCTAGGTAAATCAGAGAGAACATGATTTCTAAATATGTGAATAGAAGTTCCTGGGTCTAGGTCCTGGTATCTTTGGTCACTTAAGACTTAGGGAATTGTATTACTTTTCTATACTCAGCTTTCCTCTTATTTTTCATTGTTTTTTTATGGAAATCATAGTCCAGTAACTAGTACACTAGAACACACCCACTGGAATAGATCCAGGATTAATCACATCTTTCACAGACCCACATCCCAAAGATTTTAAACCTGGATATTTGCCATTTGCAATTAGGACAGCTTGGGCACTAGGGGAATTTCATGCATTTAGTTGTTGTATTCTAAGGAAATAAGTGATGTAAAGAACCAGTAAAGCCATAAAGAAAGCCACAGCAGTGTTACTGCTTTAAATCCAGTGCAGGCAGAGGTTTATCAAAATCCATCAGCTGTTGTTCTGTCCTTTATGGAAAAGCAGTTACCACTCTCTGAAGACCCCTGCCCAAAAACAAGTCACCTGAAGCACAAAGGGTGCTATACCTCTAGGAAAAAAAATGAGCTGTAGTGTTCTAATCACTTCCTTTTCTCCTCAAGAATGTATGCCACTGGCACTATCTTGCCTATTAGAGGCTAAAGTGCTGTGTGATCTACCACTACATCATGAGGCTGGAAATTGCTAAAGGAGCATGTTCTGTATCTGTGATGCATCTATCAGACAAGACATTCGAGTACATCTTCAAAAATCACCCTCTCATCAAAGAGTTGATATAACTACAGATTTCAGGAGGCTGAAACCAGGGAGGATGTGTGGGAGTGAGGGGGAAAGTGAGTGAGGAGGGGATGTGTGTGTGTGTGTGTGTACTGTTTCTTCCTTCTGGACTGCTGCCAACACTGAGATTACCATGCTGTCATCAGCTGCATGGCTCTTCAAGCACAGAGACATCACATAAAAATGTAACCTCATATGACACAAAAATTAAATATAATCTCACGTTCCCCTCTCCAGTTGTGGGAAGAGAGCTGCCAAACAAGTGACTCTAAAGAATGTCACTTACATACCCTGCAAACCCTCTTACGTCTGCACAGTACTTAGTGATGTCGGCTTAAAAAACAAAATTAATTAAATCCAATTCAGCCCCTCTCTTTCCCCATGTGTCTTCCCTCAAAACCAGACATCCGTGTCTACAGCAACAAACAAGAACAAACTTATTTAGCCATGGTGCATGTTCTTCATTTTTCACAGCAGTTACACATACACACACTGTCAGTCTGTCTCTTGCTGATCTGCTTATGGTTAGTGCTGTTTCAAAGTAAAAAACAGAATAAATATTCATCACTCACTGCCTTGCCTTGAAGCCCATTTAGTGTGACTGGAGAGGCAAGGGCATGAAGGAGTCAGCCACTGCAGCAACACAGCTACAATCATTCTCTTCACGGCTAATGAGCAGCAGCATTAAGGAACTGGTGGCTTTTTCTAGTTGGCTTCTTTGACTGTAAAGGAGACAGCATTTTTTCACATTGTTTCCAGACCCAATTGAAGGAGCTGATGAAGAACTACTGTGCTTCCAAGGCAATGATGCAATTAGAGGAAACACTGTGGAATCAAATAAAGAGGCAAATATATTGGAATTAATTCACTGTGAGCAAGACTCGAGTCAGTAGCAACCATTGTATTACTGCCTTTCTAAATTGTCCTCTTGCAGTTCACTATCAGACACTCTATTCAATCCCCTTACTTTGTTCTAAGAGCTTGTTTAAAGCAATGCCAGCTGACTAAAGCACAATTATTTTATGTATAGCACATGTTAAGCTTGTCACAATGCTTCTTTCCCTGGAAGCATCAGAGTCTGGATTAGGATGGAACTGCTCAGCCAGGCCCTGCACAGCTTGGGTCATCCCACCTGCAAGAAGCACAGTGTGGTTTCCCCCTCCCCTGCCAAGGGGGATTGTTAGATCAATCTCTCCTTCTTAGTTATTAATAAAGAATCAAGCACTGTTTAGCCCCTTCAGAAGGAGAAGGTAATTTATCTTGTGTTTGATACACAGAATTCAAGCCTTGTCTATCTGCCTCGGTGAACTTGCTCAGACTTGGAGCAAGAGAGAAAATGCTGGCATTCCTCTAAGTGCACTGCAACAAAGCCAAAGCCACAACAAACAAGACGGACCTGAAACTTCATTTCCTCCACTCCAACAGATGCTCAGAAACAGGCTTTTTCTTCTAATTTGTAACTGGGTGGTACCAGTGCCAGGGGAAGGACAGAGTCTTCTGTTGACCTTCCCCCTGGAGGGCCTTTACTGGTGCCACCACTGGCACACTCCTGTGCTTTCACAAAGCCTGGGACTCCCAGGCTGATCCGCTGGGAAGCTCCCCTGGTTGGTTAGAACCAGGGGGGAGATAAATGTGATATGGGAGTGGTTCAATGTTCTGGGTATATTAAACTTCTTTATTCCAGTGTATTATGGAGAAGATTCATCTTTCAGCATCAAGATGATTGACATTTCTGTTTCCACCTTCTCTGTCACCAAAGAAACACAATCCAGCACACCTACAGTGGTTCATTCATGGATCCAAGACTGTGTAAGGCTTTTCATAAACAACTAATGACTGTGACTGCCTCTAGATCCTCAGCTTGGGACACAGCAAGAGGTGTCAATTATAAAAGTGAAAAAAAACACTCATCTGGGCTCTGCTCTGCTGAAAATCCAAATCCTTCCGAGGTGCCCTGCTTTGGGGACCAAGTCAACCAACTTTAATTACCACTCACATTTTGCAAATTCAGCCATAGTTTGAAAGATGAATTTGCTTGCCATATAACCCTACAGCAAGGTCCTCTGCTTCATTTTTCTGACATAAATTTCTGTGCATGTCAGTTTGCATTAATATCATCGTATTAGCTATATTTCTCCAATATTTCTGCAAACAGACTGCCAAAATATACTCACAAGCCCAGTGGAAGGGGTACTTAGAACCAAGAAAATAGCAGTGGAAAATAAGAAACTATTTTCTGGATTATAAATTTGCAGGAGTGAAAGCTTTGAACAATTCATTAGTCCTCACACACAGTTATTTTAGGTAAAAGAGAATGAAATTCTTTTCTAATGAGAAAGCAAGTTGTTCTGCTTGACAAGGTAGTAATGAGTAGTGGCTTTTTTACCGCTGCTGCTGCTGCTGCTAAAAGCAATATAAGTGCATTTTAAAAAACAAGTAAGATCTATCTCTTCCAGCAGCAGAAAACAAACTATCAAATAGACTGCAAGCAGTATCTTCTCAATGTTTCTTTTATATATTTTAATACTTTTTGTCTGGAAGTGACTATGAGCAAATGAAAATAATTTTTTAACACATTGCAAACTTCATTTGAATGGTGGAAAGAAGACAAAAACTTCTTGCCATCTTACCATGAAAGCACATAAAGATACTGTGGAGAGAGTTGCATTACAAACATATGAAAAATCAGAGTGCTCAGACACTACGGAATAAAACTCACTTCAGTATACTTCATATTTCTAACTACAGAAATAACTGTGTGACAGGATAAGAAGGACAGGAAGACTTTTGTGGAGTAAAAAAAGATTAAATGCTCCAGATGTACAAATATTTTGATTATACTCTTTTCCAGTTGCCTCCCTACCCAATTTTTGGAAATTGCCAGATGCTACTAGAAATCTTTTCATACTTGTACACTGCATATTTCATTGCTAAAACAGAATTAACACACAGAGCAGCAAATAGAATTATCTATCTCTCTTCAATGTTGTACCATAAATATACCAGATTGTCAGCTGGAAGTAAAAATTATGACAAAGTTCTCTGCAGATCCACACCCACAGAGACTGACAGGATAGTATTGACTACATCAAGAAGAAATGGAAAACAATTTGAATGCTGTAGAGCCTCCTCAATGTCTTTGTCTTACAGTATACTTTTAAATTTAAGTAATTCCACTTGGCACCATATCAGAAACAGCTTTTACTGACACTCCTTCTTTAAGATGTTCCATAGTTGATTTTCTGTCTGGTGCTCAATGGTATCAGGTGAGAACCTCCATATTAACAAAAAAATTGGAACTATACAGTCTCTCTGTTCCCTGCTGCAAGTCAGGGCATCTCAGATGCAGAATTAAAGGCTAGCATAGCTTTCATCTCTTTAAAGCAATGTCAAATCCTTGTGTGAATGAGTTCCAAACACTTGAATAGAATTTTTTTTCTTACTTTGCTAAGAAAACCTTTTTCCTAAGGATCTGAAAGGGCGATGAAGGGTGCAGAGTTGGCAGACATCAGCAAATATTGTATTCATGAGAGAAACGTTAAAAGCCTGAATAAATGTAACTCTCTAACTCTTTTGTATTCATTTTTAAGCAAGCTGATGTATCTGAATCTTTGCAAAAAGAGGTTTTGGGTCTCAATCTGCTTCTCAACCCTTTCATTATGAGAAATCTGTAATTCAACCCACACTGAACTACAATTGCAGCAAGACCATGTGTCACTGGTAGAAAGGACGTTATTGATGGCATCATCTATATTATTGCTGCTTGATCCAGCCTAATGATGAAGATCTGGAAGTGTTACTAATATGCAACATAGTTCTATACAGTGTGCATTTCATAAATCTCCCTTTTTTCATGCAAATTGCTTCTACTGTCTGCCGAAGTAAGAACTGACTGATTATGTGGTCACAAGATACTTTTCTTATTGGAGGGTTGGAATGATTTTCCCTTCTGAGATATTCAGACAATTAGCACTGCTCCACCATTGGCAGAGTGGGGAATGGGGAGCAGAATGTTTCCCCCTAAGCTACAAGTCCTACAATGTGCAGAGTAGTAGATGCTGACTCCATCTCTACCATAATTGTCAGAGTTTGGCAGTTCATGCCTCCACCAGCCCTCTGTAACTCCTCCAAGACCAACAGCTCAAGAGTCCTACAAAGTTCCTAGGTCATGTTACCCCAAAAGGTCTCATCTTTCCCGTCACCACTGCCAATATAGTTCATAATTTCTATCAGCTTCTTGGCCTGTGAGACATCAGCAGCTCATTAGGACACAGGAATTGTCACTTTCAGTCAGACTCCATCTATAGGATGACATAGAAGGCAGCCAATGACATATCTGTGTTTGGTTTAAAGACACTGCACAAAGCTGACAAGAGCTCATGGGGCCCCATGGATGACCCAACTCAGTCATGCCTCTGGCAACTGCAGAATGGCCTGTATCAACTGTATAAGGAGAAGGAGCTCTCTTCTGAAGCTTCAAAATAGCGCACTCTCAACACAGCAGAATTTCTAACAGACTGGTCTTGCTCCCACTTTTTCCAAAGATATGGAAATTATGTAAAAAAAATCTTTGTCTTTCAGGAAAAGGAATACTCCCATTGGGTCACAGATATAACACAAGAGAGTTTATAAAAACAGAGGAAAATCTATACACACCTTTTTCAGCTGTTTCCATTATGCCCAAAGCTTTTGTCCAAAGCCACTTCCTTCTTGGTTGTTTCTGCTGGCCTTGTGCACCTTATATGTCTGTGAGAGCCAGAGAGAGCAGGGAGAGCACCTTCTCAACAGAACTGCACTAAACCTTCACCTCTTCAGAGATGTGTGGAGATGCTGATCTTGTTCAGCTCAAAGCAAGCAAGGTCCAATGTCAGCCTGCTGTCACTTCCAACTGAACAAACCAACATTCAGTCCAAACTACATAACAAGCAAGTTCAAATTTTCCTTCCTGCTACCTCATCACAGCTGTATTATTTACATAAATGTTCAGATTCTCAATTTGATTGACATTGATTTCACAGTGTTCAGTTTCACTGAATGCTCCCTTCTGCCCATGTAATAAAACAAGGAATGGGGTTACTTCATTGTGGATTACATTTCACATCATAAATCTTTGTTTAAATCGTTTTTGGGCTTACAGAACTGAGACAAAATCTCATTTTTTACAATGTTGAGGAAAGAAAACTCACTGAGGAAAGAGAAGCTCACTCTGCCATGCATGCTCTTCAAAGTGCACATTTCGGAAATGCAACAAATGTCAACTGCATTTCGTTGATATTTGTTCAATATGGGTGAGTGGTTTTGTTTTGATTTGCTTTTAATAGATTCTGCTAGAATGTGAAATCCAAACAAGGGCACAGAAATTTTGAAAAAGTAATCATTTAAAAATGTGTTCAAGTATCTATGTTTGGAAAATTGCTTGACCAGTTAGTTGCCTCCCAAAGACACTACAATACAATACAATACAAAAAGGAAGTATTTTCCACATGAAAAGCACATGGATAAAAAGTTTGAACTTATTTAATGGAAACTTTATAGAAAATTATGCCAAATAATTTGCTAAATACAAGGAGAGAAAAAGAAAAGGTGCTATTAACTACATGAAGATTCCTACAAAGAATAATTAATTGACTGGTTACCAACCAGTCTCTCACTGTTTAGATGTCACTGTTTAATGAGTGTGTGGGATCATGGTTTTGGAGAAAACACAGTCAAACCACACAATCAGAACCAGGTTTCCAGCATGATACATTCAGTATTAAGAAGACAGCAAGTAATATACTAACTTTTTAGAAAATCTGACTTATATAAGTTAGAACTGGCCCTTCTGTTCCCTAGTAAATTTCAGTGAGGCCCCAGAGACAGCTAGGTTGAATAATTCTGCTTACTTCATGTTTTCTGTACTTCTGATATAAGATTAGACAACTTTTTCTGGGTCAGTTTTTTTGGGGTTTTTTTGTTTGTTTGTTTTTTTGTTTGCTTTTTTTTGTGTTGTTTTTGTTTGTTTGTTTGTTTGTTTGTTTGTGGGGGTGAGGTTATTTTGGTTTGTTTTTTTTTTGTGGGGGGGGGTGTTTGGGGGGATTTTCTTTATTTTTTTTTTCCACAGGGAGCTGGCTATTCTGAGGACATTCTGAAGGGGAGTAAGATCAATATCTTCCTGGGATAAGGGACACAAGGATTTGCTCTACTAGGGCAAATTTGCAGAGGTCTCTACTTTAGAAAGAGTATTTTCAATAGGTTTAATAGTTATATTTTATCTTCGAACTTTGTATCAAATTGCCCTCAGTCTTCTGGAATTGCTGCACATCTCCCAGTTCAACCAGATTTTGACACTAAACCAAAGGATAAAACCAGACATCTGTATTTAAGACCTAGCCATTACTATAACTTCTGAGGTTAGTATCTGTGTCCAGCACTAAAAACGACTTTTTCCTTGTTCTCACACACCCTCACCAGAGGGTAGACAGGAGGTGCATTGATAGGGGACCAATTAAACTAAACTGAGCCTAAAGCAGATAAAACCCACACGGAAACCAGTGAGCCAAGGCATTCCTGACACCATAAATACTGAAAAGTGGTACAGAAGGTCAGAGGAGAAATAAATTAATAGCTCAAGAACAGATCATTTGTGCCTATGCTGTTTCATTCAGAAATGAATGGCATCTGAGGGAAATGCGACACAGAGGAAAAAGGATTTAAGAAAGACTGGGTAATTACAGCAGTTGTTTAACATTTCTATGCAGCTCTTTGGATGATCATTTAGGAGAATGGACAGACAAAGCTTAAAGGCAAAGGACTGCTGATGGTTTGCACTCTCTGAGTATACTGAATGTCTGTAGCAACTTAACTGAGGAATTACAATTGCCCTTCCTCCTTTCACATCAGGGTCACTGGGATGCTGAAACAGCATGGATAGACTGGAACACAACAAAAGGGGTGGAAAGAGAAGAAAGAAAACAGAATCAGGTGGGAAAGAA
The DNA here is from genome assembly GCA_024734035.1 of Alethe castanea. Classification (NCBI taxonomy): domain Eukaryota; kingdom Metazoa; phylum Chordata; class Aves; order Passeriformes; family Muscicapidae; genus Alethe; species Alethe castanea. The sequence goes on along the minus strand of JANRGV010000062.1, from coordinate 58,594,454 downwards.
AACACACTCTTTCTAAATGGGAGTGAAACAAAGAAATACTACATGAGGTTTCAAACAATTCAAGAGAGAATATTGTATTCCATCCAGACAGAGTTTTTTTAAGTAGTAATTAATAATTGAATTGTCAAGAAGCAGAGGATCAGTGTCAGAGCAAAACCTTGACAAGAAAGCCAACAGTGCAATGAGATTCTGCTTCTCAAATGCTGCCCTGAGGTACTCCATCAAAACACATACACCCTGGAGGGACACAGCACTGACCCTCCTGGGCACACCACTGACTCTCTAGAGACACTCATCAGAAAACAGGCATTTACTTAACTGTGCACATTTGGATCTTCAGCAAGAGCCCTTGGGGCCAGCTCTTGGTGGGGGAAGGGATGATAGGAAGCTTTTCTGCAGTTTCAAATGTGACCTGGGGCCCTGAATGTTAACTGGAGTGAGCAGAGTCAGTGCTTCCAAACTCACACTGGCTCCTCCAATACAGCCTTTAAGCCAGAAAATCCTCCACTTCCAGAGTCACCATAACCACACAACTGGGGGGAGGGAAATAAAAAAAATGTACTTTGCTAACCATGAGAAATGGCTATAAAATGCTATCTAGAGAGCACAGATGCTCCTTCTGCCTTGGTTTACCAAAGCACACTATGACATTAAACTGTCAGGTTGCAACGGTGTCAGAGCCCCAGACACTTTCTCTTTACCTGAATTCCAGGAGAGAATTGATGTGCTTTTGTGAAATGGGAGCTACTCCATCAAGGAGCCCAACAGAGACTGGCAGCAAAGCTAAAATAGTTAAAAGGCAAAGAAAAGCAGTGATGCTCACATGTGGCAATCAGATCCTTTGAGAAGTGCAGTATAGGGAAGGTATTAAAAGAGAGTAGAAGGGTCTTAAAGCTGCACTGATACTGCTGAAGCAAAATTTACATATATATGTATTTTTAGTAACAGTAGAGGCATTCGCATTCAAAGGCAAACTTGACAGGGATCTGGACATTTTTTAACTCCCTTCACTGTGTGCTATGTACTAGAACAGTGCAAAGGAACAGGCCAAATCTGCTGATTCTACAAACAGTATCCAAAATGCCAATGGCTGTAGCCTCAAAACAAATACCCTGTGTACTGCAAGAGACAAAAGCAGCTGAGGCACTGCTCAGAGGCCTGAAGTAACAGTGATTCCTTAAGGGCACCAGGAGTCTGTTGGGGCTGGGCTAGGCATGAAGCTTCGCTCCAGGGCAATCCCAGTGTCAGCACCAGCGACTTCCCTGGCTCAACTTGCCCAAGAGCAAAAAAATTAGGATAAGCAACAGCAGCCTGTGTGTCACAGCAGCTTTATCCACATGCCAGAAACTGAGAATCCACCTGAAATGCTCAGAGAGTTCTTCAGCTGAATGCTAACAACAATACACGAAGTCACCATGATTGCAGCCCCCTCTCATCAGGAATAAGCCGCAGTCACAATACAGTGAAGGAGAGAAGAAACTGAATACATCTGCTGGATGTCTCACAAAATAAAATGATGATGGAAGGCGATCCAGAGGTAAAAGGTTTCCCATGCAGACATCTGCATGGCTCTTACTCATATAATTTTCTGCCCTGTGGCCAAGTGAGGTATGCACAGGGACAAGACAATCTCTTTCACCAGGCTAAGAGGAACACAGGGACAGAGATGCACTCTATAAAGATGACTAGAGGTCTTAATATATACACACATGCACACACACATGGATTTGATGAAGGATATTACTATGACAGGTATATTGAATACCTAGAAGTAGGAACCAATAGGCTGCAGAACAGTAATGGATAAAAATTCCATACACAAGGCAGTGAGACATGCATGCACTGAGAAACAACAGATTCTGTATAAAATCCACAGATTTCATTGGACTCAAGTTCTAGGCAGAGAGGGAAGTAGATTGTAGTACATGGAACCAGCCATGAGCAGAACAGCGAGAATCACGTCCTGAAAGAGCCTTGGAGGTCAGAGGCTGCAAGCTGAACAATCAGGGTGCCAACAATTCCTAAGCTTATGTGTTGTGTAAGAACAACATGTTGTGTATGAAGCTACACATTGAATCATACAAATAATTGCCTTGCAGGGCAATTACTCAGAAAATGCATAAGGGGCAAAACAGTTCCTGACTTGGTACGGAGGAATGTGCAGGATCTGGTTCCAAATGCTGCAGAGATCATTCTGTTATTCCCCAGATATGCCAAACTGCAGGAGCAGCAACAGTACCTTCCCACATATCATACAACTCAATTTTCTCATAAGTGAGACTAAATGTAAAGGGTAAGAAAATCAGCTATTTAAAAAAATAAACTTCAAAGATATGTCAACACTTACAGTGTTTGCAAGAGGCGAAAACACTATAATAAAGGCTAAATTAATTACTTTATTAAATCCTTTTGTTAATCAATTATTCTAACAAAAGAATGAATTAACAATTTAATGACACATCCATGTAGGAAAAACATTTTTTAAAAAATAAAAAAATCAAACCAAACCCACACACTCACTGTGATATTTGATGAACGATTACAGTGAGGACACAGCAGCCCAAGAAAGGCTTCTGAGGAACAACTTGTTAAACTGGCATAAAACCAAGTTAATATTTTCTCAGTAGTAGGAGGTCTGTCAGATTCATAGGACCAATAATTAATGTACAAATGAAATGACTGAAGAAGAGACAAAACTGAAAAATTAAATTAACTTTCTGCATCTATCTTTCACACTACTTGCATCATCTACAACAGTGAGCACTTGCAGCCCAGAAAGCCAGTTGTGTCCTGGGCTGCATCAAAAGCAGCGTGGTGAGCAGGGTGAGGGAGGGAATTCTGTTCCTCTGCTCTGCTAAGACCCCACCTGGAACACTGCATCCAGCTCTGGGGTCCTCAGCAGAAGGACACTGACCTGCTGGAGTGAGCCCAGAGGAGTGACACAGATGATCAGGGGGCTGGAGCACCTCTCTGATGAAGACAGGCTGAGAGAGCTGGGGCTGTTCTGCTTGAAGAAGAGGGGACTCCAGGGAGACCTTATTGAGACCTTCCAATACCTAAGGGGGCTTACAAAAAGGAGGTAGAGGAACTTTTTATATGCACAGATAGTGATAGGATAAAGGGTAATGGCTTTAAAAGGAAAGAAGGCAGGTTGAGATTAGATGTTAGGAAGAAATTCTTTACTGTGAGGACGGTGAGGCACTGGAACAGGTTGACCAGAGAAGTTAGAGGTGCCCCATCCCTGGAAATGTTCAAGACCAGGTTGGATGGGGCTCAGAGCAACCTGGTCTAATGAGTGACATCCTAGCCCTAGACAGCAGGGTTGGAACTAGATGAACTTTAAGGTCTTTTGTGACCCAAGCCAATCTGTGATTATATACTACCTCTATAGGATTTACAGGAGTGACTCTAGAGGAGTTATCTCACACTCAATTTCAGTAAAACATTGTAACACAAATTTAGAAAAATAATACTGGCCAATTACCAGCACCAGATGGTCTTTACCCACAAACTAAACAGAGCTCGAGTATGACACAGCTGAATTGTTAACCATAGTAACCTCTCACAGAAGATAATACAATTTCTTTATAAAGTCATGACTCATTAACCTATTGGAGAGTTTTTGAGAAATTTTATAAGCATATGCATAAGGAAGACACAAAAAAAATGAAAATAAACATCAAATTTCTTAACTAACTTGCCATAGGAAAGAAAAAAAGAAAGAATAAAAAAAGGTGTTCATATGGATAAACAAGTTTAAAAGACAAGAAAGGAAAGGAAAGAATGCAGTCTCACTGCAGGCAGGTCACCAGTGAAGCACTTTGAGCCCACGCTGTTCCACATACACCTGACCTCAAGCGAGCTCAAAGAACTGATAAGGTAGGTTACTGACACTGAATTATTGAAGCCTTTAAAGAAACAAACTGCAGAGAGCTTCACACGAACCTCATGATACTGGTGACCTCATGACTGGTGAAAAAACAGCAGATGAAATTCAGTGTTAAGTACACAGCAACTGAGAAAATGAGAAAATGTCTTGTACTGCATTCACAGTCACTGAATCTGAACTACCACTGGAAACGAAAGATCACTGTATTAATAACTCTGAAAATGTTGATTCAATGGTTAAAACTGGAGAAAAGCAAAGTAAAAACAAAACCAAACAAAAAACCATCAAAAATCCCAAAACAAAACAAAAAAACACAAAGCACAAAAAAACCAAACAACAACAACAACAACAAAAAACCAAACAGGTATCAGAAAGTCATCAAGGTACAGAGGAAAACAAAATTACTGTCCTATCTCCCAGTAAGATGTGAGTACAATGTTTCTGATTTCCCCTAACCTGAGAAGTCAGAATAGAGTAAGAAAAGGCTTAAGAAGGACAACAAAAATGACCAAAGTTCAGCAATGTCTTTCAAACACAAGATGTTGGAGTGTGAAAAACAGAGGTCTTTAGAGACATTAAAGTATATTAAGCCACTCAGACATAAGAAATAATATTAAGTTGCATATGTATGAAGTAGAAGTGTAGCTAAGAATATACTTTAAGTGCCTTAAGAAAGTAAAAAGCCTTAGAAGTAGTGTAAAGCACAAGCTTCAGTGAGAGATCAAACAGCTCTAGACATAATGAAAACATAGTAAGAATGTTGCTTACATTCTTTAGATAGAACAGGTAGAATTATTTGTGTGAGTAGACAGAGCTATATGTGCAAGTTATGTGTAAGGATTAACACCACTTTTGCATAGTAGACTAGAATTCTAATAGTTTTGGAAGAAATGCTTCAGGTTCATGTTTTTAGCTCATTGGGTAATTTGTAAATAAAAATCTATGTATTGGAGTGAGACGTCTCTTGCTCTCTCTCTTCCTCCACCATCATCATCCCTACAACCATATGAAAGAAGAAGAGGAAGAACAAGAAGTGAAGAACAGAAGAAGAAAGACTAGGGAGCTTCTGCCACTGCTCAGGACTCTGTACGAGAGAACTTCTGCTCCTGCCTCTGCTCGAGACTTTATACCAGGCTGCAGCTTCTGCTTTTATTCAGGACTCTATGACAGGAAACTTTAGCAGGGACTTAAACACTTGGGACTCTTTGTCACTGAGACTGGTGTGCCTCTACAAACAAACCACTTTACAGCAACCAACAACTGCTCTTGCCTCTTTGAAGACCTAAACCCATAACAATCTCAACAACAGGACAATAAAAAGAGCTGTTACTCTTTGACCAGAGGCAAGGACAATCAAGATCTGGGAAATCATAAGTGGCATGGCAAAGGTAAATATGTAGGGCTGTTCCTTGAGCAAAGAAATCCCTGCCAAAGAGACAATTCAGTTACACTGTGAAACCTACTCCCATAGGATGTAGTGAGTGCCATGAGTTTATCAGGATCCAAAAGCAATTAAGAAAAATAGTGGAAGTAAATCTCCTTAAACCTCATAACCTCAGTAAATCACAGGCACATGGTGTGATCCCTGGGGCTGTCCTGTGCAGTGCCATGAGTTGATCTTTGATGATCCTAGTGGATCCCTTTCCAGCCAGGATTTTCTGTGATTCTGTGATGGTTATGGAACACAGGGAAGTGACCAGCTAACTGAGACCACGATGTTCTCATTCTATGTTTCATTCCTTCCTCAAGCATCCACTATTGACTACCATCAAAGAGACATAGGTAACAAACATAATCAGACCTTCAAACCGGCCAAAGGCAGTCTTTCTTACAGCCTGCACATTTTGCTGAAAATCTCCAACGTTGATTCAGAGATGAGAGGGTGAGGTGGCAAGTCAAAGTGCATGGCTACACACAAGCTGAAACTTCAACAAAGCTTTCCAAGTTCAGTGACATCATGCTGAAGCAGCCAGCACTGATCACTCTGCGAATTCTGCTAATGGCATGGATGAGGTAATTTCTCTCAAAAAGTAGGCAGTCACTTCACACTCACTCAACAATGCTTGAGAAGCAGTGGGTCACACTTCAACACAGGTTACAGACACACTTTCAGCAGCAAACACTTCTACACACAGACTGAGAGCCCTGTGCTCAGGAACGTCTTTTGGAGCACCCCTTGAGAAGATCAGCTTCTCTTTAAAACATTCTTGTTTGGAACAGCTATGCCTCCTGGGGTTACGTGGATGAATATTATTTCTGGCCTTTTCCCTTTGTACATAATGGAGGTGAAGCACACTGGCACAGATAAAAACACTGTAAGGGTGGACTTCTTTTTACTGACTGCTCAAATAATGCTAAAGGACTTAATAAAAGATTAAAAGGGCTAAAATTACCTAAAAGAAAGAGTACAGACAAGTTAAGAATAGCTACTCTAAACAGGATTGCTCCCACTCTGCAAGGAATCTTCAGAAGTTATTTTGTAAGCTTAAGGGGATCTCACCAGTGCACAGATGTGTAAGACAGTGCCTAATAGACAGACCTGGGATCCTAGTCCTGTCATCATCAGCATATCTAATTATGCAGTTTAGTAGTACAGTTTATGCATTACTCTTTTTTTCCTAGAACCAAGTGTTTTTAGAATTTACTGTGCCACAGCCACAGGTGCATTAGCAGAAAAAAAATAGTTTGTTCCTAGCATTACCAATGGTTTATCACTGGTTGAGCAAGTATTTCTGTACTTGCTAAATTCCTCTTTATAATGATCCAAGAGGATTTGTTATAAGCAACTTAGAAATTCTTTGGAAAAAATTCAGAGCAGTGTACTGCAATCCTGTGTATTCTATTCATAAACACCGAACACCCACATTGTGGTTCTACAGAAAGAACCTATTTATGCTGAGCTTTCACAATAATTTTCATTATTCCCAACAACAGCAGCATTCAAGGAGAAAAATTAGCCAATTTAAAAGGAAAAAAAAAAAAAAAGAAAGATAAAAAAACCTGCTCAGCCTCATGCTGTTCTCCCTGCCTTTAAGTGCCGGCAACACCACCTACAGGAGATCATCTCTTCATTCCAGGGTGGGGAATGTGGGTATTTTCTCCTGATTCTTCCAAGAAGACCTGTGGTGAAACAGGAATGGAACAGAATGACAGACACATTCGTCGGCATGGAATGACAGACATATTTGGTCTACAGACTTGCCTGCCACATTTTCTCAGCTTGTAGGGAAGTGGAATAAATAAAAATCCTCTTCTGAAGGACTCCATGTTCATGTACTGGCCTATCATTATCTTAACAATACTCGAACAATTAGTCTTTTATTAAGCAAAAACCCCAAATATCAACAGAGTAATTCACATTTCCTTCTACCATCTAGCCAAGGCAAAAATGTAAGGAAAATCATTATAACCTCTCAGCAAAGATCTATAAAAAATGAAAACACATTATCTTGGTGGAAATAATGGAACCATTTAAAAGGTATCTATATAGTATGTTTTCTGATCTACTTTTTTTCAAAAACATAACTCCTGTGTCAGAATTGTCTGTTCTCTCGTTGCTAAACACCATGAGAAGAAAAAAAATTTTTTTCCAGTTCACAGTGGCACATTAAAAGCACCAGCAGACATTTTTTCAGTACTCTGAGGCTGCACAATAAGGTTTCAGCCTTATCATAACCCAAAAAATGCTGCTTATTTCAAGATCAACAGTATTCCAAATGGATAGCACCTGGCTGCATCATAAGATTTTGCTGTCACGGAAGCAACATGCTGCACAGAATGAGGCCGATGCACAGCAGGCACACAGGAACACTGCAATGGACACCTCTCTGCTCTGCCTTTCACAGCCATGCAAAGCCCCACGACAGCCTCAGCACTGCTTCACCTACTCAGGTTCCTGCTGCAAGAAACTCTCTTTGTGCAGGCCGAAGGAGAGTTACGAATAAAGACACTTGTGGCAGACTGTAGCAGAGGAGGAACATCCAAAACAAGGGCTCAGAAGCCCATTTGCCTTACAACTAACAGAGCACAACGTGGGAACATATTAGGATATAATCAAGACAACTAAATCAGGTAATACGCACCATGAATTTTAACTAAGCCAAAAATTAGAAGGCGGCAAGATTTAAACCAAAAAATTCTTCTGAGACTAGGGGGAAAAGTCAATAAGCAAGAAACCAGCTTTCAGTTTCCAATCCAACACGGTTCAGGGTTTGGGACCTTAGATGTTTCCAAGAAATTATGTGTTCCTTCATTTATTCTGCATCATTTGGAGTGTGTGCATCTTGATAACCAGCAAGGGATATCCCATAATACACCCAAGTCTGTGATTTTCTGCTGTGCAAAGCTTTGTCTACTCTCAGTTTCGCTGTGTTCAGAGAACTGGACATCCAAGTTGTCCCAGCCTGAGCACCATCTCAGGTACATGAGCACTGCATCACCGCCACCAGATATGAGGAAAATGCATTAAACTAAAAACATGACGTGGTGCAGCCGCCAGGATGGATGGCATGAAAGCAGACAGGCACACAAGGTAATCACTTCTCCAAATGGAACCTCCAAACGCCTGACACAAAAAAATCCCGCCGGCTGCAAGCGCCAAGCACAGCTTTCCTGCCCGGCCAGAGCCCGGGGACGGTGCTGGATTGCACTAAGTTTGGGTTTGAATATTGCACGGAATGGTTTGTTCTGTATTCCCCGGGTCGGTGGAGTGAGAGAGTTCCCACAGTATGGTCGCTCTCTCTCTCGCTTCTGTTCTGGTGCCTGAACGCCAGCGGCGCTCACGCTGTGCTGTCAGCTCCGCACTGAGCGCAGCGCGGCCGCGCCCCGGGAATGGAAACGGGGATAAAGCGCGGCGGGACGGGCCGGGACACCGAGCTCCAGCCGCCCCCGGCGGGACACCGAGCTCCGGCCGCCCCCGGCGGGGCACCGAGCTCCGGCCGCCCCCGGCACCTTCCAGGCATTTCTGTCCCCGAGGGCGGCCCTCGCACACGGAACGGAGAAGCGAGCGCGGTGGGAACGAGCCCTGCTTGTCCCCGCAGGCGGTGAATGACAGCGGACAGCAAAGGCACAGCCAGGCGGCGGTGTCACCGCTCGGAAGGCACAGGGAATCCCACGGGAGGAGCACAGAGCCGGCTGCCCTGCCCTGCAGGACCTGATCCAGCGAAACAGCATGTGAGCAGACTGCCCGCGGGAACCAAGACAATTTGTTTTCAAGAATAACCCCATTACAGAGGCGCAATGGTAACACAGAGGACAAAGCTCATTCCATAGGTGAAATAACAAGACTGCGGCTCTCAATGCAAATGAGCATTACTTATTGGTTTTACAGGGCCACAGGGAGAAGGAGGGATCCTTTCACTCATCCCAAAACGGACTATCAAGCAGTAATAATATCTGCGGGGCTTTTGAACCACCACCACTTCTTATGATTCATGAATGGCAAGTGGTATTCCCACGATGGTTTAAAAACCGCAAGTGAAGGCTGTCCTTTGCTACTGCCCAGTTCATAGGGAGGGTATGAGCTGTACTAACCAGGAGCTGCACAGAGGCTGCACTCCAAAAGCCAGCCCAGGAGAACAACTGGAGCTTCAGCAACAATCAAGTCAACATCAAGTCAACAAAGAAGATTCAGAAAGCAGGAGGTAACACAAGCAAGTGCTTTCTCAGGCCTCCAAAGACCTGATGTCAAATCCCACTGGTGGCTGTGAGCTCCAAGCACAGCCTTCCTTCATGGCCTGGGCATGTGTATGGTTCCTCTCACTTCTAAATAAAAATGGAGCTTATGCTGTCATCTCCCCATTCAACAAAGGACTCCTACTACCTAGTTTTATGAAGCTCAGAGAAGCTTAATTATTTTTTAACACATGCCTTCCCTCCCACTGAATTTGCCAAAAATTACTAAAGTCTGCCAACAGACTCAAAAGTAATTAGGGGAACACACACACAAGGTAGCAAGATTACCCCAGATAAATTTCCTTTGGAAGCTAGGCTAAAAATTACAGCACTGTATTTATTAAAAGTATCCCCTGAAGCCATACGTGTGATTGCTGTACTACTGTTACTGGCAACATAGCATATTTTTAAAGCAATTTTTGGAGGATCATTATTTGGTTTCTATGAATCAGATTAATTTCACCCTCTCTAACCAGAAACCAGCCATTTATGAACACTTTTCCCATCTGCTAAATGGGGATGATAGGTACTTACCTACGTCAGATGTGGTTTGTGTGCAAACACAAGAAGTGGTATAAATATCTTTAAAGCATTGCTCTACATAAAAAATACTATTATAAATATTACTGTAAGATTAGCACATACACATTTAATACTTTTTGAATGGCTGCAACCTTTTAAAGATAGAAGCACAGCAGAGAACTAATCCTAAGATGCATTTAAATGTGGTACCAAGGAAATAATTTCTTCAGCAATTTTTTGCCAAGTTAGCTTGCTGCTGCAATTTAACTCAGTACTCAGGAAGAAAGTGTTTTATTGGAGAGTTACATTGCTTTTAAGAATGTCTGACAAAGAAATAATGGGCTGGGAAAAGTTTCAAGCTGGCCTTTCTCAAACATTTCCTTCTTTGTTGGTGCTCACTGTCAAAAAGTGCATCTCCTTATCCTTGAATTTATCTTAGTCATGCCACTGCTTAGTGAAAAGCCTGACAGAAATTCACCCAGTATTTCCATCACATCCAGGCCCATTCATCTTCCTGCTTCCTACTGAAAGCTCAGTGGAACGCTCAGAGATGCTGCTTGTTGACTTGAAATGTGAGATAAACCTTTCTCACTGCTGCTCACAGGGGGCAGTGGGTTGGATGACACCTTTCCTCCTGGCACCCATGGATATCCAGAGATGGTGTATGTGCTTTGCACAAGGTGGGGAAGAAAAGGAGGTTAAGGAAAATGAGTGCAAACTCTGCAGCCTCTGAAGAACAGGCAGAGCAAGAAAGGTGTTTACACCTCCTACTGGCACTGGGGACCTCAGCCCTCCTTCACCAGAGGGTTTCTGAGCATAAAACCATCCTTAACATGCTCCACAACATTCAGGCAGTGGTAAGAGGGACCATCATCTGCTTCTCCACTCCTTCCTCTCCCCAGTCCCTGCTGCTCTGCCTGCACAGGGTTGCACACAGCAATGTCAGCTGGGTGAAAAAACTCCTGCGTGTTTCCCAAGTCATCAGTCAAACAATCACGGCCTGCCAAATCACCCCAAATAAGCAACTAATGCAGCATTGTCTTTTTAATTATAAAAGGTTCTTATCAGCTTACCTGAATGTGCTTTGGTCTTCCCACTTGTGCCCTAATTTAATTACTTAATTATGAGGAATTAAGAGCCAGTCTTTTCAATGAGCACTGAGAAGTCTCCTGTTCCTTTGCACGTACCCAGTAATTGTTATATCAAAGATTTAGCAAAGGTGTACTGCAATTGCAGCAAAGTTCTAAACTTCTAGCCAGTTATTCCTTTTTCCAGCAGGCATTCATTATGCAGGACTTTAACTTACCAATTTCTCATCATACACAATACTACAAGCTCTCTACAAAGATGTAAAGTGTGAAGTCACAAAATAGTCATTGCTTAGTGTCATTTGGATATGTTTTATGCATAAATATAAGAATTTGAATGAGAAAAGAAGTCAGAAAAAAACCATTTAATTAAAAAAGAACTTTTTTAAATTAAAAAAAACCAATGGCACTAAACCAAAAACAAAGTTATTTAAGAGATCATAACCACAGGTTGGTTGCAATTTTATACTGAAACTGTTAGGAACAGCTGTTCCTATCATTCACACTTTGCTCCTGATTAAAATAACACCTAGAGTTCCAGTAAGAAGTAATCTTTACAGAACTATAATCTATTATGAAAACACATCATTTTTTTATTACATGTCAAAAACCCCTTATATTTATTACATTAGGTACATAAGTGTTTACCTAAGCATTGTACAGTTTTGCTACTCTATTCCTTACATTTGAAGAGGAAGTTTGTTCTACAGACAAAAATAATTTGTCTTAGGGGATTTGCCCATAGTGGCACAGTGCTATACCACGTGGGAATACCCAACTAGATGGAGCATCGAGGGCAGTAGTCACATTAGAACAATTTCCTCTTTTACTCATCCTGCTTTTCAGAACCAACCAGTGCAGTGCTTCCTCTTCATATGAAGATAGCCTTTGACTTTAAGAAACAATAAATACACATGGCCCCAAAATTGTTCATATGCTGTGGATAACTAATCAGTAGATGTCTATTTTTTCTATGACCTTTCAGAGTTCTAGTTCACTGCTTGTATATAAAAGGGAGGGTTCCAGTGGTTACTTTGTCAACACAGGGCCCATGTCCAAAGCTCAGCAGAAGGGTCCTTAATTCCTTTAATCAGCTTTGATCATGTAAAAAAAATGTAATTCAGTCCTTGATTGTATGTAGAATACTCCCTATGAGGTCAATATAAATCTCAGTGTGCATTGAAAGAAAGTATTTAATTTCAAGGATACGATTTCACAGTAGTTACTTCAGGTAGTTAGCATGCAGGTGTAAGCACTCTAGCACAGCTGAGCTAGTCTACAAATAAATTGTGAAGTGGTACACAAGCCAGTGAACCCAAAGTGTTGCCGTGGGACTGGGGCTCTGGAGCTCCAGGCCACAGCTCTTTCTCACAAGCCTCCTCAGTCTATAATTCATTATCAGTGAATTCCATGGGGAGCTTTCAGTCCTCTCGTGAAATGGGATGCATTTGCAATAGTTCTCTGTTGGGTCACTAATTTTCCAAGTAGTTTAGACAGCGTCTATCAGCATCAAGGAAATCAGAACTTGATTTCTAGTCTCGTTCAGGATAGACCAGATACATAGCTGATGGTAGGTAATACCCACAGTAGAACCTTACACTGTTTTGGAGTGAAAGGTTTAGTGGTTTGCAACCTATGAAATTTAGACTACAGTTTCCTTCCACAGTTATTTTATTTTTCCTGAAAGTTTTTATTATGCTAGTAATAGAAAAGTTTTGGCAGTTCACAAAACTCAATCTATCCAAAAAACCAGTTTTTTAGATGTCAAAAAAACCTGAAATCAATGTATGTAACATGGCTGCGTATCACTGCTGAAAAACCTAAAAGATTTTTCTAGTGCGTGACAATATGCCAGAAAGGACAATGCTAAGAGCAGTGAGCTTTAAAAAGACTCACCTTGTCACATGATCCTTTCTTTGTTTTTTCTTTCCTTTTTTTGGTAATAATCTCAAGAGCACAATCAACTGGAGTAAAAATAAAATTACTTAAAAGAGCTAGCAAAAAAGCTGCATAAAAAGCATTTTCACAGTTGTTTTTAAATAGTTTTCATCAAACTTTAAATTAGGACTTCCAAAGACAAAATACATTGCATTGCAGTTTTTTCTTGTGAAATTCACACTTATTTGGGAAATTCATATGACTAGGTTAGGTATTTTTAATACTGTACCATTCAGAAGTGCTGATCAGGATTTGGTTCTCTATTGTACTAGCACTGAAAAGACCTATATGAACACAAAATGCAACACAAACAGATTGTAGGTCTCTAACATAAAGAGTTTAAACACCTGTTTGAAAAATAAATTCTTCTTAAACAAGACCTACCAGATGGGAGGTAGTTTAGTGCCATTAAAATATTTAAGGTACTTATATATAAAATATATAAGATACTTATGCGCTTTTCAAACATGAGTGGGAAAACTGTTATCTCCAAAATTTTACTGCAAGTAAAACTGAAAATTTACTGGTTATAACTGCTGGGTCACCATTACTTCTTTGTTTTTGTTTTTTTCTTCAGCTGGATAAAGTTCTGTTAATATACATAATGGTTGAATGTTGAAAGGACACACTATCCTTTTGAAACATTCAGCCGTACAACGTAAGTCCACAGGTTGGAGGTTGTGCCATTAGTCGTGATCTTAGCTCTGCTTAGGTTTTATAACCCACTCTGCATTTGGGTTGAGCTGGTACAGGTCCTTCATGTAGGTATCATCATCAAGGCAGCGTTCTCCTAGAAACAGAAAAGACATGTGGTTACTTCAGTACCAAAAGAGAAAGCAAACAACTTCCAAAGTTCCTGTTACTGTTTTACTCCATGTACATTTTCAGTGTCTCTCTGTGGTGTTTAATAAAGCACAATGCACATAAAAGTTGGAGGTGCTCCTGCCCTTCCTGTCTGCCTTGAGGAGGAAGGGGACGTGAGCAAGAAGCAAGGAGAGAAGGGGCTGTTCTACCTCTGTGACACATTCTAGGTGAGATTCTTCACACAGACCATGCAGATGGGAACTCCCCTCTGCAAATAAAAATGGAGCAATGTCCTGATCCTCTCATGATGATATTCAAAAACTACATTTAAATCTGTATAGAAACCCATTAAAATTTCAGGTTATTTTCCCCTTTTTAAATGCTAAGTCTGTGCAAGGCTTTTCCTCGCTAAGAAGGTGTTACTCCCTATCCTCCTCCTCCTAAATCAGCTGTTCTGCTCATAGTTGCTGTCCTAGGAGGGGAAGTAGTACACTGTTCTTGGTGCACTACAGGCAATTAATTTATGTCTAGTAGCTATGAGGAAAATAGCATATGCTGATCCATCAAGATCTGCACATTCTTCCCATTCCCCTACAGGCAAAGCATCATCTCATGCATTTGCAGCTCTACATCACAGCTCCTCTTCTACTCTGCTATTGCAATTGGTTGGGGTGGATGGCTTATGCCAGACAGGCATTTTCAGTACTTGCACTCCTGACATGGGAGGAAAACACAAGTGGAACACGGCAGCTGAGTTTGCAGGGAGTTTCTCTTACTTCAACTGAGACTATTACTAAGGACTAGTAAGGACTGATTTAAGTTTAAATTCTCTGGAAGTAAACCATTAAGACAGAGAAAATATCTAAGCTCTCTAACCTATGTCACAACAAAACAAAACAAATCTGCACTTTCTGCAAGAGAAATACAATTTCTGTCACATGTTTAAAGTAACAGTAAGTTGTCCCAGTTTCATTGGAATTCTGTTACAAAACCTTTTTTCCTGCAATGATTACACCTCTGTAGAATAAACAAGATATTCCCCTCCTTTAAGAAAGTCTTACGTCTGTGATTGCAACCTGCTTTAATAGGCACAGGTAATGTGTGTAGATACTGGATTTGCAAGAGAACACACAATACATTCATCTGGCTCCCAACTATCTTGCTAACTTATTTAACAGACTTAGGAAAAAACACTAAAACATACCTGTTGCAGGAAACATAGGTAAGTGCTATTTTTAATTAAGACTTCTGGTTTAGACAAACATGCCAAAAAATTGATTTATAATAGTAACTAAAAAAAAAAATGCTGGATGTAGCAATTTACATATGGAATTGAAACTTGCAAAGAAAAGAAGTACTGCATATAATTTTATCATGCCAAATAAGTTTAATAGGTCACAGGGAAAAAAGTAAATATAAGTCCAATCTACTACTGCTTTCTAGTTTATTTTAATCAAAAGGGTCTGGAGTAAGCAGAGCAGGAAAGATGATAACTGTTGGAAAATTTTATCACATGGTCATCTTTCTGGCTGAGCATTTTTTTCCCCCCAAAAGAACCAGCAAGTGACTCTCAAATGCAGAACATGAAGGACAGTAAGTTCATTTATTATGCCTCAATACAAAGAGATGAATCAGATGAACTTCAAGCACCTTTGCATCCAACCTTTCTGTGCTTATTCACTGTTCATATATATGAGGAACATCTGTTACAGGTGCCAACTTCCTCTGGGACAGATAATAAGATACTACTAATATGACCACACCAACATCTCTGCTGCCTTCTCCACAAGGTTAGCTGTCTGCCTTAGTGTCAGGAAGAATGAGGGACATGAATAAAAATGCAACCACAGTGAAGCCAAATGTGCCAAGGAATCCTATTATAGCAAAAGAAGTGGTTCAGAAGCCATTCTTACCAATATTTCCTCCTATTTCATATAGAAAGACCTCTTCTTTCTTGAGTGTTTGGACATTTCCACTGTGGGGAATAGAAAATAATGAATGGTGATATTACAAAGGTCCTTGTGGATCAGCCCCCAACACGTGTCTGGGAGAAGTCATGATAATGAAGACCAGCAATGCACCCATCACAAATCCTTTGTGTGTATGCTTACTGACACAATCAGTGAACAAAAATACCCTTGCACACTAGTGCAAATGAACAGCCCTGAAAGCGAGCAATACACTAGAAAAGGTAAAGTAAGAAAAATACAAAGAAACTGCAGGTTTCAGGAAATAATTTTACTGTTATTAGCAAGTAGCTTGATATTTACCCTCTGATTTTTCTTTTACTGCTACTACAAAAATATGTATTTTCCCTCAAATACGACATATTTCAGAAGAAGCCTTATGGTTGGGTGGGAGAAACCACACTCTTGCTGGATTTAATTGTCCTGCAGTTAAAAGAAGTAAAAAACAGATAGTGGAACAATAAAGTCCCTGTATTACAAAGGGACTCTATTATTCTCACTGCTTAATTGTAGTAATATATACTAAAGCCCAGCCAGAAAATAACTTTCTGACAATAGTGTAAAACTCTAAAAACAGCATTTAGGAAAAAGCAGCTTCTTAATCTCAACTACTGTACCATATTATTGATTTTGCCAAATATGATGAACATGTGTGTTAATTTTATTTTTTCCAAAAAATTGATTAAAATTTCTCCCTTTCTAAATGGATTTGAATTACTAAAATGCAGTTTTGTTTTAAATCATTTCAAGGGCATGACGTTTGTGCATTATTATACTCCAATACCTATTATGCTGTTATATTTCAATGCATTATTTTAAAAAATAGTTTCTTTCTTCTTTCTTCATTCCTCTGTTTTCTTGGAGTTCCCTTCTGAGTTGTCCCCAAAAAATTACAGAACTATTCCTGACTCATCAGATTAAATAGCAATTAATTTTTCACTAGCAGCACTCATGTATTCCTGAAGGCTTCCTGAGCTTTAATAACATTTAAAAGCATTAATTCCTCAAGCGTGCATTTTGATGGCTAAATTCAAAAAGTTCGTGAACTGACCCGGACACTGAGTATTTTAAAACTTTTTTCTTGGTATAATAATGAAGAGACACTTCTCCCAACATGATAACAAAACAAAGATGTGTTTATACCTTTTCTGGCTGAGAAACCTGGCTACTATATCACCGGCTTTCAGTTCTTCTGTCAGCTGTATTGCCATGGAAACTTTGGAAAGATGAGGCGCTTGCACCCGTATCACTCCCTGAGGAACATCAGTCTGCAAAGCAATAAGGGTGGTGGAACAAAGCTGCTAGCAGCTGGCTTTGATGAGCTTCTCAAAATACAGTATGGAATAAGTAAGAAAGTACAGTGCTCTGCACTTCACTATCTGCTGCACTTCACTACAAACACACGGTAACTACACAGCAGTTCAGTAAATTACATCCGACCTTCAAAGCTCTTTTTAACAACAGGGGGAACTTCAGAACAAAGGAACAGTAGTGTTTAATTATTTTTCAAAGATGTTAAGAATAACAACAACAATTACGCTATATCAAGAACACACTGTGGTATGATAAGAAGCATGTGATACTGATATGGAAAATTCTTGCTGAGGCATGAAGACCAGGCAATGCCCCTGCACCGACCCTTTGCTACAACTTCTGCAAGAAACCTGTCTAGTTCCATTTAATCTGAACTTCCTGCCAAAAAGAAACCACAAAGTACTCATGGATCAGTCTACTTTAAAGGATTCTTCTTTCCTTTTTGTAAATTTCATTTTTTTTAAAAACAGATGTTCACTACTGCAGGTTTCTCTCCCTATTTCTTATTGTCCAGAATATATTCAGCTAGCCAACCTGCCCTATAGAATAGTCTGACTACATAAAGGATTTGTATTTTATTTTAACCCATAAGTCATTGATGATGAATATCAATCATATTAGCTACAGAGGAGGAGGACAAAGGACAGCTTTTCTGTTCAACTTGCATGTACGTGACATTTGAAGTTACAAAAGGCATCATTTATTTGTGAATAAGGTCCTAATTTCTGTTCCTGAAAACTTTTCAATTCCTATTACATTATCATTTAAGAATATAATATATTCTTAAATTTTTCTATTCCAATTACATTATCATTATCCTAATAAATTTTTAATTCTATAATCAATGAATAAATCTGGGCACTTGTGAATCTAGAAGAGCTTTACTGAAAACCTCAGAGATAAACAAGTATAGAACAGGTACAGATGTGAGCAGAATCAGAAGAACAGCTTCCTGAGAAAGCTGAAGGCTCATTACTATACAAATGATGAGTTATGCTAAGCAATTTTAACCAAACAACCCTTTTGTGTCCAGTCCTATTATTTATTGATTTAAAAATACTAGACATCATAACTATTTCTGTCTAAAGCTGTTAGAATCATCATACTGAGAATTTGCTAAGTAGTACTTGTGAAATCAAAGATTGCAAGAGATCTCTATAAGATTTCTCCTAGATTTATCCCTAAATTTATCCCTAAAGATCTGTTCTTTAAGGCTTCCACTGATAGAAACAGTGTCTGTAGCCATCTGCTAGGTAGTAAATCCTGTTTGGAATTTTTTTGCCTCTTTCCAAACTTTTGGGACCATGGAAAAAAGGAATTACATTTTTAAGGATGAAATTATTATTTAGAGATGTCCCCAACTGGTCTTCCATAAATTCAAATTGGTAAATTTAAACTAGCTTTCATTTTTGTATACAGTTCTTTATCATTTTGTTTCAGTAGATTTTAGTGGAGTTTCTCCAACTTTCAGCTGGGTAACTTTTTTTTGCTACACAGCAGGCATATGACAAATTATTTTAAAAGCAGTCTGTTTTGAGTATATGACAGAAAGAACAAGAAATGGCCACAGAGCTCTACCATTACGGTCACAGATCAAAGAGAATAATTACTTTGTTTATTCACAGAGAATCATAATTAGCTCAGCTAATTAATGCATTTTGCCACTTGCACCACCTGCATTTCCAGGAGAAATCATGCTCAGCTGCACAATATGTTCATGCTGCCAAACTAAAGAGAACAGAACCTGAGCAACCCCTAGCCCATACACCGTGTAAGCTGGTGGGAATGAAAATGTGGCTGAATGACAGAAGGACTTATTCTCTGCACAGCACAAAATACCCAAGTGAGGGGCTCCATATCACAACATATTAAGCTATAAACCTATGAGAGTATTGACAACACACTGAAGAGTGGGTCACCTATGCTACTGAGTTTGCAAGTTTTCTCCCCTGTCTCACAGGCCCTCTCAGGTCAGATTTAAAACTGCAATCCCTGGCTTAATTAGGTACATGTATTATTAAAAAAAAAAAAAAGAAGACAGTACATCCTTACTTGATGTAAAATACATTGGTGACAACATTTAGTCTGCAGCAGACACAGCAGTCACCTGTGAGGTACTAATCTTCTTCAAACCCTTCCTTTTCAGAGGGGACTTGGAATCTATATATCACAAAGAGGAGCGGCTGCCTGGCTATAGGATCTGGGGTGGGTCTCTACCAGTTTCTTCTAATCCATTTTTCATGACCCACTTAAATATTTTTCACTCTAGGTGCAGAGAGAAATGTGACTATGCAGTATTTTCACTAATGAAGGAATA
The DNA here is from genome assembly GCA_024734035.1 of Alethe castanea. Lineage (NCBI taxonomy): Eukaryota > Metazoa > Chordata > Aves > Passeriformes > Muscicapidae > Alethe > Alethe castanea. The sequence continues at coordinate 58,574,942 of JANRGV010000062.1, read as the reverse complement.
TTATACATACTTTTAGAGGTGCGAAGTATATCAAGCAAGTATGGGGCACAAATATTACAAAAAACAAAATTGTTTTTCAAAAGGTTTTTGGTACATGGAAGGCAAAGCCTGAAAGAAATGCAAAGCAGTTGTTCTCTTTGGGCTGCAAAATACTGCACCTAGTTTGGGACAAAAAACTGGAAAATCATACACAGAGAAATGAATTAGCAGGTAGCAATTTTTTTTTAGTAAATAATCTGGCACTGTAGTGAGTGACATATTCAGCAGGAGTCAGAAAGGTTACTCTGTGTAATTCAAATATACCATACAAACAGTAGGGCCATGGGATACAATGGCTGTTATAACCTGCAGTAGTTCAGTCTAGTGCATTGCGTTGTGCTGCTCACATGATAGGTCCCTTTTTTGGAACAACTGCACCATACAGAGGAATACAATGACAGATGGTATAAATGTGGCGAAAGGCAGTGGGTAAATTTCCAGTCCTGAGGGTATCTTTCTTTGCCTGTCTAGAGCATTTTTCAGCCCAACACCAACATAAAGACTTAATCCGTAACACTGACTTGGGGCCATAGGTATGTATAGGTATCCCAATAAGCAATTAAACCCTCACGAGCTAATCTAGTATTAACCACTCTCAACACTGTACAGAGATCTCACCTGAAGTTTGCAGCAAATGCTTTTTAACCTCTGTCTCAAAAGGAGAAATGTGATTGATAGAGATGCCTCATCAGAGCTAAGATGAAATTTAAATGAGCTGCTATTAAGAATGCAGATACTGAGTTATTTGAGGATAAGTGAGGATCTGAGAATATGGCAGTGACTCAGGTTCTGTCCATCTATGTTTGATCATGTAGGGTGCCACAGCAAGTGTTAAAAAACAGAAACTTTTCCTCAGCTTTTATTCAGCAGCGCACAAAATAATTAGATACTGAAAGTTTCAAACAGGGTTTCACTGAAGTGGGAAATTCACAAGTCTGGGTGCCTCACTTGCCACCTGAGAGTGAAATATAGTTCAAGAACTGCACAGGAAAAGTCACATCATTTTTAAATTAAAGCAGTATAAATTGAAAACTGGAGAGAAAGGAAACCCCAACCAACAAACCAATAAACAATGAGACAGTTTTTTTACTTGAAAAATATATAATATTGTCATTCACAAAGAAGCAAACAGGATTTTAAGAGTAATATGTTCTCAACCCAAAATTACTGAATGCCTGCAATAAGCATGATGGATTTGTAAAAAATTGTACCATTTAATTTTGACAAAAGTCTCCACAGAATTCTAGGGCTTAAAGAAAATTATTGAATAGTAACTTTACATTCACACTTGAATAAGAATATTACATGAGGCTTCAGTTCTATCTCCCCAATGGATTAGAAAGGCATAATTTACTCTAAAAAGACCTCAGCCCTAATTCCCCAGTGGCTTAAAAAGACATATCTTTGCACTGAATTATAAAAAAAATCTAATATCTGAACTTGAAACAGCATTTACTTTTTTCAGTGTATTTGCTGTTATTTCAGTTTTGAACACAGGATGGCAGCATTTAGTGCCATCACATCAACTCAAGTGAATCGAATTCAAAGAATTATTTTCTTATTAGACCAAGAAAAACAAATTCCAGTGTTTAATTAGCTTATTTTAAAATCATAGGTAAGTCATTCTCTGTAAAGATTCCTTCATATAGACAGATATGAAAGTAAGGCAAAGTGATGCCCGGGGAATTAATTAATTAATTAATTTTGGACATTATGTGTCAAATACTGCATACAAAATGAGGCAGGAACACTGAAATACAAATTGCCAGCAGATTCTGGATATAGAGTATATTCTTTTTTCACGTTCTATTTTCTTTGGCTGAAAAGCTTAAAAAATGCCTTTATAAGAATAAGACAACTCTTTCTTTGGTAACAGTCTGACATACACACACACACTTGGTAAGAAAACGAGACTGCTCAGAGCACTGCATTTCTACCAGCAACCACAAGATGACTCTACCTCACCAGAATCTTCACTGTGACTCCAACCCACAAGGGGGTACTTTCACACCACACAAATATGATATTCTCACACCACCCAAATCCGATACGTTTTCATTATGGTATCAGAATACATGTATTTGGTATTACCTGTACCTGTATTTAAACTAACTTTGGAATAATGTACTTCAAATGCTTTATAATTAAGGTTCTATATTGTATGGACTAAAAAGTTTCAAAAAATTGCCATTATAAAAATTATCAACAATTTCAACATGCATGAGACGTATTCTCGAAGTTTTTATGTCAGTGGAAACAGCTCAACTATTTCTGAACTACAGGAAAAATTAACACTGGAATTGCCACAGGATGTTTGTACTTTAAAGAATGTATGAAGAGTTTTATGCTGAAACATATGCCTTGACATCACTGATGGGTGTGGCAGAAGCCAGTTACCTAAAGGAGAGATACTGAACTGTGGGCTATATACACTGGGGGTAAGCTGGCAATAGCCACTTGGACAATAGCTGCATAAGAAGCAGTTCATCAGTTTTTCACATTTGTTTCATCTTTTGGGGTTTCTTAGGTTGGGCAGGTTGTATATGTTCTAGCTAAAGACTGGGACAAAGAGTTCAGTGGTTTTGGAACTCCTGTAGATGGAAGAAGAATTAAATGCCAGATCTGTTTCCAAATACTGTTAAATATCAAATAGGGAAATCTAGATAATTAGTTTTTAAGTAAACACAAGGTCTGCTGTGACTTCCACTGGGCAACAACACATCTAAATGTGGGTTCAGTAATACTGAGTCTTGTCACAACACTTGCTCTCTCTACAGATACAGACCTAATGTATATTTATTTCAAATACTCAGATTGAAACAACCTGTGGGATATCATTTTTCAGAACAGAAATATTCTGAAAAATCTGTGAAAACAAATGAAAAACCAGTACAATCCTCTAAATGTGTCATGCCAGTAACCCACAAACTATGAAATCTACACTAATTTGCTATCTATTGAAATTCTCACTTTAAAAAATTTACGTATCCCCTCTGCTGCATCCACATTTCCACTAAAAAATACGATACTATTAATAAAGTATTTCAGATTAATGTTTCCTTACATCATTAGGAGTCTTCTCTTGTTTCTCATGCTTTTCCCGGTCATATGCCATCTTTTTCAGAAGTTTCTTCATAGCTTTGTCCTTTTTCTCCTTCTTCTGGCTTTCCGTATTTTGTTTTCTCACTTGGTTAACAATAAACTTTGGAATCTAGATAAATACAGAGTAAGCATGAATAACTACATAATTTTCACACCAAAACTTTGTAAATGGCCAGATCATCAGGTAGAACTCAAAAACAGTGCTTCTTTCCAGTAATAACTAAAGACTCAAATAATATAAAACTGTGAAACAATTTTAAAACCATTCAATTTGTGATAAAATATTCCATTCAGTAACTTCTCAGGGGAAGAGAGGTGGAATCATACAGTGTTTTTACTTTTGTCAGCCAAAAACATTCACTTGACTCTTAGTGTGTAAAATGGTGTTAATTACTTTTCTCCACATGCAGCAAAGGTCAGAATTGTTTCAAGCTGCTGATCGACAACACACCTCCAACTTGTCCAGTTTGTCTAAGCTAGAGCTTTGCTTAAGACCATGACACAATTCACGCTTTATCAACACGTATTTCATATAATATTAAGTGTGGCCCAAAAGGGCAAGGAGTTAAAACACTGTATTTCCTGCTAATATCTTAAAGCCAAAAAGAATGTCCCACAGCAATATAAACTGATTGACCAAATACACATAGTCCCTGAGGACTTATTTTGAGTTCACCTATAGTACATACAATATTGAAACTGACCATCAGAGCTTAAAATCAGAGATAATTTTTTTGTTTTGTTCCCATAAGTGTAATCTATGAACAAGAACCCAACTGGATCGGTCTGATCCTTTTCTAAATCATGGATGTAACTTCACATGACTTCTCTATTCAGATACCCTGTTTTGAAATTTATCATCCTCTTCTCCCACCTTAAAAACACACTTACTGTCCAGAGAAGTTTTTGGTACTGAATCATAAAGCGCATGACATTTGCTGTCCCAGCTGCCATAGCAAACTCGCTTTGTTCAATAGTCTTTGAGCCAAGCCCATGAAACGTGAAAAGGTTTGGGGCCATCACCATTGCAACATTCTTTAACGTCATCTTATTTTTGTCTCGGTGATCAATTACCCTTTGGAGGAATTCAAGCAGTACCTGAAATAAGAGCAGAACTTTCAGCTCAACTCCGCATGTGAAAAATGAAGCGTGTGCAGAGTTGAAAATGAACACAAGAGTGAAACATGGTGTTGCATATCTTTTTGAAAAAGCTCTTAATTCCTAATAAAACCACATTAAAAGCAATCAATAATAGAAGTGTGAACATATTTATTCACAGAACAGTAATGTAAGCTTTGTTTCCTTCAAGTAGTGAAGTAAAACATCTTTTTGTGGGTAACATTTGCAAAACCATTCATGTGACTTTGAAACCCTGCAGAGTAAGATTTGTTTCAAAACCTTTGTTATGTAGGTGCATAAGCAGCATCCCAGAGATGCTTGTGAAGACAGTACTGTTGGCATTTGTTAAACTGAAAGTGAACACAATAGTGCCAGCTGTCATGGTTATGGAAACATGGAGTGGCTAATTCTATAAGGTAAGCAATTCACAAGTAAAGCACTGCATTGTGAATGACAGGTAGCCAGTTAGAAACTGGCAATTTTCAATTAATTCGGTTCCAGATATTTGTAGTTCAACTCAGGAGCATTCTTGACTGCCTCCATACAATAAACAAACTCAAAAAGAAAGTCTTATTTGAACAAAAGACCTAGTTGGATTTTTTGCCTGTAATAGATGATGTTTTGCATCCTACACAAATCCCGCATTCATTCTTGATTGGAACAGCTTTAACAGTAAGCATATTCTGAAAAAACATTACTGGCTTTGCTACAAAAGGGCAAGCTCAAATTGGAAGAATCCATGTAACACGATACAAATAGCAACAGGAAGTGTAAATTTCTAGTTTATTGACAGTAGAAAAAAACAGCACAGAGAAAAGTGAGGAATGAAAATGAAGAGCTGAACTCACTTCATAAAAGGAAACTCTCATTAATTGTATTCTAACATTGTTTATTTTGTGCACTGGAAATAATGACTGATGCAAAAAAAAAAAAAAAAAAAAAAGGAGCAAGACTTCTAAGAGAAAAGGTTACTCACTGGGAGATTACTATTGCAATCCTGGAAAAATGTCAAGTCACATTCTTAAAAGTCATTTGGGAGGAATTAGGGCCTTAAGTTGTTTTTTATTTTTCCCAAAACTATGTGAAATATGGGGGAATAAAAAGAATCACTAGTTTCAGCATTAACTTTGAACAGAAAAAAAAGAATGTTAAAAAGACAACAGCATTCATTACAGTGGATTCACAGAATCACAAAATATTTATGCAGGAAAATAGTATTAACAGTACTAACCTTCAGGGTGTCTCTGTTTGCTTCAGGTAGAAGGATAACCAAAAGATTCAAAGCTTGCAGTTGCTGTTTCCTCGTCGGGAGATCTGTAAATAAAGCACATAGACCTCAGTATTTTGAAAGTGCTATTTATACTCTTCAAAACACATGATTTCGAAGTTGAAACTCCTTGCAAAATGCTGAATGCATACACATGGCTAATTATCATAGTATGACAAAAGACTGGCAGATCCTGGTTTTCTCATACTCATTTCCAAATGTTCTTTTAGGATTCAGTTGGTGTGTGACTCAGCAGTGTTTTGGCAATGTTTTCTGGATGCCTTGTGATTCCTTCTTCATTTTGCAATGCTACAAGAAGGAATAGCTAACGGTTCTTCCCTTTCTGAGCCTGTGCCCCAACACATCAAAGGGTATATTCAACACTGTTTTCACAGCTTCTCTGGTTGCCTTCACAGTTGCACGATCTCCCAAGTCACCCACACAGAATGAATACCACGTGTAACTGAGTAAGGCAGGTCCCCAGCAGCATAACAGCAGCTGCAATGGCAAACCAGCGGGGTTAAAACCACAAGCAGAGAAGTTTAACATGTATCTACAGAAGAGAGTGCTGTAGCAAACGAGACAAGCTATAATTAAAGAAAAGAAACGTTGCATCTGCCTTTTACCAATTGCTCAGTGATGCATCATTTACCCAAGCTGCATCCCTACACTCCTCCATCTCCTAGAAGTGCTCCTACGTTCTGGCAGTGCAGAAAACTCCAGCTCCCTCACATTTGCCACTTGTGATAAACCTCCTGTGATGCTTTAGAGGACATGCTCTGGCAAGTCTTCTCAGGAGATTCCTAATGAATCAGGCCATACATAAGACAAGTGAAGAAGGAGGTACCTGCACAACATAGTTTTATCACACTATTTCAAAATTCAACAGGGCTGTTCTCATGCATCCTGCTGGGATTCCAACTGAATTGCTATTTCAAATACATTTCATCTGAATCAACTCAGAAGACACCACAAACAAAAATTTAAAAAACCACTTGCTGACTATTTTCTACATACTAAAAATATAGGATCTGAATAAATGAGTGGTAAATTGTATAGCCATTTAATATATCGAGTTGTGAGAGCAATATATCTACCAGCTTTAGAAAGACACACATTAAAAGTAAGGCTTAAATTCAGTTTCAAAACACCATATGTCACAATGTTCAAAAAAATGAGAATCTTTTCCTAGGAAAGTAAGTAAAAACACAATTGCAAAAAAATCAGAATGCATAATTTAAATGAAGAGCTTCTGTCTGCTCACTTAAGCAACAATTGAATTTTAGTTGCCTACATTACTTAGATTAGCAAATTAAATTGTTCAAATTATGTTCTTTAAATATTTAATTCTAACCACACTACTTAGTCACAGTATCATGATAAATGCTGATCAGTGTCACAAAGATGGTCCTTTTTCTCTACCACCTAATGTTATTGCATGTACCCAACAAGACAAATGATTTAAGCAATGGGAGTCATGAAGTGCTGTTTTGAAGCAAATCCTTTGGTTCAATATAGAAATTGGTTTGGATCCTGGCACCTGAGTATTTCTGGGTAAGTAAAACGACATAAGCCTTCAGATAGCTCAGGAGCACAAGCAGAAACCCTCCTGGCTCCAATCACTGTCCAGTAAATGGAATAACCTTGTGGAACTTTTTGCTGCCAGCACCACCTGAAAGCATTCTGGCCAGTTTTAACTTGACACTAAGTATTGCAAAATCAACAACACTGTGTAGCAGGCCAAAGCACCAGCCCCTTACTCCAATCAGCCTGACAGCATTGAAAGGCAGCTCAGACCAGGGAGACTTGACATAGCCCACTCTTTTAAAGAAAATTTGTCGGTCTGCCTGTCCACGTTAATTCTCTGACCCTGAGTTTAGCTCAGTTGGTTGGAGCACGGTGCTAATAATGCCAAGGTTGATGGTTTGATCCCCATATGGACCATTCAAAGTTGGACTTGATAATCCTTGTGGATTCTTTCCAACCCATAATATTCTGTGATTCTATGAAAGCCCCTCTTAGAAATGAGCCATTGCTCTGCCTGCAGACAAGGGAAATAAAACTTGCAGTCCCGTGTTGACTAGGGAGTTAATGTATGTGGGTTCTCACTGCAGATTCATTATCACCAAGCCACTCTCTTGTAGTTACAGCCAGTATGTTTGCTGTCTTGGTGACCAGTTGGCAAAGAAGACATTTCCCAAGAACTTGCTGATCCCAAGGGATCATGGACAATCAGCAGTTCTGACTATTCTGCTCTAACTTCTCCTCTTATAAATGGATAAAAGATCCTAAACAGTATAAATCATAATTTGTTGTATTTCCTGAAGAACTGCTTATCTTTGTTGTGATTTTCTTTTGAAGCAAACACTATTTATAAACTGATACTGTCATACACATTTTCTGTATAACCTTTGCATACCTCCTAACTACTATCAGAAACATTAGGAAGTGAAAATGTGCTTTCATTGTGTGTGTAAGCTATAAAAATAGATGTTACATGAAAGATGTTATTTGCACAGTAGCAAAATTATGCCCATCTTTTCTCAGGAGAACTCATATTGTTGTTATTCAATTTGTTTCTCAGCAAAGAGGCACTTCTCTGAACAGGCATCAATTCTTTCATCACAGACAGAAAGGACATTACTCACTCTGCACATCTTGGAAAGCTTTGAGATATTCTACAGTGAGGAGTGGCTGAGGCAGTTCACGGATGAAGAGTTTTAAAAGACTTGCTGCATCATGTTGCTTTACATTTTCCCAGTTGAAAGTCCCTTCATAAAATTTTGCTTCCAGTTCTTGGCAAAGACCCTGAGATGCAATGGATACAGAGAGCACCAGTAACATTTGGCTGCTGGAAGTCACACATTATACACACAGCAATACTTTCCACAATTTGAAAGCGGGGGAAGGATATCTGAAATATCACTTAACTCCAGTTGCTGCTGGTCTTTTGCTACAAAACAGATAAATGTGGGATCAGAAGTACTGCAAGCAAACATACATTTAATAGGCAGCAGTCAAACCATATGGGAAAAAATCCCATGGGCCTGAGTCAGAGCAATATGGAATAAACATACAATAAGAAACAGGTATCATACTCAAGCACATAAAGGTCATGACTTCCCCTCCACCTAAAAGTTAAGACTTGTCTGATATACAGACCAATTCTGAAACTGCTACCCAAGGGTGTTGCTGTAATGCATACATGGCCATTTTCATAAACGAATAAGGCAATTATGTGTGTTGACACACAGCTTCTTATCAAAATACACACTAAGGTGAGGCTGGTTCTCTTTTTAAAACACAGGGAATGATTTGTGTAACTGAATAGCTGAATGTCTTGCTGTCCACAGGGAATTCCATGCTGCTGGGCACACACAGCTCTGCCTAGCACGGGGTATCAAACATGCCCTGTGTGGAAGCGAACTGTCCCACAAATCATGAGGTTATGCAGCAGAGTAAAGAGCTGTGAAAGTCTCAGTGGAAGGTCATAACTAGGGCCAGGAAAGGATGGGATACTGTTGGCAGCAGACATTACCATATCCCTGCCTTGCTGCAATGGCAGGGCTACTACTGGGCTTTCACAGATGCACAAATGGGAACACACTGCAAAGACCAAGTCCTTCTTATATCAGCCCTGATCTCACACCCACTTCACTTATTTCCTAGTCTGGCAGAGTGAGAAGTAACCTCAGTATAGGGCCAGGGGCCCCGAGGCACCTCTCACAGGTCCTTCCCTCCTTCTAGCTCAGTTATTCTGAACGAAAAAGGAGGACAGACTCACTGGCTTGTTTTGTGAAATATGTGGTGTGGAAAAATATGGCCATAATTATTTATCTGGATAAGAAGGGATCATTGAGCAGAGGATATTAGATACATTTTTAAGATACCCTCCTCACTAGATTCAACTTTGGCCAAATGGAAAACTGATCTATTTACAAAGAAAATGTGGACTCTTAGTTTGATATCAAAGTTGGATATTCTCAACTGTCTTCCAGAGAGATCTTCTGTCTCCACTGACTGTACTGGAGGGTGAAATGCGCAATGGTCATAACTCAGATGTCTAAAGTCAAGTGGGTATGATTTCCTTATCATCAAAAATAACAAGCTTTAGAAACAGAGATGTAAATTTTCCCTCTGAGACTCGTCACCTTCTCCACCCACATTCAGACCAAATCACTGCAGTATTACATAAACATATAGATACAATCATTTTATGTGAGAAGTAAAGGCAGAAATTTCAACTGTGTCCTAGTGCTCCAATGCCTACATTTTAAAGTAAATGTATTTGACTATGCATTTTTAATAATAACCCTAAAATCTATAGAATATGACAGCAAAGTAATTTTCTGTGTCTTTCTATAAAACCATATAATGAGGAAAATACTTTTTTTTTTCTGTTTAAGAAAATTAAGGGAAAACCTCAGTCCTTTAGTATGATAAATTCCTTGTTTTTAAAAACGTTTTCTATTAGAATAATTAAAAGAACTAAACATATTTATTTGCTAACAAAACTATTGCTTAATTTAAAGAAGTACTTCCTGTAAATAGTTAAAAAATAAATGAAAGCAAAATCGTGAATGATCCACTGTCTGGGAAATTGTATTAAGCTAATAAAATCAAAGAACAAACAAATAAACAATATCACTAAGAAATCACTCCAGTTTGCAGATCTGATGTGAAGTGGAAAATGAAGAATGGAGGAAAACTGAAAAAAAAAAATTAGTATCTTAGTTACTGGTAAATAAACAAACTCATTTTCCATAATATTCCCTTCTTTTAGTTATTTCTAATGAACCAGCAGCTGGACCGAGTTCTACACAACAGAGGCTGGCAGACGTCTTCGGACAGCTGAATCCACTTAAATGGTCCTTTCTGTCTAGAATTTCAGGCCAGTTCAGACCGTCTTTTTAACACATTGAGTTTTGGCATGAATCACACTGTGTATTTAGCTCCCTGCATTAAGGCAAATACTGGGGAAGAGCCTGCATGTAATTGGCACTCACCCTGCAAAGTGTCGGTGTGCACGGACGTGCCTAACAAGATTGCGCTCAGCGAGCCGAGCACTTATATTGCTGTTCATAAAAATAAATGTGAGAGGTTCTTCAGTGCACGCTGCCTGCCTTGCCCTGTAACACAGGTTAAGCCTAGCTATTAAAAAAGGCTCACAATGCCAAAGAAAAGCTTCCTCCTGGGGTAGAAAGACCATGTATGAGCTGTTCGGATGATTAAACTGGTTCAGGGAAAAAGCAAAAGGCTGGAAAGCTCATGCCAAGAATTAATGAGAATTTGGCACAACTGAATTTGAAATGTAGCTTTGAGCCTCCTTCGAACTTGCACTCCAGTCTTTCCTCAAAACTACACTGAGTAAAAGCATAATTTCTCTGGCTAATATAATTCAGTTTTCTTTGTAAAGAGATTTTGCTTTCTGTTTTTGAAGGTTTTCATAACAATGGGATGCTAAAATATATTTGTATACTTTATGTATTTGTAAACAAAACAAATTCAGCAACCACACATACATTCTGGGGGATATTAATAACCTGCTCAATGTTTTACCTTTACTCTTGTCGCAACTCCAGGTATTCTAAGAAGTCCCTCTGTTTCCAGAGTTGTCTCTTCTATCTGGGCAATCAGCTGTCAAACACAAACCAAATTGGCATGAATAAAGATGCCAATTAAAAATTATTGGCAGATATTCCAGATATATTGAAGCCTTTATACTGGTATCTCTCTCTCTCTGTGCATATGCATTTGTACACACACATTTGTAACAAGCAGAGGTTCAAACACAGTTTGCCAATGGATAACAGCTGCTGTAGAAGAAAACTTTAATGTGGTTCTTACTCTTTTTATGAATACTATTACAGAAAAGTTTGTTTACTGTATTAAAAAAGAAAACTGCATTTTTTTTTACCTCCTTCAAACCTCCTCTGAAGACTGAAGAATTCTTTTCAAAAATTACTGCGGCTTCAAAATTATATCCCAATTACTACCCTTGTTAAAATGTCTCCAAAACAAAATAATTAAGGCCACATTCTCATGAATACTCTAGGACTTTATAAGAAGAACTACTAGGCTTTAAAGAAGCCTCTGATTTGCAAATTCTGATATTCTCCTGACAGACTCAAAAGTTTGCAACCCTTCACATGGATAAATTTGCAGAAATTCCATTAAAGTACTTAAAATCCGTATAATAATTCTTTTCTCTAAGTAATATGCCTAGAAATATTCACTGAAGGATGGATTTAAGAGTATTTGAAACAAATCTGTAAGCATCAAAAGCTGATGACATAATTTTAGCACAAATAGTTCCCACGATGTTTAACTAGGGCAGTGCCTTTGTTACATGCCTTCCTGCACCAGCACTTGAGTAAGAAAAATTATGCAACAGAGAATTTTTTCCAGTTACAGAAATTAAAGGGGGTTTACCTACCACTGCATTCATGTAACAGATAAACGCTATAAAAAAGATTGGACAGAAAACCCCTCAAAGTTAGAAAACAGTGACACTAGAAGTGTCAATCTAGTGCATTTTCCATGGCTTAAGGAAAAAAAAAAAAAGTGCTAATTGGCCCCATCCAACTCACCCTGTACCCAGGTTACACTAGATCAGTGCCTGCCACTCACATCTGCTAGGCACAAAGACGCTGTGGGCAGTGTGTGACCTGTCATCATCACCCCTTCTGGGGAAGGCGAGGTCTGGTGGCACGACTGGTGGCCACAACTCCTTCAGGAGCACTCACCCATCCTGGCACACAGCTGGCCACTACCAGCCTCCTGCCTGTGGGAAATCCCCTCTTCATCTCTATCAGGGCTGCTTTGCATGGCTTTATTAGCAGGCCAGAGACTGGAATTACTGTCAGCAGAAACTTCTGGTGACGACACGTGAATTGGTATTACTGTCAGATTTTCCAGCAGGAAAAACCCTGACTAAATTTTGTCATTTTTTACAATTTAAATTCCTCAGTGAAATAAAAACTAGGTGTATTTCTATTTTTAATTAAGCAGCCTTCCTGTTAGCTTGCTTTGTTTCATTTCAGTGATAAACAAGATGCATTTAAAAAGCAGAATGAACAAAACTTCTCTCTTACACTTTATATAAATCCCCCATTCTTGGAAAGCATGTGCTGCAGAGAACAAGCAGAAGAAATGGGAAACTTTATATTTTCATATTCTCATTTGAAGTAAAACTGTATTCTAAATGATGTCTGCACCTTGCAAAACAAATCACATTCTATATGATATTAATGTTTATGTAGAATTTTCAATGTTGCTAGGATAGTAAAGTGATCAATCACTGTTTGCAATTTGATTTCTCAGTTTATAGAATAGCATCTTTCCAGAAATGTGTTTTTATCATCCTAAAGAAGTCATTTCTGGCATGAATGACACAGCAGTAGTTTTGAGATTGTGATGCAAAACTACTTTGAGATTTCTGTTTCTCATAAAGCAACAAGCACATCTAAAAACAGACTGAAATGTGATGATAGAGCACTGAGTTTCTGTCAGTGTTAAGACAGGTCCACACACAGTGGTTTCTTTTCTTCCCATGAAATGAGATGTGCTATGCGTGGGCAGTAAATCCAGGGTCTCCATCCTCTTTCCAATTATCTTCCCCATCACCATGACATGATATGGGCCAAAGCATACCCCTCCGTACTAAAGCAACAAGTCTTCTAGAAAAGTACTTGTGAGTTTTTTTCCTTGATTCCAAATATGTCTGATACAATGCAAAATATCACATTTACTGTATTAGTAAGTAAAATTGCAAATAAAAGTTACAATAACTTGGATGGACTAGAGTATTATACTGAGAACTACTACAGAAAGCAAATAAATCCAGGACAAAATGTTATGGTTTTGTCATTTTGCATGTATGCAAAAAGCTAACTTCTTCATGCCAATTTACCTTCTGAAAAATCAGTGGGATCTTGGTTCCTGGGACCTTCTTCTGATCCTGTTCCAGTAAAAGTGTCAGTGGGACACCAAACAGGCCAGAGTCTGAAGAATAAAGCAAAAGAAACTGAGATATTATCCCCATCTTTTCAAGTACATGCGATACTGGCATAAACCCCCATTTCTGAAGCAGTAAGTGTATTCAATGTGTTCAGTCCTATTGATCTTTTGTTTAAAGTGTTTTAATGTTTTTGCCAATCAAGCTATAACATAAAACATTCAGGCTTCCTCAGGAGTCTTCTGTTTTGACTTCAAATTGCCATTCACATATTCTGCAGTACAGTAAAGCAAATTGCATAAATGAACTATCTGCATAGTTTTGGTTTGCAGAATAGATGTGATGATAACCCTGCAATGCAGATCTTCACCACTCAAGGCAAGTTATTATTATTGAGATGGAAATGGCATGAGTAAAATAACCAGAACTTGGTCACTAAAATGAGACAATTATCACACAGAGCTGTTCTGAACACTTTTCTCTATGAGAGTTTGGAAATAACAACTTTTCAACTCCTTTGCTTTTGAATTATACAGCACCAGCAGAACAGCAAGATAACTCACTAAGGTTAATTTTTTTAAAAGGCAAAAGTTAAGTTAATTCTTGGTTAGAAAACAACTTTTACAATAGGGATAAGGCAATTCAAAATTTTTTTTAAAAGGAATTCAGTCTCTGTTAATTTAGCCCTGATGAAAAACTAACCTTAATCTTCATGTAAATGGGACTTTGGTGTGTTATGGCCCAGTTGAATAGAACTGAATAACCATTTAAAGAGAGCTATGCTAATAATAGCTAACCTAAATTTTGCTGACATAGAACTTCTCTGTCAGAAGTCCTCATAATTGCTGTATGTGCAAGTTTTCTGGAGCAGCATATAACAATGCATGTAGTTAACAACTGCTGCTTGGTATGATGCCATGCCAATATTGAACACAGAACAGATGCAATTACTAAAAAAAACTGTCAGCCCTTGAGAAAATATGATATACATCAAAGAAAGATCAATTTCAGTGCCAAACCAGAAGTTCTTGTATCTCTGTCAGCATAAAAAATCTACCTATAAAATACAAGGGACTCATACATACAGGCAATATCCATATCCCATAGCTTTATTATCTTGAAGTTCTTGTCAATAATAAAAGTTTCCATTGAAATGTAGTTGAAAAAACAAACTCCAGGAGGTCAATAAAAAGGCAGGGCTGGGCACAGCACAGCATTCTCAAGAAGAAAGATATTTTCATCATCTTTACATACTCAAGCACAAAGGAGAAAGCAAATAGACCCACCAATGTACAAATCAATTGGCCAAATAACACTTAAGGGGTGAAGGGGTAAGGGTCAGACAGAGCAACAAGGCACTGAAGGCAGTACATTGCAAAAGCAGACTAGCTTGGCAGAAAAGGTGATGTCATTGTCCATTTCCTACACATTGCTGTGAGTCTAGCCCATCTTTTTTACCTTTTAAAAAGTTTTAAATCAATTCAACATTTTATGAATGCTTGCCCTTCAGATAATAATGCTGAGACTGAAATTCAATTAACAATTAATTTTGTAAGAAGAAGCAGTTAAAACTAAGACCCAAAATAAAAGAGAAGAAAGTGCTTTGTCTCTGTTTATTAGTGACAGCACAAGTACTTCGGCAAGAAGAAAATGCATTCAAGCAATCAAGGTCTTATTGATGTTTCCGTGTATGCCTTTTGCATTAAAAAAGCTGTTTACTACTACTGTAAAGTGAAGAACATATTCTGAAGAATCTATTGTATTTTGCTGTGTATCTCTATGTTCTCTGTTGCTTCCAATTATTTAAAGTGAGCTATTGCACTGTCACATTCACTGAACCTTGACAACAGAGTTTTGGCCAAAGCAGGCTTGTGATTAACTGGTAACACATCTCAAGCTCTTGTAAAGCATTTAGCAGAAGCCAAAAATACAAAAACTAAACAAAGCACTGAAAACCTCTACCATCAAGAATTTTGTTTCCATGCTTTCTGGGCTCCCAAGAAAACCACTGTGATTACACATACCCTTCGACGGCTTACAGAGGAAAGAGATTTGTTGCAGTTGTCTCTGCCTCCTCTGCAACAGTTTAAATCTTCCACTTTATATTATGCCATTCAGAATAACAATTGCATTATAGCCTAAGTAAATACTGACTGGGCAAGGCCTATATGACACAGGAATGTCTGTGCCTGATAGAATAGCAAACAGGTGAAACAGGAAAAAAGGCTCCCAGGATCTCCCACTTACGGCAACAAAAGCACAAAAGTCAGGTAGGCTCACCTGAAGGACAGAATTGTAAAGGCCAAAAAAGACCTTTGAAATTATTTGGTCCAATTTTGAAAGTACACCAGCACCTATCTTCAGGAAATCAGAAAAAGAATACCCACAAAGAGCACTCTCATGCTCTTTGGGGATAAATCAGTACCTACAAACTTCTGTGAAGCAATTCTTCCTGCACAGCATACTACTAAGATAGTTATCCTTCACTCCTTAGATTATCTGCTCTGTGACTGTCTTGAGTTTTCATTTCAGACAAAGAACCGGAGACATTATGACAGTGAACTTGTTTAAAGCTTGCCTTGAGTTAAAGTGTAAAATTAAATGCTGCGCAGGACTTACGTTACTGCTTATATATTATATATAAATTTTCTGCTGGAAGATCAAAAAGAAGCAGGTGCATTTGTTTCATTGGATTAAACAGATCCAATTGGTTCAGAATACAAAACACCATCTTACCTTTGGTTTTGATTTTTACAGCTTTTTGCTGCTTGAATTCTGTCCCAAGTATGTCATAGAGAGCAGTTAATTCAATCAGTGCTAAAGAATATACTTTCTTCATGTCCTGAGGGGCTAAGTCACCAATCTTTGTGGTACCTGTTTTGTCCTTCGGCAGTCTGAAATTCTAAAAGCAGAGATTTGCAGCATCGTAAATAATCCAGGTTGGGATAAATTACTTAGCTCAAAGGCTGTGCTTCCTTCAGGGTACAACCTTTCACCATGAAGCCTGCCTTACTGACTAAATCAAGGGAGAATCCCACAAATAGGTTAAAAAACAGATGATCTTAAAATGATAGGAAGATTTAAGTTCCCAGTGACTTCTGGAGGTCATCTAATTCAACTGCTGCTAAAAGCAAGGCTAAATTCAATGTCTGATTGGATTGCTTGTTGTTGCTGTTCAAATGAATTTTGAAAATTCCCAATAACCCCTGTGGGAACCTGTTTCAGTGTGGAATGCTCTCATGGGGACTTTCTTTACTGTGCAAAACAAAATTTCACCATTAGACACTTGTGTCCATTAACTCTTGTCCTTTTACTTGGCACCTCCAAGAAGAGTCTGGATTTGTCCTGCTTGCAACCACATACTCCCCCTCCACCTTCTGCATCCTTTTCAAGTTTATAATGGTGGAAATGGCTGTCCATGAACAATCCTATGCACATACAATTGGAAATCCTTCTGAACTTGTGCACACAAAATAAAATATTTGGCTGCCATATAAATAATAATAAAGGAGTTCTCTTTTTAGGGAAGGGGGATACTTAATCATGGCTCCTTTCTACTAGATACTCAGAGGCTGCAGTCAGGAATCAGTACAAGGAATTTAGTTGAAAAGGTGAGGGACTTTCCAATTCATTGAACTTTCTAACTTCATTCTCACCAGCAAGCTTCTAAGTATGCATGACTCAGAGCAGGAAGCTTGACAAGACTTTCTTCCACTTAGAAAGACATATTACACTCATGAATTATTTTCTTACCCTGTACAAACCCAGTAATAGCAGAGAAGAATTGCTGGTTATGGTACATGACTACAAGGGTACATACCAAAACATATACAAAATTTACAAAAGGTAGATATGTAGCCAGTTCCCCACCTTGAGCTTTCATTGACTTGCACAAACATGTCTGTTTAAAATTATCTGCCAATGATGAAGGTGCAACCAATATATTGTAGATTTAAATAGGTAACTCCCTTCCTTTTCCTATCACTTTGCAGCTCCTTTTGTAACCAAAGAAGAAATCCCATAGCCATGTCTTTGAGCAATCCTTCACAAGCCTGG
This sequence comes from Alethe castanea, assembly GCA_024734035.1. Lineage (NCBI taxonomy): Eukaryota > Metazoa > Chordata > Aves > Passeriformes > Muscicapidae > Alethe > Alethe castanea. Next base: position 58,557,402 of record JANRGV010000062.1, on the reverse strand, counting down.
TCAGAAGTAGAGCTAATGCATGTATTATGCATATATATATATATATATATATATGCATATAAACAAAAGTTAGAGCATAGCTTTTATCTCCTTGTTATAGGCTGCATTAGAGAAACATGACTCAAACATTTAAGAATCCATCTTTAAATATCCATTAGTGTGTGGTTTATAATGTTTAAACTAGGATACATGTGGTAATTACTACTTGAAGAACTGCACATGTCCTTATCTAAATTAAGTGTCTGAAGAACTGGGAACATTATTTCAGAAACTGTGTTTACTCAGACATGTTTACATACAGTGTTAGGGGAAAAAAAACCAACAATTTTCACACCAGTCATTAGTTCACAGGTTATACGTAGATGTTACATGGTCATGAACTGTTAGGCAGAGAGAGATCCTCAGAGAGATTGCTGAGGATCAACAACAAAATACCTTGGAGGATTTTCTTTAGATTTTATATGGGTTCATTCAGAAAGAGCCTTTTTTTATTAAGACTCGGAAATAAAAACTGAGTTCAAATTAATCTTTAATTTCCCACCATTTGACTTCAGACCTCTAACTTCTATAGACAATTCAGCTCTTCACTCATCCCTCACCTACCCACATCAGACAATTTGCTAAGGTTTCTACATCCATCAACCCTTTTTATATTACGATAGAGCATTTTATTAGAGGCAAAGCATCTTGCCTCAGATAACAGAAAAAGAAGCTGTAAACAAATGAAGCAAGGATAGGGTGGTACAACTACCACTAAGCCACTATTCCAGCCAAATATTAGAAGTTCATTTTTGCTTACATATAGAGTGCATTTTTCCAGACACACAAGTACATAAACAGGCTACATAAATGCAGTTATTTTCATGCTATTGAGCATACTAGTCCCAAAAATTAGTTACCTTAATAACCTCTATCTCTGCAAAGCTAAATCTGACAACATTCTTCTAAATCTAATTCACTCAGTCTTAAACAAGTATCACCCAAACAGTACCTCTAGCTAACAAAAAGGAATTTAAAAAAACACCTACCGGGAGAAGAGTGTCACCCCCTCCACCTTTGTACATTTTGCCTACTGAGCTGTCTTTGAGATTAGCTGCCTGTTCTGCAAATGATATCTCCAAATTGATGTCAGTGTCTGAAGACGGCATGTCTTCAAGCAGGCTCTTCTGCTCATCTGTTCCAAGACTGAACTTTGGACCTGAAAACACCATAAAAAATAATAATAAAAAAAAATCTAAAACTCAACTGCAGCACAATTGAGCACTACTCAGTGCATGACAGCAAGTTTTAAACCAAGTAGAAATTAATGCCGTGCAAGCAATGGACTTTCTGATTGCAAAGTGACTGTTCCTGTATTTATTATGTCAGTTGAAAATTTACCTTTTGACAAAGGTTCAACTTTTCTAAGTTTTCTTCGATAATTTCACCAAGGCTGTGAGAAGTAGGATAGAATATTTTCATATTCTGCTGGTTGTGTGTGTTACTCATCACTTGTTTTTTCCAGAGTGGCTTTTGCTCACTTTCCATAGACCCCAAAACAGGCAGAGCATACGCTAAAGATTAAGCTGGTCTTGAAACTAGAGCTGCTCCTTTTGGTAAAGAGATATCTGAGTCCTCAGAAAGCAAACATATCCAAGGTCAAATTCATTCCTGACTCTGATCCTTGGAATCCCTGCCTGTATATCCATATATATCCTGTAAACTGTTTAATGCAACTGAACTGAATGAAAACAGTTTCCCATTTCCCCAAAACGTTTGTCATGCTAATTTGGCCTACACCTGACCTACATACTTCCTACCAGTCTAGGAGGGATCTGATGTTAACAAACAAAAAAGCAGTAGCTCCTATTTCAGTCCCCTGGTCATACGAAGGTGTCATGTAAAGCAGGTGTCACAGTAATGCTCTGCACATTTAAAAGATCTGGAAGTGCTGCTGTTGTGGGGAGTCTTGGTTGTCTAGCCTGCTCCCATTTTTGTACATTCCTGTACTAGGCAGCAGCTGTAAGAGGAAGTAGCCTTGGTGTTCTGCCAACCTGCCAACCACATGCAATATCTAATGAGAGAAATGCAAGTGTGATACAGAAAAATGTAAATATTGTCTATGAGGATGTGGAAACCATACATGAGTTCTGTACCCTTTCCTTAGTTCACAGAGCTATTTAGATTACATAAAATGATGGGAATTCTTCAGGAATAAAACAAGGAAACATTGCAAGTGTCAACTGTGCTATATCCCAGTTTTGCTAGAGAATCTTGAGAATACACCAATGGAGCTAAGCTGACAGATCTTAATTTACCATTGAAAAGGTAGAATGATTTTTTTTTTGACTGAAAAAGCATTTCTCTAAAATACTAGTTCAGAGATGGTAATAAATTGAAAAGAAAAAACCTTGCAATCATCTCACTGACACCATAACTTTGGGTGTAGGATCCTCATTTATCGTGTAAAACGAAAAGCAAAACCAAACTTTTAATTATAAACCACCAGATTTCAGATTTTTCCCTATCAAGAAGCAAACATTACTGCTCTTTACCCTCATATTACACACAGTGCATGCAATTTGTTCCTTCATTCACTAGATTGCTATGCTTTGAAGTTGCCCTTATACTGAGGTTTTATCCATTATTCTTCCCCTGTAGCTAATCTTATGTTAAGAAAAACAACTGCAGTCACAGAAAACTGACTTTTGCTACTCCCCTATTTAAGCTAATAAGTATTTAGCTTTTCATATATTTTATTAGTTCCTTTATATTTCTGGAGAGGTCTCAACCAATACAATTATTTACTCCTTTTCACAGGATTCCAAAGAAAATTACTTCTTTTCTTTTGTTTCTATTGAATATATTACTAGCTTTGCAGGCCTTTAGTGAATGTCGTGGATTGTTAAAATGACAATGCCTTTTGAGAGCTTAATACACGATTCTGAATTCTCTTTTTGTTTCCTGTAGACACACTCCATACCTACATGAAACAAAAGCATTTACTATCTAAACCTAATCTTACTAAAATCTGTGAGTTTGTATCTATTATTTAGTCAAGAAACAAGGTGTGTTGGACTGGTAAGAAAGGAAAAATGAGAACAGGTTCACGTAGCCCAAGTGTGCTCTAAAGGCAAACCACTAACAACTTCAGTCTGGCAGAAGCTCTTGGGAATACAGCATTCAAATATACCATTAGGAACAGTTATCACCTTTGGACTGTGGCCAAGAAGAGTTTTTTTACAATAACAATTTTAAGATGTCTCAATTTAGCCTTTTTTAATAATGTCTGAGATTATGTTCATATTTTTTCAGGTAAAATTTTTCAGGGACTACTTCTGTGTCAAAAAGGATTTTCATTTTAAAATAATGCTCTTGGATTTGGATTTCATAAATATTTAGTGCCTCTGAAATATCAGGCACTGTTTACTTTTTTGCCTTACATTCTTTCACTGCGCAGGTGCATGCTTTTAACACCACCAAACTTCCATGGTTTGACTGCAGATTGAATTGATTTTTCCTTCCTGCAACAATCTTGGGAGCAGAACCCACTGTAGCATGTTGGCCAGAGCAGGAGTGTATCATGATGTAAGCAGGCTGCATTTGCCATGCACACCACAATCTATGCTGAGGAGAGCTAGCATATGGGATTTGCCTTTCAGAACTTCCCATTTCTGAAGGGTTCATCAGGGCCACGGGAAAAAAAAAGAACCAGATGTGATAAAAACTCTGTAATAATTGCTTGGTAATTTTCCAGCTCTGAATCCTACAGTGAAGTTTATTGACGCAGCACCAGGCATCTCTTCCTTCCCTTGTGCTGAACCAGCAGTCTGGCAATCTTCCCAATTTTTTTACTGTTCTTATTGGAGTGAGGTTTGCTGAGAGGGTGGGAGGGAAATACACACTTCTGGAAACACAGATTCAGTGTTATTCAGGGCTGGTTTATATTCATGTCTCCCACTCCAACTGCCATGCACATTCTGTATTGTCCATTGCAGTCTTCCAAGTCTAATTCTAAAGTAACGATTTTTCTGACTGGTCGATATTCTAGAACTGAAGCAGAACTTTATTTGGTGGCTTAATTACAGCTAACTAACTTGCAATAGGAAACTTGATCTGCCTGCTTCATGTGGGTATAGGGTTCAGTGTAACATCTATGTGCTATCCTCCAGAAGAAGCAAAACCCCCAACATATAAACAAAGCCGAATAACAGTGCAGCATCTTAAATAGCTGCCAGTATACAACCTGATCTCTACAGGGGTAGATAGGATGGTGTAACAGGCACAGTGCAACACTTACTTTGAAGAAACCTAACATGATGCAAGACAGCAACCTTTTTACTACTGGACCTGAAGAACAGCAGAAAGCTCTGTCAGAGTCTTTTATTGGAATTCACACTCTCAAAACAGAAACTATGGAGTCAGCTAGGGACTTCTGTGATCCTGACAGGGAGAGGAAAGGGTCTTCCATGGGTACTGCACCTCTCTTGTGGGATCACATGCCAGTGAACACAACCTAGGCACACAGAACACTATTTCGTTTCCATTTTCCTTGAAAAGGCAAACAACTTTTTTCTTTCATCCCTGTTTTTCCTTTAATTTGAGCTACAGGTATGTAGCCAGCTCTCACAGTTTTTTTGATGTTTGAGTCCAGACAGTTCCCTTTTTTTCTTTTTGCTTATAGTCCAACTGGGTTTTACTTTTTTGTATGCACCAATGAGTTTATGCATAGACCTTTATTTCCTGTACTGTACAGCAGAGACAGACCAGAAGCTATAAATTAAGGATCAGAAACAACCTGAGCATAAGCTACAAGAGAAGACTTCTCCCAGATAGCTTGATTATAAGTTGATCCCTGATAACAAACAGTGTTTCTCAAGTGGCTCAAAGGACACGACCTACAAGCACACTTACTATTTTAAACACCAACAGTGCAGTCCAGAATAGGTTTCTCATTATAATTTCATTTCATTTTACTGAAAATTACTTAAAATATGGACCCATGTACTATCCTATGTAGTTGAACACCTACAAACCAAAGGAAAAACAAATAAAAGAGAGAGTAATTTGACATTACCTTTTGTTCCATCAAGTGTTTCATTTTTGTTTTCACTTGTTCTCACAGTTGAAGGTTCACTTCCATCACAGACCTAAGAAAGGAACAATAAATATGCATGCCTATAAAAACCTAGTGCATATTATAGAAACTCCTTTGACTCTGTGCAGGATTAAAACACACACTCCTACAATTCAAGGGTATGCAAAAGGGCATCTCTGTGTTTCAGCAGAAAACCCCTTACCAAAGTCTAAGGGGATCTGAAACCTAGGTAATTAAAAAAAGAAGTAATTAAGTCAATTCCTCTTCTTCCTAGAAGGCTATATGGGTGAATGACTTTATTTTCCAGAGCAGCAAAGAATAAGAAAATGCAGTCTGACCTGAAGCTGTAGTTTGCACTGGAAAGGATATGGAAAGTGAATCTGGAGGAGTTATTTTGACTGACCCAGACCAAATTCCTTTCACTTGAAAAAGCTTACATGGTTACCTCCCCAAGAGAGAAATCCCATCCCTTTCACAGGCCAGCCTGACATTAATATTTGTGCTTATAGCTTAGATTTCAAAAAGCACAACCAGGACACTTCAAAGATATGAAGAATGGGAAAGGATTTGAACCATCCTCCCCTTTTCTGTAATGCTGCCCTATCCAGCCTGAAGATGTGAACTGGATGACATCACTGGATGAATTTTTGTGAACTGGATGACATCAACTATAGACAAAATATTTCAGAACATGTAGAAAATCTATGCCCACATATATGGGTGTACATAGACTCATATACATTTTTACCCACATATCATTTTTACTTTTTGGCAACTCAAATTAACAATGAATGCTTAATACACTGTATTTCCAATTGTATTTTACTCAAGCAATCTATAACTCCATACTTACTGAGAAGACAAATGCAAGTTTTAAAGATTTATCCTACTGGCACAGTCTGCATTTTCACTTCCTCTTTTTTTTAATCAGGTATCTTGACAGGAGGAAGAAGTTAGCACGATTGCCCAGATAATTATCTCTGTTTCACAAAGCAGAAGAAGCAGAATGGGAAGCTGTCAAGGTACCAAAAAGTCTAGGTTCTCTTTGGGAATATGGCAGGAAATTCAGGAGAAACATTAACACAATTGTTGTGTTGATGCAAAACATCAACACTATTGTTTTACCTTTCCTCCTGCTTTCCACCAGAAAAGGGAGGCTACAGGATTTTCAGAGGCTATTATTAAACTGGAATGACTTCATACAGCTGCAGGTGGCTTCAGTCCTCTTTTTGTTATATAAAAAGCTTTCTAATGATGTGTGAGTAACAAAGCAGTGAGACAAGTTATCTGGGGAGGTAGTGGAAGCTACTTCCCTACACGCTTTTGGTGACAGATTTGGTGAATAGCACAAGCAATGATTTCTGAACAATTATCTTGCTTTGGAGAGAGGAATGAAGTACAAGTTTGAGAACCTATACTTGTATTACTTTGTTTCTGCCAAGGACACAAGTTTAGAGGGATTTTTCTCCCCCAATATTTCTATATTTAATAAATAATCATTTGTTTTATACATCTTAAATGCTTAAAATAATTTGTCTTCTCCGTGGTGTCTTCAATATCAAAACATGTAGTTTAAGAGAAGAAAAATCTATCGAACACTGTGACACAGGATTTTCAAACACTACAGTAGCTTACATAAAGGAACATGAATATTTCTTGTACTTTACTGAAATAATAAAAAAGGAGAAATTATACTGCTTTAGTTACATGATATTTTACCTAAATTGCTCTGCTATTAGATCTTGTAATTTTTAGGTAGAGTCAATTACAAATCAGATCCCAGAGAGCTTTTATGGAGTTAATATCTCTTCTGCAATCATAGGCAAAGCAGAAGTGTGAAAGGGAAGTCGTGCCTCCAGAACATACCACTTCCCCCACTACACTTCAACTGAGCTTAGAAGGAGTTGCTGAAGGAGAGGAAGCTGTTGAGAGAAGGAGGAAATTAAATCTCAAAATTCACTGTGCTTTCCATCACCACAACCACTGCACTGAAAGGCTCTGCCAGCAGTGAGAAGGAGGGACAGAGTTGAGGTCAGATAAACCAGTCATGCCATAAGTTCTCATTCTTATGGCTGAAGATCCCAGTGCTCTGAGGGAGCAAAGAGGACACACACCCTTCTCCACGGAAGAGGAATTCTAATCATAGTCTGCATTTCCCTCCTTCCTCTTTCCTGTATATGGGAAAGGAATTCTCTTCAATATCCCATGACGGCAAACTGGGACCCTTTGGGGCCTGTCAGAGCAACTTCCCATACACAGTGCAACACACACACACATAGGCCCTGGGAGTTAGTATGGGATTTACATCCACAGCTGACAGGCATAAAGACCTAGCCAAAACCAAGGAGGTGAGGCTAATGCCTCATTTTTTCCTTTTTATAAACAAACAAACAAACAAACAAACAAAAAAACAAAAGCATCAGTAAGTAAGAGGTAACCATTCAAAGGTTAAAGTAGGCTTGTGGTACCACTTTGGGTGATTGTTGTGATAAGTTTCGCATCTGTGCAAAAAATAATTCTGATTAAAATGAGAGGTTGTTTTATTCATCACCTTAAGTAAGATGAAGCCAATATACATACTTCTTTATAAATATTAAAATTGCTCAATGCAATGTCAAATCTGGACAAACCATCCCTGGAAATTTAGTGAAAAATTCCCTTGGAAATCAGTGAAGTTAGACGCAAATCTTCTGGAAATATCCCTTTCATGTACCACCCTGATCTCCCCCCATCTGTACATATTCTCTGTCAGAATCAAACAAAACAACCGACAGGAACTCACTTTTCCCTTTGAGTCATTTTCTAGCCTGAAGATATCTCTGACATCGGGAATCTGGTGCTGTTTGTTTTTTTTCCTCATGGTTTGTGTGACAGTCTCTACTCGCTTTTCCACCGCAGCTTTCTGGGTTCGGGTCAGTGTGGATAAAAACACCATGCTTTCCAGGGAGTCGCCAGAGCTCTCTCCAAACAGATTTGACAAACCTGCCTCCTTCAGCCACTCTTCTTCCAGCTCTCCCTCTGAGCAATTTGAAGAGAAAAAGGCATAAACATTGGCTTTTGAGTACTGCCAAGCACATTGGATTTTAATGACATGACACAGTTAATATAATTCACAGAAAAGTACCAAGGGGATACATAATTAAGAATTACTTACACTGTCATGACTTGGAAAAAAGCAATTGTTTCTAAAGAGCCTCAAAAGGCTTAATATATGATATCATAGCTTTTAAAGCAGTTAATCCAATACAGATTGCTGTGTGGCAATCTTTACAATAATCTACAGCACTTCCATTAAAATCATATACCATTTTATAAATGTACCTAAATAAAAATGTGCATGGGGAAGCCTGAAAGCCAGATCATTGCTGCTTCACTGATTTTTAGTTCAATACTCAATCTCTTTAGCTCTCTTACTGACATGGTTCTGCCCACTTTTCTTGATACATTAATCCTACAGCCTTCCACTAGCTCAATTTAATGAAGGACAAACCAGCCTACACAAGTCACCTTAATGGTATTTTTTCATCAGTTCTTATGACATGGTCTCCAGCCTGCTGACAGCTCACAGAACAATTTTTGCTTTAGTCTTAGAGCTGATAAGGTATCCTTTATTGACAGATCACTGCACACGAAAGAAGGGAAAGCTATTAAATATTGTCAGCAATGGCAAAACTTCTGCTTCTGAAATCTGCATCTCCCTAATGATATTTTCTATAAAACACTAAGTTCTGTCTGTAGCAGTTGAGGTTGTGATGAATGCCAACAATTCTCTCAAATGTTCAAGCAATATTTCCATTTATCAGATATCTAAAATACTCCAAAGCTGGCATGTCAACTTCACTATTGATTGCATTTTACCACTGTGCCCAGAGCATGTCCAAGTTAACATGTTAACCTTAATGTTAACAGCATCCAGAAAAAAGACATCAAAACTTCAGTATGAATTTTGCTATGGCTGTGCAGCCACATCCTGAGCCTCTGACGAAGCTCTCAGGTTTTGTTATCAGGGCTGGAAAGAAGGGCTACACCCATGCTCCACAGCAGCTGTGAGCAAGTTCTCTCCCCTGCCTTGCCTCTGCCTGGCTGAGTTTCAGGCAGCTCCATTGCTAGGTGCAGCATGCCACACGCTCAGAAGCACTTGTGCCCAAGAGAGGTGCACTGCAATGTATGCTCAAGCTGATAACTCAACTGTGCTGATTCACTCAGGCTCCATGCCAGAGTCTGCTGCAGTAACCAGGGGGAAGAAGGCTACACACAAACCCAGTGGAAATGGTGGGGCTGGGGTTGCAGAGGCTAAAGGCACAGCCACAACAGTGAGCTGCAGTAAGAGAAGAGGTTTGTGTACTGCAGAACAATGGGCTCTGCTGCTCTGGAGAAAGCCCCACGGCTCCATCAGAAAGCACCATAGCTCCCTGGTCACAAGTGCTGGGAGCCTTGCTGCTTTCTCCAGGGGCCACATTGTTATGCCCTTCAGAACAGTGACCTTTCAAAATGCTTAGAGAGGCAGAAGCACAAATCTCTTTGCAAGCTCATGAAGTAAATTCTTCTCCCTCATGTGGAGGCCATACCAAAATGCAAAATTCACCATTTTAATTTACTGTGACTGTGGGTCTCATAAGAATGGGAGAAAGAAAGCTACTGCATTGTAAAAAAATAATTTTTGAGACAAAACTGGAATTAAGGACATTATTCCTCTTTTACCTGAGAAGACATAAAAACAAAAAAAAGAAAAAAAAAGTCCAACCTCTAAGGCCGTGTCCCAAGGAGTGGCCCATAATTCATGCTTCTGAGAAACAAAAATAGTACAACTGAACAATCACAGTAGTTACAAGCATAGAAAGTTACTCACTAAACTTAAACCGGTTAATCATTGGCTTGTCTTCTAAAGCGTGAGGTTTCTATCCACAATAGCTACAACAACGAACAACATACACAAAGAGTGAAAGGGTAAGTTAGTTCAACAGCAAACTGCAAATAGTTCAGTTGTGATTTGCAAATGCAGGCACCTTTCTGATATTCTGCAAATACCATTCAAATGAAAACCAGTCTTTTACTTGTCTCTGCTAAAACTTTCTTTCAGGGCACTGCCTGTTTCTGGTGATAGGGATCAGAGACAACAGAATTTTCAAAGCAGATGTTCAGGAAAGTGACTTCCTTTTTTGATCTGTATTAGGTAGGTGCCATCTCTTGAAATAAGACTTGAAGAAAAACTGCTAAATCAGCAAACTGATGAACATTGACAGAACAAATTTCATTACCATCTGGCTCTTTCACTACAAGTGCTACTCGTTCCTCGTGATTATTTCCTCTGGTTTCATGGATGTTTTCAAGTTCCTTCCAGTAGTCATCCATAGACAGTTCATCCAAGGAGTCCTGGGACCCTGAGCGGTCAAATGATGCTCCATCAGGGATCTTCTTGGAATGGTCATGGTTCATTGTATACTGTCCAGATCGACGGCTATAAGTGTAAATGAAAAAGAAATTTTTGGTTAACATCTTAAGATCCAGGATGTATTAATATGTGTGAAGGCAGCATGAATTGTGTCAAAGTATCACAGTAAACCACCGTCAACAGGCAAATCAAGATACTAAAAATTACTTTTAGTATTTGGAATATATTTTTCATGTAATATTTCTGCTCTATGTATCTCCCAATCTAGAACAGCATGGGAGTCAGTCTTAAAAATGAAAAAATGAATCCAAGTTCTAGTAATTCTCATTACACATACCTTTAATTCAACTCTCAACAGTCAAGTCTACAAAATTCATGGCACGTGTCTTCCTAGAATCACCACTTGAAGAATTTTTCAACAGTGTCTTTCTGCCTGAGTAAACTCTTACAGCTTGACAGTACGATTACTGTTTTGCTTTGCTATTCTGCTTTTATTTTTCATTAATATTTACTCCGGTATCTATGACCTTAATTACAGCAAAGAAAGGACAATGTAGAACTATTGCAGTTACAGTTTATGAAGTAAACTGGCAAGTCCAAATGTTTAATAAAGACTAGAAGCTATTTCTTTCTATCTTGCCTCCTCTTTGACTGAAAGCTTACCATTTTTATAGTTTCACATTACTGGTTTTTGGTTTACCCCGCCAAATGTATAATGCTAAGGCTTCCAAAAGGAACTTTCATCTTAAGTATAGCTGCAGCTACAAAAAAGAAACCAACAAGCTGAAACCTCTAGGTCTCATTTTGACCTCATTAAGTCACTGGCAAAAATGACCATTGACCTAGTAAATAATTCAGCTTAAAAACGACACACGTTGCAATGATGTCATTGAAGTTACAGGTCACCCTTACAGTCAAATATACCAAATCAAAAGCCACAAACCGATTTAGATTATCAGCTGATTACATGAGTAGTATTTGATTTAACTTCAGAGTTATCCCTACTTTTTGTAGAGGTGAGACAGGACATGATGATTTTCAGTAATCTTTTTCTAAACTACCACTGTTACAGTTTATCAAAATTCTTCCTTGTATTAAAAAATAGCAACTTTTTTGTATTATGAAGGCAGAGCTTCAGAGTCCTATATGACTGAATTTGTCTCTATATTCTAAAAAAAGAAGACATTGTTTGGGGCTAAGTAATAAATACCACTCATTCCTAGAGAAAAAACATATTAAAGACCAAGCATTGTGGATTTATCACAATGTAAACACACTAAATTACATCCTACCTTCCTATCTAGCTGACTTGGCAAGTTTACATAGTATTAAAACTAAAGTCTCTTGTCCTTACATTTTATCACAGGACAAGTGACGCTTGTTAGCTGCCTCTAGGTAAAAAAGCCAGGCCTTTCTCTGAAGATAAGCTCCTCGCGTGTCCAAGTCACAAATCCTTTCGCACCAGACATGCTTGATTCTCTGATAAGAAATACTAACCATATGGACTTTGCCTTTAAAAGTAAAGAGCCTTATGGAAGGACTCCGAGTTTCTACCCCTCTTGTCTCTCTGCTCCAACTGCAAGTTAATAAATGACAATTAATCACCAAGCTAATGTGCACCTCAACACCATTGCTTAACCTACCCTTATTTGAAAGCTCAGGGGAAAAGAAAAACAAAAACAATAAAGACTGTTCGGCTTTTGCATTCAATGGCAGTAACACCATCGTGCTCATAGTGCATGTTACTCAATAAATACAACTCCATGTAGCTACTTCAGTTGCTAAACCTATCCTGACAGGCATGTCCCATGTGTGACCTGCGCTGCTTATGAATTCAACATTTAACATTGCAGAAAGATGTTGATGGAGTCACAACAGTGTCCCCAGCAGGCAGCAGGGGTGCTGAGTGTGGGCAAAGCAGGTCAGACTTCCCAGCCCTTGACCAACCTTCTCCTTCAGCTGGAGGTGCTCAGAGCAGACCGGGTCTCTCTCACACATATACTCTGGACACTTGAACTGCTGCCTGAAGGATGCCAAATTTCAGCTTATCATCACTCAGTTTAACTCTGTGGAGCTGCTCAGCAGCTCTTGGGTGGCCTTTTACCTTTGGAACAACCTGCTCTAACTGATCTACCTCAGCCACACCATGAAAAAAATAAAACTAACAGACTGAATACATTACAAGCATGCACTTTGAGGAGCTCTGGCAGGCTGAGGTGGGATAGGCTCTGCTGTGCTGTGGCTCTGTGCCACACCGACAGGGCAGAGCTACTCCAATCCGTCTATAAAAGCCAGGCTTGTCACCTTGTCCAGACTAAGTTCTGTCTCTGAGAAGAGAAGCCTGGTCCTGAAATGCAGAGCTGACACAGCACAGAGCACTCAAGGCCATTTTCAGGGTCTTATGAGCATTTGCTGTACATCACAAACACTCCATTAACTGAGAGACAGCACCCTGCCCTTCAGTCTCTGGTCACAGGGCTGCTCTGCTCCACCAAATATAAGTGGCTTTTCTTGTAAGGCTCCTCCTGGCCTGACCTTTCCACCCTTCATTAACAAACCAATACAGCAACTCCTAATTTTGAGCAGGGTACTGCCACGCATTGCTGTGAAAGCCCTTTGAGACAGTTCGACATCAATGACCAGGGGATCCTGTTGAGAAATATTCATACAAAAACCTCACCACTCTGCTGAATCTCTGAATCTCTTCTTCAACATCTGAGCTGCTTTAGGCCCATTCTCAGCTGCCAGCCTCAACCCCAGTCCCAGCAATGCTTGAGCCCCTCAGGAGCCAAGTCCCACACCACTCACACTCCACTCACTGATCCCTTGCCTTCCCTGCTCAGGCTCAATCCACTCCCTATCCTCAGTTTGTGTTCAGACTGCAAACCCTTTCGAAGCCATCTGCATTTGTTCATAGCCACAATTCACATTTCTGTGGGCTAGGACAGAGAGAGGTTCAGGCTTGAGGAGAAAACTGCTAAAGCTCCAGCTGACAGAGCAGATCAGATCTCTTTCTCACTTCACTTGGTTCAAGGTTTCTTGCCTTGCATACTCCACCAGAGAAAAAAAGATACCGGTGAAGCAGTATTTGGTGCATAATCTGCACAGCAAGGGTTCCAGGCATCCTCATCTCTGTCTCTCCTATGAACCTTCCCCTAGGTACAAAAAGGCACAAACAGGACTTTTTGAAGATAATAAGGACAGTCTTTCATACCATAGGCTTGGTGTACATGAGAAGAGAAAAAAAAATTAAAATTTCATAGCATATGGAAAAACAAGCTGCCAATTAAGATTTTTATTTTTAGATATCTGTTGACAAAGCAAGAACATGGGTTTTCTGCTGTGACCTTCCACGAAATTCAATCCTTCTCCAAACTCATCCTTAGTATCCAAGCACTTGTTAAATATTGCACAATAGAAATGGAGTGGTGGAAACGTTAAGGCAAGAACAACAGAGAGAAGGGGAAAAGTAGTCAGCCTTAGTAATAATATTATAAGGAATCAGAGAGATCTTTTTAAAAATAATTAACACCACATTTATAGACTCATTAAAAATATTTTAGAAGTTGCCCCATGTTACAAACTTTGAAATTTTGTAGAAACTGCTTTCCAAAACCTATTAGTAGAAAATAAATATTTTCACTAGGAAAAAAAAAAAAGTTAGTACTGCAGTTGCAGAAAATAGGTTACTTCTCCAGTACATTGCTGCTTTCAGGTGTCCAGTTTATGTATTTAAAATTTGAAAAATGCAGATGCTTTTCACAAGTATCTTAAAGGAGATCTCTTTTTTCTTCCTAGAAAATGTAAGGTACTGCTAACACACACAGTCACCTGAAGCAATTTTCAAGTATTTCAGACTACTAAATAGCAAGCTTACTCACCAGCAGCTTCTTCATGCCCAGAAAATTCATATTTTCATTAAAGTCTTCACTAACAACACACTCAAATTCCATTAAAATCTTATTAACATCCATTTCCACTTACTTGTAAATAGTTTACTCTTCAAATAGCTTTACAGGGAGCAGTGCAATACTCCCATTTCCAGATGGCACAGTCAGTTCTGACCTCTGATACTCAGACACTGACCTTTACAGCCAATGAGATTTTTGCTTGTTTATCTCAGTACAAAACAGAGTCCCCAGGTACAAATTCTTCATTCTTCAATATAGTTATTGCAGTGTTTTACCAGATTTAATCTTCTTGTCCCACCCACCAGAGATACTTTTTTTTTACTGGAAATATCAAGGATGCAAGACAAAGCATTCCAGGTCTTCTAGAAGGTAGCCATTAAAAACAATTCTTGTAATGAACACCATTCCTTACATGTACAAGGGAAAAAAACTGATTTGGGTTACTTTACTAAGTGATGATGTGCGTCATGTTGTGGTAAGTACTTAAAGGAGAAAAGTGTGCAAATTGATGCCTATATAACTTAGATCAAAGTTAAAAGGTGCTTATATAGCTTGAGTTATAAGATATCAATAACCTAATATATCTATATAACCTGATATCAACATAACCTAAATCATTACTTTTATGTATCCATATAACCTGATACCGATAGAACCTGAATCATAACTTCTATACCTATATAATCCCATATAAATAACTATTTATACAATGTAATGGCTAGTATATGGTTAACTAGTTGCTTAATGCTGAATAGACAAAAAAGAAGAAAAAACTAGCTAGGTGGATAGCTTTAGAGATAGGTAAGTATAGTACTAATGAAAAATTGGCAACTGCAAAGCCAATTTAGCCACAAAACAAAGAATTTAGGCCAGTTAAGACCAGACAGGCCAAGGAACAGCATAACTGCACGTGCTCTGAAGACAAAGTTGCAAAGTTCAGAT